>CAMTDV010000018.1:84987054-86187054 GCA_947069175.1 Scalesia atractyloides
TACCATCTGTTATGGTTTGAAACAACGACGATGTGTACAAAACATTGATGTTGTTGTTTGAACCAGGAACACCAAAATACGAATGCCAAATCCATAAATCATTCGAGGCCACCCTTCAAGTAAGATGGTTGGCCTTTTAACGTCACCCCTAACATACGCCCCTCGCAACTCTCTTGGACAATTTCTCCACTCGATATGTGTACAGTCGATGCTACTGAGCATCCCAGGAAAATGCCATCTAGCCTCATGTGCGGCGTAAATATGTGAGATGTCGTGTCTCGTCGGTCTACGTAGAAACTCTTTGGCATACAACTTAATGATGGCGTTACAAAAAAATTGCAAACACTCACGCGAGGTTCTTTTCGATATTTGTAAGTATTCATCAAATTGATCGGGAGGGTTACCTGTCGCAAGTTGGCGAATGACAGACGTGCATTTTTGTATCGGAGTGAAACTTCGTTTGCCCCTCCCGTCGTAACGTTCTTGAAACCATTCTTCGCTTGCTCCAATGTCTCCGACAATCTTTAAAAATAATTGCTTTGGCAAACGAAACCGATCCCTAAACGTTTCGGCATTGTAGACCGGATTCTCCACAAAGTAATCATTCATTAACACCTCGTTGGTATGTATTCGATCACGACCAACTATTTTCTTCTTTGGACGGCTCGATCCTTCAAGCACGTTATACAACTTCTCAAAAAATTCAAGCGTGTCGTTGTCGGAAGATGTATCGCTTTCGCTATCCATCAGAAACGAATCCAAAGAAGATGCCATTGAAGAAATATAGAAGATGAAGAGTAGGTTGAAAGTATGTAAAGGTTTTAGGTTGTGAGATTGTATTTTGTAAATTGATTTGAATATATATAAACTGTCACACCCCGACCCGCAGCGGAAAAGGTGATCGGGGCATGATTGGGTTTTCATCAAAGCTCATGACATTTATTATAATTTTCATATTTATTATTACAATTTTAAAGAAAATCATACAATCAAATCATACTAGTACAACATGTTCTATACATCTTTCTAGCCTTCATTATTTTTCTTCTAAGGCACTTTTCCTATGTTTTCCTTGCTTCATCCTGTCCACCTGTATCATGTGTAAAAATGGTTTTTGTATCAACAAAAAGTTGGCGAGTGAATCCTATGAAAAACATTTAAACGAGTTTATTGTATTGATTATAAAATAAAGTGCATAACCACATATGAGTAAATGTATATGTAAATTTATTCACAATACACATAATATTAAATATTGCACACACATACAACAATTGATTGTTTTGAGGCACGCGTTGTTCAACTCGTCTCCCACGAGGAACTGATGGGCCTAATGAATGAGTTTTGAGGCGCGCGTTGTTCTATGAACTGATGGGCCTAATGAATGAGTTTTAAGGCATGCGTTGTTCAACTCGTCTCCCACGAGGAACTGATGGGCCTAACAAATAATTTGCAATACAATTTGACAATATGTAATACATCACAACAAACAATATTTACATCCTAAGTTTAGATCATAATATGGTATAGCACGAGTTTGAATAAGCGAATTAGTTTAAGCGACACATGATACACCCCAAAACATGAATAAAAAGGGGAATTTGTAAGAATTCACTCACAGTAGTTGCGTTTCTTGGATTGATGATGAATGCGCACGAATTTGGATTTAACCACGAGAGAAACTAACCTAAATAATAACATAACGGTTCGGTAAATAAGTGGATTTTATTAACAAATTTTAATTGAATTTTTAGGTTTATTTTTGTGAGTTTAAGGTCTCTTTCTAACTTAAAAAATGTTATTTTTAAGTATTTTTAATTGATTTTTAATTTAAATAAATAAATAAAAATATAAAAAAATTGTTGACTTTTTGGTTGACCGTTGACCGTTGACTTTGACTGTTGACCGGTTCGGTCTTGTGTAAGTATGCGCTGGGTGAGACTCGAACCGGTGACCTCCCGTACGCGTGCACGCAGCTCTACCAACTGAGCTACGTGTCTGACCCGAAATATTTCTGTTTTTAATTATATTTATACACTATTTGATTTAATCAGAAATCCTTTATTTTTAAAAAGGATTTACTTATATCGGACCGGTGCGCACAACAGGTCTCGAACCCGGGACCTGTGGTTTAGTGTTGCACACAGTCCACCGCTGGACTGTGTGTCTAACCTGGTTAATATACTGATTTTTATTATACTTAACATCTTTCAGTGAGTCAACGCGGTTCGGTTTTAAAAAGAGCATTTTTATTTCAGAGAGTGAGGTTGGGTCAGGGATCGAACTCGAGACGTGTGATAGTTGTTTGCACACAGTCCACCGCTGGACTGTGTGTCTAACCCGTTTATATAACTTGTTTTAATTATACTTATACACTGATTACATGTTTCAGGATTTGGCTTTTATAAAAAGGCATTTTATTTTAGTGAATCGGAACACAACAGAACTCGAACCCGGGACGTATGATTTAAAATCGCACACAGTCCACCGCTGGACTGTGTGTCTAACCCGAGATATAACTCGATTTATATTAAATATATATACAACCGAAGCTTCATCTTCTTCGTTAAACTTTACCCAGAAACCAATCCCGACTGTTTCGATACATTCATCAATTTCTTTAGTAAATTGTAATTAACTACATATGAGATTAATAAAAATGAGAGAGATTAGTTGTAAGATATACCGAACAGAGATCCCCTGTTTCTCCGGCGAGATTCCGATGACAGCAGGTTATTCCGGCGACGTGTATCTTGCGGCAGAGGATCTTCAGAAAGTTTGAGGCGAGTGTGAGTGACTTCG
The DNA here is from genome assembly GCA_947069175.1 of Scalesia atractyloides. Classification (NCBI taxonomy): domain Eukaryota; kingdom Viridiplantae; phylum Streptophyta; class Magnoliopsida; order Asterales; family Asteraceae; genus Scalesia; species Scalesia atractyloides. The sequence continues at coordinate 84,989,857 of CAMTDV010000018.1, forward strand.
GTATGAGCTCTAGATGTCTGTTTATAAAGTAAGGCAACAGAGATGAAAGGGGTTCGGTTTTCCGGCGACTTGCAGAGAATTCCGGCGAGTTGTTTTTGCTGAATAGGGACTTGTAGAGAGGTTTACGAGTGTGTTGAGAGTTGATTCGAGTGAATAAGTGAGTTGGGTTTTCCTGACTGAAGGTATTTTTTAAGTATATGTGATTTCAAGTTTCCGATTATGAAATTCTCGGTTCAAGAGTGAAATTGATTGAGTTTTCGGTTATAACCGACGTTTATCGTCAGTTACACTTGCCTGATTCCGGAGTCAAAGGAAAACGGTCGCAAATTCGCATGTTTTCCGGCGACTGCGGATTTGGGCGCGCTGGTTCACTAACTTTGAGTTTCGAGTTTTGTTATATGTATTAATTGTTTTGATATATCATCAAATAACACAAGTGGCGGAGTGGTGGAATGTGTGTGAGTTAAGTGTTGAGGTTTCATCCGACTGACCCGGGTTCCAAACCCGGCAGCCGGTTTCTTTTTTTATTTATTTTATTTTCACTTTTTATCGATTAAATTTATAAATTCTAAATTGTTTATTAATTATGTATCGTTTAAAATTAAAATAAGTCATAAATACCCAACGAAATTTTTGACTGACTATTCGGTTAATAAACGAAGCGGGTTTGGTTAACCCGGTTTTTTACGGATGTTACAGTATCCCCTACTTTTAGAAATTTCGTCCCGAAATTTAAGTAGTGGCATGTTTGTCTCAAAAGGATGGTGTTTTAATTTGTCAGTTACATACTTAGAAGGGAGTAAGAGTTTAAATTTTGTTTGAGGCGGTAACGTTCCTTGTAAGGGTTGAGTACCCTGCTACAGGAATCGCTTTTTGATGCCTACGATAAAGAATATTGATAAACAGAGTTGGTTTACTAAGTATGATTTCATGCGCAAGAGTTTTGACACGTTTGGAAAGATAGGGTTATATCCTAAAACAAAATTTTTACTACTAAAACCTACATGGAACTTCTCATAACCGCCTGACAATGCCTCTGATCCTTTGGCAAGAATACTTATATATAGGAAGTACCAGCGGTGTATCCACCATATTCTTGTCAAATTTTCATTGGTTTTATCAGTAAGTCATGATTAGTTCTATGATGTGACTCTAGAACATAAACAAACACAACAACCAAAGCTTGAGTCTTAATTCTAATAGTATACATGTTTGAATGATGACAGTACCTCTCTCGTTTATTATGATGGAGAGGTTAGTCTACGTAAAAGTGAGACACAGCCCAACTTCTTTAAATGATGAGATTGAAATACGTTGAGATGTATGATGATATGTATGCTAAATCAGTGAGTATAAAACAAACTTCAACCATGACATTACTAGATCCTACATGGAACTAACCGCCTGACAATGCCTCTGATCCTTTGGCAAGAATACTTATATATAGGAAGTACCAGCGGCGTATCCACCATATTCTTGTCAAATTTTCATTGGCTTTATCCGTAAGTTATGATTAGTTCTATGTGACTCTAAAACATAAACAAATACAATCACCCAAAGCTTGAGTCTTAATTCTGATAGTATACATGTTTGAATGATGACAGTACCTCTCTCGTTTGTTATGATGGAGAGGTTAGTCTATGTAGAAGTGAGACACAACCCAACTTCTTTAAATGATGAGACTGAGATACGTCGTGAGGTATGATGATATGAATGTTAAATCGACGAGTATAAAACAAAACTGAAATAGTAATTCGCATTAAGATTCTTGGATTCCAATTTATAATTGAGATACGTGAAAATTGAGATAACATAAAGAAAAACATAAAAACTAAGTGGTTGGAGTTGAATATTGATTTTTGATGAAGGAGACTAGTTGGGTGGTTCATTTGGGCCGTCATTATCTTCAACCGGATTGGCGTTGATGTTGTAAACTCTTTCTCTTGCTGGTGGCCTAGTGGTTAGGTTTTCTTGATTTGCTTGGTTAACTGGGTTTGCTTGAGCTTGGGCGTTTATGATGTTAACCAATCGAGGGCACGTGTTTCTAAAGTGGGTAGGGTCGCCACAATTAAAACAAGCTCGAACATAAGGAAACATGGGGTATTGGGGTTGTTGATATGTTTGGATCATGTTTTGAGTACGGGGTGAGGTTTGGTTTTGAGAGGTGCGGCAAGCCTTGCTCAAATGACCATAGCGTCCACAATTCGCACATAGTCGACAAGGTAAGGTAGATGGATGGTGATAAAAACAGGTGTTACATTGAGGGTGAGGTCCAAGGTAAGGTTTCTTATTTGGGTAAGTTGAGTTGGGTGCTACTTGAGTGATTGGGATAGCTTGGAGGGGTACGGCTTGTGAGGCTGGTTGATTGCGTTGGGTGACAGCGAAAAGTTGCCCATCTCGTTTTCTCTTAGAAATGGGTTGAGAAGGGGATTCGGTTTGGGTGGAGTTTGAGGTTTCAGTTGATGCTTTATCCTTCTTCTTCTCCTCCTTGAAGTCTTTATTCCGTATGCGGTTCTCGGTGAGCTCTGTAGCTAACTCCATTGCTGCTTCCAAAGTTGCAGGTGTGGTACTTATTACAGAGTCTTGAATTTTTGAAGGAAGACCTCGAATGTAGTGCTCGATCAAACGGTAAAGAGGAGTGAACAAGTTGGGAACCATTTGATTTAACTCGAGGAATCTCTTGTTGTATGTGGTGTGGTCGCCTTCCTTTTGTTTCAAAGAATAGAACTCATCCTCCAATTTCTTGATTTCGCTTCTTGGGCAAAACCGTCTTGTCATGATTTCCTTCAACTCTTCCCAAGTCAAAGTCATAGCATCTTCAACACCTCGTTTGGCCTTCTCTGTATTCCACCATGTAAGTGCTATTCCAAGTAAACGACCAGTAGCATATCGCACTTTGCGATCATCGGGCAATCGCAATTTAGAAAAGTGTTTTCCATTTCTTCAAACCAATGGAGGAGAGCGGTGACACCTTCAGTCCCTTCGTATTTTGGAGGGTCGCAGGATTTGAAATGCTTGTAGGTCATTTAGTGGTTTTTGGGGGAGGATTGACAATGTTTTGATCTTCTTGATTGACGGGATTAGCGGTAAGGGCTTGTTGGACTTGAACTACAATGTTGGGTATTACGGCAGCCATTTGTTGAGCGATTTGGGCAGCCATGCGCTCGCGGGCTTTTCCTGATCTCATCTTCCTACGAGCGAGACTAGAAGACATCTACAAGGAATACATATCAAGAGTATGAGTTGAACGTTTTAGGGGTCATGTGTCGTATTTAGGAATGGACATTCATAAAATAAATATAGAATAATAAATCTACTACATCCATAGGATGTCTTGGGCTTTGCTCGTAATTGGGCCTTGCATGCCGCCATACTTCACCTTCGTAATCATGTGGGCCCCCATGATTACCGGGTTTTTCATATGGTTCGCATGTGTTAGCCTGGTTATTTACACTAAAACCCGGAGAAAATCGAGAAATATGTATGTAACGTATGATATTCGGAATGTATCCAGGTGTGGACACGGTGACACCTCAAAGTGGGGTTAGTTCGAACGACGTTTGGTGTGGCATGCTTTGGCCTAATAGGTCCTTCGTTTTCTCATCGTTAGTCCCCAGGTAGGCAAACTGGTCCGTTATATTGGATTTATACGAATGCCAACCTAGACAGGACGTTCCGAATATCGGTACTTGTACCCTTACAGTTACTACATGCCCGTCGCAGAACTCACTTTGATGAGATTTGAAAAATGAAAAATGCGACAAAATCTTGAATAACGGAAGTATGAAGATGATTTAAATATGTGAACATTGAAATATGTATGATGAATGTGTATGTAATTATGTATGTTTGACTGTAAGTATAATTCACTATGTATCACAAAATGTAATATTGGAAGTGTTTGCATGCATTTGTGTATGTAATAAATATGAAAGAAATAAACATCATGAGTTTGCATGTAACCACATAAACAATTAAAATCTAATCAACTATAGTATAGGCTCTAAGGGTCTAATAACCTATCCTATATCCCTATAGTCAAAAGCTCTGATACCAATCTGTCACACCCCGACCCGCAGCGGAAATGGTGATCGGGGCATGATTGGGTTTTCATCAAAGCTCATGACATTTATTATAATGTTTCATATTTATTATTACAATTTTAAAGAAAATCATACAATCAAATCATACTAGTACAACATGTTCTATACATCTTTCTAGCCTTCATTATTTTTCTTCTAAGGCACTTTTCCTATGTTTTCCTTGCATCATCCTGTCCACCTGTATTATGTGTAAAAATGGTTTTTGGTTCAACAAAAAGTTGGCGAGTGAATCCTATGAAAAACATTTAAACGAGTTTATTGTATTGATTATAAAATAAAGTGCATAACCACATATGAGTAAATGTAGATGTAAATTTATTCACAATACACATAATATTAAATATTGCACACACATACAACAATTGATTGTTTTGAGGCACGCGTTGTTCAACTCGTCTCCCACGAGGAACTGATGGGCCTAATGAATGAGTTTTGAGGCGCGCGTTGTTCTACGAACTGATGGACCTAATGAATGAGTTTTAAGGCACGCGTTGTTCAACTCGTCTCCCACGAGGAACTGATGGGCCTAACAAATAATTTGCAATACAATTTGACAATATGTAATACATCACAACAAACAATATTTACATCCTAAGTTTAGATCATAATATGGTATAGCACGAGTTTGAATAAGCGAATTAGTTTAAGCGACACATGATACACCCCAAAACATGAATAAAAAGGGGAATTTGTAAGAATTCACTCACAGTGGTTGCGTTTCTTGGATTGATGATGAATGCGCACGAATTTGGATTTAACCACGAGAGAAACTAACCTAAATAATAAGATAACGGTTCGGTAAATAAGTGGATTTTATTAACAAATTTTAATTGAATTTTTAGGTTTATTTTTGTGAGTTTAAGGTCTCTTTCTAACTTAAAAAATGTTATTTTTAAGTAATTTTATTTGATTTTTAATTTAAATAAATAAATAAAAATATAAAAAAATTGTTGACTTTTTGGTTGACCGTTGACCGTTGACTTTGACTGTTGACCGGTTCGGTCTTGTGTAAGTATGCGCTGGGTGAGACTCGAACCGGTGACCTCCCGTACGCGTGCGCAGCTCTACCAACTGAGCTACGTGTCTAACCCGAAATATTTCTGTTTTTAATTATATTTATACACTATTTGATTTAATCAGAAATCATTTATTTTTAAAAAGGATTTAATTATATCGGATCGGTGCGCACAACAGGTCTCGAACCCGGGACCTGTGGTTTAGTGTTGCACACAGTCCACCGCTGGACTGTGTGTCTAACCTGGTTAATATACTGATTTTTATTATACTTAACATCTTTCAGTGAGTCAACCCGGTTCGGTTTTAAAAAGAGCATTTTTATTTCAGAGAGTGAGGTTGGGTCAGGGATCGAACTCGAGACGTGTGATAGTTGTTTGCACACAGTCCACCGCTGGACTGTGTGTCTAACCCGTTTATATAACTTGTTTTAATTATACTTATACACTGATTACATGTTTCAGGATTTGGCTTTTATAAAAAGGCATTTAGTTTAGTGAATCGGAACACAACAGAACTCGAACCCGGGACGTATGATTTAAAATCGCACACAGTCCACCGCTGGACTGTGTGTCTAACCCGAGATATAACTCGATTTATATTAAATATATATACAACCGAAGCTTCATCTTCTTCGTTAAACTTTACCCAGAAACCAATCCCAACTGTTTCGATACATTCATCAATTTCTTTAGTAAATTGTAATTAACTACATATGAGATTAATAAAAATGAGAGAGATTAGGTGTAAGATATACCGAACAGAGATCCCCTGTTTCTCTGGCGAGATTCCGATGACAGCAGGTTATTCCGGCGACGTGTATCTTGCGGCAGAGGATCTTCAGAAAGTTTGAGGCGAGTGTGAGTGACTTCGGTATGAGCTCTAGATGTTCTGTTTATAAAGTAAGGCAACAGAGATGAAAGGGGTTCGGTTTTCCGGCGACTTGCAGAGAATTCCGGCGAGTTGTTTTTGCTGAATAGGGACTTGTAGAGAGGTTTACAAGTGTGTTGAGAGTTGATTCGAGTGAATAAGTGAGTTGGGTTTTCCTGACTGAAGGTTTTTTTTAAGTATATGTGATTCAAGTTTCCGATTATGAAATTCTCGGTTCAAGAGTGAAATTGATTAGTTTTCGGTTATAACCGATGTTTATCGTCAGTTACACTTGCCTGATTCCGGAGTCAAAGGAAAACGGTCGCAAATTCGCGTATTTTCCGGCGACTGCGGATTTGGGCGCGCTGGTTCACTAACTTTGAGTTTCGAGTTTTGTTATATGTATTAATTGTTTTGATATATCATCAAATACACAAGTGGCGGAGTGGTGGAATGTGTGTGAGTTAAGTGTTGAGGTTTCATTCGGCTGACCCGGGTTCGAAACCCGGCAGCCGGTTTCTTTTTTTATTTATTTTATTTTCACTTTTTATCGATTATAGTTTATAAATTCTAAATTGTTTATTAATTATGTATCGTTTAAAATTAAAATAAGTCATAAATACCCAATGAAATTTTTGACTGACTATTCGGTTAATAAACGAAGCGGGTTTGGTTAACCCGGTTTTTGACGGATGTTACATAAACAAAATAAAAAAATAATCATCTCATCAATGGTCAACAATAGCAACGGTCAAGTCCAACGGTAACCTTTTGAATTCACAACGTGTTGCCGGCAACACGCGTTAAACTCACCACGCGTGGTGGACTACACCGCCGGTGGTGTATAATGCGCTAAAACGCGTTGCCGGTTTCATCACGGGCGGCGCCCCGGGTCACCTAATGTAATGTACATGGAGATAAATGTGCATTGAAACTTGTTTTTATAATTTATGTTGTAGTACCATGGACAAAATTTTTTATATTAAAAAGAAATAAACTTGACGAATTCAATTAATTTGTGAATGTATATTAGACCTGGAAATTTAAAGGTCATACGTATCTCTTTAAATTACAAAATTATTTATCGATATAATAATATCTTGTTAAATTAATAAAATATTTCGGTCCCAACATTATTAATTTATAGAAGTTTAACTGTACATAATTTACTTGATTCATGTTACGTAAAAGAATGTTTCGTATTTTGCAAAATCATTTGTGTCTTATCTAATTTTGAATTCTCATTCTCATAAAATAGTACTTTAATTTAAGAGTGAAACCTACATGATTTAGAGCATTCACATTCAACCTCAAATTTTTATGCGAGAGAGTTTTACATATTATGGGGGTGTGAGTGGAGGAGAGAGAAAATGTTACTGTTCATCTGTGAATTTGGGGGGACACTGTTTGTAGGACCGATCCTCGATGCTAAGGAACCTAAATTTGATATCTAACGTCCATAATAGCGGAAATATTACGTCCGTTTACCAATAGACAAAATTTAATCAGTTAATCGTCAGTTTTATTGATCAAACGTTCTGGTTACAAACTGACAGAGCTTCGCATCTACAATGCCAAAGTTACAAATGAGGATCACAAGCTAGGTATTTATAGACAAGCAAGTTCGCCCTGGGAGATACAAGTTCGCCCGAACTTGCTACTGCAATTTCAGCCGAACATGCTTACATGAGACTTCATGGGCGAACTTGGCTATTATAAACATAAATACTTCATATACCTAGCCTATTCAGCTCTATACTATAAGACTCGATATAAGACTAAGACATAGACATTATGCACCAACTAGACTCCCCCTTGGATATCGTCTTCGTCTTGTATCAGTCTTCAAAAACTCTGTCTTCATATAAACATTAACGCACACGACCGTAGAAGTTCTTGAACGACTTCCTTCGTCGTTCTTGCTTTGGATCAGGCGTTTGATAAGTTGGCGGTGGTCTTTTAAAGTTAGCCATTCTTAGAGAACTTTGCCTTACCGCTTTTTTCATTCTTTCTTTAATCCCTCATTTCTTTCCTCCTTTAAAAACTCAACTCTCTCCAGATCCCTCCATTTCGTTTGCCACATCTTTCCAGAATTGACTTCGGCGCATAACAAACGTTCACAACTTTTTGAAACTGCATAGCTTGTACCTTTTCACGTTCTTAAAAAACAATCTTGTTGTAGAACAAGGTTTTGATATCTTCTCTCGAGCAGTTCACAAGCCACATTAGGATCTAGAATCCTTATCGTCCTCCATAAACCCCTCATGCTCGGATAACCCATCACTTCAACCCGTTCCTTGGTAATATCCAGATGTTTTCAAATTTTAGTACAATCACAGCTTCACACGTTGCTGGATCAATCTGCTACCACTTGAACAAAGGATAGAAGTCTTGTTCAATCGGCATTAGCGGCATATTTCTCATGGCTCTTGGACGTTTCATTATTAACGTTATGTCCTTTTCTCCAGTTACCTTGCTTATTTTAACTCTGCGACCAGGAATAAAAGGCTTCCAATAATTCCAACCTTTAACCGCTTCATACTTAATCATTTTCCACAATAATTGGTCAACGGTTTCATGTGATATGTAACATTCACCGTCTGTACCAACTCTTCTACATACCAATACGGTAATGTCTTGAAATCAGCAAGGTATTTAAATTTATTGCACTCCAAACTCCCTTTTGATTGTATACACGTTAAGCTCTTTAAACCATCCCCAACTTAAAATTTCACCCAAAGAAACGTCTTTGTCTCTGGTAAAGAATGCAAGAGGACGTCGAAACTTGCGTCCGCGTGGCATTTCTTTAAACCAAGACTTTCTCGCTTGAGCTATCTCTTCTTTGGTCATGGGCTTAGGTACTTTACCCTCTCGAACTGATTCAACAATCCTTTCCTTCAACATATCTTCATCAAGCTGCTTGTACATCTCTTCAAAACTAGGAAAACTATCTGAATTAGAACCGACATACTTCGCTTTCTGATCTAATTCGTCATCTGAAGACCAATCTTCCACAATTACTCGATTGTATTCATCAGCTTCGAATCGTCTTTGATATTGATAATCATTTGGCTCGAAAGGATTTACAGTCATCACATCCTCCTCAAAATCAAACTCTAACGATTCAGCTTCAACTTCGATCAATCTAGCTAAATCCTCCTTCGTGTAGTTATGTACATATTCATCTTCCTCCACGTTGTGTTCTAACATTAACATTAAAGGCTTCGCGGGAATAGCAACAACTGGCTTTGCAAAACGATCAACATTTGCCATATGTATATCATCATCAGCTGGCCCTTTCTACCCTGACTCCCCCTGACTTTAACTTCCATTCTGTTCGATTCATCGTCCATTAGGGCAGTAAAATCAAAATCATCAGAGATTTTGACTTCAGAAACTCTAATACCAACATTACCCTGATCATCGTCATCATCATCATCACCAACATTCCAATCCTAGTAACTTCCTTCCTCTTCATCCTCTTTATCATCTTTCTCAGCTTCTTCATCGTCTTTTTCTTCAGAAGCAGTAATAGGATCAGAAGGCTTGACAGATTCGTCAGTAATAGGATCAGAAGGCTTGACAGATTCGTCAACCTTAGGAATATTAGACTCAGAAGCTATGACAATATTTTCTTCAACAGGTTTCTCTGGAACATCAGAAGACTTAGGAGCTTCACCTTCAACCCCTTTTCCTTTGCCACTCTTAGCTAATTCTTTTTCAGCTCGTTCTTTAGCTTCCTGTTGATCTAGACGATCATATTCAGCGATGAAGTCGATACCCAGTGCATTAGATAACACTTTCTGCATCCTGGAGAATCTTCGATCATTAGGACTTGGACAGACTTTAACTCTGAAATTTCTGTCTGCATTTTCTCATTAGCATCTTGCAGACTTTCGATCAACAACGCTTTAAGATACTCTCTTTCATTCTCTAACACCTTCACCTTGTCATCCAACATTTCCTTTTCGACAGCGCTTTGATTCATCTTGTTAATAAGCTCTGCTTTTTCAACTTCATTCCGCGCTACTTTTTCTTCTAACGCCTTCACGCGCTTTTCCAGAAGTTCAACATTTGTTTCTGGGAAGAAATCGTTTAGATCCTGTAGACTTATTGGATCATTGTGCATATCACCAAACACATTAGGCCCTCCTGGAGTCTTTGGTGTTGACTTTGGTATTGCAGATTTTGGTGTTGACTTCCTTGGCGTAGAACTTTCAGGAACATAAGTCGTTGGATCAACAGGCAATTGAATAATCGGTACTTCCACAAAACTAGACACAGGAGGTTCTTATGTAGCTCCTGGCCTTTCCACTTCCGATGCAACAATTACAGGAGGTTCTTGTGTGACTCCTGGACGTTCAGCTTCACTTATATCAACAACGGGAGGTTCTTGTGTAGGAGGTTCTTGTGTAACTCCTTTCTCCTGTGCGCCAGAAGGTTCTTGTGTCACTCCTGCGCTTTTCAAAGATCTTTTGTACCTTTTGCTTACTGCCTTTTGCTCTTTCTTTGATTTTCTCTTTCCTTTGGTCTGAGGAGACCCTGTAGTCTTTGTTGATGAAACAGTTGCAGACTTAACACGTTTAGATTTCTCAGGCCTATCCTCATCGGACTCTTTTTCTGCATTAGGATCAAAATCAGCACCCAGTTCTCTTTCTTTCTCTGCTCTAATCTCTGCCTCAGTCTTTTCTGGCTCTTTAGCAGGAATTTCTTTATCAGAATCATCTTCATTTTCAGAAGTAGCAGATATAACATCGTCTTGAGTTGATTTCACTGTTTCTTGGCTTTCAATAATACCTGCAGCACTTGATCCAGCAACTGCTTCAACATTTTCAGGTTCATCCTCGTCGACAAGCATCGTTTCAACTTTCTTAGCTACTCGTTTCTTCTTAGGCTTATCAGTTTCTTCCTTCAAGAACCATTCACTCCTTGCCTTAGGTTTGAATTCCTTAAACCACTCCTTCTCAGCATTAAGCACTTTCTCATCGTCACTGCCATCTTTTCTCCATTTGTTGTTTGGCGGCGCAATATAATTAGAATCTTTGGTCGCTCCAAATACAGGCTTTGCAACAGGAGCTGAAGCTTGCTTCTGAAATTTGATTAGCTTCTTTACTGTGGTCTCATCAAGATGCACTAAGTATAAAACATTGTTCGGATCTCGTGCAATATTAGAATACTTTTCGTCAATCAACATTTGAACAAATCTCGGATATAAGCACAGTCTTGAATCTTTCATGTTTTTCGACATGTGAGTGAAAACTAACTTTGAGAAGTTAAACGGCTTCTTCAAAATAAGCGCCGTTGCCATGCAAGCTAAGTAATCTTGAACATCATCTAAACCGGCTTTGCGATGGCTGAATGTATGAATTATGGGGTGCATCAGGAGCTTGCAGGGGTTTGGCACTTCCCCTTTCTTCAGCGTCGGCTTGTTCACGCTTCCTTTGTAACCTATCCTGAAGAAACAACCACGCACCATCCTCTCATCAAGATAAATAGGATCATCTTCTTTATCGTTGAACTTTAATACTCTGCGAATATCATCTTCCGTTACCGTAATCGGCTTAACCTCATTACCAACTTGCACGGTAGAAGTAATTGTCTTCTCATCAGCACTCAAACTTGCATTCATCCAGAAATGAACAATGTGTGATCAATACGACACTGTGCGCTCTGTAATCACTCTGCGAATAGTACTTTCTTCCAGAAACTTCAATATACTGTCGTATTCTTTAAGTGACGGACAGATCGTTTTGTCGAGCGTGATGCACGTGTTGTGAGTCTTCGAGAACTCTACTGAAAGTACACGTGCTGGAACCTGTGCCTGAAAAATGATGCAAAACAATTAGCACGTTTATCGAGAAAAATCGCAAAATTTTCTAACACTTTATCAAGTTCGGGCGAACTTGATATATGTGTTACAATTTACTGATTTCTTCAAGTTCGCCCGAACATGTTCTAAACACATGTTCAATAAAGAAAGATAAGTTCGGGCGAACTTACACATTTAACAGTTCAGATTTCATTAACATAAGTTCGATCGAACATGTATTTAATTCTTTCAAACACAAATTATCAAGTTCGGTTGAACATACATACATTTTTCGCAGATTTAAATGATCTTTGATGCAAGTCCGGTCGAACTTGATAACAAGTTCGGCCAAACTTGTCATCTTCTCCAACCAAACCTGTTAATATGTCATTTATCCATGTCAGTTCAATCAAACATGATTACACGGTCGATTTTAAGTGTTGATTCTAATTTTAAGTTCAATTTAGCTATTAAACCCTTAGATCTATCAATTTTGAGTTTTTCAGATCTTGTTTAGTTCATTCACGGTCCAAAAATGATTCATAGAACAAATCAATACCTCTGCCATTGATTGTGGTGTGCAAATCACCAAAACCAATTGAAAAACGGGCAGTATAACGACGTCAAATTGCCAAAATCACACAATTCTCTCTCAAGTTCAAGTTCGCTCAGTGTTGTTGATATGCTGTTGAATGAGTTCGGCCGAACTTGCTAAGCCCAATATGAAGGCCCAGTCAAGTCCGGGCGGACTTAACTATAAAACAACACAGCCATTCCTTAGCAAGTTCGGTCGAACTTGCTTAGATGTTAAACTTGAATCAGTTTAGCAAGTTCGGCCGAACTTGCCAAACCATAATTTTAAACTTTTTCAATTTTTTAATTTTAACCCCTGAACTTTCCAACTTTTTACTAGTTATGAAAATCCACTCAGTTGGCCAAGTCCAAGCTAATGACCTTGGTTAACCGATTTGTCTGTCGAGTCCAAGTTAATGACCCCAGTTTGACCCGTTAGGAACAAACTGTTGATAATTTCAAAAACAAAATTTCAAATTAATGAACTTTTTATCATTTTAATTTTTCAGATTTAACAGATTAGCTCCCAGCCCGTTGTCAAAGAGATTCCCACCAGTTCTAGCATCTTACCAGACTTCAAAGATCCGTTCTCCAACATTGGTTTTCTGAAAATAATGTAGAATTAAAATCTTTTTGTATTTTTGCAAGTTTATGCTAAAACACACCGAAAATCTTTTTGATTTTAATCTGTAAAGCTGATAAACTATGTACAGAATAATGTAAACTATGTACAAACATATTTACAGACATATTTTTGTGAATTCGTGTCTAAGGATCATATCAGTTGAATGAGACATATCACCATTACCGTTGACCTTTAAATGACTTTAAGCTTTAAACTTGTTTACCTAGATTGTCGATATGTTTGTCCACTTAATCTTTACCACATTTCTCAACTGTTTCAAGATATGTTAAGGTAAGATTTATGAAACTTGACCTATCTGTGGTTCCCACTTCTTGAATATACTCCCGTATCCAGATTCCCTAGATTTCATCTTGCAGGTGAATATAGTGTAATTGATATCTGTGTCTGGGTTATGCGAGACATTGAGAGCTCAGGTTAGTACTACCGTACAGACAAAGAGATGAAGGCTCGTCTTTAAGGTGTGTTCCACTTAAGGAATAAAGACCTCGTATCTCAGAATCAGGCAATCTTTCAAACGAAATTTCGGAGTACTAAGTCCATATATCCAAGATATGTTAATCCACAAGTTTAAGTAGTTGCTAAATTTAGTTTATATCTCGAAAACAGTTTACTGAACATGTTAAGCCTATCGACATATCCACAGTAAGACTCGTTTATCACTTTTTAAACTTTACAATTCTTCAGCATACTGTGATAGTCCACTGATGTACTATAATTTCTTTTTATGACACTGAACTCTTTTTGTCTTTTTCAATGTTTTTGTACATTTTGATTTTTTCATATGTTTTTGGATTTTAAAATTTTTTGAATGTTTTTGTATTTTCTCTAACATTTCTCCCCCTAAAATCACAAACATCTTTTTGGATTTTAGTTTTTAACAAAATTCTAAATTAGAAAGATATTAACAAACCAATGTGGATCACGCGAACTCGTCGTTCGATCCGTATCCAACCTCAGCATCCGCACCTGTCAGCAAATTTTTCATACCATTAATTCTCAGCAAATATTTAAATCGTGATAAAGAAAATGGTTTGGTATAAAAATCAGCCTTTTGTTCGTCGGTGTGGATTTTTTCTATTCGCACCAATTTCTTTTCGTAGCAATCACGAATGAAATGATAACGAATTTCAATGTGTTTTGTGCGTGAGTAATGAACCGGATTTTTAGTTATATCGATGGCTGCCTTGTTATCAACATACAGGGGAGTGTCTAGAAATTGCAGACCATAGTCTCTCATCTGCTGTTGAATCCACATAATCTATGAACAACAGCTGGAGGCCGAGATATACTCAGCTTCACAGGTAGAGAGAGCGACCGTAGTCTGTTTCTTACACTGCCAGGTTACCATTCTTGTTCCGAATAACTGGCATCCCGCTGTAGTTGATTTTGAGTTCAACTTATCTACACCAAAATCAGAATCAGCATAGCATTTGAGGTCGAAATTGTCGTTCTTCGGGTACCACAAGCCGGTGCTTGGGCATCCTTTCAGGTATCTGAAGATTCACTTCATGATCTGCATGTGTAAGATCCTCGGGCTTGACTGATATCTGGCAGCCAAGTTTACTTGGGAACGTGAAGACTCAATGCGTGAAAAATACCCGCATCTTTTTCCTACTACTTCAACTACTTAAATTTCGGACGAAATTCCTAAAAGTAGGGGATACTGTAACATTTGTAAAACTCGGGTTTTCAAAACCCGCTCCGTTTTATAGTCGAATATCAAGTTATAAAAGTTATGTCGAATATTTATGATTATTTTGATTTAAAACAATACATAATTAATAAATAAACTAAACTATAAAAAAATATATTTGATGAAAAGTTAAAATAAAATAAATAAAAAAATATAACGCTGCCGGGACTCGAACCCGGGTCAGCCAAGACACCCTTCAACAACTTAACACTCAATCACAAGACCACTCCGCCACTTGTTTGTTTTCTGTCATGTTTAGGAAACAAATAGTTTTTATGGACTAAGGTAAATCAATCGATTTTACACACTGTAACTGAAACCGGTTATCAATCACCCAAATCGATTTGGATACTCTCGATTCAGCGAGTATAACCGATAAACGGACGATTTCAATCAATGCTGCCTTGAGTGGAACTTAAATTCGGAAGTAGATCGGTTTAATAACCGAAAGTTGTCAATTCTCGAACTACTTCAATCATAGACTCTTCCTGCGACTCAAAACACTCCGCAAAGCTTCCAATTGCATTTCCGCAACCTTACAGTCCACCGGAGAAGCTCAAATCTAATCGCCGGAAAAAATTTGCAAGTCGCCGGAAAACCGGGACTCACATCCACACGGTATTTTCTCCGACTCTTTCTGTTTCAATCATGTGATTAATCAGTCACTAACACAACTCCACCATCAGAATCGATCCTAGTCAACGTTTATCGAAAATCATACCTTCGCCGGAAAACTCCTGAAACTGCCGGAATCACACTGTGAACGGGTATGATCTCCCAAACTTCTGTTAAACCTCGTTTAAGTGACTCAACTTCTTAAATAATCGAACAAAGCTGTTAATTGGTTTCAACAGCCGGAGTTCACTTTCAGTACCGACGCACCTCCGCCGGAATTCTGTGAACAACATCAATCGGTATATCTTTTTCCTTAAACTCTCTCCATTCGCTACTTTTAAATTACTGATAATGTCTGAAAAGCGTATATGTCATGAATCGGTCATAACAGTCGGAATAAGTTTGTCTGTGTAAAATCAACGAAGAAGATGAAGACGCAACATAACATAAGATTAATTAAAATCGGTATTTTAAACGGGTTAGACACACAGTCCAGCGGTGGACTGTGTGCAAAATACACACGCACGTCCCGAGTTCGATCCCTGCTACACGCACATCTTATATAATAACGCCTTTTTGTTTAAAAACTAAACCGGGATAACCCAGTTAGTTGTTAAGTATAATAAAAACCGAGATAATAACCAGGTTAGACACACAGTCCAGCGGTGGACTGTGTGCAACATGAACCACACGTCGCGCGTTCGAAACCCGTCACGAGCACCGGTCCGATTGAATTAAAATGTTTTTGTAAATAAAGTAAATTCGGATTAACTGAATAAGTGTATAAGTATAAATAAAAACAAGATTATTTCGGGTTAGACACGTAGCTCAGTTGGTAGAGCTGCGTGCACGCGTACGGGAGGTCGCCGGTTCGAGCCACACCCGGCGCAAACTAATACGCTGACCGACCGGTCAACGGTCAACGGTCAACACTAAATAAACAATTTTTTTATATTTTTATTTATTTAATTTAATTTAAAAATCAATTAAAAATACTTAAAAATAACATTTTTAAAGATAGAAAATAGCCATAAACTCACAAAAATATATCTAAAAATTTCATTAAAATCCTTAATAAAATCCACTCATTTAATATATTTTGCGTTATTATTTAGGTTAGTAATCCCCGTTGTTCCTCTCATCTAAATCGTGCGCATATCACCATCTCCAATCCAACGCACCCAAGGTGAGTGAATCTTACAAATTCCCCGTTTTAATCACGTTTTGGGGTGTATCATGTGTCTTTGTATACATATATTATAACTAAACCATTGTGCATACATCATATCATGAACATGTGTATTCAGTTTGTTGCTGTTAAGTAGTTATTATTGGATGCAAATTTATTATTCAGTACATGCAAATTTCATAGGCCGCCGCTCCCCATTACATTATGAGCGTTGAGCATGTTCCCCATTTTATTATGCGGTTGAACCTGGCGTGCCCACATACGATCGGCTCCGTTTGATTGAGCCTTGATCGCACAGACATTTTCATTTTCAGTACATGCAATACGATCGGCTCCGTTTGATTGAGCCTTGATCGCACAGTTTCATTTATGTTATTTACAGTATGATGTTGGTATGATCATGTATGCTGTCATGTGATATTGTATGTTATAGTTGTGACTGCTAATTGCCTTTGCTTGATTATTTACATTTGTTCATCTATGATTATGCACTAATTTTCATTGATAAACTAACAATTAATTTATTAATATATGTTTATCTAATAAGGTTCACTCGCCAACTTATGTTGACCCAAAAACTCCCATTTTACACATGATACAGGTGAACCAGCAGCAGCTAGGAACACATAGGACTTGGATTAGAAGAATAAAACGTTTTAGAGTTGGGATTGTTATGTTTGGTTTATTTCCTTTATATTGAATGAACATGTTTGGATATTTGAAAATGTAACTTTGACTTTATTAAATATGAAACATAATAGTAAATGTCATGAGATTTGGTGATAACCCAATTATGCCCCGACTCTTATTCCGCTGCGGGTCGGGGTGTGACATCTGGCACATAGGCAGGTTGGATACATAATATCTGGGTGCGATGCCGTCAGATACATCAGAGATCCAATCATCGATCTGTATAACGTCTCGTCAACTTTGGCTCCAGTCTCGTCAACGCAAATGCCGTGATTTAGAGCAAGAGGCGTAGATAGAGGCTTCAAACTTTCCATTCCAAACTTCTTCAAGATGTCGTGAACATACTTAGTCTGATGAATGAAAATACCATCCGGAAGCTGATCTATTTGGAAACCAAGAAAGAACTTCATTTCGCCCATCGAGGACATTTCAAATTTCTTTTTCATGATTCCCTCAAACTCCTTGCAGAGACTATCATTTGTAGATCCAAAGATGATGTCGTCGACGTAGATTTGAACTATAATCAGATGGCCATCAACTTCTCTAGTGAAGAGAGTACTATCCACAGTTCCTCTGATAAAGCCGTTTCCGATGGGATGTTGCGATAACGTCTCGTACCAAGCTCTCGGGGCTTGGTGTAGACCATAAAGAGCTTTATCCAGTAGGTACGCTTTCTTCTTGTTGAGTGGATCGACAAACCCTGGTGGTTGTCCAACGTACACCTTCTCGCGTAATTTTCCATACAGAAAAGCCGATTTGACATCCAATTGATAGAGCTTAAATCCTTTCCATGATGCGAAAGCTAGAAAGATTCGAATAGATTCCAAGCGAGCTACTAGTGCGTAGACTTTCGTGTAGTCTATCCCTTCCTGCTGGTGAAATCCCTTGACAACAAGCCTCGCTTTATTACGAACAATAACCCCTCTATCATCACGTTTACACTTAAAGACCCATTTTGTATCAATTGCTTTCTGATTTTCTGGTAGGTCTTTAAGCTTCCACACTCCCAACTTCTCAAACTGCAATAGTTCTTCTTGCATTGCTTGTACCCAGTTTTCATCGGCTAAAGCTTCATTAACTGTCTTTGGCTCAATCTGAGAGATGAAACATGAATAGAAGCAATAGTTTTGGGTTGGAGCAACGCGAGTGTAGAAACAACTGAGTGCTTTGTTAATTTGCCCTCGAGTTCTAACACCAGTTTGAAGTTCTCCGATAATATTTGTTGACGGATGATAGGAATATGATCGCGGCAATTCTTCACTTGGAACATCTACTGAGTTTTGCTGATTCGTGATGTTGAGATCAACGACCAATTCAACATTTGGAGAGCTTGTTGAAGCTTCATTTCTGTTGTTCGGGACTGCAGATTGATTAAGAAGACTTGTTATCTGCTCCACTTCTTCATCTGAAGAAGATGATTCCCATCAGCATCAAATGTTGGTGCTTCATCGGAGTCAGAATTTTGATTCTGAGGCATATTGGGCTCCGTTATTGTATTCACTGCTTCAGTAGAGGCATTTGTTGGAGGAGTAGCAGGTGTTGTTAATGTTTCAGAAGCATTTTCAGCTGGAACACCACTATTGCTTTAACTTGCGCCAGAAGAAGATAGATCCAACGTGGGTTGATTAACCACAATTGGTCGAACAATTTGTTCTTGATTCGCTGACTGGTGAAGGTAGTATAACGCTGCAACTTCTTCGTCAGACGGTTCTTCGGGCAAGTCAAATGACTTCCAAAGGTCTTGATAGTTAAACAGCCACGCGTCACCTTTCCTTTGAATAGGATCCGTATAATTGAAACAATCCACGTGCTGTGCTTTAATAACCTTTCTCAATGAAGGTACATATACTCTTCTCAACGGACTCACATATCCGACAAAGAAACCCTCAAGAGATTTAGCTCCGAATTTGCCATCTTGGTCTATTACGGTACATGGTGCACCGAATGGCTCTAAGAACTTCAAATTTGGCTTTCGTCGGTTTATCATCTCAAAACATGTTTTCTTTGTTGGTTTGACAGTGAGAACCCTGTTTAGCGTGTAGCAAGCCGCAACAACCGCTTCACTCCAAAAGCTAATTGGAAGTTTAGAATCTGCAAGCATGGTTCTTGCAGTTTCAATAAAAGTTCTGTTTTTCCGTTCAGCTACTCCGTTTTGCTATGGAGTATAGGGAGCACTAAACTCGTGCAGAATCCCTTTTGCGTTGCAGAATTCCTTCATTTTGTTATTCTTAAACTCTGTGCCGTTGTCATTTCTAATGCGTCTGACTGGCAGATGATAAAGGTTCTCGAGTTTCTTGAATAGAATAACCAAGTTCTCGAACATTTCGTCTCTTGATTCTTGAAAGAATACTCATGAATATCTCGAATAGTCATCTGTCACGACCAAGCAATATAAGTCTCCTGAGATGCTTCGAACATTTACAGGACCAAATAAGTCCATGTGGAGACGTTCTAAAGGCAACTTGATTGAGTTTAGAATTTTCTTCGGATGAGATTTCTTGATCTGCTTTCCCTTTTTGCATTCTAAGCAATGATCAGTCATCTGAAAACTCCTAAGATTTACGCCTTCTACAAGATCATTATGAACCAAGAAATTCATTTTTCGCAAATGAATATGCCCCATCTTACGATGCCAAAGAATAGAATCCTTTTCAGTAGCCTTTGACACAAAACATTATGCTGATTTTGATGAAGTGGTGGCAACACCCATATCAAGAACATATAGATCATTCTCTCGAGGTGCTCGCATCAGAATCCACTCATCTGGTATTTTGAATCCCGGCTTCAAGATGATACACTCTTTGTCGTTAAAATGGACCGTGAACTTCTTGTCACAAATCTGCGATATACTCAGAAGATTGTTCTCAATTTCTGCAATATAGTTCACATGATCAAATGAAACGACGCCATTGGAGAGTTTCCCTCGGCGACTATCCTTCCACCCCGGTTTCCTGCAAATCCAACATATCCACCATTGATAGCTTTAATATAGAATAGCAACGCCTTCATTCCCATCATATGCTTGGATGCTCCACTATCCAAAATCCACTTAGAAAGTACGGATCTCTTGAGCCCCTGCACATTTTAACAATCTATTTAAAAAGCGAGACCCAAGCCTTTTTGGTCTTGGGTTGAATTGGATAACCATCATCAAAATCAAATTCACATTCATAAGCATAATCGAATCCACATGCATCTACAGAATAAACTTCCCATTCTTCATCTGAATTTTCTATGATGTTTATGTTTGAAAACTTTACCGTCTTTTTATCTTTTGAATTGTTACCACTTGTATTTTTGACAGTTTCAGATGTGGTTTCAATTATGATTTCAGATTTTGATTCTTTCTTACTATCACTAGTCTTAACAAGCTCAGACTTAGTGTTCTCAGATGTTGCTGACAGTTTCTTTGCAATCCAGGCTTGAGATTTTATGTTAGCCTTCTTGATGTAAAAATTGTTTTCATTAGCCTTTGTAGTTTCTCCTTTTTCGAAAATTGAATTTTCAAACTTAGGTTTGACTTCAGCTTTAAGTTCATTTCTTTTCAAAATCTTTACAGGTTTTACAAACACTGGTTGCTTTGGTTTCACAACATTTGAACTTTCTTTCCTTCAAAGATAAGCCAGCTTTGATTTCAGACAGTAACGTGCAATATGACCAATTTCGTTGCACTTGAAACAAGTCCGAGAATCATGTGGATGTCCTTTAGTGGGTTTTACACCACTTATTTTGGCACCACTTGCAATTTTGGCTTTATCTCAAAGTTCTTTTTGTTTCTTGAACTCATCATTTGATTGTTTCCCGATCAAACTTTCCTCATGAACCGTGTTCGTTCCATATACAAAATTCATGTTTTTATTCTTGTATTCATGAAATGGTGACGGTTTCCTTTTAGGTTCATTTGATTCCTCTAATCCCAACCCAGCTCTCCGGTTTTCTGGATGATCACCACCATTCCTTCGGTAGTTGTTTCTTTTAGGTTTGGAATAGAATTTCTTTTCATTAATCTTCAGATCATCTGATGTGACTTCCACGAGTTTTAAGAATTTGTCTAACAATTCTTCCTTCACATTCTAAATCGAAAAACTGTCATCAAAGTATAATCTATCAGATTCCTTAATCTTGTACATGACAATATTAGGATCATCACTTAGATCATTCTCCGATGATGTATCGTCATCTTCGGACTATGAATCTGAATTCTTTGAGCTCGAGTCGGCGCTTTTAAAGCTGCCTTCATCAAAATCGTTCAAAACATTTCAACAACTTTTTTAACCACAACATTGTCATCATCTGTTTTAGTATAGATTACATCAATGTTCTCTGGCAACTCAGTTTTCTTTTTAGATAACAACTCAATGTTGAGTGCCTTATCCATCCCATCAGCGGTTTTGCGACAATACTTCTCGCAAAGGGGTGGAGGAACATTACTGTATTCTTTACCAATTTTCTTTTTTGGTTTATCTTCCAATTGGATTGTCGGAAGGATGTGATCAATGACATATGCATTACATGTGTAACTTCTCGAAAGTTGTTGAACACGTTCTGTTTCAATTGTCATGTCTTGGAGTTGTTGCTTAGTTTCAGCAATGGTGTTAATATAGATATTAATCGCTTTTTGCTTATCCATTACTGTTCCTTTTAACATTCTTATGGTATCATGTTGTTCGATGTTATTTCTATCAAGCCTACCATAATCATTTTTCATTTTATCATACGCTTCCTTCATTGTGCGATAATCGTATTTCAAAAGTTCATTATGCACATTGTTTTCAGCTATGATTTTTGATTTTTCGGCACACTCAGAACATGGTTCGGTACATTTTGTACAGGGTTTTTCAACCTCTACAATTTGTATTTTGACAACTTTTTTTACCTCTGGACCTACCTTGGTTAGATTTGCCATTAAAGTTTTATCTGTCATGTCCTTGAGGTTTTCGGCATTCACTTCTTGTGTAACATTGATGATCTCTTCATCAATTGTTTTCTCCTCAACCACTTGTTCTTTAGAGCTTCCATCAAAATGACCTGCAAAACTATCACACGAGTTAGGAGATAAATTCCTTGTTTCTGCATGTGGATATACTCATCTTCTTTTCGTTGTTGATGCAAGTATTGCTCCAGCAGAATCTGTTCTACAGCCGCTGCTTCTGCTACTGCAGAAGTATCTTCAACTATCTCAGCCATCAACGCAACTCCGGTCTTCTTACCAATGTAAGAATTCCAGTCGAAACCATCATCTTCGTTTGATGCTACCATAGCTTTCTCATTGATGCTGCTATTTGGTTTCTCTTGGATTTCAACCTGAGTCTTCTTTGGAAATGGCTTGTATTGAAGTGACTTCTTATAATACTCGTTGCCTCCTCCGAAAGGATTCTGATTTCCAGTTGCTTCAGGATTCTTGCACTCTCTCTTGAAATGTCCCTTTTGGCGACATCTGAAGCACGTCATTTTTGATTTGTCGAAGCCCAACTTGTTGCTTGAATTTTTAATATCTCGGCCAGTAAGAGCAACAAACTTTGTGACTCTTCGGATAATAGATGTCACACCCCGACCCGCAGCGGAATAAGAGTCGGGGCATAATTGGGTTATCACCAAAGCTCATGATATTTTACTAATATGTTTCATATTTATTAAAGTCAAAATTACATTCTCAATAATCCAAACATGTCCATACAAATACAAAGAAAAAAAAACCAACTAAACAATCCAAGCTCTAAACCAGTTTATTCTTCTAAGCCAATCCTATGTGTTTCTTGCTGCAACTGGTTCACCTGTATCATGTGTAAAAATGGGGGTTTTGGGTCAACATAAGTTGGCGAGTGAACCTTGTTAGATAAACATTTATTATTGATTTCTTGTTATTTTTATCAAGGAAAAATTGTGCAATAGTCATAAGTGAGCAAATGTAAATAATCAAACAGTAGTAATAACAACCACAAACTACAACACACAATAACATACAATAACATATGAACTTGCATGAATGTATAACATGAATGAAACTATATATGCTGGCAACGTCACATTCACGCTCATAATGTAATGGGGAACGGACGGCCTATGATGAATGTCTGTGCGATCAAGGCTCAATCAAACGGAGCCGATCGTATGTTGGCAACGCCAGGTTCACGCTCATAATGTAATGGGGAACTGCTCAACGCTCATAATGTAATGGGGAGCGGCGGCCTATGAACTTGCATATACTGAAATAATAAGTTAAATCTAAACAATAACCACACAACAGTTGATACAAGCTGAATACACATTTGTTCATGATATGATGTATGCACAATGATTTAAATATAATAAATGGTAAGACACATGATACACCCCAAAAACGTGATTAAAACGGGGAATTTGTAGAGATTCACTCACATTGGGTGCGTTCGGTTGGAGATAATGAGATGCGCACGAGTTTGAAGGATTGAACAACGAGGATTAACTAACCTAAATAATAACGGAAGATATAGTAAATGAGTGGATTTTATTAATATAATAGGATTTTTAGATATATTTTTGTGAGTTTAAGGCTATTTCCTATCTTTAAAAACATTATTTTTAAGTATTTTTAATTGATTTTTAAATTAAATTAAATAAATAAAAATATAAAAATATGTTGACTTTTGCGTTGACTGTTGACCGTTGACCGTTTGACTGTTTGACCAGTTCTATTGTGTGCATGTATGCGCTGGGTGAGGCTCGAACCCGAGACCTCCCGTACGCGTGCACGCAGCTCTACCAACTGAGCTACGTGTCTAACCCGAAATAGTTCTGTTTTTAATTATATTTATATACTAATTCAGTTTATTCAAATTTCATTTATTTTTAAAAAGGGATTTTAATTATCAAACCGGTGCCGTCAACAGGTCTCGAACCCGGGACCTGTGATTTATCGTTACACACAGTCCACCGCTGGACTGTGTGTCTAACTTGGTTAATATACAGATTTTTATTATACTTAACATCTAATTGCGAAAAGGATCCGGTTCAGTTAGAAAAATAAAACATTTTTATTACAAAGCATACGTGTGTTAATGATCGAACTCGCGACGTGTGATATGTATGTGCACACAGTCCACCGCTGGAGTGTGTGTCTAACCCGAGATAATATCCAAATTATAATAAACTTATAATCAACCTAACTTCGTCTTCTTCGTTACCGAATTACAGCCTACGATTACTCTATTGTTTTTTGTTTAACTTGATTGACAATCATTCAAAAGATTAAAATGAAATGGCAGAGACGATTTTTAGAAGTAAACATACCGGAGAACGATTTATCTTAGAATTCCGGCAAGTCGTCGGCTCTGTTTTTACGGATTTCGACTGAGCGAATAAATTAACAGTTTTGATTAGCTAAGTGAGGAATTGAAGTATTAAACAAGAGTTATCAGAAGGTTTGAATGTCTATACCGTTTTACAGCGGAAGATAAGAATTTTCAGAAGTTTTCCGGCGAGAGGGAATTATCTGATATCGACGTCTGAAATTGATTCCGATTGAAGGGTTTGAGTTAGCAATAGCTTAACAACTGATAGATAATGAAAGAATTGAGAGACTTACTGATTTGATGGAAAACACGGTTTTCCGACGAAAGTCCGGCGAGTTCAAATAGCTTCTCCGGCGAACTGAAAGTTGTGCGAAAATGCAATTGAAGGTTTGCAGAATGTGTTTGAGTCGCGAGAAGGGACAATGATTGAAGTAATTCAGGAATTGCAAACTTTTCAGTTAATAAAACCGATCCCACATGAATTCAAGTCCATTCAAAGCTAAATTGATTGGAGGTGTCGGTGTATCGGTTATAATCGATAAACCGCGAACAATCAAACGTTTTGGACGTTTGGTGACCGATTTCAGTTACAGTTGGCGTAACCAGAGTGATTTACGATTGACTATAAAATTTAATTGTTTCCTAGAATTTACAGAAAACATCAAGTGGCGGAGTGGTTGTATGTGTGTGTGATAAGACTTTGAGATTAAACCCGGCTGACCCGGGTTCGAGTCCCGGCAGCCTAATTTTCTTTTTAATTATTTTATTTTTACTTTTTATCAATTATAACTTTTATATTCTAGTTTGTTTATTAATTATGCATCATTAAAAATTAAAATGGACATAAATACGCAACGAAACATTTATAACTTGATATTCGATTACAAACGGAGCGGGTTTGGAAAACCCGTGTTTGACAAATGTTACAGTATCCCCTACTTTTAGGAATTTCGTCCCGAAATTTAAGTAGTAGTAGTAGGAAAAAGATGCGGCTATTTTTCGCGCATTGAGTCTTCACGTTCCCAAGTAAACTCAGGTCCCCGTTTCGACTCCCAGCGTACCCTAACAATTGGAATGCGACTTCGTCGTAGACGTTTTTCTCCGAAGTCCATGATCTCTACTGGTCTTTCAATAAAATGCATAGATTCATCAATCTGAATATCTTCCAGAGGAATATGGAGGTTCTCATCAGCGAGGCACTTCTTCAAGTTTGATACGTGGAATGTGGGATGAATCCTGTTGAGTTCTTCTGGTAGATCAAGCTTGTATGCTACAGGTCCTACTCTTTCGAGTATCTTGAAAGGTCCTACGTAGCGTGGTGCTAGCTTGCCTTTTTGACCAAAACGAACTACTCCCTTCCACGGTGATACTTTTAAAAGTACATGATCACCAATGTTAAACTCCAAAGGCTTCCGTCGTTTATCTGCATAACTCTTTTGACGACTTTGAGCCGCTGGAAGATTGTTTCGAATTTGATGGATCTTGTCTGTGGTTTCTTGAATCAATTCTGGACCAGTGATTTGAGCTTCCCCAATTTCGTGCCAACATACTGGAGATCGGCACTTACGACCATATTAAGCTTCAAAAGGTGCCATGCCGATGCTTGAATGATAGCTGTTGTTGTACGAAAATTCAACTAATGGTAGATGAGCGTCCCAATTTCCCTTGAAGTCTATGACACATGCTCGAAGCATATCTTCAAGAGTTTGAATGGTGCGTTCAGATTGTCCATCAGTTTGAGGATGATAAGCGGTACTGAGATCTAATCGCGTACCCAAAGCGGCTTGTACTGCTTGCCATGTTCGTGAAGTGAAACGACCATCACGATCTGAAATAATGCTTAACAGTACACCATGTCGGCTTACGATTTCGCTGATATAAATACGAGCTAGCTTTTCGTTCTTGAAATGTTCGCAGATAGGAATAAAGTGAGCTGATTTTGTAAGTCGATCAATGATTACCCATATAGTGTCATACCCACCAGAAGTGCGAGGTAACCCGGTAATGAAGTCCATGGTTATGTTTTCCCACTTCCATACAGGTATTTCAGGTTGGACCAGAAGTCCTGAGGGTCTTTGGTGTTCAGCTTTCACCTTGGAACATGTAAGGCACTTGGAAACAAAAACAGCAATATCCTTTTTCATTCCAGGCCACCAATAGGTGTATCGAAGGTCTTGATACATCTTATCGGCTCCTGGGTGTATAGAGTATCGTGTTTTGTGAGCCTCATTCATAAGAAATTCACGAAGGTTGTTGTGGTCAGGAATCCATATGCGATCTAGATAGTACAGAATACCGTCAGATTTAGTTTCAATTTTAAGTTCAGCTCCACAGGACAGCTCCTTTCGTACATCATCCTCCGTTACTGAAACATGTTGGGCTTCTCGAATTTGATCTTTAATGTCAGTTATGATTTGCGAACATAGAAGACGAATGGAGTTCGCATAACCCTTTCGACTGAGTGCATCAGCCACCACATTTGCTTTGCCAGGGTGGTACCGAATTTCACAGTCGTAGTCATTTAGAAGTTCGACCCATCTTCGTTGCCTCATGTTTAACTCCTTTTGATTGAAGATATGTTGAAGACTCTTGTGGTCAGTGTATATTTCACACTTAGTACCGTAGAGATAATGTCTCCATATCTTAAGAGCGAACACAACGGCTCCAAGTTCTAGGTGATGGGTGGTGTAGTTCTTCTCATGAGTCTTGAGTTGTTTCGAAGCATAAGCTATAACCTTTCCTCTTTGCATTAGAACACAGCCTAGTCTTTGCCCTGACGCGTCGCAATAAACCACGAAGTCATCACAACCTTCAGGCAGAGTGAGGATTGGTGCATCACAGAGTTTTTGTTTAAGGGTTTGGAAGGCTTCTTCTTGTTTGGGTCCCCATATGAAAGGTTTTCCCTTATGAGTTAAAGCCGTGAGTGGTACAGCAATGCGAGAGAAGTTTGAAATGAAACGGCGATAATAACCAGCCAAACCAAGGAAAGACCTTACTTCAGTTGGTGTGCGTGGCGCTTTCCATTCTTGTACCGCTTTGATCTTTGAGGGGTCGACATGTATTCCCTTGTCATTGACTACATGTCCAAGGAATTGTACCTCTTTTAACCAGAACTCGCATTTGGAGAATTTGGCGTAAAGCTTTTCATTCTCTAGAAGTGTAAGGATGAATCGAAGATGTCGCTCATGATCAGACTTAGACTTTGAATAAATGAGGATGTCGTCGATGAAGACTATAACAAAACAATCGAGATAGGGTTTGCAGACTCTGTTCATTAGATCCATGAAGACAGCTGGAGCGTTGGTTAAACCAAATGGCATGACCATGAATTCATAATGACCATAACGAGTTCGGAAAGCGGTCTTTGGGACGTCTTCTTCATGTACTCTAAGTTGATGATAACCAGATCGAAGGTCGATTTTTGAAAAACAGCTGGCGCCTTGAAGTTGGTCAAGAAGATCATCAATACGAGGTAATGGATAGCGATTCTTGATTGTTAACTTGTTGAGTTCTCTGTAGTTGATGCACATGCGAAACGATCCATTTTTCTTCTTCACAAAAAGGACAGGTGCACCCCAAGGCGAGGAGCTAGGACGTATGAATCCTTTGTCAGTCAACTCTTGCAATTGACTGGCTAGCTCTTGCATTTCAGAGGGGGCTAACCTATAAGGAGACTTTGCAACTGGTGTAGCACCAGGTATAAGATCAATGCGGAATTCGACTTCTCTTACTGGAGGAAGTCCTGAAATGTCGTCAGGAAAAACTTGCGGGAAATCTTTTACTACTGGGATGTCTTCGAGTTTCTTCTCCATGGTTCCCTTTTTGACGACATGAGTTAAAAATGCGACATAATTCTTGCGAAGATATTTTTGAGCTTGAAGACAGGACATTAATCTGAGCCGGGTTTCTCCAAAGATTCGTAGAGTTTGACCGTTTGGAAGAGGAATGCGTATAAACTTCTCGCGGCATACAACTTCAGCCTGATGTTGGCTGAGCCAGTCCATACCAATTATAATATCAAAGCTTCCCAACTTCATAGGAATGAGGTCAACTGGAAAATCGTGGTCATTTAAGGTGAGAGTACAGTTGCGTATAATAGAGTTTAATGAGACCGGTTTTCCGTCAGCAACTTCTACTGTTATGGATTCCATGAGCTTATCTCGAATTTGGTTTAGGATGGGTTCAAACTCTAAAGACACAAAACTTTTATCCGCGCCAGTATCAAACAACATGGATGCATAACTACCATTGATAAGGAACGTACCGTTAACCACATTGCTGTCACCTCTAGCCTGATTAGCGTTGATGTTGAAAGCTCTTCCTCTTGCAGGTGGAGGAGCTTGGTTAGCTTAATTCACCGGATTGGCTTGGCCTTGAGCATGAATAATGTTCACCAACCTTGGACAAGTGTTTCTAAAGTGGCTTGGGTCTCCACAATTGTAGCAAGCCCGCATAGGTTGTACCATGGGATAGTTGGGTTGGTCGTATGATTGGGTTAAATGTTGGGTAGGTGGT
The DNA here is from genome assembly GCA_947069175.1 of Scalesia atractyloides. Lineage (NCBI taxonomy): Eukaryota > Viridiplantae > Streptophyta > Magnoliopsida > Asterales > Asteraceae > Scalesia > Scalesia atractyloides. The sequence continues at coordinate 85,018,845 of CAMTDV010000018.1, forward strand.
AGTAGTAGGGGTTGTTGGGCTTGACCCATTATTTGTTGGTGGGTTTGGGTTGAAGGCTGCTGGCGGTTCGTTCGCTGAGGTATCCGACAGGTTTGAACAGTATGACCTGCGCGACCACAGCCGGTGCAATGTTGGCAGGGATGATCAGGAAAATGGTGGTATTGGCAACGGTTGCATTTTGGTAATGGGCCAGAGTATGGCCTTTTGTATGGTGCAGGTGAAGGGGCAACTTGGGTAATGGGTGCAGCAGGGATAGGGAAATTGGTTTGTGTGACAGCGAAGTTTCTGGTGTTACGTTTCCTCTTGTTAGCAAACTTAGAGGAGGAGGTGGAATGGTTTGAAGTTTGGCCCTCAACGGGGGCTTTCTTTTTCTCCTCTTTAAACTTACCGTTGCTAATTCGATTCTCGGTCAGTTCAGTAGCTAGTTCCATAGCAGCTTCAAGTGTTGCTGGTGAAGTGCTGAGAACTGAATCTTGAATTTTCGAGGGAAGACCTCGAATATAATGCTCGATTAAGCGATAAACTGGGGTGAACAAGTTAGGGACCATTTGGTTCAACTCTAAGAACCTCTTGTTGTAGGAAGTATGATCTCCCTCCTTTTGCTTCAAAGAATGAAATTCGTCCTCTAGCTTCTTAATCTCACTTCTAGGATAGAATCGCCTCGTCATGATTTCCCTTAACTCCTCCCACGTTAAGGCCATAGCATCTTCGATTCCCCTCTTACCCTTTTCAGTATTCCACCAGGTAAGAGCTACCCCAAATAGTCTCCCGGTCGCGTATCGTACCTTGCGATCATCGGGACAATCGCAGTTGAGGAAGGTGTTTTCCATTTCCTCAAACCAGTGGAGGAGAGCAGTGACACCTTCGGTCCCTTCAAATTTAGGAGGATCGCAAGACTTGAAATGTTTATATGATCACTTTTTGGTAGGAGGGTTGCCGACGTTCTGATCTTCTTGCTGGGGTGGATTTGTGGGATTTGTGGCGAGAGCTTGTTGTACTTGAACCACAATGTCAGGAAGCACCGCGGCCATTTGTTTTGCGATTTGAGTGGCCAAGCGTTCATGAGACCTTCCTGATCTTTTACCCCCTCGATGCTGTCTAGCCGACATCTACAGGAACATACATAAGAAGATTGTGAGTTTATGGAGTCTTTTTAGGTGTCATGTGTCTTAAAGAAAATGAAAATAACATAAATATCAATAATGCAACTACATCCATAGGATGTCTTGGGTTTGCTCATGTTGGGCCTCAAATGTCCCCCATACCTTTACCTGTATAGTCATGTGGGCCCCCATGTCTATTGGCTTGGTAGGATTCACATTAGTATTGGCGATTTAATACTCGCATCACCCGAATGAAAACCACGAAATATGTTTACGAGATGTATGGTCGGAATGTGTCCAGGTGTAGACACAATGACAGCTCAAAGTGGGGTTAGCTCACACGACGTTTGGTATAGCATGCTTTGGCCTAATAGGTACTTCGTACTCTCATCGTTAGTCCCCAGGTAGGCAAACTGGTCCTTTATTTTGGATTTATACGAATGCCAGCCTAGACAAGACGTTCCGACTACCGGTACTTGTACCCTTCCAGTTACTACATGCCCGTCATGAGAACTCACTTTGATGTGATTTGAAAATACAAAAATCATTGTAAAAACAATCATAAAATGATGTGATGTGTGCTTTCATGGATATGATATGTTATGAGAATATGATTCATGATAGGCATTATATACTAATATGTACTTATGAACATGCTTGCATAACATTGAATGTAACATTAAACATAAAACATATAAACATCATGAATTTTGCATGTAACACACAAAAAAAAATCTTAAAAATTTCTAATCAACTATAGTATAGGCTCTAAGGGTCTAATAACCTATCCTATATCCCTATAGTCATGGCTCTGATACCAATCTGTCACACCCCGACCCGCAGCGGAATAAGAGTCGGGGCATAATTGGGTTATCACCAAAGCTCATGATATTTTACTAATATGTTTCATATTTATTAAAGTCAAAATTACATTCTCAATAATCCAAACATGTCCATACAAATACAAAGAAAAATAACCAACTAAACAATCCAAGCTCTAAACCAGTTTATTCTTCTAAGCCAATTCTATGTGTTTCTTGCTGCAGCTGGTTCACCTGTATCATGTGTAAAAATGGGGGTTTTTGGGTCAACATAAGTTGGCGAGTGAACCTTGTTAGATAAACATTTATTATTGATTTCTTGTTATTTTATCAAGGAAAAATTGTGCAATAGTCATAAGTGAGCAAATGTAAATAATCAAACAGTAGCAATAACAACCACAAACTATAACACACAATAACATACAATAACATATGAACTTGCATGAATGTATAACATGAATGAAACTGTATATGTTGGCAACGTCACGTTCACGCTCATAATGTAATGGGGAACGGACGGCCTATGATGAATGTCTGTGCGATCAAGGCTCAATCAAACGGAGCCGATCGTATGTTGGCAACGCCAGGTTCACGCTCATAATGTAATGGGGAACTGCTCAACGCTCATAATGTAATGGGGAGCGGCGGCCTATGAACTTGCATGTACTGAAAATAATAAGTTAAATCTAAACAATAACCACACAACAGTTGATACAAGCTGAATACACATTTGTTCATGATATGATGTATGCACAATAATTTAAATATAATAAATGGTAAGACACATGATACACCCCAAAAACGTGATTAAAATGGGGAATTTGTAGAGATTCACTCACATTGGGTGCGTTCGGTTGGAGATGATGAGATGTGCACGAGTTTGAAGGATTGAACAACGAGGATTAACTAACCTAAATAATAACGGAAGATATAGTAAATGAGTGGATTTTATTAATAATTTTAATAGGATTTTTAGATATATTTTTGTGAGTTTAAGGCTATTTTCTATCTTTAAAAACATTATTTTTAAGTATTTTTAATTGATTTTTAAATTAAAATAAATAAATAAAAATATAAAAATATGTTGACTTTTGCGTTGACCGTTGACCGTTGACCGTTTGACTGTTTGACCGGTTCTATTGTGTGCATGTATGCGCTGGGTGAGGCTCGAACCCGAGACCTCCCGTACGCGTGCACGCAGCTCTACCAACTGAGCTACGTGTCTAACCCGAAATAATTCTGTTTTTAATTATATTTATATACTAATTCAGTTTATTCAAAATTCATTTATTTTTAAAAAGGGATTTTAATTATCAAACTGGTGCCGTCAACAGGTCTTGAACCCGGGACCTGTGATTTATCGTTACACACAGTCCACCGCTGGACTGTGTGTCTAACTTGGTTAATATACAGATTTTTATTATACTTAACATCTAATTGCGAAAAGGATCCGGTTCAGTTAGAAAAATAAAACATTTTTATTACAAAGCATACGTGTGTCAATGATCGAACTCGCGACGTGTGATATGTATGTGCACACAGTCCACCGCTGGACTGTGTGTCTAACCCGAGATAATATCCAAATTATAATAAACTTATAATCAACCTAACTTCGTCTTCTTCGTTACCGAATTACAGCCTACGATTACTCTATTGTTTTTTGTTTAACTTGATTGACAATCATACAAAAGATTAAAATGAAATGGCAGAGACGATTTTTAGAAGTAAACATACCGGAGAACGATTTATCTCAGAATTCCGGCAAGTCTTCGGCTCTGTTTTTACGGATTTCGACTGAGCGAATAAATTAACAGTTTTGATTAGCTAAGTGAGGAATTGAAGTATTAAACAAGAGTTATCAGAAGGTTTGAATGTCTATACCGTTTTACAGCGGAAGATAAGAATTTTCAGAAGTTTTCTGGCGAGAGGGAATTATCTGATATCGACGTCTGAAATTGATTCCGATTGAAGGGTTTGAGTTAGCAATAGCTTAACAACTGATAGATAATGAAAGAATTGAGAGACTTACTGATTTGATGGAAAACACGGTTTTCCGGCGAAAGTCCGGCGAGTTCAAATAGCTTCTCCGGCGAACTGAAAGTTGTGCGAAAATGCAATTGAAGGTTTGCAGAATGTGTTTGAGTCGCGAGAAGGGACAATGATTGAAGTAATTCAGGAATTGCAGACTTTTCAGTTAATAAAACCGATCCCACATGAATTCAAGTCCATTCAAAGCTAAATTGATTGGAGGTGTCGGTGTATCGGTTATAATCGATAAACCGCGAACAATCAAATGTTTTTGGACGTTTGGTGACCGATTTCAGTTACAGTTGGCGTAACCAGAGTGATTTACGATTGACTATAAAATTTAATTGTTTCCTAGAATTTACAGAAAACATCAAGTGGCGGAGTGGTTGTATGTGTGTGTGATAAGACTTTGAGATTAAACCCGGCTGACCCGGGTTCGAGTCCCGGCAGCCTAATTTTCTTTTTAATTATTTAATTTTACTTTTTATCACTTATAACTTTTATATTCTAGTTTGTTTATTAATTATGCATCATTAAAAATTAAAATGGACATAAATACGCAACGAAACATTTATAACTTGATATTCGATTACAAACGGAGCGGGTTTGGAAAACCCGTTTTTGACAAATGTTACAATAAATGCTAAACATCACTTGTTATCCATCAACTCGAGTTCTTCTTCATCCACTTGGTCATAATCTTCTGCCGTCATTTCAGGATTTCCAATTTTACCGGCTACAAGACTTTCGTATGACTCCAGAACAGTAGCAAGAAGAGACATATGCTGTTTAGCAACTTGTTCTGAAACAACATTGTTCAAATTCACTGCGATGTTGCACTTGTATACATTCGAATCAAAATTTGTTTGTTGATTCTGATTTGCTTGACTTTGATAAGATGAATTTGAACCAGTGCTTGAGTACGAACTCTGTGGACTTTGATCATAATGAGGTTGTGATTGACTCTGGTTCTTTGGAGAAGCATTCATGTTTGCATTAACGTTGTCCCAATTTTCGGACTTCAAATGTTGTCTTGCATTCCACTTTTGTAGTACAACCCAACGTCTTGAACTACATTAACATTCTTTGACTTTGCTATCTTCAGAAGCTCCATTTCGTGGCCTTCGAGTTTGTCGATAAACGTTGACAATTTGAAGAATTTCCACTTATCACTAATCTTTAGAACCATCAAATAAGTAACCCATTCACCATCTGGTAGTGCGTCATCAAGCTTGTCGATGTATTCTTGTTCTGTCTTCTCTAGACCGTGTCTTTGCATTTGAACTTTAAGATGACAGAAGCGCTCGATCATTTGTTTCATGGTCCATTCTTTAGCATGGTGAAGATATCGAACTCTTTCAGAATAAGTGCCTTTTTACTTTTGATCATTTCGGCACTACCTTGATACTTCTTCTGTAATGACAACCAAAGATCTCTTGCAGTAGTATACTCTGGTAGCAAAATCAGGATATCTTCTATGACAGACTGTTGGATGACACTGATCATCTTTTTCTCAGCAATGTACTCATCTCTCTTTACTGTTGAATAATTGTATTTTTCTAGGACTTGCTGATGTTCATCTACCGGAACAGTGTAGCCGCTTTCAATCGACACCCAGCCAGCAAAGTGCATGGCTTGAACCCAATAGGTAAATTTCTCCTTCCATGCTTCATATTCGTCCATGCTCATTAGCTTGGGCGGTTTAACAGTCGTTCCCATCTTGTTATCAAGATTGACTTGATGAATCACGTTGGTAATGTATCTTCGATCGAACTTATAACAAATCCAATGTATCTTCGAGCGAACTTGCTATTAGAATTCGAAACACAAGCAAGTTCGGGCGAACTTACTCAATAATTCCTTGATATTACACAAGTTCGGTCGAACTTGCTATAAAATTAGTGGAAAATTGATAAACTCGAGCGAAATTGGCAAGAATTTCCTCAAAAATACCTCAAGTTCGAGCGAACTTGCTAAAAAATCACTTGAAAAGTGATGTTTTAGACCAAGTTTGGTCGAACATGCTTAACAAGTTCGATCTTGATGGTTTTCCAAAACATGGTTTTTTCAAAATTTTGACATGAATTCGGTTGAATTTGGTCTCCAATCTTTCAAGGGTTTATCTTTGTTGTATTTTACATGATATACTCAAATTTGAAAAGATTTTGACAGTGAATTCTTCATTTTATGTTCAAAAGTTAAGAAAAATAGAAGAATGAGTAGAAATAGAAGTGATATTGTCTTGATACTATCAAATCAGGCTGTTCTAGCTCTGATACCACTTGTAGGACCGATCATCGATGCTAAGGAACCTAAATTTGATATCTAACGTCCATAATAGCAGAAATATTACGTCGTGTTTACCAATAGACAAGATTTAATCAGTTAATCGTCAGTTTTATTGATCAAACGTTCTGGTTACAAACTGACAGAGCTTCGCCTCTACAATGCCAAAGTTACAAATGAGGATCACAAGCTAGGTATTTATAGACAAGCAAGTTCGCCCTGGGAGATACAAGTTCGCCCAAACTTGCTACTGCAAGTTCGGCCGAACATGCTTACATGAGACTTCATGGGCGAACTTGGCTATTATAAACATAAATACTTCATATACCTAGCCTATTCAGCTCTATACTATACAGACTCGATATAAGACTAAGACATAGACATTATGCACCAACACTGTTCACCCCTATAAATTTTTAATATTTTCTTAAAAGTGGTTGTGAATGAAGGGGAGAGAAAATATAATGATAAATGTATTAAAAAGTATTATTTAATTGAAAAAGCGAGAGAAAAAATAGTTGTTTTTAGTGTAATATAGGGTAAAAAATAGGGGGTTGGATGTGAATGCTCTTAGAAAGCTATCCAAGTTGATTAAAATTGAAAAATATATGACATATAACAAAAATAAAACAAAATGTGTCAAACAAAATACAGTGAGTGAATTACAAATCGAAACACATTGAAAAGGAAGTCATTTATCGGCACATAAAGCAGCCATCTAAGGGTTTTTTTGTGTTATAGACGATATATTTCTTCTAGTTTATCACCAAAATCTGAATGATGATTTGCTAGACATGTTCGTTTCCTGGAAACTAATTTTCCTTTTCTCACTCCTCATCAACCTATTCCTCCAAGTCTCTCCTCAACACTTACAAGTCCTTCCTCATCATGAACGTCTTCCTAATCTTCAATAAAATCTGAAACCTCGTGTCCAGTATAGTCCATATGTTGATCATGTCTCCGTGTCTACACAAAATCCCGTCGAAGCTACTTCTTTTATCATTGAAAACCAACATCCGGAGTGGTGTTAAGCCATGATCAAGGAATTTACAACAATTGTCAAAAATGGTACTTAGATTCTCGTCCCTTCCTATGCTAAAACTAAAGTTATTGATTGCAAATGGGTTAATAAGATAAAGACAGATCCACGTGGCGTTGTTACACTTTACAAAGCTCGCGTTATGGCTAAAGGGTTTGTCAACAACATGGAATTGACTTTCATGTAACTTTTAGTCATGTTGTTAAGTTAACTACCATTCAAGTGGTTCACTCTCTTGTTGCTACAAAGTAATGGTAACCTCGTTAACTTGATAATCAAAATACATTCTTACATGGTGATCTTAGAGACAGTCTACCTCAAACAACTATAAGGTTTGATCCTAAACGTTTGGATCACATCTATTTGTTATACGAGTCACTCTATGATTGCAAACAAGTTCCATGGGCTTGGTTTCATCTTTTGCCAAAGGCCCTATAATCTTTGAGATTTCATAGCTCTAAAATCGACCTTCCCTCTTCACTTATAAACATTGGAAAAATTTCTATATGTATTTTTTTTGTTGACGACATCATTGTCGCCGGTAAAACACCACTAGTGTTAATCATGTTATCCAACTACTTGGTAGACACTTTATTGACAAGGATTTAGGGAAACTTGATTACTTTTTGTGAACTAAACTTATTCCACAAGACAATGATATTCTTCTATCCCAAAAATAAGTAGATAACTGAGCTTCTTCAACGGAGTGGTTTTATTGACTTCAAACTAGTATCATCTTCTATGATCACCTCCTAGTCCTTGTGTCTTGTGATAGTTGTCTTATTCCAAATCCAGTTATATATCTCCAGTTAGTTAGGGCTTTAAAGTATGTCACCTTATCCATGTCTAACATCAGTTTGTTGTTAACAAAGTGTGTCAATACAATCATTTCACTATGAGATTCATTGGTCTACAACAAAACGCATCATTTGATACTTAAAAGGCAGAATTGATCATGGGTTGCTTATCCATCATAGCTTGGGTTCCCATATTCAAGATTATATTGATATTCACTTGCAAGGATCCTTTTCCCTTTGTGCCTTCTCGAATTCTGTCTGGGCTAGTTGTACGAAAAACATCCACGAGAGGGTTGCCATATCAGTGGTTCCAACCTCATCTTCTAGATCACATGAAAATAGTAAACTATATCTTGGTCATATACAGAGTCTTAGAAGGCTCTAGTTGATACTATAGCCAACTTAACCTGGTTAGAGACTCCATTGTAGGAATTTTGGGTGACAAAACTTTTGCTCTGACTCTCTGGTGTGATAATCTTGGTGCAACCTACGTCACTGCTTATCCAATCTTTAACGCACATGTCACACCCTCAAATTCCACATGCGAAGTATTACTCTCAGGCGTGTGACTTAACCAGGATCATGCCATAAATCATATTGAACATTAAATATAAAACATAGTAAATCCATCACTACAATACGATTAGTGACTAAGGTAAATAGTTCAAAAACAACATTAAATTTTAACAACGGAAGCATAAAGTTTCATAGTCCAATAATAGTTTAAAAGTTCATGGACATTATTTAAAACCAACAAAGGTTTCACGCAACCACTACACTCCTCCACTGAGAGCTCCCGAGCTGTACCTACGGTCCTGCAAAGCATGCAGTAGTGTGTCAACAATAAAGTTGGCGAGTTCACGATTTTCCAGTTTTAGTTTCCAAAAACATAAGTTGTTAAGTTTACTTATTTATAAATCATGTTTGTCATGGGGAGCTACCCCATCTGTAAGCTACTAAAGTGCGTAATACCGAAGACATGCGACTGTTGTTGTTTCGTTGTTGCCCCGTTTGTCAATGTCTATCATCATTAACAGTTGCCAAGGCATACTAGTTCACGCCTGTCCTCCTGGGCACGGTGTGAGGTTTGTGAGACCTAATAGTGCTATCAACTAATAACCCGTTCGCCAAGCCATGCGATTAATCGGTATAGTAAGTGGGGACTTCGTGATAGAGTTGCATTTAGTACGCCAAGACATGAAATACAAAGAGTATTTTAGTAGTATTCCTTCCCTAGATATACTAGGCAATCCCAAACCAGGGAAAGTGTTGTTCGTTCCCAACCACGGGATTACATGCTTTTAGTAGTGTGTGAACTCACCTTTGCTTAGCTCAGCAGATAATTTACTTGTTTTCACAGTTGGTCAACCACGTCCTATTATGGTTACCAATACCGGTCATGTTTTTTATGCAAGTACTTCACGTATTTGTACACATAACTAACAAGTAACATACAACGTATCACGTAATTCAAGCATACCGGTTTATTATATTTCTAACAAATGAACAGTAACAGTCCAAAGTATATTATAAGTGTACGGTCCAGTAAGTCATATGGCCCAAAACATATCGGTGTGCGGCCCACTTGTTAGTGCGCGGTGTGCATTGTGTGCTTGTATATCATGCACTAAAATGTGTACATTCTTAATGTGCGGTCAGAACGATAAATAGTTCATCATCATTCCTAGTTTATCAAAACCCAATTCATCAAGTTTGCACTTTCACCACAATCATCTTCAAGTCATACTATCTATCATCCTTTCCACAAGCAATTCATGTATCAGTCACTATCTAATTGTTTGGACAATTTCATGTACACCTAGTTATCATCTTTATCATACGGTTCCATTTAGAAATTATATCTAAAATCCTAACCTTTTCACCATACTCATGAATCAACAAATCATCATGAAGAAACTTATGAATGAAACAGTGAATCAAATCAATCCTACTTCAACTAACCATGATCATCTAGTGAAACATAAGAAAGAACATGAGTGTTCAAGCAATAAAATCTACTAATCCGAAATCAAGGAACAAGAAGGAAAATGTGCAAGAGGGTGTGAGAGAACCGGTAGCCTTCAAGAAGGTAGTAGCCTTGAAGATGGGAATATTGCTTGAATCTTAAAAAGAATGAGAAGAGAATGTTGCAGAGAATGTTTGCTGATTTGGGGAAAAGAGAATGTTTCTAAATGTGGCAGCCGTCAAGGAATGATTTGGGGAAAAGTGCTAGGGTTTAGGACAAGGTGTGTATTTATACACCCACACAAGATACCGTACACTTGGTAATGGGTCCCAGCTGTCAATTGATACCTCACACATGTATGTTTTCATGTGTGCGGTCCTTAAATAATCAGGTATGCGACCTGATGTGTGGTCCACCGGGGTAGGGGTGTGCGACACAAAGTGTGACCTAAAGCTATCAAATGTGCGGCCCAATAAAATCTGGGCTCATCAGATTATCGGTCCAACAAAAGGGATGTGTGTGGCTCGAGTAGATGTGTGCGGTTTGGGTTTAATATTATTAATAATAATAACACTTAAGCATTATACATATACATAAAGTGCCACAACGATTATAATAAATCAATACTCAACATTTTACTAAATATCCATAATTACAATGTACGGTGAGACGTAGAGGAAAAACATAACGAGGCGAAACGCACGAGTTGTCACATTATCCCCAAGTTGAAAGAAATTCCGTCCCGAAATTTAGTAGGCAGTCACTGAATCAACTAGCGTAGTTAAACGTCTTCGCAGGGTGTCACAACACATACAAAGCATGCTGAAGTTAACATTCATTTGTTTGAGAAAATTTTAGTCAAGGAAAATTTGTAAGCAATTTATTTCTATCGGAAATCAAATAGCAAACATACTCACCAAACCATTATCAACACAACGATTCCCGTTTTTCCATTCCACGCTACATTGTGCTCCCCGGCCTTAGCATGGAGGCGAATATTAGATGAAATGTAAATAGATTACATTTGAGGGTATATTTTGTGAATACATAGTGCGTATAGATACCCACTTGAAAACCTAAACTTGTACACCATTCTTACAATCAATAAACTTTACCATTTTTTAGTATTGTTTGTCTTGAACCATCAACCTTATGGGGATGGACACCTTTCTATCACACTTTATGTTGGTGATTTAGGGTCATCAAGCTATATTGGGCGATCATATATTGGGCAATCGTATACATTTGTGCAAGTAAAAAGGTGTGGAGTACAACTTTGACCAAGACTATTGTAAGTTTTGGAACTAAGGAACACACAGGTTCAAGGGGGCAACACCCCCATGGAGGGGTCCAATGAGGTTGCACCCACTTGGTAGGGTTTCTAGGCAACGCCCCGGAAGGGTCCAAGGGTAACGACTGCAATCAAAAAATTTATGTTAATTTAAAGTCTGTTTCATTGAAAACACATTAAATTTACATGCATCGAAGAAAAATGCAATAGAAAAAGATCTTCAAAAGTTACTGGAAATAAGTAGCAAGTTCTTACTGCTCGGTAGAAACATGGTTAATGATGGTCGATAGCTTTCTACTACTCTGGTGATCTTGTACCTTGGTAGTGAGTTCAACTTCGGTAATAGAGTAGTGATTGATATTGCTTGTCATTATACCCCTAATCGTATAATCATCAACTGGAATGTTGTGATGGTTCAGCCTCGTATAAATAGAATTAAGTTGGTCAGATTTTACCATCAAATGAATCAAATTTCATACTTCTAAATTCACTCATAAAGAGTACTCGTTCTTAGGAAAACTTTATGTCTTATCCAATTATTGATTTTGTTAAACACGAAATACCTTAATATGAAAGTGATTCAATACAAGATTCAAAAGTATCCACGAAATAAAAAATCTAAAAGTCTACAAGTTTTTTGATAAAAAAATATTACTATAGGTTGTAGTCTATTACTTTGTGTGTTTGGAGTGAAAGCACATGGTAATTGAGTGCATCTTATTTCTTGAATATTAAATTGGGGGGGGGGGGGGGGGGGGGGTTGAACACATGTGGGAAAATTCAGAGTTTTAAGTTAAAGCGTGATGTCAAATAGTATCAAAATGATACAAAAGAGATGACAAGTAAATTTTCATAAAATTATTGATATCCGGTTGCAACTAATGTTCTTGGTTCTTTGCAACAAACTAACAATGGTAGACTTTGCCCTTATTTTAACTTAAGTCACCTTTACAAAAAATATCTTATTAACTAGTTGTTTAAAATTTACTGTAACCATCGTTGAATTTTTTGGATGAAATCTATTATGTTATAGTGGTTAATCGGGGAATGTGAAGAGTTGACAATTTTTCCTAGAATCATCAACTGATTTGTTGCTCGTCCCTAACTTTTATGACCTATTTTATTTTAGTTGCCCGATTTTATTTTTGGTAATCCATGTGCATTTTGGGATTTTATTTCACTTACTTTGTCATGGATACTTTCTACATCATGTTAAATCACTTTCAGATTTATTTAAGTCGTCCATATACAAAATCAAAAATCAAATAAGATAGAATGTGAATTTCCATGAATGAGATATCTTAATCCGTGAAATTTCCAAATGTGTATTTGATCAATAAATTTATATATGGGACCGAACTATCACAACATTTCAGTTGGCGATTATAAGTGCTGACAATTATGATAGTTACTACAAGAAAACACAAACTATAGCAAGTCTTTTGCTACTGGGCAGTAGTAACTCTAATGCTAACGAGCAATAACAACTCTGTTGTTAACCAACGATATCCACTCTATTACTACTGAGCTTTAGTAACTTAATTCTACCGAGCTTCCTGTGACTCAGTCGCTACTGAACTTCCATAGCTCACTTGCAACTTATCATTATCATCTTTGCTATTGATTTCCAATCACTTTTTAAAATCATCTTCGATGCACCTTTCAACCATCCAACACGACCCCAACAAGAGGTATTGTTCCTTAAACCTCTTTGGGGCCAACCCTCGAACCCCTGCCATAGTGCTAGAGCACTACCCCAGACCTCGCCAAGGGGTCGTGCCCCTTTGAAATCCCCATGGTCTAGGGGTTTCTCCCCATACAGCCTTAGAGATTCTTTAGTAACGAACTCATAATTATATTGATCAAGCATGTATTCCACACCTAACTCGTATCAATGTTTATTATGGTTTCTCATTTAGTCTACTAGTAACTCCATTTATGCTAAAATAACTTGATAACAACAAATCTTCAACAATCCGCCACAAATGTTGTGACTCCTTTTTTTGTTCATTGATAGATTTTACTATTTTCTTTAGTAGTGATTACCACTTGTAACACTCTAACCCGTTTTTGTCGATATTTTAGTCATTCAGATATTTAGGCCCCAGATTTTTTTTACATAAAACTTACACGTCTAGGTTAACTAATAACCCAAACAAACCAACATAATTGATTATTACACTTAATTTACAGTTTAAATAATAAAGTTTTAGACTCGAAAGCCCTATTGTAAGACTCTTACTTAATTTACTAAAATTTAAGTAAATAAATTTCAATTTAATATTCAAAATGTAAATAAAAGGCCATACGTCGTTGTACTATCATTAAAATTTCAAATTTTTCAAAGAATCATTACATGTTAGCGATGTTCGGTTTGATATACAACTAGACCAAAATGTGGAAGCTTGAACTTTAGTCGTGTTCGGTTATTCGTTATGCTTGATCGTCATCCGTGCTTCAAAATCATTTCCTAGATTTCAAAAATCATAACGAACCTTAGTTATATTGAGTTTGTAATGCATCGAATTAAACCCGAAAGCTTAAAACAACAAAACAATAAGCCCAATATCCCGCCGTAACGGTAGACCATATCTGCTCAAAACAGCATACTCCTGCCATAGCTTACGGCAAACTAGCTGCAGAATTCCAAAATTGCCATTTTTTGCTTATAAATTTTGTAACTTCACGGATACTCATCCGTTTCGCTTCAAACTTGTTTCTAAATGACCGTAAAATGTTTTTCTACATAATTAATCCAAAATCTCTCAACCCGGATTCATGAATTTTATGGACACGCAACCATTATCCGGTTTATGCGCATATTACATTTGACCCGTTATAGGATTTAAGCACTTAAGCTTAAATTATCCGCATCCCTTCATATTTCTTATTCCCACTTTATAATCTTCATTTATATATCATCACAACATCAAATGTGAGGGTTATGATAGGAAAAACCATTATATTCCCATTCTACCATCGAGTTTGACATTTTTACAAAAAATGACCCATTATGTAGCATTAAGCCAAATTGGTTTAAGCCTTCACTTTATACTACCAGAAGGATTAACTGAATTATAAAACTCATATTTAAACTACCCTTAAGGGTCGTTTGCCCAGTTTGTTATTCGAGGGCGTTTTTGTCAATTTTAGTCCTTCTAACCACGAAAAACATTTAAAAACTTGTTTTGACCAAATGGGCACTTTTAACCCATATTCTGATTTAAAAATCATTATGTTCCTAAGAACATAAAATCTCCAATCTTGATTAGATATACCTCACTTTAGGTAATCCAATATTCATCCATGACTACTCTCATCGGACCTTAAGTCCTCATTGAGAGTTTGACCCATTACACAAACCTGGCTCGGGTCATAACATTGACCTGTTTTATTACCTTGAATTATTAGTTGCTAATTTAAGCAATGCAAGCCACACGCTATTCTTTCTGTGAGCACAAAACCCGACAAGCAACCATTTGACCCGTTTGGCCTAAATGACCATTTTACCAACACTTGATTTACCCTTGTTGCGTTAGGATGACTGAACATTATGTATTGTGAGAAGGTGTTTATTTACCATCTCACCCACTTGGGTTTTATTATTTAACATTTTTAAACTCTGACCCACTACCCGTACCCATAAATCTTGATTTCTTCACTCCGTAGTATTCATTTTTAGGTTTATTACCCGTTTGACCCATTATAAGACTTTGAATGTTTTACTTAAGTCTTCTACATCCTTAGCAAACCATTCATTATTTTTCCCAACCATAACGAAGATCGTTGTTGTTTTTTGTTAGGCAAAACATCAATAATCACTTATAGATTTATTATGTCCCTAAGGACATAAAAGTTCTAATGTTTGGAAGTTTAAAACCCATGTAGCCGAAATTTCGCATCATAGACATGTTATTGGTTCTAAAGGCCGTTTTACCCAAATACTAGATATAACTCACTTGAGTTAATCTATTTGCCACATCTGACTTAACCATCTTTTGTCGGGCCAAAAGCCCTTAACGAAAATATAATTCTTTACAAATACCTGGCGCAGGTTAAAGCGATGACCCGCTATCAATACCTTGCAATTCTATTCACTAATTCATGGCAATGCATGCACATACATTATGCTTATTAGTAAGTATGAAACTTAACAAACAAAGCATTAAACATCATATCCACTTGGTGATAACATCACCATTTGACCCGTTCATAGCTTGCCCTTTTAGCGTTTTAACTAACCACGTATTGTTTATTGTCAAAAGATGCATACTTACCATCTTACCCGTTTGACACGTTTTGGTTTACATCTTAGGGTCTTATTTCAAAAATTCATTGGGTTACCACAAAAAAATTATCTCTACTCGTTCGACTCATTTGGTTCGCGCAAGAAGATCTTATTTTGAAAAGTCATTGGTTTACCACCAAAAATTCACTTTTACTCGTTCGACCCATTTTGGTTCGCGCCAGAATGTCTAATTTTGAAAACTCATTGGTTTACCACCAAAAATTCATTTTTACTCGTTCGACCCATTTTGGTTCGCGTCAGAAGGTCTAATTTTGAAAAGTCATTGGTTTACCATAGAAAATTCATTTTTCCTTGTTCAACCCATTTTGGTTCCCACCAGAAGGTTTAATTTTGAAAAGTCACTAATACGTGATTACTCGATATTTATTTGTTTGACCTGTTATGGTTTATACCATAAGGTATCCTTTTCAAAACTCCCTGTGTAATCACACACATGTGATTTAATTATTATTTTTTCCTGTTTTGACCCATTATGTGTTAGACCATATTGTTACCAAATTATTTCCTATAACTTAAGTAGTGATCCTATTCTAGGAAAGCTTACCTTGTGTACGATCATGATTTCTCACGTCTATATCCGTTTGACCCATCTCTTTCCAAGCTCCTACCTAGCTCGTCAAGTGTCAAACTATTACATAATATCCACAAGATGGTTAGGTTAGTCATCTTACACTATGGATGACCATCACCTTATGGACTTTTATACCATCTTTTCTCATTCAATTCAATCATCGGTCAGTTTGACTTTTCACGCAAATTAACATATATAAATGCACTAATAAGTTCAATAAAACCCATTTAGACATTTTATCAAACACTTGGTAGGCATTATTCTTAGGCCACCATTGTAGTAAATTTACCAACCAAGATGACCATGTTTCTTTTACTCTTAACAAGTTCATTCACTTAGTAACATCAAGTCAACCTAAACTTTCAATTATCACAAGCTAATTCATCATTTTTACCAATTAGTCATGGGTTCATCTTTCTTGTCAAAAATCCATTTCTAGACATATATGAACACTAGTTAAATCTCTAAAATATTCAAGTAATTCACACATACACGCAAGTATGGTGATCATAACACCAATACAACATCAACTTCATCATATCATCAACAAACTTTATCAAATTTATCACATTCAAGTTCCCTCTTCATACTACACTTCACCAAATACTAAATTTCAACTTACCTTAAGATTGTTAAGTGTAGATGATCATGTATCAAAGCTCATGCACAAGATTTTCCTAAACACATCCTTGAATTTGATGAATTTCATCAATTAGGTTTTGGGTGAAATTTACCCTTTTTTCTCTCTTTTGTCAACACACACATACTATGTTGTGTTTTATTTTTCTCAACCTTTTTATATTTTCAGCTTTCATAATTAGCCAACTTTAGTCCTTAGGTTTGGTTAGTATTTTGTTTGCTTATAACTCACTTAACCTTTATACATAAACACAATGTTAACGAGGTTAATATTCCTAGTTGTGAACTTCATATCAATTATCAAATGAACGTGATAATTTAATTTATTGAGTTCATGGATGCTATGACCCGACTTAAATTAAGTCTCAACAGCCCAGGCCCTTCATAACTTTATTTTATAAAAACGTTTATTCATCTTTTATTTAATCATTAGGTTTATTTATTTAAATCCTAATATTTATCGGGATAACTTTTACCACTAAGTGTATTTTATCCGCTCATCTCAGTTAATTTGGTTTATTTACCAAATTCGTTTTGAGGATGTTACATAATACCATCCCACAATATCGGTTATATCGATTTCGACTGGATAACATTGGTACCGGTATCGGTATTATTGAAACCGTTACTAGTATTCATTTTAATAGTTTCGATCAATATAAAACACGTGTCGATATCCATTTGAGCATGTTACGATTTTATTTTAAACGTTTTATCGTTAGGTTGCGAGTGAGGTATGATATTGTAATAAACCAAACCGATATCGATCGGAATTCTGTTGTAACGAACAGAGGAATCCACTAGTTTGATACAGTTCTTTTCCTTTCCACATTCTTTTTAATTTAACGACATAATAATTTACTTAATGTTATGAGTGAAATGCTGAGCCCATATCCTGATATATATCTTGACTTAATCATAGCTGTTAACGATCAGGGTACCAGACCAGGATATTGGTAACATCTTGAGGCAGTATCCTGGTGATTACTAATTATTTGCATGCAGGACGTAGCTGCAGGATCACAACGTTCATGGAGACTTGTTCACCTGAAGACTCGGTCTAAATGGTTGAAAGAAAGACGTTGAAGCCGCAATGCATGGTCAACAACGTTCACTGGCGAATATTCCAAGGGATCCCACCATTTTAGGAGAGTTTATTTTTCTTTGTAACTATAAATATCGGATAAACAGATTGATAGGTCACAACACATTCACTCACTACTCTCGAATTCTGTCATTTACTTTCACAATTACGCACAAACACTTAACACTAGCAATTCTTGTAACACTTAGCAACGATCTGGGAATTATCCTGCACTGTATCCTGATTTCTAAGCAATAAGAAGAACAAGGCAACAACGATTGTCAACTCCCGAGGTTTTATACCGGAGATCTAGATTGATCAAGGGCTTTCCTCGTACATCTCGTGTCAACCTTTACATTTTTGCTCATTGTTTGATTGTTGATATAGCTCAATATCCTGAGCTGTATCCTGAAAAGTGTTTTTACAAACTAGCAAACCGATACAAGTTTCATTAACACTGCTAGCACACTACCTCACAAAACTAATTTGATCACTAAATTACTTCGGTAATTTTTGACCAATACAATTTGGCGCCCACCGTGGGGCTAGTGGTGCTATTTCTACTAAAAGCTTTGTTAAAATCATTACTTGGCTTTTTGTTTTCAAAACGTTTTTCACAACTGTTTTCAATGGCTTCGAAATCAAACATGAGCTCTTCCTCCACGCCTGTTACAACCTCTGCTACAACTGGTTCAGTGCTTCCACCACCTCCATCCCGGGACACTCTGCCTACTCAGAATGTCTACAGATCTGGTGTTCCAGGGAGAACTCCTATTATGGCTTCTAATGATGAAATTTTAGCTTTGTTTGGCAATATACATGATCAGATGAAGCAACAACAGGAAACTAACCAAACGATAATGAGAGAAATACAACTCCAAGAGACCTGCTGAGGATGTTGTTACTCCCTTGCTGCCCAGGAATCTGAACTTTAGTTCAGCGGTGTATACTGAGGATAATCAGGGCAATGTCGTACCAAGCCGTTCCCGAAGCAATGTTCCTGAGATACCCTCATCAGCCAGGATATCGACTGTAAGGGGCCCAGGATATGCTCCAGGATATGGCCAAATCAACAGGCTGGTAACCTATCTAATAATGTTAATACTCTTGCTACTAACAATGTTGGATCTTCGCCGGATACAAGTGTAACCTCAGCACTCTCCAGAGAGCTTCAGAAACTGAAGGATATGATATCGAGTGTACCTGGGGTAGTGCAGCCCATACTGGAAGTATCCCAGGATAGTCACAACATATCCTGTTTTGCTTGCCACATTTGTGATGCTGAAATCCCAAAGAGATTCCAAACCCCCAACATGAAGCTTTATGATGGAACGATGGATCCTGAAGAGCATATTGCCCAGTATAGGGAGAGGATGGAAGTGAATCCTATTCCGCCGGATCTTAAAGAAGCATGTCTTTGCAAGGGCTTCGGCCCTACTAACAGGATCAGCCTTGAAATGGCTCTTAAGCGTTCCACCTCATTCAATTACATCATTTGCTCATTTGGTTAATTTGTTTAACAGTCAATTTTTTGTAGTAGAAGCTTTGAAAAACTAACAAGTGACCGTTATAGGATAACACAGGGGCCTCAAGAATCCCTTAGGGATTATGTGAATAAATTTAGTAGGGAATCCTTAGATATCCCACATCTTGATGTTGCTACAGCTGTACAGGCATTCAGGATGGGAATACAAAAGGATTCTCCCTTTTATCAAGATCTTGTAATGAACCCTTGCAGGAACCTGGACGAAGCTCGAAACAGGGCTCTAAGATATATCAGGCTTGAGGACGACAAGAAAATGCAAGAGAGGATGAATTCATCCTCAACATACGAATCAACTAACAGGAAGTCGGAATCCTCATACAAGCCATATCGCTTAAGCCATATGGTAGGAATGACAGCAAAAAAGTGAATGCTGTTGAGGACGAAGATCCTGAGGAGTATCCTGAGTTATCTGAATACTGTTTTTCTGTTAATACTCCTGAACTAATATATGCCATGTAGAGTTTAGGAGATAAAGCAAGGTGGCCTAGGAAAAGCCAACAAAAGGCTGATTGAAAGGATAAATCCAAGTGATGTGCCTTCCGTGAAGATTTCGGACATTAACGGAAGATTGCATAGCCCTGAGAAAGGAGATAAGCTACCTGCTAAGCAAAGGCTACTTGAAAGATCTTATTGGCAGGAAGAAGAATAAGGTCAGGATACTGACAAGGATCCTGAACGAGCAACATCGCCTCCCCCAAATGCCAAGATAATCAATTTCATATCCGGAGGATCTGATATATGTGGGACCTCTTATTCTGCCGCTAAAAGGCATGCCAAAGAGCCAAGGCAGAAAGAGGGGATAAGCCAACGAGGATGACGATGCTTACGAATGAAAAAGTCATAACATTCGATAGTGACGACCGGGATAACATTCGGGATCCTCATCACGATGGTCTGGTAATCACTTTGTATATTGCTAACCATTTTGTGTGCAGGATATTGGTGGATAATGGTAGCTCGGTCAACATCATTCAACTAGAGACCCTGAAGAGGATGAACATCCCATAAATGGAGATTACCTCAAAGTCCACTGTGCTTGTAGGGTTCAGCGGAGAAGCGAAGAACACGATTGGAGGGGATAAAGCTGTCTGTATACGTTGAAGGAGTAAATTCGATGCAACGATTTTGTGTCATGGACTCGTTAACCTGCTATAATATTATATTAGGCAGGCCATGGAGTTATCCTGCGATAATATTATATTAGGCAGGCCATGGATTCATGATATGAAAGTTGTGCCTTCCACCTATCATCAATATGTCAAGATCCCTACTCCTTGTGTCAAAGTGGAAAGCGTCTAACAGGAGGCAAAGAAATGCTACTCCTCTTCGATGAAGGCATCAACAAAATCCAGGGCATGATAGCAATTAAAGATGCAAGCCCAGGATGTCGTGGAAGCCTCTGAGCAGGATGTTAAGAAAGTTATACTGGATCAGGATAATCCAGATATCTTGGTACTTGTAGGGACCAATATCCCTCAGGATATTGAGAGTCAACTTACTAACTTTTTAAAATGCAGGATGTCTACATTTGCATGAAACACGAAGACATGACAGGTATATCAAAAGATATTATAACTCATAAAATTGGAATTGATAAATCTTTCAGGCCTGTACAACAAAAAAGAAGGAAATTTGCTCTTGAAAGAAATACAATTATACAAGAGGTAGTTGAAAGATTGCTGAAGTTCAAGATGATTAGGGAAGTCAAGTTTCCTAGGTGGCTAGCAAACGTGGTGGTGGTCCAAAAGAAGAATGGGAAGTGGAGAGTTTGTGTAGATTACACAGACCTCAACAACGCTTGTCCAAAAGATCCATTCCCACTGCCCCATATAGATTCCATGGTGGATGCAACTACTGACATGAAATGCTGACTTTCATGGACGCATCCTCAGGATTTCAACAAATCAAAATGGAACCTTCCGACCAGGAGGATACAACATTCATGACACCCACAGGTATATACTGTTATACTGCCATGCCCTTTGGTTTAAAAAATGCTGGTGCAACGTACCAGAGGCTGGTTAATATGATGTTTAAAGACAAACTGGGGACACCATGGAGGTATATATTGATGATATGGTGGTGAAATCCAAGAAAGCGGAGATCATCTCCAGGATTTAGAGTGTGCCTTCAATATCCTGGACCAGTATAATATGAAACTGAATCCTGCTAAGTGCCATTTTAGAGTGGGTGCAGGAAAGTTTTTAGGATACCTGGTGACCAAGAAGGGGATAGAAGCAAGTCTGGAAAAATTAAAGCTACCCTGAAACTTAAATCACCATCCAATATGAAGGATGTTCAAAGGTTAACGGAAGAGTAGCGGCATTAAACAGTTTCATATCAAGATCCTCAAAAAAATGCAAGGAATTCTATGATATCCTAAAGAAAAACAAAAAGTTTGAATGGGGTGAAAGACATGAAGCTTCCTTACAAGAGTTGAAGCAATATCTTTCAAGTGCACCCTGTTGATGAAGCCTGAGGATGGTAAAACCTTATCCCTATATCTTGTAGTATCGGGGAATGCAGTAAGTGGTGTTTTGGTAAAGGATCATGAAGGTCAGCAGCATCATATTTATTATGTTAGTAAAAGTTTGTTAGATGCTGAAACTAGATACTCACACTTAGAAAATTGTATTAGCTTAGTTATGGCGTCAAATAAGCTTAGACATTACTTTGAAACACATAGAATACATGTTAAAACCAATTATCCTGTTAAAAATGTGCTTAGGAAACCCGAAATGTATGGGAGAATGGCTAAGTGGTCCATAAAACTAAGTGCATATGAATTAGTATATGAACCTAGAAATGCTATAAAGTCTCAGGCCTTAGCAGACTTTGTGGCTGATTTTAGTAGTGATATTCAAAATGAGGCTGACCTAGAAGTACAACAATTAGGTGAGAGTTAGGATCTTGGATATTGTATACTGATGGTGCATCTAACATAAGAGGTGTAGGGTTAGGTATACTGCTAAAATCGCCACAGGGGGACATATTACCCCAGGCTATTAGATGTGAATTTTCTGCTACTAATAATGAAGCTGAGTAAGAAGCTCTGGTAGCAGGATTAGAATTAGCTAAGAAATTGAATGGTAAAATTTTACAAGTGTATGTTGATTCCCTGTTGATTACTAACCATTTTAATAGATCTTATGCAGTCAAGGGTGAAAAGTTAGTTGAATACCTTGTAATTGTTAAAAAATTAGCAATATATTTCGAAAATTTTACACTTGAGCAGGTACCAAGAGAAGAGAATGCTGAAGCAGATGCTCTAGCAAATCTAGGATCTACTGTCAGGATACCGGAAGGAACTCAAATACCAATATTACATATCCTGTACCCTGCGACGGAACTTTTGAAGTCTCAGGATAAGGAGGTAACAAGTGTTCAGGATCCTGGTAAAGCATATCCTGATAAGGATCCTGAATCCTGGATGACGCCAATCGTCAAGTATCTTGAAAAAGGAGATGTCCCGAAGGATGAAAACCCCAAGGCTTTCAGAATGAAGGTATCTCGTTTTACAATTATAAATAATGTTTTGTATAAGAAATCCCTTGCAGGTCCATACCTAAGGTGCTTGGAAGATCCTGAAACTAAGGAAGTACTTCAGGATATACACGAAGGAGATTATGGCAACCATACTGGGGGAATATCTTTATTCTCAAAAGTATTGAAAAACAGGATATTACTGGCCGACCATGATGAAAGATGCTGCAGAGTATGCTCGAAAATGTGATGCATGCCAATGACACAACAATATACTACATCAGCCTGCAGAACCATTATATCCTATCATATCTCCTTGGCCATTTATGAAGTGGGGGATGGATATAGTAGGAAAACTCCCAAAAGCTCCGGGAGGAAAAGTCTTCAGGCTAGCAGTGACGAATTATTCTCCAAGTGGGTTGAAGCAGAAGCGTTTGTCCAAGTTAGGGATCAAGAAGTGGTATCTTTCATCAAGAGGATATCCTGACAAGATTGGGATACCGGCGGAGATAATTTGCGATAATGGTTCCCAATTCATCAGCAAGAGGACTACTGATTTTTGTAAAAGTTGGGGAATCAAGATGATGACGTCAACACCGAGTGTATCCTCAGGCTAATGGACAAGCAGAATCCTCCAACAAGATAATTGTCAATAACTTGAAGAAAAGGATAGGTGCCAAGAAAGGACAATGGGCTGAAGAACTACCATTTGTATTGTTGGCAGATAGAACAACTGTGAAGAATGCTACTGGGCAAACTCCATTTTCTTTGGTATTTGGCAGAAGTAGTATTACCAACAGAGATGGTGATACCCACAGCTAGGTAAGCCTACGGGATCCTGAAGCGAATCCTGAAGTCTTATATCAGGAATTAGACACCGTAGATGAAACAAGGGATGCAGCAAAGCTAAGGATGGCAGCATATCAACAAAGGATAGCTAAGTCATACAACAAAAATTTAAGAACCAGAAGATTCCAAGTTGGAGACTGGGTATTGAGAAAAGCTTTTCAAAACACAACCAATCTTGCCGACGGCAAGTTAGCCCCAAAAAGTGAAGGACCATATGAAATTGAATCAGAGTCAGGAAAAGGAGCATACCGACTCAAGACTATGGAAGGGGATATGATACCAAGATCCTGGAATGCTATACATCTTAAAGCTTATTTCAAGTGAGTTTAGGATTTACTTTCTGACTCAGCATGGTATGAATTCTATCTCTTTTAAATATGTTTAATTTAATATTCTTTGAAACCCAATACTGACTTAAGCATAGGAGGGGTGTTAGCCAAGCTAACACCCACCTTAGTTTAAAGGTGTTTTGTAGGATAGTTTTCAGGATATTACTCCAAGATATGTACTCAAGACGGATCGAAAGACTAGAGGATTGGCCCCCTCTCTCACGTTTAAGGGATTCGGATCCCTTCACAGGTTTAAAGGTATTCACCTTTCTTCCGAGTTGGGTTTAAACACCCCGCCTGGATCGCAAGTATCCAGGAATAGTTCAAGATAGCGGGACCAGTTCATGTAACAGTGGCTGACAATTTCGTTATTGCTGGTTATATCCTGGATCCTTAAGGTATATGAGGATTGATCACCCTCTCTCGCGAAAGGGTATTTTCATAGTCTCTACGGTTTAAAGGTTTTCACCTTTCTAAGTCTTGGAGTTTATACACTCTCGCATGTTGCGCACGAAAACAAGGGTTTATCCCTATGATGCTAAGGGTTTATCCCCAGGATACTAAGGGTTTAACCCCAGGATATTAAGGGTTTATCCCTAGTGAAACTAAAGTTGTTAACAAACTCTAAAGATATAGCAGATTATGATTGTGTTCATACACATTCTTGTGTGGAGAAAAAGCTACGAAGCTTAGTCACTAAGTGAAGAAATACTCAAGTATGTCATACATTGATGCAATATCCTGCACGGACAGGGGACATCCATGCTGGGGACATTGCAAAAGATTCCAAGGTTGGAGTTGAAAGTCATTGCACAAATGTTTCTAGTATGGTTTTTATTTTTCAAATCTTGAAAGCCTTGTCTAAATAATCCAGATTTTATTCAACCAAGTTTTTGTCTAACATTTTGACTAAAGGTAACAAAAATGCTGAACATTTCATCAGTATCCTGACCAGGATATTCGATCAGGATACCCAAAATAGGTTTTTCAGAATAATAACATAACAACATCGGATAAGGCTAAAAGGTTAGTTTATTAAGAACATCCCAAAATGTCACACTCTTGGTTTCGTCTTAAACCAAGACCCATCCACCAAGAGTATCATAAGTTCTAAAGCATATGAACATTGATGACCAAGGGCTTCATCTTGGAATCAAGGATCCCTCTACCTTTGGCCATCATATTGTGCAGAAAAAGTAAATTGTTTGAGTGAAGGAAAAGTAAAGTGTTTAAAGGGGGTACAGAACATTCGAATATAAAAAAGTGGGCTCCGGCCTAAACAATAATATCCATCATTGCCCACTTCGATGCTCTCACACAGCAACATCTTCACCAGCCTTCTCCACCACACCTTCGCCACCAGCTCCATCACCAGCATCCGCTCCAGCATCAGCTTTCAGCCTCAACCGGCACCTCAACTGCTACTTTGCCGGCCTTGGAAGACTCTGCAACCACTAGCTTGGCAGGATGCTCCACAAGATTACCACCAAGATCCTTCAACTTCGCCTCCCAAGCGCTAATATTCCAAGAAGGGCATTCGAAGCCGCAACCTTGGCCTTGTAAGCCATCTTCAATCTAGCTTGAAGGAAGGAAATTACCACAGATCCTTTGAGGTTATCGCGGTAAGAGACCATATCCTGCTCGTGTTGGGCATGCGCAGCATCCAATTTGACCTGAGCGTCTGAGACAGCCTTCTCCAAAGCAACTTTGCCATTCCTGGCGGCCTCCTTTAGTTTATCCTCATAGTGTCGGGTCCTGGTAGCGGCAGCTGTTTGCAGCTGTTCGATGAGTGCCTCTGCCTTCTTTTCTCTAACCTCATGGAAGACCGCAGTTCCACAAGCTTCTTCATATGCGACCAATAGACGGTTCAGGCCCTACAGTGCAAGGTATGAGTATCATTATAGCTAATCAGGATATCAGTCTAGCATATACTCGCAGGATATAAGGTAAAGGTATCTACCTGGTTGAGAAAATAAGTCATAAGTGTCACACCTCGACCCGCAGCGGAATAAGAGTCGGGGCATAATTGGGTTATCACCAAAGCTCATGACATTTACTATTATGTTTCATATTTAATAAAGTCAAAGTTACATTTTCAAATATCCAAACATGTTCATTCAATACAAAGGAAATAAACCAAACATAACAATCCCAACTCTAAAACGTTTTATTCTTCTAGTCCAAGTCCTATGTGTTCCTAGCTGCTGCTGGTTCACCTGTATCATGTGTAAAATGGGAGTTTTTGGGTCAACATAAGTTGGCGAGTGAACCTTATTAGATAAACATTTATTAATAAATTAATTGTTAGTTTATCAATGAAAATTTGTGCATAATCATAGATGAGCAAATGTAAATAATCAAGTTGGCAAATAGCAGTCACAACTATAACATACAATAACACGTGACAGCATACATGAACATACCAACATCATACTGTAAATAACATAAATGAAAATGTCTGTGCGATCAAGGCTCAATCAAACGGAGCCGATCGTATTGCATGTACTGAAAATGAAAATGTCTGTGCGATCAAGGCTCAATCAAACGGAGCCGATCGTATTGCATGTACTGATAATGAAAATGTCTGTGCGATCAAGGCTCAATCAAACGGAGCCGATCGTATGTGGGCACGCCAGGTTCAACCGCATAATAAAATGGGGAACATGCTCAACGCTCATAATGTAATGGGGAGCGGCGGCCTATGAAATTTGCATGTACTGAATAATAAATTGCATCCAATAATAACTACTTAACAGCAACAAACTGAATACACAAGTTCATGATATGATGTATGCACAATGGTTTAGTAATAATATATATATACAAAGACACATGATACACCCCAAAACGTGATTAAAACGGGGAATTTGTAAGATTCACTCACCTTGGGTGCGTTGGATTTGAGATGGTGATATGCGCACGAATTAGATGAGCGGAATAACGAGGATTACTAACCTAAATAATAACGGAATAATATATTAAATGGGTGAATTTTATAAGGATTTTAATGAAATTTTTAGATATATTTTTGTGAGTTTATGGCTATTTTCTGTCTTTAAAAATGTTATTTTTAAGTATTTTTAATTGATTTTTAAATTAAATTAAATAAATAAAAATATAAAAAAATTTGTTTATTTAGCGTTGACCGTTGACCGTTGACCGGTTCGGTCAGCGAATAAATCTGCGCCGGGTGAGGCTCGAACCCGAGACCTCCCGTTCGCGTGCACGCAGCTCTACCAACTGAGCTACGTGTCTAACCCGAAATAATCTTGTTTTTAATTATACTTATACACTTATTCAATTTAACCGAATTTCCTTTATTTGCAAAAACATTTTAATTCAATCGGACCGGTGCTCGTGACAGGTTTCGAACGCGCGACGTGTGGTTCATGTTGCACACAGTCCACCGCTGGACTGTGTGTCTAACCTGGTTATTGTCTCGGTTTTTATTATACTTAACAACTAACCGAGTTAACCCGGTTTAGTTTTTGATCAAAAAGGCATTTTATTACACAAGGTGTGCGTGGAGCAGGGATCGAACTCGGGACGTGTATGGTTTTTGTTTGCACACAGTCCACCGCTGG
This sequence comes from Scalesia atractyloides, assembly GCA_947069175.1. Taxonomy (NCBI): domain Eukaryota; kingdom Viridiplantae; phylum Streptophyta; class Magnoliopsida; order Asterales; family Asteraceae; genus Scalesia; species Scalesia atractyloides. The sequence continues at coordinate 85,046,570 of CAMTDV010000018.1, forward strand.
ACTGTGTGTCTAACCCGTTTATAATTCCGATTTTAATTATCCTTATGTCATCACTGAACTCGTCTTCTTCATTACAAATGCAGACATTTCAATCAAACAACCGATACGCGATTAATTTAGTTAATGAACATGATGTCCAGTTTGAATGCATTGAACCGGAAAGTTTGGGGAAAGAAGATACCGAACAGATTGTCTTCTTCAGAGAATCCGGCGAAACTTGTCGGCTCTGTTTTTGGAACCTTCAGCTGTGAGAATCAATTAACAGGTTTAAGGGATTAGATGTGAAATTGAACTAATGAGTATTGATTATCAGTACGTTGGAATGAGCATACCGGTAATCAACGAGTTTCTGACAATTCCAGAAGTTTTCCGGCGAAAACAGAAAGTCCAGCAATGTCGTCTGTGGTTGATTATGAGCGATGGGTTAATGTTAGTAAGGTTCTAACAATGGATTGAAACCGTAAAGTAGAAGTATTTTACCGGTTGAGTTGAATACGGTTTTCCGGCGACTTTTGCAGAAAATTCCGGCGAGCTGTTTTAGGCGTTCTGATGGTCTGAAAATGCGACGAAAATGAAATGGAGTATTGGTATGATATCTCTGAATCGCGAGAGTGGTCTGGAGTTTGTTTAATTCTGAACTTGATGATTTTTCGGTTTTAAAAACCGACAATGATGAGTCGTTAAGTTTAATCAATTTCCGATTGATTAAAAAACCGTCGCGCATCGGTTATAAACTGAATGTGTGAAATAAACAACGATTTGACGATTGGTTTGCCGATTACCGTTTCTCAGATGGCGCCATCGGTTTTAACTGGGTTTGTGTATAAATTTCATTTGTGTTCCTAGAGTTAGCAGAAAACACAATGTGGCGGAGTGGTCTTGGGAGTGAGTGTTAAGTTGTTGAAGGGTGTCTTGTCTGACCCGGGTTCGAGTCCCGGCAGCGTTATAATTTTTTTTATTTATTTTATTTTAACTTTTCATCAAATATAATTTTTATAGTTTAGTTTATTTATTAATTATGTATTGTTTTAAATCAAAATAATCATAAATATTCGACGTAACTTTTATAACTTGATATTCGATTACAAAACGGAGCGGGTTTTGAAAACCCGTTTTTTTTACAAATGTAACAGTATCCCCTACTTTTAGGAATTTCGTCCCGAAATTTAAGTAGTTGAAGTAGTAGGAAAAAGATGCGGGTATTTTTCACGCATTGAGTCTTCACGTTCCCAAGTAAACTCAGGTCCCCGTTTCGACTCCCAGCGTACCCCGTTTCGAAGACGTTTCTCCCCGTAGTCCATGATCTCCACTGGTCTTTCAATTAAATGCATAGATTCATCAATCTGAATATCTTCCAACGGAATATGGAGATTCTCATCAGCGAGGCACTTCTTCAAGTTCGACACGTGGAATGTGGGATGAATCCTGTTGAGTTCTTCTGGTAGGTCAAGCTTTGTATGCTACAGGACCTACTCTTTCGAGTATCTTGAAAGGTCCTACGTAACGTGGTGCTAGCTTCCCATTTTTACCAAAACGAACTACTCCCTTCCACGGTGATACTTTTAAAAGCACATGATCACCAATGTTAAACTCTAAGGGCTTCCGTCGTTTATCTGCATAACTCTTTTGACGACTTTGAGCCGCTAGAAGATTGTTTCTAATTTGATGGATCTTATCTGTGGTTTCTTGGATCAATTCTGGACCAGTAATTTGTGCTTCCCCAATTTCGTGCCAACATACAGGAGATCGGCAATTACGACCATATAAGGCTTCAAAAGGTGCCATGCTGATGCTCGAATGATAGCTGTTGTTGTACGAAAATTCAACTAATGATAGGTGGGCGTCCCAATTTCCCTTGAAGTCTATGACACATGCTCTAAGCATATCTTCAAGAGTTTGAATGGTGCGTTCAGACTGTCCATCAGTTTGAGGATGATAGGCGGTACTGAGATCTAATCGTGTGCCCATAGCGGATTGTACTGCTTGCCATGTTCGTGAGGTGAAACGACCATCACGATCAGAAATAATACTTAATGGTACCCCATGCCGGCTTACGATTTCGTTGATATAAATACGTGCAAGCTTTTCGTTCTTGAAATCTTCGCGGATAGGAATAAAGTGAGCTGATTTTGTAAGTCGGTCTATAATCACCCATATAGTGTCATACCCACCAGAAGTGCGAGGTAACCCGGTAATGAAATCCATGGTTATATTTTCCCACTTCCATACAGGTATTTCCGGTTGGACTAGAAGTCCTGAGGGTCTTTGGTGTTCAGCCTTCACCTTGGAACATGTGAGACACTTGGAAACAAAAACGGCAATATCCTTCTTCATTCCAGGCCACCAATAGGTGTATCGTAGGTCTTGATACATCTTATCGGCTCCTGGGTGTATAGAATATCGCGTTTTGTGAGCTTCATTCATAAGAGTTTCACGAAGATTGTTGTGGTTAGGGATCCAGATACGATCTAGGTAATACAGAATACCGTCTGATTTAATTTCAAGTTTTAGCTCGGCTCCATAGGACATCTCCTTTCGTACATCTTCTTCTGTTATTGAAACGTGTTGGGCTTCTCGAATTTGATCTTTAATGTCGGTTATAATTTGCGAACATAGAAGATGAATGGAGTTCGCATAACCCTTTCGACTAAGTGCATCAGCCACCACATTTGCTTTACCAGGGTGGTATCTAATTTCACAGTCGTAATCATTCAGAAGTTCGACCCATCTTCGTTGCCTCATATTTAACTCTTTTTGTTTGAAGATATGTTGAAGACTCTTGTGGTCAGTGTATATTTCACACTTAGTACCATAGAGATAATGTCTCCATATCTTAAGAGCAAATACAACGGCTCCAAGTTCTAGGTCATGAGTGGTGTAGTTCTTTTCATGCGTCTTGAGTTGTCTCGAGGCATAAGCTATGACTTTTCCTCTTTGCATGAGAACGCAGCCTAATCCTTGCCCTGACGCGTCGCAATAGACTACAAAATCATCACAACCTTCAGGAAGAGTGAGGATTGGTGCATCACAAAGTTTTTGTTTAAGAGTTTGAAAAACTTCTTCTTGCTTGGGTCCCCATACGAAAGGTTTTCCCTTATGAGTTAAAGCCATGAGTGGCACAACAATGCGAGAGAATTTGAAATGAACCGACGATAATAGCCAGCTAGTCCAAGAAAAGATCTTACTTCAGTTGGTGTACATGGAGCTTGCCATTCTTGAACTGCTTTGATCTTTGAAGGGTCAACATGTATTCCCTTGTCATTGACTACATGCCCGAGGAATTGCACCTCTTTTAACTAGAATTCACATTTAGAGAACTTGGCATAAAGCTTTTCCTTTTCTAGAAGTGCAAAAACGAGTCGAAGATGACGCTCATGATCAGCTTTAGATTTTGAATAAATAAGAATATCGTCGATGAAAACTATAACAAATCGATCAAGGTAAGGTTTGCAGACTCTGTTCATTAGGTCCATGAAGACAGCTGGTGCGTTGGTTAATCCAAACGGCATAACCATGAATTAATAGTGGCCATAACGAATTCGAAAAGCAGTCTTAGGGACGTCTTCTTCATGCACTCTAAGTTGATGATAGCCAGATCGAAGATCGAGTTTCGAAAAGCAGCTGGCACCTTGTAGTTGGTCAAGAAGATCATCAATGCGAGGTAAAGGATAGCGATTCTTGATGGTTAACTTGTTGAGCTCTCTGTAGTCAATGCACATACGAAAAGATCCATCTTTCTTCTTTACAAAAAGGACAGGTGCACCCCAAGGCGACGAGCTAGGACGTATGAATCCCTTGTCAGTCAACTCTTGCAATTGACTGGCTAGCTCTTGCATTTCAGAGGGGGCTAACCTATATGGAGACTTTGCAACTGGTGTAGCACCAGGTATAAGATCACTACGGAATTCAACGTCTCTAACTGGAGGAAGTCCTGAAATGTCGTCAGGAAAAACTTGTGGAAAGTCTTTTACTACTGGAATGTCTTCAAGTTTCTTCTCTGTGGTTCCCTTTTTGATGATATGGGCTAAAAACGCGACATAATTCTTGCGAAGATATTTTTGAGCTTGAAGACAAGACATTAAGCTAAGCCCTTTCGACGAGGTTTCTCCAATGATTCGAAGAGTCTGACCGTTTGAAAGAGGAATACGAATAAATTTTTCACGACATACAACTTCCGCCTGATGTTGATTGAGCCAATCCATACCGATTATGATGTCAAAACTTCCCAGCTTCATAGGAATAAGGTCGATTGAGAAATCGTGGTCGTTTAAGGTGAGGGTACAGTTGCGTAAAATAGAGTCTAATGAAACTGGTTTCCCGTCCGCAACTTCTACCGTTATGGATTTCGCGAGCTTATCCCGATTTTTGTTTAAGATAGGTTCAAATTCTAAAGATACAAAACTTCTATCCGCACCAGTATCAAATAACATAGAGGCATATCTACCATTTATAAGGAACGTACCGTTAACCACATTGCCGTCAGCTCTGGCCTGGTTAGCGTTGATATTGAAAGCTCTTCCTCTTGCAGGTGGAGGAGCTTGGTTCGCTTGGTTTACTGGGTTGGCTTGGGCCTGAGCATGAATAATATTAACCAGCCTTGGACATGTGTTTCTGAAATGACTCGGGTCGCCGCAATTGAAGCAAGCCCGCATAGGTTGGCCCATAGGATAATTGGGTTGGTAGTATGTTTGGGCTAAATGTTGGGTGGGTGGAAATGGTAGGGGTTGTTGTGCTTGACCCATTAACTGTTGGTGGGTTTGGGTTAAAGGTTGGTGGCGGTTTGTTCGTTGAGGCATGCGGCAATTCTGAACAGTATGTCCTGCGCGACCGCAGCCGGTGCAGTATTGGCAAGGATGATCAGGGGAATGGTGATATTGGCAACGGTTACATTTTGGTAACGGGCCTGTGTAGGGTCTTCTGTATGGTGCGGGTGAAGGAGTGACTTGAGTAATGGGTGCAGCAGGAATAGGGGTGTTGGTTTGGGTAACTGCAAAATTTCTGGTGTTACGCTTCCTCTTGTTAGCAAACTTAGAGGAAGGAATGGGGTGGTTTGAAGATTGTCCCTCAACAGGGGCTTTCTTCTTCACTTCTTTGAACTTCCCGTTGCGAATTCTGTTTTCGGTCAGTTCAGTTGCTAACTTCATAGCAGCTTCAAGTGTTACTGGTGAAACGCTGAGAACTGAATCTTGGATTTTCGAGGGAAGTCCTCGAATATAATGCTCAATCAGACAATAGGTTGGAGTGAATAAATTTGGAACCATTTGGTTCAACTCCAAGAACCTCTTGTTGTAGGTAGAGTGATCACCCTCCTTTTGCTTTAGAGCATGAAATTCATCCTCCAACTTCTTAATTTCACTTCTAGGACAGAAACGCCTAGTCATGATTTCCCTTAACTCCTCCCAAGTTAAGGCTATCGCATCTTCAGTTCCTCTCTTCCCTTTCTCAGTATTCCACCAAGTGAGAGCTACTCCAAGTAGTCTCCCGGTGTGTGTATCGAACCTTGCGATCCTCAGGACAATCGCAGTTTAGGAAGGTGTTTTCCATCTCCTCGAACCAATGTAGGAGAGCAATGACACCCTCGGTCCCTTCAAATTTAGGAGGATCACAGGACTTAAAATGTTTGTAAGAGCACTTGTTGGTAGGAGGGTTGTCGATGTTCTGGTCCTGTTATTGGGGAAGGTTAGTAGGATTTGTAGCAAGGGCTTGTTGTACTTGGACCATAATGTCAGGAAGTATCGTGGCCATTTGTTTCGCGATCTGAGTGGCCAAACGTTCCTGAGACCTCTCCGATCTTTTACCCATTCGTTGCTGTCTAGACGACATCTACAGGATCATAAAATGAGAAGATTGTGAGTTTATGGTGTCTTTTTAGGTGTCATGTGTCTTTAAGAAAATGAAAATAACATAAATATCAATAATGCAACTACATCCATAGGATGTCTTGGGTTCGCTCATGTTGGGCCTCAAATGTCCCCCATACCTTCACCTACATAGTCATGTGGGCCCCCATGGCTATTGGCTTGGTAGGATTCACATTAGTATTGGCAATTTAACACTCGCATCCCCCGAATGCAAACCACAAAATATGTTCATGAGATGTTTGGTCGGAACGTGTCCAGGTGTAGACACAATGACAACTCAAAGTGGGATTAGCTCACACGACGTTTGGTACAGCATGCTTTGGCCTAATAGGTACTTCGTACTCTCATCGTTAGTCCCCAGGTAGGCAAACTGGTCCTTTATTTTGGATTTATACGAATGCCAGCCGAGACAGGACGTTCCGACTACCGGTACTGGTACCCTTCCAGTTACTACATGCCCGTCATGAGAACTCACTTTGATGAGATTTGAAAACACGAAAATCATTGTAAAAACAATCATGATGTGGTGTGTGCTTTCATGGAGGTGATATGTTATGAGCATACGATTCATGATAGGCATTATATGATAATACATACTTATGAACATGCTTGCACAATATCAAATGTAACATTTAACATAAAACATATAAACATCATGAAATTTGGCATATAACACACAAAATTCTTATAAGTTTCTAATCGACTATAGTATAGGCTCTAAGGGTCTAATAACCTATCCTATATCCCTATAGTCATGGCTCTGATACCAATCTGTCACACCCCGACCCGCAGCGGAATAAGAGTCGAGGCATAATTGGGTTATCACCAAAGCTCATGACATTTACTATTATGTTTCATATTTAATAAAGTCAAAGTTACATTTTCAAATATCCAAACATGTTCATTCAATACAAAGGAAATAAACCAAACATAACAATCCCAACTCTAAAACGTTTTATTCTTCTAGTCCAAGTCCTATGTGTTCCTAGCTGCTGTTGGTTCACCTGTATCATGTTTAAAATGGGAGTTTTTGGGTCAACATAAGTTGGCGAGTGAACCTTATTAGATAAACATTTATTAATAAATTAATTGTTAGTTTATCAATGAAAATTTGTGCATAATCATAGATGAGCAAATGTAAATAATCAAGCAATGGCAAATAGCAGTCACAACTATAACATACAATAACACGTGACAGCATACATGAACATACCAACATCATACTGTAAATAACATAAATGAAACTGTGCGATCAAGGCTCAATCAAACGGAGCCGATCGTATTGCATGTACTGAAAATGAAAATGTCTGTGCGATCAAGGCTCAATCAAACGGAGCCTATCGTATTGCATGTACTGATAATGAAAATGTCTGTGCGATTAAGGCTCAATCAAACGGAGCCGATCGTATGTGGGCACGCCAGGTTCAACCGCATAATAAAATGGGGAACATGCTCAACGCTCATAATGTAATGGGGAGCGACAGCCTATGAAATTTGCATGTACTGAATAATAAATTGCATCCAATAATAACTACTTAATAGCAACAAACTGAATACACAAGTTCATGATATGATGTATGCACAATAGTTTAGTAATAATATATATATACAAAGACACATGATACACCCCAAAACGTGATTAAAACGGGGAATTTGTAAGATTCACTCACCTTGGGTGCGTTGGATTTGAGATGGTGATATGCGCACGAATTAGATGAGCAGAATAACGAGGATTACTAACCTAAATAATAACGGAAAAATATATTAAATGGGTGGATTTTATTAAGGATTTTAATGAAATTTTTAGATATATTTTTGTGAGTTTATGGCTATTTTCTATCTTTAAAAATGTTATTTTTAAGTACTTTTAATTGATTTTTAAATTAAATTAAATAAATAAAAATATAAAAAATTTTGTTTATTTAGCGTTGACCGTTGACCGATGACCGTTGACCGGTTCGGTCAGCGAATTAATCTGCGCCGGGTGAGGCTCGAACCCGAGACCTCCCGTTCGCGTGCACGCAGCTCTACCAACTGAGCTACGTGTCTAACCCGAAATAATCTTGTTTTTAATTATACTTATACACTTATTCAATTTAACCGAATTTCCTTTATTTGCAAAAACATTTTAATTCAATCGGACCGGTGCTCGTGACGGGTTTCGAACGCGCGACGTGTGGTTCATGTTGCACACAGTCCACCGCTGAACTGTGTGTCTAACCTGGTTATTATCTCGGTTTTTATTATACTTAACAACTAACCGAGTTAACCCGGTTTAGTTTTTGATCAAAAAGGCATTTTATTACACAAGGTGTGCGTGGAGCAGGGATCGAACTCGGGACGTGTATGGTTTTTGTTTGCACACAGTCCACCGCTGGACTGTGTGTCTAACCCGTTTATAATTCCGATTTTAATTATCCTTATGTCATCACTGAACTCGTCTTCTTCATTACAAATGCAGACATCAATCAAACAACCGATACGCGATTAATTTAGTTAATGAACATGATGTCCAGTTTGAATGCATTGAACCGAAAAGTTTGGGGAAAGAAGATACCGAACAGATTGTCTTCTTCAGAGAATCCGGCGAAACTTGTCGGCTCTGTTTTTGGAACCTTCGGCTGTGAGAATCAATTAACATGTTTAAGGGATTAGATGTGAAATTGAACTAATGAGTATTGATTATCAGTACGTTGGAATGAGCATACCGGTAATCAACGAGTTTCCGACAATTCCAGAAGTTTTCCGGCGAAAACAGAAAGTCCCGCAATGTCGTCTGTGGTTGATTATGAGCGATGGGTTAATGTTAGTAAGGTTCTAACAATGGATTGAAACCGTAAAGTAGAAGTATTTTACCGGTTTGAGTTGAATACGGTTTTCCGGCGACTTTTGCAGAAAATTCCGGCGAGCTGTTTTAGGCGTTCTGATGGTCTGAAAATGCGACGAAAATGAAATGGAGTATTGGTATGATATCTCTGAATCGCGAGAGTGGTCTGGAGTTTGTGTAATTCTGAACTTGATGATTTTTCGGTTTTAAAAACCGACAATGATGAGTCTTTAAGTTTAATCAATTTTCGATTGATTAAAAAACCGTCGTGCATCGGTTATAAACTGAATGTGTGAAATAAACAACGATTTGATGATTGGTTTGCCGATTACCGTTTCTCAGATGGCGCCATCGGTTTTAACTGGGTTTGTGTATAAATTTCATTTGTGTTCCTAGAGTTAGCAGAAAACACAATGTGGCGGAGTGGTCTTGGAGTGAGTGTTAAGTTGTTGAAGGGTGTCTTGGCTGACCCGGGTTTGAGTCCCGGCAGCGTTATAGTTTTTTAATTTATTTTATTTTAACTTTTCATCAACTATAATTTTTATAGTTTAGTTTATTTATTAATTATGTATTGTTTTAAATCAAAATAATCATAAATATTCGACATAACTTTTATAACTTGATATTCGATTACAAAACGGAGCGGGTTTTGAAAACCTGTTTTTTTACAAATGTTACAATAAGGAAGCTTGATTCAGCAAACCCAAGTCTCTCAAAAGGAGAGATCTCGGCAGAAGTGGCGGGGGAATCGGTATCTTTTCTCTTTCGAGAACTAGAGGCCTGAGGCTTGGAAGCTGAAGAAGATTTGGGAACATCAATAGGCTTGGAGCCGGAAGAGGGCTTCGAGGTGGCTGGAGGCTTGAATTTGGGCTCTGTCTTCACTGGTGCAGCTCCAGAGTAGCTATCCAACTCATCGAGATCGAAGACTTCTGGAATCTTGGCTGGTGCTGCAAACAGGAAGTAATTTCAAACTTAATTATTCAATGTTTCTTCTAACTAAACTGATCTAGGAACTTTAAACAAAAAGTGAGGACTTACCAGACATGTTGGAACTTGAATGTTGGCTGGATCCTGTTGGGTTTGGAATGAAGCTTCTTCCAGTCTCTGGCAGTTGGTAGATGGCTTTAATCCTGGTCTCTGAATCAACAAGGGGAGGGGCTAGCTTCCTGAAATCCGCTGAACAACAAAAAACGAAGATATCAGAGCAGGATATAAAGTAGGATGTTGAACAAGATATATCTGAGGATATCCTAAGACCCTAACTCCTACCCTTAGGGAGCCACTTCACCGGGTAATCCGCTCCACCAGGCATTAAACTCCTTTTTACAAAGAAGAACTTGGATTTCCATTCCTCTTCGTTCCTGGTGGCTCGGAGGATCAGAGGATCACTGGAGGTGGAGTAGAACAAAAATCTACATGATCCATGGGATCTCAAACGGTATGCTAATGGAAGATCATTGACACATAGCTCAGGAATGTGGGTATTCTTGATTCGATCAAGAACGATCAACACACGCCAAAGCATGGGCATGGCTTGAAAAAAACTAAGGCCGGTGGTTGTAAAGAAGTCGGTGATGAAATCAGGAAATGGAAACCTAAGACCTAAGGTAAAAGGAAAGGCATTAAAACAGAGCCATTCGCTGGACACCATGTCCAATTAGAGTTCCCGATCGTATGGCCTGAACACCATAGTTTCCGGAAAGATGCCGGAAGGTTGAAGCGCTGATAAATGCGCATTGTCGAACGAACAGACTTCCTTCTCCGGGTATTGGAGAAGGTTTTGTGGTACAAAGACAGGGGCTGAGTCGCCAGAGCTGGTTCGAGTTTGTCTTGTCATGTCTCGCCGGAAAACAGGACAAGGAAAGAAGAAGATGGGAGAGAACTTTTACCTTTTTACTTTCTTGATCAAGGTTAAATGGGGATAAGGATGAGAAGATATAGGGAGACAATGAGTGGAAATAGCTTGGACGGTTACATCATATCATGTCAGGGGTCTTATCTCTTAAATTGCCTCGGTAAACGTAAAAATATATCCGTTAGGATCAGGATCTCAACAGCTATATTTTCGGGGACAATTGTTATGGGTGAATTTCTGAGCCCATATCCTGATATATATCTTGACTTAATCATAGCTGTTAACGATCAGGATACCAGACCAGGATATTGGTAACATCCAGAGGCAGTATCCCAGTGATTACTAATTATTTGCATGCAGGACGTAGCTGCAGGATCACAACGTTCATGAAGACTTGTTCACCTGAAGACTCGGTCTAAATGGTTGAAAGAAAGATGTTGAAGCCGCAATGCATGGCCAACAATGTTCACTGGCGAATATTCCAAGGGATCCCACCATTTTAGGAGAGTTTGTTTTTCTTTGTAACTATAAATATCGGATAAACAGATCGATAGGTCACAACACATTCACTCACTACTCTCGAATTCTGTCATTTACTTTCACAATTACGCACAAACACTCAACACTAGCAATTCTTGTAACACTTAGCAACGATCTGGGAATTATCATGCGCTGTATCCTGATTTCTAAGCAATAAGAAGAACAAGGCAGTGGCGATTGTCAGCTCCCGAGGTTTTATGCCGGAGATCTAGATTGCTCAAGGGCTTTCCTCGTACATCTCGTGTCAACCTTTACATTTTTGCTCATTGTTTGATTGTTGATATAGCTCAATATCCTGAGCTGTATCCTGAAAAGTGTTTTTACAAACTAGCAAACCGATACAAGTTTCATTAACACTGCTAGCACACTACCTCACAAAATTAATTTGATCACTAAATTGCTTCGATAATTTTTGACCAAAACACTTAAAAAAATCAGATTATAGGAATTGTAACATATATAACTTAATGCTTGATGATAATAGCAGTGATTAGTATATTGGAATGTGACCACCACTTTTTCTATCAGCAAAAGATCACATGGTTGGTGTTATCCATAAAGTAATCAAGAAACTAGTGTCGGTATAATACTATGTTGACCGTTGAAAGTCCAAAAAAGTAGTAAACTTTCACAAAGATAAACTATAATTAGGCCTCCAATTAACTTCCCTATCCAAATGTATTAAACTTTATTATGTTGTCGGCCATGTCCTCTACTCTTTTTGGTATTTGGTATTTACACGAATGCATCCCATCACTGTCTGCACAAAGTAACAGAATTGGAATAAATATTGTTAGTTGAGTAAGCAAATTGGATGAGAAAAACAGTTAAATGACACGCTTTGAATCTTTTGGAATATACAAACAAATTAATGACACTATTGAAAAGGCGAGGTCAAGTGACAATATGCATGTGGCAACAAGATTCATGAAATGCAGACTTCTTTTGGGGTTAAACACAATTAAGCTAAAGTTAACTTACTTCAGATTATGATCTGTCGAAGATTATTAAATGATATATTCTAAGTGCCTTTAGATCGATGACTAGATAAGCAATTTAATTATGGACAGAGAAGGAAAGGAACCTACAGTGGAAATAGATAGTAAGATATTCCATTTGTTTAAAACTTTGAAAATACATGTTGGTCACTTTTTGAAACCATTAAATCTTTTTGGCATCCCTAAAATACCCATGATTATAAGTGTAAACAAACTGAACGTTCAATGAACCGTTTGTGAATCATTTAACGGAAAAGTTTGTTTAAGTTCGTTTATTTAATAAATGAATAAACATGAACTAGAATTTCGTTGGATTAATCAAATTAAAGAACATGAACGAAGGCCGTGTTCGTTGAATTGCGTTCGTGAATGTTCGATAGTATATATGTTCGTTCATGTTCGTATCCGTTCATCGTCATTTGTTTGTTTATGTTCAATCATTAATTAAGGTTTTTACATATCTTCACTTTTTAAAGCTTACTTTTTTTATATTTTATATTTTTATTTTTTAATGTTTATGATTATTATGCCGACAAGGTGATTATGTATAATGATCGGAATTAAGAGTGTTGTTTTTTATTTATTCAAAATGGTACATGTTCGTTTGTGTTTGTAAACCGTTCGTGAACAAGTTCAATTACTTAATGAACGAGCACAAACAGGAATTCCTGTTTGATTATGTGTTTGTGTACAAGTTCAATATTGAACGAGCGAACATGAACAAGACTTTGTTCATTCACCGCCCGATTCGTTTAGAGCCCTACATGATCATTCATTCAATTGAGGTTAGAAAATGCTTAACACACAAGGACAAAATGGACCAAGTGGAAGATTATAAGTGCAACACCGAATGCTTTCTCAAATATTTTGCTACTGTCAACTTGTATTTTATCGCAAACAGACAGGGATGAAGATCTACCCCTTAAAGTATAATTTAAAAATCAAAATGGTACCTTTAAACAATCAAACCAAACTTTTACTTGGATTTGATAAATATTTTAACACTTCAAACAATCAAACCAAACTTTTACCTGGATTTGATAAAAAATTTAACACTAAATTTGGGTACTTATATTTTATTCCTGTGAAAATAATTACTTGTAATTTTATTAAGTTAAAACAATGTAACAAAAACTTTTAAGTAGTTGTATTCCTTAACCTCATATGCAAAACCAAATATAATACTAGTAAAATAAGAAAAAAAATAAAATGATATAATCACTACAAAATGTATAGTTCTTTATCCAATAAGCGCTCCACTAGATCGAATTAATAAACATGCCGACAGTGGGTAGATCCATGATCCACGTGGTTGGTTTCGATTATTAACTATTAGATCACCCGTGGCACTTTTTGCGCCCAAACACGTCGAGGATCCACCCCTGGCGTGTTTGTTTTGAATTTTTGTTTTGGCGTTGTTTCAATCACGCTGTTGGGGCATTGTTTTGGCCAATCACACCTTTGCAACCGTCAAAAAGCTAACGGTCGAATTTTTTATTTTTTTTCCTTTTTTCATTTCTCACATAGATATATGTACACACTTCTACTCACCATTTTTACAAACATAAACCTATACCATCTCAAATATATACTGTATCCATTTTTATCAAAAAATGGATTCCCCTAGTTCCTCGTTCATCGCAAATTATTGTTAGAGAGAGTTTTTAGCGGATGACGGTGAGTCCATCGATGAGGAGGTCGAGCAAGAGGCGGTTACGAGTGCTTGTCAACTAGTGGCAGAGAACGCCCAAGGGTGGAGGCATTATAAGTTTTTAATTAAAAATAATAATAATTGTGTAATGATTGTTTGGGGCGTTATTGGACATTATTCCACTCCGCCCCTTTTGTAAAAACACCAAATAATGGCCCCTTGCTCACTGAATTGCCACGTGGCAGAAAACGCCCAAGGGTGGAGGCATTATTGACAAAACCACTACACATGGTCTTAGAAGCTAAAGAAATTAGCTTTATTAAGTCTCACAGATGACAAGATTAAAGAAATAAAAAAACTATTAAAAGCTAAAGTTTCATTTTTCCCGTGTTATCAATGACGCTCTTTTTTAAATGCTAACGGAAACGCTTTATTAACAAACCAAAACGCAGCAAGAAGCTACAAAGAACATAAACATAAATAAAGAAAAGGTAAAAAAAAACAATAAAACTACATACACCCAACGATAAACCGAGTCCTCAAACGGTAAACCAATGTCGCTTCTAGACTCGTCTACATCATCTTCCATGTGGCCACGACCCTCACCCCACTTACCATCACGGTGGGGCTAGAAACGTTTATGAATTTAACTACTACAAATTTGCAGGCAGAATATATCCGTTGGTAATTACCGATGGATCTTCAGTAGAAAACAATTACACAGGTAAGAAATAGAAATGTAACGTATATTAAGCAATTGGTAATGCGTCGGTAATTAGCGATCGGTTTCATAGAATCAGAGATTGGATGCCTTTAAGTTTGTCTACTCGTTTATCAGTGTGGGGGCCACTACAAACGGAGTAGCTGTTAGCACCTCCTTTTACAAATAGCAACACAAACGTAGGGTATTTTAAACACAAAATTAAATTCAAGTTATGATACGCTCTATTTATATATAGCAACCTCTATACATTTTACATATTGTAGGTTGTTTAGACGTGGTTTGTGACAATAGTAATTAGACCATGCGTAGTGGGGCAACGTTTTTTGCCTTCAAAAACGCCCCACAATGCCCCCAGACTACCCTCTAGGCGTTTTTGACCAAAACAAATCGTGTGGCGTTCTTAAATCCACACCTTCTTCCAATTTTTTTGGCCAATAACCACACACCTTCCCAATCTTTGGCCAATAGCCTTTTTTGTATGGTTTTTATTTTTATTTTTTATTTAATTCTATTAGAATATAATGCCCCACAAGATTTCAAGCCACACTACACTCCTTTTAACATAATGCCCCACAATACCCCAATGCTGACTGGACTGTCACATGGCGCAAAACGCACAAAGGTGAGGGCATTATTTGTGTCTTCCATTATACATGGTCTTAGTATGATATATCATTGTTAGCGGTTTGATGAAATTGATGGGGTCGGAATTTAAATACTTGGCTTTGATACGTGAGGACATATGTAGGGGTAGTTTGTTATGTTTGCGTTGCGTGGGGTGAGCCCTTAGGTCTTATAGGCACACATATGAATATAGTTTTTTTTTGTTACATGCGTCTAGTCACCGGGCCTCGTGCACACCATATACAGACGAGGGAATGTGTTCTCCGTGTTACTCGCGTGTAGTCATGGGCACTTATATAAAGATTAGGGAATTAGTAATATTTGGAAATGTAATGTAATTTATTTGTAAAATCTGGAAATAAAATGTATAATTGTTTGTAAAATTTGGAAATATAATGTAACTTGTTTGTAAGACCTGGAAATAACAGTAATATTGGTAGTTATAACAATATTTATAACAAAAAAGGTTGGTGCACGTTTAGTGTCAACAACAGAGAGATCTCCTTAGATATAATCGGTCTTGTTTGTATCATGTTAGGTATTGAGTTTGTTTATAGGTTGATATATAGGGTATGCGCTTGAAAAGGTGTATGGCATTATATTCTGGATTCATGCATATGAAGCATTCATCTGCATGAAACTTCATGTGCATGAAGTTTCTTACATATAAAGGCTTTATACGTATGAACAATTCTATAAATACTACTTCATGAGTATGAACCAAAATAATGAATGGAACCGAGCGATTTGCTTTGATCTTTAACTAGTAATCAAACTCTTGTCGTTTTAATAAAAAAAATCAGTTTATTTACATCGTTATGTGGTTGAATCATAGTGTTCAGTAAAGAACAAGATTCGTAACGGGGAATTTCAAGTGGTATTAGAGTACTATGCTCTTGAATCAACGAGAATTTGATTGTATTTTGTGTGAAATTTGGACATAATTTGAGCTCAAACCAGTTTTCAATGACAAATGTAATGAGTTGTTTTTGGTTGATTTAGATTACATTTTGGTGTTAATTGTTAAATTGAGTGTTTAGAAATGTATGGAATTGAAGATCGAATATATCAATATTAAAATTAAAGTTTAATTTGATCAAAAAAATTTTTTTTTGTAGTATGGTCACATGAGTCGCCGTAATCTTACACTAGAGTTGTAACTGTCACAAGAAAGTTAATTACAGTCAGGGGCGTAGCTTTAAAGGGGCCGGGAGGGGCACCCGGCCTCCGAACTTTTCGCTCATTAGTGTTATGTATCTAAGTTTCGTATAAATTTTTTAGGTATATACGTTTTCACCCCTCGGTTTATAATTTTTTAGGTATAATTATAGGTTCGGTGACTTCCGACCCCCAGTCGGAAATCTCAAGCTTCGCCACTGATTACTTTTCATTTGTTTGGATTGTGGCTTTTACATATCAAGTCACAAACGCATACCCTATCAACCTATAACCGAACTCTATACCTAGCATGATACAAAGAAGACCGTTATATCTAAACAAGATCTCCCAACTGTTGACGTTAAACGTGCACAACCAGTCTTGATTTGATCCCGTTTGATCTCTTCAATCATTTTGGAACGTCAGCCTCAAGGTTCGTCAACAACGACACTGTAATAATAATATAATAATAATAATACTAATAGAAATAATAATAACAACAATTATTGTTAGAAACATAATTTTCTGTTGGTGAGCAGGCGAATAAAAGGGAATAATGATGCCATTAACATCACTAACGTGTATGCGCCATGAAGAACCAAGGCAAAACGAGTCTAGCGGGTAAATGCGTGGTGGCCGGCGATTTCAATGCTTTTAGATCACCTCCTGAACGGAAGAACTCCAGGTTTAAAAATGTATGTGCCTCAAATTTTGATGAATTTATTATTCAGAATGGCTTGGTGGAATATGATATGAAAGGCAAGTGATTCACTTGCATTAGAGATAATAAGAGGAAACTACGTAAAATCTACCGATTTTTGGTTTGCTCGTAGTTTTTTAATCAGTGGTCGGAAGCTATTTTGAGGGCTCTCCCTTCTTTGCACTCGGATCATTGTCTGCTGACTTTGGTTATTGCGCAAAAAACTCTTGGGGCAAAGCCGTTTCGGAATTTTAACTCGTGGCTCGAGAGGCCGGGTTACAAAGAAATTGTGGAGAATGCTATTACGACATTTTCATTAGTTGGTCCCCCAGATGTCGTTTTGATAAAAAAGTTTATGGTTATTAGAAAGACAATAAAATACTAGATGGATAATATGTTAAGAAAAGGGGAGGATTTCAACCTTGCGGTGGAAGAGTTCGACAATTTGAAAAAATTATGGAGCTCCAGAATTTAACGAAAGACGAAGAATGGGCCTTCACTGAAAATAAGAAAATCTTAGCGATATTGGGAAAAGAACATGGATTTAAAATAGAGATCCAAGATCAGATGGGCATTGGATGGAGACTAAAACTCCACATTTTTTCACGCCTTTGTGAACTGCAGGAAAGCGATAAACTTGATCCCTGGTCTGAATATAGGGGGCAGGTGGGTCTCGAAACCATCTAAGATCAAAAGAAAGGTTATGGGATTTTTCAGAGATAGATTACTAAAGAAGTTAAAAATAGACCTTGGCTAAATTGCGAGGGCATTTAGCTGCTCTCAGATTCGGATAGTGCGTTTCCGTGGAACAATTTACAGTTAGGGACTTAAAGCAGGAGGTTAAGGAACGCGATGATGATAGGGCTCCTGGCCATGACGATATGAACATCAAATTGATAAAGGATTTCTGGAGTCTCTCTTGAACAATTTTTTTTTGGATATTCTCATCCAGTGTTATGAGCAGGGGAGTTTTAACAAAGGTAGTAGCTCATCCTTTATTACTTTAATACGAAAATTTAAAGATCCTGTTGTTTTGAATAACTACCGACCCATCAACTTAATCACGATCATAAATAAAGTAGTTTCCTAGGTCCTCATGAACCATCTGAAATAAGTGATAGGGTCACTCATCTCCAAATCCTAATCGGCTTTCTTAAAGGGTACTTTTATTCTTGGCTACTCGCTTGTGGTTAATGAGGTTTTGACATGGGGTAAAAAGTTCAAGAAAAAAAAGATTCTTTTTCTTAAAATAGACTTCGATAAGGCGTATGATCATGTTAATTGGAAATTTCGGATTTCGATTATGACACAAATGGGGTTTCTGTCGAAGTGTTGTGACTGGATTTTGGACATATTGGAATCGACGAGGTATTCGGTCCTTGTTAACAGGTCCCCTACTTTTGAATATCTTGGGCTAAATGTTGGCGCAAACATGAATAGGGTTGCTAGTTGGAGTCCGGTCTAGGAAATTTTTGATGAAACAATCGCGTCATGGAAAGCATCTATGTTATCAATAGGAGGAAGTGTTACGCTTATTAAGTCGGTTCCCGAAAGTCAAACCGAATTATTACTTTTAGTTATATAAGGCTTCCATGCTAGTTACAAAAGATTTGGAATCAAAAATAAGATGGTTTCTATGGGGTGGCAACAGCTTGAACAAGAAACTCCAATGGGTCGCGCGGAGAGGGTTTGTTACCTAAAGAGAATGGTGGTCTTGATTTGAGTAAATTGAAAAACGTCAACATTTCTCTTCTCACTAAGCGGGATGGAGATTCAAGACGGGAAGATAAACTTTGGACACTAGTGATAGATGCGATTTAGACTACGAGGTTAAGTTGGGATTTCATTCCGGCTAGGAAGACGATGGGTGGTGTCTGGTGCAACATAGCTAAAACTCTGTCAAAAACAATGATAAATGGGATTTCGTTGAGATGCCTTTTCAAACGAAATGTAGGTAGCGAGGAAGAGATGACGTTTTGGCTGGATCTGTGGTTGTGTCCCAAGCCTTTAAAAGATAAATTCCCCAATCTCTTTAACCTTGAGCTAGAGAAAAGAGTCAAGGTGTAACATTAGAAGAAAAAGGGTTCCAAAACCCGCTCCGTTAAAATTCTAAAATTTATTTAATGTTTCGCTACGCATGTATTCATTTATAAATTATATTAGTTAATTTTATAGTTAATAAATAAACTAGAATGTAAATATATTGAATAAATAAAAGAATAAAAATAATACTAATAAATAAAAGTTCAAAAATAAGAAAATAAAGGAAAATGGGCAACCAGGTTCGAACCCGGGTCCCCATCAAACACACAAACAACTTACACCACTGCGGCACCTGCACAACATCTGATATAACCGAGTCAATTAATCCTTTATATTTACGTTTATCTTGATCTGAATTCAAAAGGGAAACCCGCCCTGTAAACAGCCGCGCATAAATCAAGCAATCATCAACTTGCCGTTTTTCCTTGCAATTACTCGGTGAGAACCGTTTTAATCATAAGTCTTAACTCAATCATGGGTCAAACACAATCAATTTTGATCTGCAAATCATTCGCCCATCATTAATTTCGACCGAAACTTCCGAAACCAAAAATTCAATCCAAATTACTGGCCTCATCTATAAATAGTGATCCCTTGAACCCATTTAGAACACACACACTCTCGTTAAACTCTCTTACAAGTCTCTGTTATCAAGATCTACTCGTCGGAAATACTTTCACTCGCCGGAATCCTCATCGGAAAACCAAAAGCATCACCGTTCGGTAAACAATTCATCTATTACCTTTCGTTTTATTAACATCTTATAAATCAGTGGAAATTATGATCACAATTCGGTTAAATCAGATTCAGTTTATGTTTTAATGGTGAAGAAGATGAAGTCAATATAGTGTATAGATCTAATTAAGATTTTATGTTTAACCAGGTTAGACACACAGTCCAGTGGTGGACTGTGTGCAATTTGAACAAGCAGACCCGAGTTCGAATCTTATACATGTTCCGATTCGCCCCATAATCAAACCTTTTTAAATAAACTCGTATATGAATCGAGTTGATAAGTATATAAGAGTAATAGAAATTTTATATTCTTCGGGTTAGACACACAGCCCAATTGGTCGGGCTGTGTGCACACGAGGCTAACAATGCGGGTTCGAGTCCTGATCCACACTATCTCTTGTAATTTACCAAATCTTTTAAACTGAATAAAAAATATGTTAACCGTAGTATATGTATAAGTATAATTAAAATAGAGATTATTTCGGGTTAGACACGTAGCTCAGTTGGTAGAGCTGCGTGCACGTATACGGGAGGTCACGAGTTCGAACCTCACACGATGCCTATAATACCAAAGTCAACGCGGTCCGACAGGTCAACCATGTAAAAGGGTATATTTTTTTTATAATTATTTTCATTATTATTTTATTTAAAAATCATTTAAAAATACTTCAAAAATATGACTTTTTAAGTTTAAAAATTGTAATAAATACCACAAAAATAGATCTAAAATCTAATAAAAGGCATTAGTTAGAAATATTAATTTCAAATAGAAGATATATATTTATCGAATTATTACGTGATTATTTAGGTTAGTTTTCTCTCGTCGGTTGAATCATAAATTCGTGCTCATTCATCATCATCAAGGAAACGCACCCACTGTGAGTGAATTCTTACAAATTCCCCTTTTTATTCATGTTTTGGGGTGTATCATGTGTCATATATACATTTCGTTTATTCAAACCCGTGTGCTATTACCATTATATGAATTATCGTGAGATGTAAATGTTGTTTGTTGTATTGCGAGTTTATATTTTTGTCAAGTTGCGTGCAAATCATTCATTAGGCCCATCAGTTCCTCGTTGGAGACGAGTTGAGCATCAGGTGCCTCATTAGATCGGCTCCGTTTGATTGAGCCTTGATCTCATTGTTCATCATTTGGTATGTGTGTGTGTGCATTAATTGATATTATGTGTTTTGTGGTTTAATTTACATATACGTATACTCATATTTGGTTATGCACATTTTTATTCAAATAACCAATATAACTAATTCTTTCAAACATTTAAATAAGATTCACTCGCCAACTTTTGTTGACCCAAAACCCTATTTTTTTTACACCTGATACATGTGGACAGGTTGAAGCAAGGAACACATAGGAAATTGCCTTAGAAGAAAAATAAAGAAGTCATGAAAAATGTATTTAAACATGTTGTGCTTGTATGTTTATTGTAATTTCTTCTTTAAAAAGAAATAATAAATATGAAACTTTATAGTAAATGTCATGAGCTTTGATAAAAACCCAATCATGCCCCGACTACCATTTCCGCTGCGGGTCAGGGTGTGACAGATTGGTATCAGAGCTTTTGACTATAAGGATATATGATTGGTTATTAGACCCTTAGAGCCTATACTATAGTTGATTAGATTTTAATTGTTTATGTGGTTACATGCAAACTCATTATGTTTATTTGTTTGGTATTTATTACACACACAAATGCATGCAAACACTTCCACTATCATTTTGTGTAATACTTAATGAGTTATACTTGTTGTCAAACGTAACATGCTTACATATACATTCATCACGCATATTTCAATGTTCACATATTCAAATCATCCTCATATTTTCTTTATTCAAGATTTTGTGGTATTTTCGTTTTTTTTCAATCTCCTCGAAGTAAGTTCTACGACGGGCATGTAGTAACTGGAAGGGTACGAGTACCGGTAGTCGAAACGTCCTGTCTAGGTTGGCAATCGTATAAATCCAATATAACGGACTAGTTTGCCTACCTGGGGACCAACGATGAGAGTACGAATGACCTATTAGGCCAAAGCATGCCACACCAAACGTCGCATGAACTAATCCCACTTTGAGTCGTCACTGTGTCTATACCTGGACACCCTCCGACCCTATACTTTGCAGTCATGTTTTACAATTTTCATTCGGGTGGCACAAGTGTTAACAGGCCAACACCAATGTGAACCCTACCAGAGCCCAGTAGTCATGGGGGCCCACATGACTACCAAGGCCAAGTAAGGGGACATATGGGAGCCCAAACATGAGCAAAGCCCAAGACATCCTATGGATGTAGTAAATTTATTTTCTTCATTTGTTTTGTGAATGTTCATTTCTAAATACGACACATAACACCTAAAACGTCAAACTCATACTCTCGATACGTACTCCTTGTAGATGTCTTCTAGTCACTCTCGTAGAGGTAGGAGATCAGGAAAATTCCGCGAGCGCATGGCTGCCCAAATCGCTCAACAAATGGCAGCCGTAATACCAAACATCGTAGTTCAAGTCCAACAAGCCCTTGTCGCCAATCCTATCACCCCAACCAATCTAGAAGGACAAAATGTCGCCAACCCTCCTCTCAACACCACTAAATGCACCTTCAAGCATTTCAAATCCTGCGATCCTCCAAAATATGAAGGGACTGAAGGTGTCACCGCTCTCCTCCATTGGTTTGAGGAGATGGAAAACACTTTTCTCAATTGCGACTGCCCCGATGATCGCAAGGTGCGAAATGCTACCGGTCGTTTGTTCAGAGTAGCACTTACATGGTGGAATACAGAGAAGGGCAAGCGAGGTGCTGAGGATGCTATGACTTTGACTTGGAAGAGTTGAGGGAGATCATGACAAGACGTTTATGTCCAAGAAGCGAAATCAAGAAATTAGAAGATAAGTTCTACTCTTTGAAACAAAAGAGGGCGACCACACCACATACAACAAGAGATTCCTTGAGTTGAATCAGATGGTCCCCAACTTGTTCACTCCCCTCTACCGTTTGATCGAGCACTACATTCGAGGTCTTCCTTCAAAAATTCAAGACCCTGTAATAAGTACCACACCTGCAACTTTGGAAGCAGCAATGGAGTTAGCTATAGAGCTCACCGAAAACCACATACGGAATAAAGACTTCAAGGAGGAGAAGAAAAAGGATAAAGCATCAACCGAAACCTCAAACTCAACCCAGACCGAATCCTCTTCTCAACCCACTTCTAAGAGAAAACGAGATGGGCAAAATTTCGCTGTCACCCAAGGCAATCAACCAGCTCCACAAGCCGTACCCCTCCAAGCTATCCCAATCACTCAAGTAGCACCCAACACTACTTACCCAAATAAGAAACCTTACATTGGACCTCACCCTCAATGCAACACCTGTTTTTATCACCATCCATCTACCGTACCTTGTCGACTGTGTGCTAATTGTGGGCGTTATGGTCATTTGAGCAAAACTTGTCGCACCCCTCAAAACCAAGCTTCACCCCCTACCCAAAACATGATCCAATCATATCAACAACCCCAATACCCCATGTTCCCACATGTTCGACCTTGCTTTAATTGTGGGGACCCTACCCATTTTAGAAACACGTGCCCTCGATTGGTTAACATCATAAACGCCCAAGCCCAAGCAAACCCAGTTAACCAAGCAAATCAAGAAAACCCAGCACTACCACCAGCAAAAGGAAGAGCTTACAACATCAACGCCAATCCTGTTGAAGATAATAACGGCCCAAACGAACAACCCAACTAGCCTTCCCTCACCAAGAATCAAGACTCAACTCCAACCGTCTAGTTCTTAATGTTTTCTCAATCTTTACGTATCCCTGTTATACATTGGGAATTTATGTATCCAAGAATTTTAATGCAAATTGATATTACAGTTTTGTTCTATATCTTTACCCATTGATTTAACTTTCATATCATCATACATCACGACGTATCTCGATCTCATCATTTAAAGAAGTTGGGTTGTGTCTCACTTTTTCATAGACTGACCCCTTCATCATAACAAACGAGAGAGGTACTGTCGTCATTCAGTAATGTATTCTTTCAGATTTGAGACTCAAGCTTTGGCTGTTGTGTTTGTTTTGTAGATTTTAGAATCACGTAGAGCTAATCATAATTACTGACAAAGCCAATGAAAATTTGACAAGAATATGGTGGATACGCCGCTGGTACTTCCTATATATAAGTATTCTTGTCAAAGGATCAAAAGCATTTTCAGGCGGTTATGAGAAGTTTCGTGTAGGTTTTAATATCGTCATGGTTGAAGTTTTTTTTTTATGATATAACCTTATCTTTTCAAACGTATCAATTCCCTCAAAACTCTTATGCATGAGATCATACCTAGTCAAGTAACTCTGTTTATCCATGTTTCGCATTTTTATACTTTAGGCATCAAAAAGCGATTCCTATAGCAGGGTATTCAACCCCTACTAGGAACGTTACCGCCTCATTTAGAACTCAAAATTTCACCCTCTTCTGGTTATGTAATCGTCAAATCCAAGCATCACACCTCCGTTTTCTATTAATAGATATTCAAACTTTTGTCAGAATCAAAAGCGAGGACCTGAGTTTACTTGGGAACGTGAAGATTTAATGCTCAGAAAATACCCGTATCTTACCCTATTACAACTTCTACCTAAATTCTCGAGACGAAATTTCTAAAAGTAGGGGATACTGTAACATTCGTCGTAAAACGGGTTCCAAAACCCGCTCCGTTAAAATTCTAGAATTTATTTAATGTTTCGCTACGCATGTATTCATTTTATAAATTATATTAGTTAATTTTTATAGTTAATAAATAAACTAGAATGTAAATATATTGAATAAATAAAAGAATAAAAATAATACTAATAAATAAAAAATTAAAAATAAGAAAATAAAGGAAAAGGGGCAACCGGGTTCGAACCCGGGTCCCCATCAAACACACAAACAACTTACACCACTGCGGCACCTGCACAACATCTGATATACCCGAGTCAATTAATCCTTTATATTTACGTTTATCTTGATCTGAATTCAAAAGGGAAAACCCGCCCTGTAAACAGCCGCGCATAAATATATCAATCAACAACTTGCCGTTTTTCCTTGAAATTACTCGGTGAGAACCGTTTTAATCATAAATCTTAACTCAATCATGGGTCAAACACAATCAATTTTGATCTGCAAATCATTCGCCCATCATTAATTTCGACCGAAACTTCCGAAAACCAAAAATTCAATCCAAGTTACTGGCCTCATCTATAAATAGTGATCCCTTGAACCCATTTAGAACACACACACTCTCGCTAAACTCTCTTACAAGTCTCTGTTATCAAGATCTACTCGTCGGAAATACTTTCACTCGCCCGAATCCTCATCGGAAAACCAAAAGCATCACCGTTCGGTAAACAATTCATCTATTACCTTTCGTTTTATTAACATCTTATAAATCAGTGGAAATTATGATCACAATTCGGTTAAATCAGATTCAGTTTATGTTTTAATGGTGAAGAAGATGAAGTCGATATAGTGTATAAATCTAACTAAGATTTTATGTTTAACCGGGTTAGACACACAGTCCAGTGGTGGACTGTGTGCAATTTGAACAAGCAGACCCGAGTTCGAATCTTATACATGTTCCGATTCACCCCATAATCAAACCTTTTTAAATAAACTCCTATATGAATCGGGTTGATAAGTATATAAGAGTAATTGAAATTTTATATTCTTCTGGTTAGACACACAGCCCAATTGGTCGGGCTGTGTGCACACGAGGCTAACAATGCGGGTTCGAGTCCTGATCCACACTGTCTCTTGTAATTTACCAAATCTTTTAACTGAATAAAAAATATGTTAACCGTAGTATGTATATAAGTATAATTAAAATAGATATTATTTCGGGTTAGACACGTAGCTCAGTTGGTAGAGCTGCGTGCACGTATACGGGAGTCACGAGTTCGAACCTCACACGATGCCTATAATACCAAAGTCAACGCGGTCCGACAGGTCAACCATGTAAAAGGGTATATTTTTTTTATAATTATTTTCTTATTATTTTATTTAAAAATCATTTAAAAAAACTTCAAAATATGACTTTTTAAGTTTAAAAATTGTAATAAATACCACAAAAATAGATCTAAAAATCTAATAAAAGGCATTAATTAGAAATATTAATTTCAAATAGAAGATATATATTTATCGAATTATTACGTGATTATTTAGGTTAGTTTTCTCTCCTCGGTTGAATCATAAATTCGTGCGCATTCATCATCATCAAGGAACGCACCCACTGTGGAGTGAATTCTTACAAATTCCCTTTTTATTCATGTTTTGGGGTGTATCATGTGTCATTTATACATTTCGTTTATTCAAACCCGTGTGCTATTACCATTATATGAATTCATCGTGAGATGTAAATGTTGTTTGTTGTATTGCGAGTTTATATTTTTGTCAAGTTGCGTGCAAATCATTCATCAGGCCCATCAGTTCCTCGTTGGAGACGAGTTGAGCATCAGGTGCCTCATTAGATCGGCTCCGTTTGATTGAGCCTTGATCTCATTGTTCATCATTTGGTATGTGTGTGTGTGCATTAATTGATATTATGTGTTTTGTGGTTTAATTTACATATACGTATACTCATATTTGGTTATGCACATTTTTATTCAAATAACCAATATAACTAATTCTTTCAAACATTTAAATAAGATTCACTCGCCAACTTTTGTTGACCCAAAACCCTATTTTTTTTACACATGATACAGGTGGACAGGTTGAAGCAAGGAACACATAGGAAATTGCCTTAGAAGAAAAATAAAGAAGTCATGAAAAATGTATTTGAACATGTTGTGCTTGTATGTTTATTGTAATTTCTTCTTTAAAAAGAAATAATAAATATGAAACTTTATAGTAAATGTCATGAGCTTTGATAAAAACCCAATCATGCCCCGACTACCATTTCCGCTGCGGGTCAGGGTGTGACACAAGGTGTGTGATCGGGTTAAAACGGAACAGTGGCAATGGAAAAGGCCCATCTCGGTTGGGCTTGAAGTTAACGAATTGATCGAATTATGCAGCATGCTTTACTTTTTCTCATTATTGGACAAGAAAGATAGATGGGTCTTGAATAGGGCGGTTGATGGGGAATTTTCAGCCGGAGCGGTAAAACAATTTATCGATAAAAACAGGGTTCGAAATAACTTCCATGTACCGGAACGATTTAAGTGGATTCCAAATAACTGTAACGTTTTTATATTGGGGATTGAGATGGATAGAATAGCGACGTTGGTGGCGTTAAAGAATTGGAACATTAACGTGGATGACACTTCGTGTTTGATGTGTAACAATGGTGATTAAATTGTCGAACATATATTCACTTCATGCCTCATTCCAACTGTGCTTTGGGCTAATGTTTGTAATTGGCTTAAAATCCTCCATCCCTTGATTGTGTTCTCCTTTAAAGACCTTCTTGAGAGTCACGATCATGTGGGGTTACATGGAGCAGAAAAGGAAGTGTTTGTAGGGATTGTGAGGATTGGATGTTGGAGTATATGGATGGCGAGAAACAAGGCAAAGTTCGAAATCAAACCTATATTGAAGACATCATAGGCGAGGTCAAGTCGGTGGGGTTCTTATGGTTCAATAGTGGATATAAAAGATAAGAGTTTCTTGGTATAATTGGTGTAAATTTGTAATTATGTAATTGTTGTTTGTGGCCGCCTCGGTTTGATGTTTGACGTTTCTCTATATATGAAGTTTACTTAAAAAAAGTTATAATAGGTTATGAGGTATAAGTGTCAACTTAGCTAATTTGTTAATAAAAATACATTGTATTTAGTTTTTTGTTTTATAATTAGAATCTTATTTGATTTCTAATAACTTTGTCAATTTAAATTACATATTTTATAACATGCTTAATTTTCTTGAAATTTTGCAAAATTTCGTGTTATTTTAAAAATTAATTATTAATGCCGACGGATTACTAACTTTATTGTCGTCAGCAGTACTTAAAGGTATTTGTTGGAAATCCGCCGGTCAAGTGTCTGTCGGTATGTCGTCACCAAAAATAAGTCGGAACGATCACTTGGGACGAGGTTACAAAGTTTTCGGTGATCATCTATTGAAAATGAGAATATTCTCTGCCATTCCTCCTTATTATCGACGGAAGTGTCTATCAGTGATACTCGGTTGTTTTGTAGTGTTTTGGTGTATATAAGGTTAATTAAGAAATGCAAATATATAAGGTTAATTAAAATATGCAAAAATATATAAACAAATTCACATGAGTTAGAATCAAATATTCTAGAGTAGTTGGATCGTGGTAGAAGATTTAATTTAGAAATATGTGAAAGGAGAACTTTGACTAAAAGATAATGACAAAGAACGCTGACTTGTCACTCATACATACGCACCCAAAAGCATTGATCTATATCTCCATTACGGCTTTGTCGCTACATCTTTATCATTGCCATGTGAGGTGTACGTTGCATTTGTGTTAGTGCAAAACAATATATTCTTAACATCTTCCTTGAGTTTATGCACTATAAATTCAGCTAGATTTATACAACACTCACTCAACAAGCTTTACACATTCAGCTCATTAATCATATCCTAGTTTAACTAAAATGGCTAGTCCGGCTTCTAAGTTAATATCAATATGCATACTACTTCTACTTGTATTTGCAAGTGCAAGTGGTTTAGGAACAACTAGTTATCGTGGGGTTGGGGGTATGGAGAGATCGGCGGTGAATAGCCGCCAGTTTCTGAATGATTTAGTTTTAGAGTTGAGCTATAATAACAGGAAACTGATCAGCACATCTCGAGTAGCCCCTGGAGGACCAGATGGTCAGCATCACTAGCAGCCCAAGGCGTACAAGACTGAAAAGCGTTGGGTGCACTACGAGTCGTCTAGAGCACCTAGACTCGCTCCCATGGCGTAAGGAATGTTTTATGTACCTTTTTACTATGGGAAAGACTATAATGTACTTATTTTTAAAAGAAATTATCAGAATTTCTACTTCTATTTGCTACTTAATTTACATGCCTGTATGCATATATTCATAGTAAAGTTGCACCCACCTGCAATTGTGGCTACTTTTATCATCTCTACGTTAAATGGGTTATTAATTAAATGTAACAAAATTTTAGAACAAGTCCGGAAACTGGAAATTAGTCTGTTGATTGATCACAAAATCAGTATCGTTTTGATACTTGTGAAGTACTCTGGATACAAAAACATCCAAATGAAGCTCTTATGCTTTGAGTGGAGGGTCTTCTGTGTAAATTGCCTAAATGAAACAAATGGTCGGAGTGAATTAGTTTTATAACCATCATGCATGTCTCAAAGTTTAAACGTAACATAATTAAGAATTAATAACTTGATGCAAAAGAGCACTAAAAGTATGATGTGATATTAGGCTTATTATGATTTGGTTTGCAAAAGCTATTCAAGTATGATTATAATTATATAGTTTGCCGTTCAATAATAAAAAAAAAAACAAAGTTTACCATATATACGCTTTCTGTAGATTTCCAAAAATTGTTGGTTTGAAACAAAACTATAACTCCGATAGTTAGAAAACCAATGCTTATTATGCATACTAAATTCATTTCCATGAGTGCATGTTCATGCACGTAAAAGTATGTGATCATATGTCACGAATACAGAAAAGATCTGTCATGTAATAATGACATCAAAAAGTTTGGCCATAAGACTATATTAGAGTGGATATTGCATAAATATAAACTATAGTCAATTGTCTTTTCAAAGTGGACACTTTTAAGAACCTTTTTTTTGTTAATAAGCAGTTGCATGTATCCATCGGTTGCTCTCTGAATGAAAAGAAATCATATAAAGTCGAGGGAAAATCAAAAGAATTGTTGTTTGAACTTTCATCAAATCAAATTAACATTCTGCTCATTGACTCTTTTTTTTTCCAAATTTCCTTTTCAGAAAACCAATATATGTCCATCTTATGCCACGTCGATCGGTACAAAACCTTGAGAACTCTTGCGCTGATTAAAATATTGAAAAGCAAGATTAATAATTAAAAATTAAATAATCTATAATAATAATTTTAAAACATTTTTTATAAATATATAAAAAAACAAATATTTTTAGATATTTTAAACCTTAACTTCTCTAAATTTTGGAAAAACTTAAGGTAATACAAATTAATTTTTTTAATATATTTAAAAGCTCATTTTTAAACAATTCTTACAACCTTCAAATACCTAAAAACTTTTAAAAAAAATTATAGAAATTTTAGTTTTTTTAAACCTAAAACTTTTCAAACTTACTTTATCAAAATATTCAGAAACCTAAATTTCTTAAAACTGATTTTTAATATTTAAAAACTTAAAGTTAAACTTAACTTTTTATTCATAAAAATTAATCTATTTCAAAATAAAATTAAAAAAATAAACACCTTAAATATATTAAAAACATAAATATTAATAATACTAAAAACCTAGTTTAAAACCTCAAAAAAAATTAATACTTAATTTAAAGGAAAAATCACATGCTTTCAAATTTACTTATGCACACATCAGGATAAGCCACTTATTTGTGTTGTGTTAAATGACATGTGAAAGTAGGGAACACATTAAAGTGGATGATTATGCAAATTGACTTTTTGTAAATTTTAATCAACTGGATTTTGGCTTGATTAACAAAATGTAAAGATAAGTGGAGCAAACTGGATGATGCATCCTGATTTTACCTGGTATTCGGGTTCAATTTCCTCCCTGGGGCTATTAACTCATCAAGCCTCTTCTAGGGGTTTGGTATCTGTGTGGTTTTTCCAGTCAAACACCGGCCACTCTCTAATGCCAGCTGGGACACGGTTAAGACACTCACGTCTGGCCGGAGTGGGGCTACGGGCCTCCCTGTTCTCACACCCAAAAAATGTATGACACCTTGCTGTTCGAAAAAAATGAGCAACATTGACTCTCCATAGAAAAGCCAAGTTCCAAAAGAACTACTAAACTCTAAAACATACAAATTTTCAAATTACCGAATTAAAGTGTTAATGAAGTTGTCTTTAGATTTCTTTTTCAACATATTCCTCGTGCGAAGCGACGGAAAATCAGTTGGTATTACATCGATCGGAAAAAATAAAAACAAATATCAATGCCGATACTAATGTTGTTAGTTTATATTGGTTTGATTCGTTTGCGTTCTAGCTTTCTTTTTCAACACTGCGATTTAGATTTTAGTGAAAACGAATACTATGTTGCTATCATACCAAACTGAATCGAAACCGATAGAACAACACTTGCATCGATCCCGGTATTTATTTTTCTTGTTTTTGCTTTTGCTTTTTCTTTGGATAACCTGACATAGTATTACTACCATTAAGGACCAAACTGAATTAGACAACACCAATACTAGTATGTATTCATTGTTATGGTTTCCTGTTTGGTAGAATCAAACATGTTTTGATCTTGGGATGACAGCTTATGGTGGGGTATAGTTTGTTTGTTTGTTTTTTTTTTTTTTGGGTGGTGATGGGGTGGGGGGTTTATTGTTTGTTTTGGGTTTATTTTGGTTGTGTTCATATTGGTTCTCATGGTTCTCGCCCTAAAGTTGGTATCGCATGAACATTATGTAGTATAAGTATTGGCATGAAACCCCTATTTAGTGAGAAAACCTAAACTCCAATGTGTGACCATGATTGTTCAACATCTACACTTTTCAAGACTAATTTCTTTTCTGTTTAAGGGCATTTTGGTCTTTTGCACCCACTTTTTCCCTATCATCCATCACCACCTCATCTTATAGTACGCGGTGACCTCACCCTCTTACCAACTCATTTCTCTCTCGTTCTCGAAAAAAAAACAAAAAGACCTTTTCTATTTGAAATCAGAAAAAAACCCTTTCTTAAAAACTAAATCTACATCTCTCTCCCTCAATACTTCAGATCTCTCTCTACCACTAATAATAAGGGTGATGTTCTCTTTTCTCAATCATATTTTACTATCTAGGATCGGGAAACAAGTCAGGCTCTGCCTCGGGGTGAATGTGAAAATGGCTTATATGTCATTCGTAGAGATTTTTAAGCATTAACAGCCATTTCGTCTTTCAAAGTTTCTTATGAAACATGGCATCAATGTCTGGGGCATGTTTCTTTTGATACAATTCAATGTTGAAATGGTCCGGACATTTATCTGTTACTTCGGTTTACCTAAACTTGTTACTAACTCTTCTTAATTAGCCAAAAGCTATTGTTTACCATTTGAATTGAATATTAAAAGATATGAAAATCCTTTCGATGTAATTTATTGTGACGTGTAGGGGCATGTGCCTGTTTTATCAGTAGTTGTTGGTTATTGTTATTATGTTTTGTTGATGAATATTCACGGTTCACATGGTTTTTTCCTCTTAAAAGCAAATCGGGGTTCTATACAGTGTTAACTGTTTTTTTCAAAATTGTTCAAACTTAATTTTTTAGGTAACAATTTTTTTTTTCAAAGTGATGGTGGCAAGGAATTTTTTAACAAATTGGTTTAGACGTTTCTTGAAGATAATGGCACACTTCATTGAATTTTGTGCCCCTAATAAAATTTGTAAATCGGTGGTTCCTGTTTGGAAAAGAATCAACAGAATAGCTAATAACATAAAAACAGATCCAAGTAAACACTCTACAACAGAATGGTCGAGTTGAACGAAAAGACTAAACTGAAGCCTTGTTGAAACTGGGTTAGTTATTTTATTTATTTCTCATGTTCAAGTGACATATTGGATTGGCGCTTTTGCCACGATAACTTACATCCTTAATTGTACGTGTTCCTAGCACCATTCTTGATGGTAAAAACCCGTTTGAATTAATTTATCACCTTTTGCAGAATTATAACAATTTTTGTGTTTTTGGTTGCATGTGTTTCCCTACTTACGGGATTATGCCAAACATAATTTGGCACCTCGAAGCATCCCTTGTGTGTTTATTGGGTTTTCTTCCTATTACAAGGGTTTTTGTTGCCTTCATCCTCAAACGACTTGGGTTTATGTGACAAGACATACTCGATTCAATGAAAATTGTTTCCTTTTCTTGGAGCTCAATCGTCCATTGATTTAAACAATTTAAGAATCTCTTCATTTCTCGAAGAAGTGCCCATGATAAATCCAACAAACCCGTCATAGGAGCCCAAATTTATTAACCCATCCATGCCAACATATTGTGGCTCATGTAGAGATGGGCATAATCGGGTTTTATTATTACCCGGAACCGGTTCCAACCCAGAACCAGTTCTGCTTGGATGTCATTGGAACCGGGTATGGTGTGAAACCGGGTCCGGTTCCTACCCGGGTTCACACCCAATAATATGGAACCGTGTAGAACCGGGTACGGTTATTATGGAACCGGTATGGTGTGGAACCGGGTATGGTGCGGAACCGGATCCTGATAGTGTTCAGAACCGGTTACTGACAGTAAAAACCTGACTTTTACTGTTCAGAACCGGTTCCTGATAAATGGTACCGGTGGAACCGGTTCCTGATTAAAAAATCGTTTTTTTTGTATATAAACCCCTTCCTACTTACCGGTTCCTGATAAATGTTATCGTTGGTGTTTTAATAAAGTTTGTGTAATGTTTCTTTCTATTGTGTTTGTTATGTTTGATTTTTATTATTAGTTACATTGATAAATAAAAATAGTAACAATAATCGGTTAAAATTAAAAAACAAATTAATCGGTTACAATATATAAAAAAAATTAACCGGTTACAAAAAAAAATAAAAAATTACTCAGAACCGGTTCTAGTAAGATTTTATTTCTTTGATCGTTTACTAGCGGCAGGTGCAACACTTTCCGATGAGTTTCTCTTAGGTGCGGGTACCTCGGTACAATCGTCGTCCGAATCGTTAGTCTCCACTTATTCGTCCTCCTCTTCGTCAACAATTTTATGCTCTAACTCAACTTCATCTTCTAGACTAGTTTTATGTTGAACACGATCAACGGCATCCAAATGGTCCTTTAAGCATATTGTCATCTCTAGCGATTCCGGAGTTAGTCTTGTTCTTCTAATTGACAAAACCCTGCCACTAAGAGAAAACACACTTTCCGAAGCTACCGTGGAAGCTTGGACCGTTAGTATATCACGAGCCATGGTGGCTAGAATCGGGTATTCGGATTCTTTCGATTTCCACCATGCCAAAACATCAAATTTCCTATACTCATCGGTGGTCATAGTAAGCGAATACTGATTTTTTTTTATATCTCCCAAGTTCACTTGTTGGTTCACTACCCCTTTGTTGTCTAGCGGTCTCGTCTCTAACGACATTCAACATGGTTATAAGTGGATCCCCGCTTGTTTCATCGTTAGAGGCCGTGGACCGAGACTCAAACAAATTTGTATGATTTTTTTCACCATATTTTTTTAAATAATAATCATAAAGTTTGGCCATACACTCATTGAATATTTTTTTTGTTTTTGCTTTTAAAGTTGGATCCTCCTCATGCATATCCAACTTGTCATAAATTTCATCAATTAAAGCTTCAACACCCGGTACGTTTAAAGCTGGATTTAAAGCAGCGGCACATAGAAAAACGAGTGGTAATTCTAAAAAATATTTTTAAAATTTTTGAATCATTGGTCTCGTCATATTCCTTAACATGTCACTAGAATTTTCAAACTTTTTAAAATTAGTTGTTATCAAATACAATTGGTCCACAACTTTAGAACTAGTAGGATAATAAACACCGGAAATCAAAGTCGTTGTAGTTTTAAAAACTTGTAAAAAAGTACTTAGGTTATTAATATTTTCCCAAGCCATGTCGGGAAAGAGGACGAAAAGGTACTCATCACTTAAAGTTGTATGAAAAGATTTTAAAGTGCCCATTTGCTTTATAGCCATTTCAAACATATGACAAGTTGAATTCCAACGAGTCGGTATATCCCAATTCGGTCCAATAATTTTTTGGTTGACATCTTTACAAAGTTTTTTATATTCTTGATATCTTTCTTTTCCACTTTTGAAAACATCTTGGAGCATAGCTCTAAATGCTATAATAAAATCCGATACAAATTGATCTTTTAAACCGGTTTGCACTACTAAGTTAATAATATGTGCAACACATCGTGTGTGAAAAAAAACACCATCAAGTATTGGTTTGTACTTCAACTTTAATTTTTCAATCGCCGTTGTGTTGTTTGAAGCGTTATCAAAGGATATTGAAAAAATTTTATCTTCTAAACCATATTTAATTATTGTGCCATTTATAATTTTATAAATATTTTCTCCCGTATGAGGAGAAGGAAACTCGTCAAACGCAATCGTACGCTTCATCATTTGCCATGTATCGGGATCAACCCAATGAGCGGTGACACATATGTACGATTCCGGTAAACCATGTGGAGCCGACCACACATCACTAGTTAGGTTTACACTAGTTTTTAAATTCTTAAAAAAACAATTAAATCTTTTTTTGCATTTTCCCATAAACTTAAACAAAGACGTTTTAAAGTGCGATGACTTACATGTTTATAGCGAGGTTGTAGCGTCTCCCGAATAAGATTTGTAAGATCGGGGTCGTCGAAGTGTCCAAACGGCAACGCTTTTTGTATCACCAACTTCCTCATCCGATTGCGAGCTAATTTTTGCTCATAACGAAAAATGGTACCATCTTTGGATAGTGGAACTTGACCAGATGTCATTTCCTTTAAAACTTTGCAATACTTATTAATATGCTTCGTTAACGTTGAGTTTGATTCCTTGGCTAATAACGATCCACAATGTTTACATTGAGCTTTTTGCGAGCCGTCACTCATCTCGACCAACTCCCAATTGCTCCAAACTTCCTTACTGCGATTATGAGACAATGTTCCAACCACATATGGAACCGATTGATCTTGAGGAACATTGTTAACGGATTGGGAATTTGCGTTTTCGGAACTCTTTGAGGCCATTTGTTGATTAGAGTGTGAAAAAGAACAAGAAAGAAATGTAACAAGAAGAATAGATATGAGAAATTGTGTGCTAAACAATAGATTTCTAAACAATATATATAGAATCGGTTCCAACGGTCAGGAACCGGTTCCAACGGTAACATTTTTAACGGCTATAACCGGTTTCAACGGTAACATTTTTAACGGCTATAACCGGTTCCAACGGTAATATTATAACGGTCAGGAACCGGTTCCACGTAGGAACCGGGTACGGGTAGGAACTGGGTACGGTTAGGAACCGGTTACTACCCGATTCAAATGGTAAAATTGTGGAACCGGGTTGGAACCAACAGGTATTTTGAACCCGGAACCGGTTCTACTTAATGTCGGGTAGGAACTGGAACCGGTTCCAGTTCGGTTCTACCGGTTCGGGTTTGGAACCGGTTTTTATGCCCATCTCTAGGCTCATGCACCAATGATTCTTTATTGGGCCTGCCTTCTCAATCGGACTCCACTGGCCCATCTTTGGCCCAATCCGATGGATCATTCTTGGTGCCGCCCACTATTGATGAATCAAACTCTACAAGTCCGTCAAAGGCTTAATCTGTGGAGCCAGTCCATGCAAATCCCAGCCCATCGGACCACTATTCTGGCCCACACACAATAGTGGCCCAAAGTGAAACTTCGCCGACACAGGCCCAACATCAAACTGCCGCGCCACCGGCCCAACCGTCCCCATTGGTTGTGCCATCGCTAACCCAATCGGTTTCTAACAATCCACTCATGATCACGAGGGCTAAAACCGACATATAAAAAAACTAAAACATAAGGCAAATTTAGAATTTTTTGACAATTATAAGCAATATTATGCTCTTGTTGCTTCTGCCAATCCTATGGGTTTAAAACGGCTGCCAAAGACCCCAAATGGATGCAAGCCATGGAGGATGAAATGTCGGCTTTCCAATATAATGACACTTGGACATTAGTACCTAGACCTCCCAAGACTAATGTTGTCGGATCCAAATGGCTTTTTCGTACCAAATTTCACTATGATAGCTCCATTGAACGCGTTAAAGCTCTGTTGTTGCCCAAGGTTTCACACAAGTACTGTCTTTAACTACATGCATACCTTTAGTTCCGTTGTCAAAGCCAATACTATACGAATAGTCTTATCTCTTGTCGTTATCTGGATGTACAAATACCTTTTTACATGGTTAACTACATGAGATGGTATACATGGAACGAGCTTCAGGCTTCTCTAACCCACAGTTTCCACATCATGTTTGCTTGCTTAAAATAACCCTTTATTAGGGGTACTCTCTGGGTTTTCTAATCAGGTTTCAGGGTATTTGGGCAAGGTTATTCAGGTTAATCGGTTTCAGATTATTCCGTTTCAGGTTTGTTCGGGTCGGGTGAATCAGTATACGGATATCTAAATACAAGTTGCAATACATACTTTACAATTTAACTCAGAATGATTATTATTAAGTAAAAAAGACAAAATTCCAAATAAAAACACTCCCAATATGATATTTGGTTCAAACCCATGCATTAAACATATATATTACCTAAAAAAGTCAAACACAATAAGCACAAAACCAAATCGTATCAACCAATCGCATAAACTAAAAAGAAAATGTCAAATCATATAACTGAACCGAATCTCTTAAGTTGCTCAAACAAACAACAAAACAATGAAACAAAACATCATGTTCACGACAAAAAAAGGAAACATATGGGAGGAACTTTAGACTTTTCTATTATTATGTATAAATATAACTGACATTTTTTTATGTAATTCGAGTTAATCGGGGTCAACCCGATTAAAAATTTTTTTAACCCAATTACCGACTTGAATACTATTTTTGAGTTTCTAGTTCCATCTTGTTCGGGTTCGGGTTAATCGGGTAACACCATAATCAGGTTTGGGTTAATTTTATCTAGGTCGGTTTTCGGGTTTCAGTTTAAAAAAAACACCCCAAACACCCCTACCCTTTATGGCCTTAAGCAGGCTCCTCATTCCTGGTTCCAATGCCTAAGTATATTCCTTATCAATAACAGTTTTATTGAAATCGATACATCTTTTTTGTATATTTAAAATAGACTCTGCATCATGTATCCTTTAATCTATGTAGATGATTTTCTTTTAACCGACAATTAGGAACATGTCATTTCCTCGTTTTCTCATTTACTCGTCGCCTTAATTAAGAGATTTCCATTAAACACTTGGGAGACCTTAGTTATTTATTTCCTTGGACTAGAGGTGGCACACACTGATTCAGGCTTGTTCTTAAGTTAATCTAAATATGCTCACGATATTCTTCAACGTGCAAGCCTACTTGATTCTAAACCAGTGGCCACTCTTCTTGCTCTTCATGAACATTCTCGTCTAATGGGACACCTTGTTCTGACCCCACCTTCACAGGTCACTAGTAGGCGCTTTTTAGTACATAACTATCACGTGACTGGATGTCACACCCCGACCCGCAGCGGAATAAAAGTCGGGGCATAATTGGGTTATCACCAAAGCTCATGATGTTTACTAAGATGTTTTATATTTATTAAATTCAAATTACAACTTAAATATCCAAAACAAAATTCATACAATTACAAGAAAATGAAACTATATAATTATTCCAAAGCTTAAACTTGTTTATTCTTCTAGGCCTTCCTATGTGTTTCTTGTCTCAGCTGGATCACCTGTATCATGTGTAAAACGGGGGATATTTTGGGTCAACAAAAGTTGGCGAGTGAACCTTGATAAAACATTATTACTAATTTCTTGTTTTATTTAATAAGGAAAATTTGTGCAATAATCACATGTGAGCAAACATATATAGATAAACAAACACAAACCATATGATATGAATGATGATGTATGTGAGATCAAGGCTCAATCAAACGGAGCCGATCTAATGAGGCACCTGATACTCAACCCGTCTCCCACGGGGAACTGATGGGTCTAATGAAATGCGTGCACTGAAAATGATAAATCCAATCTACATATAATTCACACAACAACTGATACACATTTGATACACATTTGATCACGGATATGATGTATGCACAAGTGTTTAAATAAAATAAAAGGATTATACGACACATGATACACCCCAAAACATGATTAAAACGGGGAATTGGTAGAGATTCACTCACAATGGGTGCGTTCTTTGATGACGATGAAGGCGCACGAATTTATGATTCTATCGACGAGGGAAAAACTAACCTAGATAATAACAAAATGATTCGATAAATAAATTAATTTTATTTGAGATTAATATTTTTAATTAGTGCTCTTAAATGGGATTTTTAGATTTATCTTTGTGAGTTTAAGGAAATTTTCTAATCTTAATAATCTTATTTTTAAGTATTTTTAAATAATTTTTCAATTAAATAAATAAATAAAAAGAAATAAAAAGTTGACTTTTTGACCGTTGACCGGGTCTTGACCGGTCAGACTGTGTTTTCTATGCGCTGAGTGAGGTTCGAACTCGGGACCTCTCGTATACGTGCACGCAGCTCTACCAACTGAGCTACGTGTCTAACCCGAAATATTCTCTGTTTTAATTATATATATATATACTAATTAACTTTAAACTTATTTGGTTTTTATTAAAAATGATTTATATGGCCGAACCGGTTGCAGAGACCCGGAGTCGAACTCGGGTCCTTTGGTTCGAGTGCGCACAGCCCAACCAGTTGGGCTGTGTGTCTAATCTGCTTAACTACTGAACTATATTCCTCTTATAAACATTCTGTGACTTGATCTGATTAAGTTCTAAAAATGTTGGTTTTATTTCTGAAAGTCGGTAACTTGTGCGCTTCGAACCCGAGACGTGCGTGTTATATTTGCACACAGTCCACCGCTGGACTGTGTGTCTAACCCGGTTAAATACATGATTTTTATTACATTAAATATACAACTCAACTTCGTCTTCTTCATTAAGAAGAACTCAGAACAGTGAAGACGACAGTTTTGCTTAATCGACCAACAATTTATACTTGATTGAAATGGAATAGGAAAAATAAGGAATATGATATACCAAGACGGAGAGTTTTCTTCAGATTTCCGGCAAGTTCGTCGGTTCTGATTTTTTTTGCGATTTCCGGCTGTATGAACTGTTTTAACAATTTTGATTATTGTGTTGAGCAATTAGATTATCAATCAAAAGATAGCAAGAAAGTTTGGACAATTATACCGTCTGATGAACGAATGCGGTTTTCTGATCAGCGATTCCGGCAGGATTCCGGCGAAAATGAAAATCTTCGGCGACGAGCTTTGAAAGGACTAAAGCTTCGAAAGAGAGTGCGATTCTGAGCGAAAGGTTTACAGGAGGTTTGAGTGAGTATTTATAAGGAAGACTGGATGAATTGGGTTCGAATTTGAGTCTTGATTCGCGGTCAAAGGTTTCCGGCGTTATGACTGAAATTGACTGCCGGCAACGGTTATAACTGGCGTCGAGATTAATTTGTGCGTTTCAGTCAAAGGAAAGGTAGCCAAAATCGCGGAATGTCGGTTTTTCCGGTGAGTGTGAGTACTGGGCGCGCTGATTGCAGATTTGACTTTCGGTTTTATTATAAATGTTATTTGTTTCCGTGTTTATTGCAAAAGCAGTGTGTGGCGGAGTGGTGTGTTGCGTGTTTGTGCTTGCGGGTGACCCGGGTTCAAAACCCGGCGTCTCCATTTTATTTTTTTATTCACTATTTTTATTATTTATTAATTATGGTTTAAAATTCTATAAATGTTTATTAGTTATGCATTGTTTAAAATTAATATGAACAATAAATACGCAACGGAACTTATAACTGTATATTTATTAATAAACGAAGCGGGTTTGGAAAACCCGTTTTTCGACGAATGTTACACTGGACTTATCATATGTTGCGAACAAGGTTAGCCAATTTCTTCAGGCACCCACAAGCATACACTTTCAGTGTGTCAAACACATCTCTTTTGGACTTACCTTCCAAAACCAACCAAATGTCTCTGTTATTGCTTATAC
Source organism: Scalesia atractyloides (assembly GCA_947069175.1). Taxonomy (NCBI): domain Eukaryota; kingdom Viridiplantae; phylum Streptophyta; class Magnoliopsida; order Asterales; family Asteraceae; genus Scalesia; species Scalesia atractyloides. The sequence continues at coordinate 85,087,166 of CAMTDV010000018.1, forward strand.
ATATGCTGACTGGGCTAGTTGCATTGAAACTCATGCTCCACCTATGGCTATTGAATCTTTATAAGACGTAATCTTATTTCCAGGAGTGTGGTAAGAAACAACCCATGGTCTCATGTTCGGCTGCTGGGATTGTATAGGTTACTCTTTTGCTTGTGGAAATCGGGAACTTCATGCTTTTTCCCGGTCGTCCCACCCTGTTGTGTGACATTTGTAGTGCTTTATTTAATTCAAAATCCAGTGTGTCATAATTGAGCTAAACATATTGATTTGGACTACCACTTTATTTGTTAACTTGTTAGTTTTGATCAACTTTACACTAGTTCATTCCGACCAACCTTTAGGTGGCGGATATTTTCACCAAATACTTCCACTTCCTCAATTTGAGCAGTTTCGAGTCTTACACATCCCTTGACCACCACTCTTCCGTTTGAAGAGATATTAATAACAGTTAAACATATTGTGTTGCTTCTTTGTAATTAATTCATTCTTTTGTACTCCTCCACTAACATTCTATTTTATATATTGATTTGTACAGTTAGGTTCCGATATGATTCTTAATATACAAATTGGAGTTAACGTGAGAAGTGAAGGAGTGAATTTTATTTTATTTTACTTTTTGGATTTTTTTACGATCTTGTCAAACATGTATTTTAGTACCAGAATCCAAAAAAAATATGTTTTTACACTAGTAGAGTAATTACGTAATTACTCTACTAGAGTAGAGTCACGATTTTTTTTTATATTTTACAATTAAACATAATATTTAAGTAAATGGAAAAAAAACTTTAAAAAAAAGTTATATATTTTCTTCACTTCTCACGTTAGGCCTAATTTATATGTTAAGGCTCATTTGTATTTAATATTTACACTTGATTTGTAACCCACTGTATTTTGGGTGGAATTAAAACCTATCATACTCGGTATATATAATTAAGGGGGTATGATCAACTAAAAAGTTGATTTTGATTAAGTAGGCTAAGAAATATTTTTATCTTTTATTTTCTAAATCAATGGTTAAAATCAAGTGTATGAAATAAGAAGGGTGTAAGGGTACTTTTGGAATAGCTACTTAATTTTTTTTTCCAAATTTTCCAGCATTCTTTAAACGTTCATAATTTTTTTATTACGATATATATATATACACACACACACACCATAAAATCGACTATCTTTTTATCTTTAACTTAAGTATCATATTTCTATATAAAAAATGACAACTAAAAGCCTCCAAAAAATTGTGTTGTATTTGTATGTTCTATAACATCTTTGTACTATAATTTTTGTACCGGATCTTTGTGCTATATTTTTTTGGCTAAACTTTTGTCCTAGATTTTTTATGTTAGATTTTTGTACTAGATTTTTTTGTGTTATATGTTGTATTTTGAGAAAATAAAAGGGTATGTGTTTGTATTTTATGAGCAAACTGTAATTTAATTCTAGTTATAGGAACCCTAATTTGCATCGTAAGAATCAGAATTCACTTCTACGAAAGACTTTCAAAGCAATTGTCTTGATCGTCGGATAACATTGAGAAATAAATAGAAAAAAATGTTATCGCCTGCAATTCTTCACAATATGGAATGAGTCAAGAATCAAGCTATAAGTCTCGATCTATACTAAAGGTACTGGTTTTTTTTCTTTATTTTTGTTTCACTGATAGCAGAATATACTAACTCTATAGGGGCACTAGCGCTTTACTAATTAATATAATAGAAAAGGGGCCTGAAAAACGTAATTGGCTGCGTTGCTACTCTAGGCTCGCTTCTTCAAGCTCCGCCCCTTCTTGAAAACGAAACTAATGAGCAATCAAACAAACTAAAGCGCTAAAGTTATATTACTTAGTACAGCAAAATTTCGCGCTAGGCTCTCACTTTTTTTTCTGGGTGGAAGTTGGCGGCGATGATTGCTTAACCGGGTACACGGAATTGGGATTTCTCTCACATGTAGATCTTTCTATCGGGAAAACCTCGCTTTTTCAATTCTAAGGGTTGATTATTTAGAACCTTGCTTATAAGATAAGTAAGACTGTGTTGGTGGAATCGACGGGATGATGAAGAGTATATAAATCAATAAATAAGAAATGGCAAGAGAAATTGAAAATCAATGAAGGTGCATTTTCCGATGTGGAAAACAAGGCAGAGATTCTCTACAATGACACTGTAGACCAATTGAGAGGGATGTAGCGGTAGCTTGATAGTGCCTTTATCTTGGGTCAAATCACGGGTTTCAATCCTCTCATCCCTACCTATTCTTCTCCTTTGGGCAGTCACGAGGGATCCATTATGATCGATTCGGACATACATCATTTTATCTCTATAATTCTTCTTAGACTACTTAGGTAAAACCAAGCTTTTTTTAAGGATCTTCCCCTCTATAATTAAGTGTAGAAAATTCTCAAAACTGTTATAACGCAATAGAACAAACAAACAAACTAAATTAGAGCTGCTTCACAGAGTGGACAATCAATCAGGCTGTTTTGTCTGTTTCTCGGTTTTCCATATATTATTAAGAAATAAACAATGATTTATTCACTGTCTTCATATCATCTTAAAATGATACAGTTTCATGGTTTAAGGCCATTACTTCAATAAGAAAACACAAACAAGTTGGTCCTCAAAAGCAAAAGGATAAATATGACAGAATGATGGCTCATCATAGTATAAAGTTCCATGATATATAGTTGATAAATATAAATTAATATTACTCAGCCGCCATATCCACTTAATATCTTTATCAAAATTTAATCTAGTTCTTCCTTTTCAATGATATGTTTTCAAGAATCTGAATTCAGAAAAGGAGATCGACAGAGATATAGTATATATATATTCAGGAAGACCACCTAACCAGTAATGATAGACTATGATGGGATTCCAATCTAAAAAAAAAGAAGAGAAATATCCATTGTATATGATGTCTAAAGGCAACCTTTAATAGTCACGAGGGCATCACCCATTTGTATGTGGCAATCCGAGAACAAAGATTGACTAATTATCAAAGCATAAGAAAATAAACAATGAATAGCATATGCCATATGAATGTACAAATTTGTCTTATTCTTTAAAGCCATTTTTGTCCCTTTGTTCTTTACTTTTTTAAGGGTTTTAGAACTTTCCACTATTAATAGCACAAGACTACAAGACAACAAAACCTTCAAAAATACTGACAAAGTGAGGATTTAATTAAAGAGTGGCAAGGGAAATTATCGTTGATTGACTATCACAAGGTATACATATGGCCAACATTGTCTTTGACCATTTTGGAATGTCTTCCACAAATTTCCACATGCATTCAACCTCTTCTCTACATTTGTTTGAGATGATAAGGCTAGATACAATGGTGGGTCTAGCAATAAGTGTTATATGGATTACTTTTAGGATATAATTGCACCATACATATCCACTTACTGACTTGTAATCCTATATATCAAATATTTAATTTGTATTATTGTATAATTTAATAGCAGTTGGTTAACTATTATCATTACCTATGTACTGCTAAGTGTATCTCAAGTAATACAAGATAGTTGGCCTGACTGCATTGGTAAATTGTCCTCGACCAAGTAGTGAGAGTTTAAACCCTATTATGGGTATTTAGGTGGTATAACGCTAAGGACAGGGGCGGATTTAGTATGGTTCCTTGGGTTCCCAGGAACCCATTCGATTTGAAGAAAATGGAAAAAATTAGTGTAAACCTTGTATAATTTGGGAAAAAATAATGAAAATTAGTGAAAAACTACCAAAAGGAACCCAGTGGAATCCGACCCTGGATCCGCCACTGGCTAAGGACCGTGTGTATCGCCGTTCTAAAACTAGTGTACTCAAGTAAAGAAGTAACCTCATCACTTATTCTAAGTTTTTTTTGTAAGATTTAAAACTTAGATTACTATAATAATATATAATAGTAACATATATATATATAGGGTTAGGATCATGTGAGAAACAATATACTAATTAAGAAACTTGAGAAGCATTCTGGACCACACATTTTATCAATGCTTTTCGTAATACACATGTGTATATTTTAAAATTGACTATATACATATGTGTAATATGTGTATATTACAAAAAGCTTAGTAAAAAATGTGGTCCAGAATCCTTCTCAAGTTTCTCAAATATTGTGAACTTCTATTAGGATCCTACCATATATATATATACACACACACACATATATATATAGGGGTAAGATCACATAAAAAGTTTATTTTACCTAAGTAGGATAAGAAGGAATCTTAACCATTAATTTTTCAAATCATTGGTTAAGATGAAAATGTAGGAAAAAGAGGTTGGTAGGGGTATCTTTGGTAAAATCATATTTATTGACTTTGTCTCTCCACATGTAAGGCACATGCATATTCCACCCTCATTTTTTAACGTTCATAACTTTTTATACACATTATTTTTCATAAAAAATTACCAAAAAATCGAGCGTCTGTTTATCTTTAATTTGAGTACCATATTGCTATATAAAATATGATGACTAAAAAAACCCACAAAATTTTGTTGTATTTCTATGTTGTATAACATTTTTTTGTGCGGATTTTTGTACTACATTTTTGTGCTATATTTTTTGTATTGAAATTTTTTGTCTTCAAATTTTTTTTTCCTGAAATTTTTTTTGTTAGATTTTTTGTACTATATTTTTATGTGCTGATTTTTTTTGTGCTATATTTTTTTTGTACTAAATTTTTTTGTGCTATATTTTTTGTACTAGATTTTTTATGCTATATTTTTTTGTACTATATTTTTTTTGCTAAATTTTTTGTAATAAATATTTTTTTGTTATTTTTTTAGAAAATAAAAGGAATGTCACATGTCATTTTCATATAAAGACAAAAAATTTTAGTACCAAAATGTCATTCCTTCCTACTTATAAAGAGTGTCACATGTCATTACCACAATCCTTCTTAGATTAGTTAGGCAAAATCAACTTTTTAGTGGATCCCCCCCCCCCCACACACACACACACACAATATATATATATATATATATATATATATATATATATATATAGACACTTAGCAGTCTTGCAATGTATGATACGTTCGGTATGCTACCACTCATTATATACATTAGGCGACCAACATATATTGGAGATTCTAATTCGGAATTACCTTCACAAGGTAGATGTTTGCTGATGTCAATTGGAGTCCTAGGTAACCCAAGTCAATAAAGTGTGTTTGACTTAACCCAAGTGTATTTTGGGTTTGTATAAGCATATCTCCTATACCTGTTATAAATAATCTTATTGTTGTTTCTAACCACTTGAATATCCATATCATACATTATGATAACAAATGGTGAACAAACCACCTAAAATGATTGAATGTGCAGTGTGCTATTGTTACAAACCGATTTAAGCTACCTATTATTTGTATACATATTCCTTCATTAGGTTTTAATTTAGTTTATTTTATCTTTAATCAAACTTTTTGGCTTTTACTTTTTGGGTCAAAGCAAAATTATAAGAAATTTACATGCTTATTATGGCTTGATACCTACTTACTCTACCTATTTACGTTAGATACGTATATCATCGAGTTAAGTCGATTATGACAATTATTAAAATCAATACTTTTTATTTTTAGGGTAATTGGATACAAATATATCCTCTGATCGTCGTATGCACCTTTGTAAAGCATTGTCAAACCATTTTGCTCTGACTTTGTGAATCAAGAGAAGTATTTGTTAGTAATACATAATAAGATGAAAAAAATAAAATACATAACTAATCCATGTGGTGTTTTAGATAGAATAAATTATTGGTTGTTACATTATTATAATTATATTATATTATATTATATTATATTATAATATATAAACAATAGGATTTCAGCATAAATAGTGTTGACGTTCCATTGGTTAAAGTGTAACTTTATTATTATTGACAGTTTTTTAAGAAATTATAATATAATTATAATTATAATATATAAATCAATAGGATGTCAGTATAAACAGTGTTAACATTCCATTGATTAAAGTGTTATTTTATTATTATTGACAGTTTTTTAAGAAATTATAATTATAATATATAAATCAATAGGATGTCAGTATAAACAGTGTTAACATTCCATTGATTAAAGTGTTATTTCGTTATTATTGACAGTTTTTTAAGAAATTATAATTAAAATTATAATTATAATATATAAATCAATAGCATGTCAATATAAATAGTGTGGACATTCCATTGGTTCAAGTGTCACTTTATTACTCTTGACAGTTTTTAAGAAAATATTATACAAACAAGAAAGCACAGAGTACAATCTATTTGAGTCATTTCTCTCTCACATACACTAATTTGTTACGTTCACCACCACTAGAGCACAACTACCACCACTGATCATCCAGTGGCAACAACTATTCCCATCTCCGATGAGCCTTTCATTTCCAGACAAGACCACCTTCACCCCCGCCCCCCACAATTCAGATCATGACTTCAATTATGGATGGGACGCTTGTCAACTTATAAGTTGGCCAATTAGGCAAACTAGTATACTCTGACACTCATAGGTGTTAATCCTAGTTGGCATCCGTTAGCGCCCGTCATACCACTTCTGGGGGTGTTAAGGGGCATTAAAAGCTTAGCGTATTGTTTAGGAGTTAACTAGAAGAGAGAAAGAGGGAATCAAGCATTGAGAAATTTGCACACACACAACATGCTATATATATGTATTTTAATTAATTTAAGGGGCCTAATGGGGATTAAACCATTTCTTTGGTGTGAAGTGAAGTGAAAGGGTGTAAAGTGAGTGACGTGGCACCTACGTGTAGTTAAGGGGCGTTAAAGCCATAGCCTAAGTTTACATGTGTCATACTTATAAGTTTCCTTATTTTGTTTATAACTATTAAAATATGATGTTTTATAAATCGGATATACAGTTGCGACATACTTATTATTATCTACGTTTTAAAACAGAGTTTCGTGTATTAATGTATAAGTCATCTAAACACCAATGTACATGTCAATAAAGTTGTACACATATTCCAAATCAGGTTTTTTTTCCATGAGTCAATGCACTCGCTGCAATGTGAGTTGTGGTTTTGCGTAATGGTTGTTTAGCGCACATTTTTTTTGTAAATTTTATTGTGTCTATGCTAACGATTGGGTGTTTAACACGTTATTTTTTTTTTCAATTTTTTACAGTGTTTATACTAACGACCCGATGTTTAACGAGCTGCAACGCGATTTTGGGTGTGGAAACATTACTTTTTTCTGCAGTTTAACATTATTATTTAGCATTGCATCTATGTTTTCATTTACGATTTGTTTAAAATTAACCCGTCCCACTGCAAAGTGTGGGGTAATCATACCAGTTAATATAGTATGTGACCAATGTATTGCTAAGATTCAATCTCTCAAACAACACACACAAACACAAACCAAACTACAAGAGAAAAATAAACAAAGATGAACACGCAAGATTTACGTAGTTTGGTCGGCTGACCTACGTCCACGGGCTGCAACCATGATACTTTTATTAGTGTTTTCTGCCTCATTCGTGTTGAGGATGTTACAAGTATATAAAATATATAACAGATACAATCTTAATGAACAAGAAAACTAAATGGGCTAAGTCTTCTTGTTAATTAATCTGCCACTTTAATTTATCTTCTTGTCAGGCCCAAATCAAGGCTCCACAAACCCAACAAGTACTCCATTTGAGAGATTTTATTAGCTGGAACACTGGTTCTCCTGACCCAGTGTCGTCTAGGAACGCTGAATGAAGCACAACTCGGGCTCTCACTGCCACGAAAACCTCTGACTGGTCTACCTGAACCTTTCCTCACTAATTCATCCTGAATCTAACCTATGACTCTAGGTTTCTCACTTGCAAAGATAACCTTCTTCTACCCACAAGGTTCTATGAACATGACTTTGGTCTTCTTCTGAATTGGGATGGTCTCTCCCTCAGACGGAAAACTAACCATGTAAAGTGAACTTATCTTTCTTCCTCAAACTATGACAAGATTACCTTTAACAATTTTTTATTGCTCGTTCCCAAATTTAACCTCATGCCCTTGTTCATCCATCTGCCCAACGGAAATTAACCGTTTCTTCAAGCTCGGAATCACCCTGACATCCGTTAAAGTCCATGAACTGGATGAAGTAACTAAATCCATGTCAGCCATGCCCGTAACATCAAGAACATCATTGTTCTTAAGTCTTACCTTACGGAAATCACCTTTTTGCAAAATCAGCAATGCTTCACCATTGTGGGTAATGTGAAATGAAGCACCAGAATCCATAACCGACGAATCCACACTACAAATCAAAGCTTCATCGTCTCAGTAGTCTGCTACATCGTTAACTTCTTTCCTTTCATTTGAATATTGATTCTTGAAATGTCCTACCTCTTTACAATTCTAATTGGTTACATCATTCCGAGCCGTAGACTAACTCGTCTTTCTATTCTTACTGCCACTACTTCTGTTATTCTTCCTCCCTCTGCCAACCCGATGATCCACCTGAATTTCTTCATCTGACTTCTTTGCCCAAAATAAGATCCCGCATCTTCGCAATGTGAACGTACTCGTATCTGAAAAGCTCATAATAGCAGTTACAATTCCAGACCAACTATCGGTAATAAGGACAATAACAATAAGGCTTGGACCTCATCATCAAACTTGATATTCACCGAAACCAAATGATACAAGATCGAGTTTAGGTTATTGATGTTCTATATTACTAAATCACCTTCCCCCGTCCTAGTATTCACAAGCTCTCGAATAAGATAAAACTTGTTTGCTGCAGAAGGCTTCTCGTATATGTTCGATAATGTTGTCATCATTCCTCTAGCTGAGGTCTTTTTTTGAAAATTAAATGCAACACTCTCCTTTAAAGAAAGCGTTATCGCTGCTTTGGCTTTTCATCTTAGAGCACTGCATCTAAGTCTTTTTGACAAAGTAGTGTTTCAACCTGCATATACCACCAACCAACCTTCTTCACGTCAAAATTTTCTATCGTGATCTTACCATCGTCAACCATTATCTCAAACCGAGTAATTCTTGACTTTGTTCTCGGTAACACAGTTAGAAAAGGAGTAAATTACAGTTTTGGCCCCTGTGGTTTAGCCAATTTAACAATTTCAGCCCAAAAATGAATCTTTTAACATATCAAACCCGGAGGTTGCATTTTATAACGATTTTGATCCCTGACACTAACTTTGTTACTTTTTTACAGTTAAGTATTAGGTAGTTAGGTAATTATATAACTAAGGGGTTGTTTTTGATAATTACAAAGTTCTCTTAATATTTAAGAGATTAATAATGCAATTACTCAAGTTTTTTTTATTATTTCGTTATTGTCACGATTATTATTTAACAAAATATGGTTTATATATATAAATAAATATGTATTTTCATTAAGCGTTTGTTTTTTATAAATGTCGGTTTTAAAATCATTTGTTTTTAGCCTTTTTTTAAACCGTCAATCGTTTTTAAAATTATTCATTTTTAAACCGCTTGTTTATTAAAATCATTCTTTTTAGAGTTGTTTGTTTTTTTTAAGTTTTTTAAACGATTCATTTTATATTGTTCTTTTTAAAATAATTTTCTTAACTTTTTTAAACAATTTGCTTTTTTAAATCGTTAATTTTTAAAAGCGTTTCTTTTTAAACCATTCCGTTTAGAACCGTTTTTAAAATCGTTCATTTTTTAAACTTTGTATTAAGTTTACTTATAGTCGTTAGGGAAAAAGAACTTCAGAAAATGAAAGATTTTAAAAATCGACGGAATTTAAAAATGATCGATTTGGTTAAAAGAAAAACGAAGATTAAAAACAAGGATGTTTATGAAAAACAAAACCTTAAAAAATAAGTTAACAATGTAAGGTACTAAAAACGCACGAATTTAAAAAACCAAAGGTTAAAAAATAACGAATTTTGAATAAACAAATGGTCTAAAAATGGAAGATTTGAAAAAAAAATTCATCAATTTAAAAGAAGTTTGAAAAATGAACGTTCTTTAGCAAATTTTTATTAGAAATTTTCTTTTTTCAAATTTTACATTTCTTTCTTTTTTTATACACGACGTTTTGTATGATTTAAAAACGAACGACTTAAAAAAGTGAGTTGTTTACAAATGTTTAAAAAATAAATGATTTTAAAAATAATGGTATAAAATAAAGTGTATAAAAAAACTTTAAAAGATAAAATACTTTAAAAAGAACGACTTAAAAAACAAATGGTTTAAAAAATTAAAAATTTTAAAAACGATGGAGGTTTAAAAAAATGTAAAAAACCAATTATTTTTACAACGACTTTTATAAAAACAAACAATTAATGATAATAAAGATTTATTTGTATATTTTAAACATATTTTGTTAAATAATTATCGTGAAAATAACAGAATAAGAAAAAAAAACTTGAGTTGCATTAACAATCTCTTAAATATTAAAAGAATTTGTAATTATCAAAAACACTCCCTAAGGTATATAATGACCTAATTACCATTACACTTAACTGCAAAAAAGTAACAAAGTTAGTGTCAGGGCCAAAACAGTTATAAAATGTAACCTCGAGATCTAATATGTTGAATATTTCTTTTTAGACTAAAATGGTTAAACTGTCTAAACCACATAGGTCAAAACTGTGATTTACACGTCAGAAAAATAATATCGAAATACAAGAAAATAATAACCCCACTGATAAAAAAAACACCCGGCTAAACTGCCGAAGTAAACCAACCAATATTACTCAACTAACCCAAAACTTAATCAATAACTAACTAATAAATTGTAAACTCTATTTTAGAATTCAAATTGATCCCGTTCGTTTTTTTGTCTTTATTGTCGAACAAAAAAACACAACAAAGAATTAATTCTTTGTTCTCCTTTTCTCTCGAATGGAACAATGATGGTTGGGATTTAATTTATGCTTAAACTATTGCACACCGGCCTTGCCTATTTGCATATTTAGGGTTTATATAGGCTGCGTATAGACCTATACGCAGTATAGCGTTCTAATATCGCTGCGTATACCTATACGCAGGTAGATAAGGGGTAGGTACACGACCAAACACTGAAACTAGTACCTTGTCAAATCTGCCTGACAACGCGTATGTCAGGCAGATTTGACATGATACGATGTTGTCTAGGCACGTGATGTCAGGCAGATTTGACATGATACGATGTTGTCTAGGCACGTGAATAAAGCTATACGCAGAGTATAGAGCTATACGAGGATGATAAAGATAAATTTCAAACTCTATTTAAAAATCCATCTGTGCCTACGAATTCTCTCAATTACTCGCATTCTTCTTCAATTTCTTTGTATACCTACTTCGGTGGGGATAAAATGTCGTCATTTTGGGAAGGGAATTATTTCTTTAATCGCTATTCTAACGACGCATGGGAAGAAAATGATGCTAATGAGGAGGAGGGGTTATGTCCGGCGTCCCTGTTAATCAAAAAATACAACTGCCAGACTTGAACGAGGCTCCGACTCCACCTGTTGATGAACCACATTACCAGGACATCAAGTGTATCCGGATTACGGATACGGGTTTGAACCTCCATACGTGCAACAAGATAATCTGCATGGATACGTAGGATACGGTGCTGAGAATGCCCCTGTTGATGATCCATATTACCCGACGCAGCAATCGTATCCTGATTACGGATACAGTGGTGAAGATTATTACGTGCAAGAAGATAGTTTAGATAGATACGGAGAATATGGTGGATACGAGATATGGTGGTCGAGGATGCGGTGATCAGCCTCCAAACACACCACACTATATGATAACTATGAACCCAGCACCCCGGACATTCCGTTTCAAAATAACATGGTATCACTTTTTTGTTATTACTATTGTTAAAATTATAATTATAATTGTTTATTATTATTGTTAAAATTATATAATAATTATTATTGTTTATATAACTATTGTTAAAATTATAATTATTGTTAATGTGTTAAAATTATATAATTATTGTTAAAATTATATAATTATTGTTATCTTTTTAAATTATATAATTATTGTTATTATTGTTAAAATTATATAATTATTGTTATTATTGTTAAAATTATGTAATTGGTGTTAAAATTATATAATTATTGTTATTATTATTAAAATTATATAATTATTGTTATTATTGTTATAATTATATTATTATTGTTATGATTGTTATAATTATATAATTATTATTACTGTTTATATAACTATTGTTAAAATTATATAATTACTGTTAAAATTATATAATTATTGTTAATATTGTTAAAATTATATAATTATTGTTATTATTGTTAAAATTATATAATTATTGTTAATATTGTTAAAATTTTATAATTATTTTTATTAATGTTAAAATTATATAATTATTGTTATTATTGTTTAAATTATATAATTATTGTTATTATTGTTAAAATTATATAATTATTGTTATTATTGTTTAAATTAAATAATTATTGTTATTATTGTTAAAATTATATAATTATTGTTATTATTGTTTAAATTATATAATTATTGTTATTATTGTTAAATTATATAATTATTTTTAAATTATATAATTATTGTTATTATTGTTAAAATTATATAATTATTGTTATTATTGCTAAAATTATATAATTATTGTTATTATTGTTTTTTAGGGTTTAGGACTCTAACTGATCTGAAGAATTTGGTGCAAGCAACGGGAAATGAGAATGGTTACGTTATTGTTACCCGCCGATCGAAAAATATTAGTGGTAGCACGGGGATGGTATGGCTTGTGTGCGACCGTGGTGGTGAACCCTGTAGTAAAGCAACAGTTAGGAAAGCTGGTAGCAAAAAAATTGGTTGCCCATTTACATTAATTGCTATACGGGACGTGAAGAATGACACGTGGGAGTTAAAAGTGGACTGCGCGAAAATAACCACGACCCTAGGCAGAGTCTGTTGGGCCACGCCTTCGTGCGAAGATTTAGTGAAGTCGAATACAGGCTAATCGAGCAGCTAACTGCCCAAAACATGGAACCACGTTACATATTTCTAACCCTACGAAAGCAGTTTCCCGACAGCTTCCATGTTAAGAAAGACGTGCAAAATGCGGTACAAAAGATTATAGCGTCACGGATGGACGGAAAGACTCCCATGCAGGCACTGGAAAGCATGCTGCGTGACCACTGATTCATTTACGACACCCGCCAGGAGCCAAAAACAGATGTCGTTACAGAGCTTTTCTTTGTTCATCCTCATTCAATCACTATGTGGCGTGCATTCCCGCACGTGATGTTGATCGACGCAACGTACAAAACAAACATATACAACATGCCATTTGTCCAGGTTGTGGGTTTGACGTCGACCAACAAGTCTTTTTGTATCGCACATGCCGTTATTTGCAAGGAACGAAGGGATAACTTCGTGTGGGTTCTTGAGCGGATCAAGGCAATGTTGCAGGAATGTATGATGCCGCGTGTGATAGTCACGGATAGAGAGTTAGCCCTGATTAACGTGTGCGCTAAAGTATTCCCGAACGCGTCCAGGTTTCTATGCCATTTTCACATTGAACAATATATAGTTAAAAATTGCAGGCAAGGGTTCAACAAATTAGATTGGGAGAAATTTATGTCGTACTGGCGGAGAGTGTGAGAGTCTGCTTCAGAGCCCATATACTCATACAACCTGGACAAAATGTATAACCAACTCGTGGCTGCCAACCATAAGAGTAAGTGTGTCTTTGTAACATTTGTAAAAATTGGGTCTCCAAAACCCGCTCCGTTTTGTAATCTTGTACCAAGTTATGAAATTTCATTAATTATTTATGATTATTTTGGGTTTAAACATTACACAATTAATAAATAAACTAAACTATAAAAATTATATTTGATAAAAAGTTAAAATAAAATAAATAAAAACATTTGTAGCTGACCGGACTCGAACCCGGGTCAACTGCCTCCAACAACTTAACATCCACTTCCCAAACCACTCCGCCATCAAGTGTTTTCTGTTAACTTTAGGAAGACAATTGGATCTTATACGCAAACTCAATCAACCGTTAATGCCATCTGCATAACGGAAATCGGTAAACCGAATCGCCAAATCAGTTCAAACTCGTTTAGCTAGCTTATAACCGATGAATATCGGTTTCTAATTAAGTCTAAATTGAATAAACTTAAAGTTTCGGTTTTTGAAACCGAAAAGTTATCAAACTCTGAATAATTCAAGTTCCAATCATTTGTGCGATTCAGAACTGTCACAACAACACTCCATTTCCTTTTCGTCGCGTTTTCAAGTCTTTTGAGCACCAAAAACTGTTCGCCGAAATTCTCTGCAGAACTCGCCGGAAAACCGTGTTCAACACAAACCAGTAAGATTTTCCTCCTTTGTGGTTTCAATCTATTGTTAGGACTCTACTAACATTAATCCATCACTAAAAATCAGTCACAGAAGACTTTACTGGATTTTCTGGGTTCGCCGGAGAAATTCTGGAATTTGCCGGAAACTCGCTAGTTAACGGTAAACACATTCAATCGTGCTAATAATCCATGTACTCTGGTTCAATTTCAAATCTAATTCCTTAATTCTGTTGATAGACTCTCTCAACCGGAGGTTCAAAAACAGAGCTATCTGATTGTCGCCGGACTCTTTAAAGAAGACGACCTGTCCGGTATTTCCTTTCCCCAAACTGTTCGGTTTTGTACATTCAAGCTAGTAGTCATGTTATTTAAGTAGTTAAATCATGAACCAGTTGTTTGAGTAAAGTCGGTAATTGTAGTGAAGAAGACGAACTTAAAAACAGGATAAGAGTAAATAAAATTCGGATAATAAACGGGTTAGACACACAGTCCAGCGGTGGACTGTGTGCAAAGTTTATATACAAGTCCCGAGTTCGATCCTTACTACACGCACGCTCTACGTAATAACATTTCTTTTTATTCATGAACTAACCGGGTTAGAGCGAGTAGTTGTTAAGTATAATATAAATCAAGAATATAACCGGGTTAGACACACAGTCCAGCGGTGGACTATGTGCAAAATAAACTTCACGTCGCGCGTTCGAGTCCCGTCACAAGCACCGGTCCATGAGATTAAAACGTTTTGCAAAATAAAGGAATTTTCGGTAAATTCGAATAAGTATATAAATATAATTAAAACTGGGTTTCTAACGGGTTAGTCACGTAGCTCAGTTGGTAGAGCTACGTGCGCGTGAACGGAAGGTCACCGGTTCGAATCCCGCTTGGCGCAAATATTTACCGCTGACCGAACCGGTCAACGGTCAACGGTCAAACAGTAAAAAAAATAATATTTTTTTTTAAATATTTATTTGTTTATTTAAATTTAAAAATCAATTAAAAATACTTAAAAATAACATTTTTAAAGATAGAAAATAGCCATAAACTCACAAAAATATATCTAAAAAATCCCATTAAAATCCTTAATAAAATCTATCCATTTAATATATCTTTCCATTATTATTTAGGTTAGTATTCCTCGTCGACTCGCTCGTCTAAATCGTGCGCATCTCACCATCTCCAATCCAACGCACCCAATGTGAGTGAACCCTTCAAATTCCCCGTTTTAATCACGTTTTTGGGGTGTATCATGTGTCTTGTTCATTTACATATTATAACCAAGTTATTGTGTATATATCATATCATGACATGTGCGTTAGTTTGTTGCTGTTAAGTAGTTATTATTGTTTGCAAATTATTATTTCAGTACATGCAATTGCCGAGGCCGTAGCTCCCCATCCATCGAGGTTGAGTTTGATCCACATTTTATTATGCGGTTGATCAGGGCGTGCCCGCACGATCGGCTCTGTTTGATTGAGCCTTGATCGGTCATTTCATTTTACATTTCAATACATGCAATACGCTCGGCTCCGTTTGATTGAGCCTTGAGTGCACAGTTCAATTTACATTTCCAGTTCATGCAATACGTTCGGCTCCGTTTGATTGAGCCTTGAGCGCACAGTTCAATTTACATTTCCAGTTCATGCAATACGATCGGCTCCGTTTGATTGAGCCTTGATCGCACAGTTCATTTATGTTAATTATTATATGATGTTGGTATGTTCATGTATGCTATCGATTGTTAATGTATGTTATAATTGTAACTGATGTTTGCCATTGCTTGATTTCATACATATGCTCTTTTATGATTATGCACAATATTTTATTGATAAACTAACCAGAAAATCATTATCAAATGTTTATCTATAAGGTTCACTCGCCAACTTATGTTGACCCAAAAACCTCCTATTTTACACATGATACAGGTGAACCAGCAGCAGCTAGGAACACGTAGGACCTGGATTAGAAGAAATAAAACGATTTAGTATTTGGATTATTATGTTTGGTTATTTTCCCTTGTAATGAATGAACATGTTTGGATGTTTGAGAAATGTAACTTTGACTTCATTTAATTATGAAACATAATAGTAAATGTCATGTGCTTTGGTGATAACCCAATTATGCCCCGACTCTTATTTCCGCTGCGGGTCGGGGTGTGACAGTCTTCAACAAATAACTCACACAATCTATTATATTTACACACGCTTTTACATTTCATTTTTTTGCAGGGGTCTTTGATTATGTATACGAAAACTGGCTCGAAAACTTTAAAGAAATGTTCGTTTTTGCGTGGACTAATACGCGTCGCAACTTTGGTCAGCACACCACTAACAGAGTTGTGTGCCAACACGCAAATTTTAAAAGATACATTGAGCACAGGAGCTCATTGGAGAAAATTGTGGGTTGCGTCATTGATATAGTTGAAACTCAGATAGGGGAAATAAGAAAAAGTTTCACCGAAAGCATAGAAAAAACAATGAACCACCATTTACGACAACCACTGTTGGATAACCTACGTGGAAAAGTTTCGCATACAGCGCTTGATCTGCTGGAAAGAGAGCTAATGAGGAAGCTGGAGGTGTTGCGAAAACTTAACGCATCATGTGGTTGCCATTTGTGGCTTAGTTGTGGGTTACCGTGTGCTTGCAGGCTTGAAAAGTACAGATGAACAGGTACGGAATAGTAAACCGACAAACCTTTTGTTATTTAGTACCATTTTAGTTGTTTCTCACATCGTACTGATTTAACTGTGCAGGGCGTAAGATACAACTCAACGACGTTGATGTATTCTGGCGTAAGCTTGACTTACTACCGTGTAAACTGGTAGACGAGGAGGTCGATGTTGTAGAAGAGTTCAATATTGTGTGGCAACAGCTAGAGTCAGAATCCCCCATTCAGCAAAAAAGTCTGCTTTCAAAGATAAAAGCGGTCTTCACTCCGAAGTCCTCAACTAAGAAACCACTGATTGTCCAGCAAAACACTCGCGGTCGGCCTACAATAAAAAAAAGTACAATAAAGGCTAGAAGAAGCTGAGAGGTTAGACGAAGATGCGAGAAAAAGCTCCTATGGGGAGGCAAGCAACGTATATACCGATTCCCCACACCGTAGGCACGATTTACCCCGACACAACTCATACGTACCGTCACAGGGCTCTCGTGGAACTGGTTCGGTTGTAAAGTCTGAAAAACCTAATATGCAACGAAGTCGTTCAACGAAAGGCTCTAAAAAGAAGGAGACGCAGGATGATCATGGTTTTCCATTAATAAAGGGGGACGAGGACTTGTTATCAATTAAGAGGTTTGGGCCTCAAATTCCATCGGAATTTCACCCTTACATCTCGCGTATAGAAGATGTGATCCCATACGGTCATTGTGGGTACAGGTCTGTGGCTGTCGGGTTAGGTTATGGGGAATACGTATAGCCCCGTATTCGAAATGAGTTACAACTGGAGATTAACTTTAACGGTCGCTATGGACGCATGTATTCGATAGATGGGATGAAGGGGACTTTATCCGGATACGTGACAGTATCTCTTGGCATTCAGTGGAAGGGTGTCCTGAAAGTCACTGGATGGAAATGCCCCACGTAGGGCTTCTCGTAGCGCAAAGGTATAATATCATCCTCTACGTGCTAAGCATCGAAGGGAGCTATACCTGTTTCCCGTTAACTAGTCGAAGTAGTACCGTTAGGCGCATATGTCCGTAGTGCGTGCCGAAACTAGATCGTCGTAAAATATATATTTTTTTATAAACTAGTCGAAGTCGTACCGTTAGGGGCGTAGGTCCGTAACGCGTGCCGAAACAAGATCGTCGTAAAAAATATATTTTTTTATAAACTAGTCGAACCCGAACCATTAGGCTCGTATGTCCGTAACGCGTGCTGAAACAAGGTCGTCGTAAAAATATAGTTTTTTTTAATCTAGTCGAACCCGAACCATTAGGCTCGTATGTTTGTAACGCGTGCCGAAACAAGATCGTCGTAAAAAATATATTTTTTATAAACTAGTCGAAGTCGTACCGTTAGGCGCGTATGTCCGTAACGCGTGCCGAAACTAGATCGTCGTAAAAAATATTTTTTTTTATAAACTAGTCGAAGTAGTACCGTTAGCCGCCTATGTCCGTAACGCGTGCCGAAACTAGATCGTCGTAAAATATATATTTTTTTTATAAACTAGTCGAAGTAGGGCCGTTAGGCGCGTATGTCCGTAACGTGTGCCGAAACTAGATCGTTGTAAAATATATATTTTTTTATAAACTAGTCGAAGTCATACCGTTAGGCGCGTAGATCCGTAACGCGTGCCGAAACAGGATCTTCGTAAAAATATATTTTTTTTATAAACTAGTTGAACCTGAACCATTAGGCTCGTATGTCCGTAACGCGTGCCGAAACAAGGTCGTCGTAAAAATATAGTTTTTTTAATCTAGTCGAACCCGAACCATTAGGCTCGTATGTCCGTAACACGTGCCGAAACAAGATCGTCGTAAAAAATATATTTTTTTATAAATTAGTCGAAGTCGTACTGTTAGGCACGTATGTCCGTAATGCGTGCCGAAACTAGATTGTCGTAAAAAATATATATATTTTTTTATAAACTAGTCGAAGTAGTACCGTTAGGCGCGTATGTCCGTAACGCGTGCCGAAACTAGATCGTCGTAAAATATTTTTTTTATAAACTAGTCGAAGTAGTACCGTTAGGCGCGTATGTCCTTAACGCGTGCCGAAACTAGATCGTCGTAAAATATATATTGTTTTTATAAACTAGTCGAAGTCGTACCGTTAGGCGCGTAGGTCCGTAACGCGTGCCGAAACAAGATCGTCGGAAAAAATATATTTTTTATAAATTAGTCGAACCCGAACCATTAGGCTCGTATGTCCGTAACGCGTGCCGAAACAAGGTCGTCGAAAAAATATAGTTTTTTTAATCTAGTCGAACCCGAACCATTTGGCTCGTATGTCCGTAACGCGTGCCGAAACAAGATCGTCGTAAAAAATAAATTTTTTTATTAACGACGACCTTGTTTCGGCACGCATTACGGACATACGTGCCTAATGGTTCAGGTTCGACTAGATTATATAAAAAAAAACTATATTTTTACGACGATCTTGTTCCGTCACGCGTTACGGACTTACGAGCCGTACGGTTCTGGTTCGACTAGTTTATAAAAAAATATATTTTTACGACGATCTTGTTTCGGCAAGCGTTACGTACCTACGCGCCTAACGGTTCGGATTCGACTAGATTATAAAAAAATATATTTTTACGACGACCTTGTTTCGGCACGCGTTACGGACATACGCTCCTAATGGTTCGGCTTCGACTAGGTTATAGAAAAAACTATATTTTTACGACGACCCTGTTTCGGCACGCGTTACGGACATACGCGCCTAACGGTTCGGGTTCGACTAGATTATAAAAAAAACTATATTTTTACGACGATCTTGTTTCGGCACGCGTTACGGACCTACGCGCCTAACGGTTCGGGTTCGACTAGATTATAAAAAAACTATATTTTTACGACGATCTTGTTTCGGCACGCGTTACGGACCTACGCGCCTAACAGTTTGGGTTCGACTAGTTTGTAAAAAAAATTATATTTTAACGACGATCGTGTTTCGGCTCGCGTTATGGATATACGCGCCTAACCGTTCGGGTTCGGCTCGCATAATTATTTACTATCTTGTTTTCTTTTGTGCAGATACTTTCACAAGATGATATCCACTTCCATCAACGCTCGAAACAAGAGCCGGGAGTGGTGTACGAGCGGTGACCTGTTTTTTTTGTACTGCCTCCTGTACAAGAGGCCCTGCGCTCTAGCACACGGATTAGCGCAGTACTTCGCCTCCTCGCATCATCGATAGGAGCGCGGGGTATTATTCGGCGGCTCCTATGTCACGGTGTTAGCCCTTTCGCTTGGCTATCACCCGGAGACTGACCCGCGTGTGGGCCCGACGATACTGCCGAAGCGGATGGGTATGAACACGATATCGGGAATGCAAATCACCAAAAGGTTCCCAGTCGAGAGGCGGTTTAAGGGTCCGAACGGCGAGATTTTCGAGCCTGCGCAGCTACCGGCACAGTTCGAGCTGAAATATCCCCCCGCACGATCCGGAGGTGCCGCAGCATGAGCCGGTTGTGATTATTCCGCAGCTACCACATCCGTGTGGAGCACCCGGGGCGCCTCAGTTCCCACAACATTTTGGGCCCGGTCCTACCCCCTCATACACGGAGTTTCAGCGGCTACGACGCGACGTTGACCGGCTGAACTATGTGATGGAGTGGGTGGTTGAGGAGCTGCAGGAGCGCCGACTGCGTGGGTTAGCTCCACGTCACTTCGCTTCGGCCGCGGAATGGCATCAGGAGCAGCAGCGCTACCATGGTTATTATCTTTTGCTATGCGCTGTATATATCAAACTTATGTTGTATATAGTATTATATCTTTCGTTAAGTATGTACAAACTTTTGCT
The DNA here is from genome assembly GCA_947069175.1 of Scalesia atractyloides. Lineage (NCBI taxonomy): Eukaryota > Viridiplantae > Streptophyta > Magnoliopsida > Asterales > Asteraceae > Scalesia > Scalesia atractyloides. The sequence goes on from CAMTDV010000018.1 coordinate 85,107,900, forward strand.
GTATATATCAAATATTTAACGCTATAATTTTTTAACGTTATATTATCCGAATCGCACGGTGTAATATTCAAACGGTATTATATATTCGGACCGTACACGGGTATCTAAAAATAATTAACGATATAATATTTAAACGTTTATAGTATTTAAAAGTAATTAACGGCACTAGACTTGTTATAATATTTTATTTTAAAACCTCGATACCGATATTATATATTTCAACCATATACACCTTTTTCAAAAAAAAATTTAACGTTATACGCTTTCCGATGACATCGACTAAATAATAAAAAAACATTATATATTTTAAACGAGTTAACGTTGTAACTGATTGAGAATTTATAACACAAATAAGCGAAAAAAATATATATCTGAAGGTTATATACGCTGCGTATAGACCTATACGCAACGTATATAAACTTGGTAGAGAAACTGATGCTTCAACCCCACCTAAATGACCCCAAAAAGTCTGATGGTTTATATACGCTGCGTATCCTGGTTTTCTGTGCAATGATTGGCGGTCAGGCTCCGAAACTCATGCAAACTATACGCAACGTATAGATGTAACCCTATACGGTAAGGTTTGTTAGGGTTTGGTGTGCAAATAGGCAAGATGGTGTGCAAATAGGTACACCCTTTAATTTATTGACCAATCAACAAAAAGATATCAAGGGCAAACAATTATTTGGTTATTATCTCTTTGACGGCGGCACAAGAATACCACTTTTGGATTCTATTTGTTGTGGGAGCCAGAAAAGAAACGATGATTCTTTACTCGCTCGATCGACGACAAATAAAACGGAACTTATGACGACCTGAACTTGGCAGCGGAGATGTCGACGACAATCCTAGATTGAACCAAACTCTCTCACGTTGTGTTTCTTACGTGTGTAACGAGCCGTGGATCTGATACCACTTGTTAGGATTCGACCTTTTAAACAACACACAAACACAACCGAAACTCCAAGAGAAAAATAAACGGACGAACACGCGAGATTTACGTGGTTCGATTGGCTGACCTACATCCATCGGCTGCAACCAGGATACTTTCATTAGTGCTTTTTTGCCTCACTCGTGATGAGGTTATTACAAGTACATGATAAAATATATAGAGATAAATCTATGGTTACAATCTTAATGAACAAGAAAACTAAACGGACCAAGACTTCTTATTAATTAATCTGCCACTTTAATTTATCTTCTTGTCGGGAATCAAGGCTCCACAAACCCACATTTATAAATTGTAGAGTGATTTTGATAATTACCGTACGACCAAATAATTACAAACATGCTACCGCGTTTTTTTAGCTTTTTCATGACTTTCGTACGTTAAAGTTATTTGTACGAGAACTTTACTCATAATTTGTAATATTCAAGGATGATAGGCAAAATCGTAGAGCCTCCTTAATATTCTATTTCACTGGATTTACAAGGTTAGCTTTTGCATGAGTTCACTACTCCAAACTACAATGTTAGCTTTTGCATGAGTTCACTACCCTTTGCCTTTATGTACAATAGCTTTCAGAAAATGCCTAGAAAATAACACTTAGTCGTTCTCCAACCCACCTAGAAATTCTAAAGGTTCCCTAAATTTCTTATTTGGTACAGACCAAATATCACCTTTCCAGTGTTTTCTGCTTACGTACTATCTGCATGTTACGTCTTTGATTATGTATCTTTAATTTTATCTTTCCTTTTCTCCACATATCTTCTTATTTTCTGTGCTTCAGGTGCAATATGTAGTGTGTGTTTTAATACAACAGGAACTATATTTTCAGGCATAAATTTTGTAGAAATATGAAGATATGTAATCCTGTTGGCAACAATGCCAACTTACATATTCTATCTAGCTGAAAGGACCTGTGACTGATTAGATTTGGATGTCAATGTAATAGATAGTTAAACCTGTTGTAATATGGCGGCTTCTTAGTGTCTTGCTAAGGGGTGTGCTTTTGTTGTGATTAAAAAGATGGCTGTTTCCTTTGTTCCGAAAGAAAGGACCTGTGACTGATAATATAATATCTTATTTTTATGAGTTGCTGAATGAATAGGTGTAGTTTGAATATAATAAGTAATGTAATTGTCATTTTTTGCTTCTATATATGTTACATATGCCACAAGTTAATATCTTCACTAAAAAATTAGCTGTTTTCCCCTAACCCAAACGCCAAAATAACTTTGAACCTGCACAATGTATTTGAAGGTTGATGGCCCACTAAACCTCACCACAAATTAACATCTTTATGTATTAAGGAAACATGAGGTTATATCCCACATTCCCAATAGTACTTGATTTAATTATATGCTTTATTATAACAGAATAAGGTACTTTAAAATTAATCTTGAGGTTATAATACAGTACTTTAAATTAATCTGGAGGCTTCATGTTCTCGAGGCAATCAACCACCCTGAAATTTAACTGGAATGTTTTGAATGCAAGATTTTAGTTGATGAAAGAACATGATCTACAACAGCCTTGGAAGCTTCTTGATTTTGGAGTCAATGTTAAGATCATCAACTTTGTAATCAAGTCATTTTGATGATGATGATGATGATATGATGATGATGATGGGATACGAAAATATTCATGTGTTATAAATTAGTATAGTAAATTAAAATTAGCACTACATGACTACTGGAAAACTAGTCATTTGCGACTGAAATTTGCGTTTGTAGTTAGCGACAAAATCACGACCGAAATCATATTGTTGCAAAATTAGCTATCACTATTAGTCTTTCCCAAAATTAGCGACCATTTAGATTCGGTCACAACTCAGTCGCCCAAAATAACAAATGGGAAAAAAATTATAAAATAAAACTTAAAATTGTGGTCAGGTCACGGGAATATAAAAAATATCATCAATTAAAATAAAACAAAATTGTCCACTAATCGCAAAAATTGTCACAAAGTGGTTGCTAAAAAGCGGCCACAAACTCATGGCCAATCAAATAGTCACAGTCCGGTGGCAAACCAACTTCCAAATTGGGAAGTGGCAAACCAGGCGGTTTTACCACCATAATTCCAGTCGCAAATTAGTCATAAAAGACTATTTGCGCAAATGCAATGGCGGTCGCAAATACACATGGTCCTAGAATTGATGTTATTTTATCCAATTATTTTTTTCTTCCGTGACGTCTTTATTACTGCGTACAGTAAACCAATAATGATATATTGAAAAATTTGGTCCATCTAAACCTATGGAAACGATTTATTAATATGAGCGGGAAAACCAGTCGACTCTTGACTGGACAGAATGGAAGCGACAGTTGTGCTACGAACATGACGCAGGAACACTGCCCTTGCCCCTTAGTACCAAAATTTTCTCTCCCACTTGGTCACTCGTTACCATACGTCCTTCTTGCTAAGAAATTGATTTTTTTGTGTTATCATTTATTAACAAAGGACCCAAACACTGTTTAAAGAAGATATAGCCGTTAATGCTCAACACTCCCCCTCAAGATGGTATTGGATCCCACATACCTATCTTGCTAATACAATTATGAAATATTTTTCCACATATTGCTTTGGTTAATACATCGACCAGCTGATCTTCAGATCAAACAAACGGTTCCCACCATCAAGTTTTTCTTTTATGAAATGTTGGTCTACGTTGACGTGTTTTGTTTAGTTATGTTTTCAGGATTTTGGGAGATAATGATTGCAGCTGTATCATCATAGAATAATTTTAATGCTTTATTTAGGGAAAACCTATCTTAGTTAATAAATTTTATTATTAATAAGAGCTCGGCTATTTCTTTTGCAATGCCTATAAATTCAGCTTTAGCATTTGATAGTGCTACAACCTTTTGTTTTTTTTAAATTTTGCTATTATTAGGGGGCGTTTGGTTCGCGGAATGATTTGGAATTGGAATTGGAATTTGTATAGGAATTAGAATTTGAAAGAATTGGATTTGGAATTTAAACATTCCAATTGGAATGGGAAATGGTGGGAATTGGAATCTCAATTCCAATTTTGTTGTGTTTGATTGTCAAATGAATTAGAATCCATCACCCCGGAACCCACAACCACCGGTTCGGGTCGAAACGATTCGATTCGAAACGGTACGATCCGAGATTCGAAACGGTATGGGTCGAAACTATTCGCGTCGAAATGGTTTGATTCGAAACGGTACGGGTCGAAATGGTTCGCGTCGAAGCGGTACGCGTCGAAACATTTCGAGTCGAAACGGTTCGGTGGAAACGGTTCGCGTCAAAACGATGAACCGTCGAAAGGATACGCATCGAAACGGTTCGCGTCGAAACGGTTCGAGTGGAAACGGTTCGCGTTGAAACGTTACGGGTCGAAACGATTCGTGTCGAAGCGGTACGTGTCGAAACGGTGCGGTCGGGTTGAAACGGTGCGGGTCGAAACGATACTCGTTGAAACTGGTCGCATCGATAAGGTTCGAGTCGAAACAGTTCGCGTCGAAACTTCACAGGTCGAAAACGTCCGCGTCAAAATGGTTCGATTCGAAACAGTACTAGTCGAAACGGCTCGGGTCGAAACTTTACGAGTTGATACGGTGCGGGTCGAAACCGTCGAAGATTCCAATGAATTTACTTTAATTCCTTCACATATAGGAAGGATTTTGAATTCCTTTAGTTGAAGGAATTTGAAGGAATTCATGACTAATTCCAATTCAAATTCCATTGTCAACCAAACACATGAAGATTGGAATTGAGATTCCAATTCCAGCAAATTCTGTGAACCAAACATCTTAAGAGATGGAATTCAAATTCCAATTCCCTTAACTTCCATTGAATTCCTTCGAACCAAACGGCCCCTTAGGTTCCATCCATGTATGCCCACACATCTAGAAGTCTATTCTAAATATAATACCTTTCCTAGGGTATAAATTCAAGTACGTTACGATCCATGTTGCTGCATCCGTGTGATCTTTGGTAGGGTTGTGCAGGAATTGCTTATGATTCTTACCGCATGAGCTATGTCTGGTCTTGTGTGTGCTATGTATATTAGTTTCCATATTAACCTTTGATATCGTTCTTTATCTGCTAGGTTCCATCAGGGTGTCTCCTGGTTTGCAATGTATAAGACATTTCTGGCCAAAATTTTTGGAAGGGTGTGCCTATTTGCACACCATGTTGCCTATTTGCACACCAACAAACCCTAACAAACCCTACTTTTACCTACGTTGCGTATAGATCTATATGCGGCATATAGTTTGCATGAGTTTCGGAGCCTGACCACCAATCATTGCACAGAAAACCAGGGTTTATATACGCTGCATATTGGTTTATACGCAGCGTATATAAATCATCAGAGTTTTTGGGGTCATTTAGGTGGGGTTGAAGCATCAGTTTTTCCACCAAGTTTATATACGCTGCGTATAGACCTATACGCAGCGTATATATACTCCAGATATGTTTTTTTGGCTTATTTGTGTTATAAATTCTCAATCGGTTACAACGTTAACTCGTTTAAAATATTTAATGTTTTTTATTATTTAGTCGATGTCATCGGAAAGCATATAACGTTAAAATTTTTTTTGAAAAAAGCGTATACGGTTCAAATATATAATATCGTTATCCAGGTTTTAAAATAAAATATTATACCAAGTCTAGTGCCGTTAATTTTTTTTAAATACTATAAACGTTTAAATATTATACCGTTAATTATTTTTAGATACTCGTGTACGGTCCGAATATATAATACCGTTTGAATATTACACCGTGCGGTTTGAATAATATAACGTTAAAAAATTATAGCGTTAAATATTTTGATATATACAACAAAAGTTTGTACATACATAACAAAAGATATAATACTATATACCACATAAGTTAGATATATACAGCGCATAACAAAAGATATATAACTGCTGCTGCTCCTGCTCCTGCTCCTGCTCCTGCTCCTGCTCCTGCTCCTGATGCCATTCCGCAGCCGGAACGAAGTGACGTGGAGCTAACCCATCACGTTGTCGGCGCTCCTACAGCTCTTCAACCACCCACTCCATCACATAGGTCAGCCGGTCAACGTCGTGACGTAGCCGCTGAAACTCCGCGTATGAGGGGGCAGGACCGGCCCAACATGTCGTGGGAACTGAGGTACCCCGGGTGGTCCACGCGGATGTGGTAGCTTTGGAATAATCACAACCGGCTCATGCTGCGGCACCTCCGGATCGTGCGGGGGATATTTCAGCTCGAACTGTGCTGGCAGCTGCGCGGCTCAAAAATCTCGTTGTTTCGACCCTTAAACCGCCTACCGACTGGGAACCTTTTGGTGATTTGCATTCCCGATATCGTGTTCATCCCCATCCGCTTCGGCTGAATCGCCGGGCGCACACGCGGGTCAGTCTCCGGGTGATAGCCAAGCGAAAGGGCTAACACCGTGACGTAGGCGCCGCCGAATAATACCCCAAGCTCCTGTCGATGATGCGAGGAGGCAAAGTACTGCGCTAACCCGTGTACTAGAGCGCAGGGCCTCTTGTACAGGAGGCGGTACAAGAAAAACAGGTCACCGCTCGTACACCACTCCCGGCTCTTGTTTCGAGCGGTGATGGAAGTGGATATCATCTTGTGAAGGTATCTACACAAAAGAAAACAAGTTAGTAAATAATAACGCTAGCCGATCCGAACCGTTAGGCGCGTATATCCGTAACGCGAGCCGAAACATGATCGTCGTTAAAAATATATTTTTTTTTACGAACTAGTCGAACCCGAACCGTTAGGCGCTTATATCCGTAACGCGAGCCGAAACACGATCGTCGTTAAAATATATAGTTTTTAACAAACTAGTCGAACCCAAACCGTTAGGCGCGTATGTCCGTAACGCGTGCCGAAACAAGATACGCGGCCGAAAAAAGGTCGTTGTAAAAATAATTTTTTTAATCTAGTCGAACCCGAACCGTTAGGCGCGTAGGTCCGTAACGCGTGTCGAAACAAGATCGTCGTTATAAATATAGTTTTTTTATAATCTATCGAACCCGAACCGTTAGGCGCGTACGTACGTAACGCATGCCGAAACAAGATCGTCGTAAAAATATAGTTTTTTATAATATAGTCGAACCCGAGCCGTTAGACGCGTATGTCCGTAACGCGTGCCGAAAAAAGATCGTCGTAAAAATAATTTTTTTATAATCTAGTCGAACCCGAACCGTTAGACGCGTATGTCCGTAACGCGTGCTGAAAAAAGATCGTCGTAAAAAAAAAAATTTATAATCTAGTCGAACCCGAACCGTTAGACGCGTATGTCCGTAACGCGTGCCGAAACAAGATCGTCGTAAAAGTCGAACCCGAACTGTTAGGCGCGTACGTACGTAACGCTTGCCGAAACAAGATCGTCGTAAAAATATGTTTTTTTTTATAATCTAGTCGAACCCGAACCGTTAGGCGCGTAGGTCCGTAATGCGTGCCGAAACAAGATCGTCGGTATAAATATAGTTTTTTTTATAATCTAGTCGAACCCGAACCATTAGGCGCGTACGTACGTAACGCTTGCCGAAACAAGATCGTCGTAAAAATATATTTTTTTTATAAATTAGTCAAACTTAAACCGTTAGGGACATACGCGCCTAACGGTTCAACTTCGACTAGATTATAAAAAAATATATTTTTTACGCCGACCTTGTTTCGGCACGCGTTACGGACATACGCCCTAACGGTTTGACTTCGACTAGATTATAAAAAACGATATATTTTTTTACGACGATTGTCTTACGGACTTACGTGCCTAACGGTTCGAGTTTGAATAGTTTGTAAAAAAATATATATTTTAACGACGAATATATAGGCTGCAAAAAGACATTTTTACCCCTGTTTTACTGCTGCAAATAGACCCGATTCAGGGGTAAAATGGTCATTATGCAAGTCAAGGCATTTTGACCTGTAAATGACCATTTTACCCTTGAATTGGGTCTATTTGCAGCTGTAAAACAGGGGTAAAAATGTATTTTTGCAGCCTTTAATTTCCAGTTACAATATATAGCGCGTTACGTACCTGTAGAGCGAGTCACAAATGGGTGTAACCCTTCCCTTGGAGTTCACGTGGTTCCAAGTGGTCTCATCCGCAATCACATGCCAAAACCCTAAAAGCGTGGGTTTATGAACCAGTACCAACCCCTGTTTACACGAATGATTAGTAAACGTTCAATTAATATTAAATCTTATATGTTATATGTTTAAATAATAATAACAATATAACAATTACTGTTAAATCTTAAACGTACCTGCGTATATAGATCCGTAGCGATCTCAGCCTGGGTATAAAAACCGCTGTGGGTCGCAAACTCTGCAAACGACATAGAACGCGCCACGTTGGCCATGCGAAAAGAAACCTCAGGCCGGGGGGGGGGGGGGTGCGCCGGGTCCACAGGCTGGTCTGGCCGACGTGGATGAAACTCGAACGACGCCAGAAACTCGATAAGTATCTCCCTGAAGGTCGGCGTATACGCTAGCTCAAAAAGCCGATCCCACGGTGAACCCTCGGGAATAAACTCCCGCGCCCTATCCTTCGCCGCCAGGGCCCGAAGGCATCCCAAGAAACCGCAAACTGGGCACCAACATGCATATGCCGAAGCTTGTCGCAACGGGTCTGAGCGTCGATATGTGGAGGAAACTCCAAGTATGCGTGACCACGGAGAGGATTCGGCCGATCATCCTGCTGCTGTTACTGCTCGTGATTGAACTGCTCCATCACGTCATCCATTTCATCGTCCATCATCATAATCCTAAAAAATAAATAAAATTAAAGTTATTATATTTATACGACGATCTTGTTTTGGCACGCGTTACGGACATACGCGCCTAACGGTTCGACTTCGACTAGATTATAAAAAAATATATTTATACGACGATCGTGTTTCGGCACGCGTTACAGACATACACGCCTAACGGTTCGACTTCGACTAGATTATAAAAAATATATATTTTTTACGACGATCGTGTTTCGGCACGCGTTACGGACATCCGCGCCTAACGGTTCGGGTTCGACTTGATTAATAAAAACTATATATTTTTACGACGATCGTCTTTCGGCACGCGTTACGGACATACGTGCCTAACGGTTCGACTTCGACTACCGTTATTATAACGACGACTACAACTAACTACCTGTTTACAACGACTAACGACTAACTCTTACAACCAGCCCTGTAACTTTCTAACAATTACAATCTAATCCCTGAACCACTAATTCTTATTATTACAATATCAGTCCCTGTCCGATCAACCTAACCAAATACCCAAAACCCTAACCTATTGATGAACCTAACACCTACACTCCATATACATCACAAATACAACAAAGTAACAACTGAAATACGTATACATCAACCTAACCTACTGATCAATTTCTATATATAACTAAAATTACAACTGAAATAGGGATAAAATTCATTAAAAATTCGAAATTAATGAAGTAGGATGAAGAATTACCTGTTATACGCTTCAAATACGCCTCGAATACGGTCCAATTTTGTAATCGCCCTTCATCTACGGTTGTGTGTGTGTATTTCAATTTGGGTATACTAAACAGCGAAGAAGACAAATGTGGTTTTAATCAGGATCTATACGCTGCGTATAGAGCTATACGCAGCGTATATAGTGCCTGCAAATTGACATTTATACCCTTGTTTTGAGGCTCGTATAGGCCCCTCACATGGGCAAAAAGGTCATTTTTCAAAAGTCAAAGATGCTTTGACTTGGAAAATGACCTTTTGGCCCCTGTACAGATGTATTGTATAGAGCTTCTATACGATGCGTATGGGTCTATACGAATCGTATACGTAGCCAGCAAAAATATTTTACCCTTTCCCACAACATCGTATAGACCTTACGCAGGGGTATAAAGGTAATTTCAAAGTTTCAAAAATTTCAAGTTTTTTTGGGGGGAATTTGTCCGCCCTATATATACGCTGCGTATAGCTCGATACGCAGCGTATTGGTAGGTGTGTTTGACCTTTTTACCCTTTGTATTATGTCTATACGAAGCTTGATTGAGGGGTGAACTTGTTATTCGGTAGCTATAAGTTGCGTAGGGATCTATAAGCAACGTATATAAAGGTCCTTTTTTAATTTTTTGAGTATTATTTTTTGTATTTTAGATGTATTCTTGTGTTTATTTATGGAAAAATAAATAAAAATTGTTGTATTTATATATTTATTTATAAAAATCAATATTATAAAAAACTTAAAATTGATACAAATGTATTTTCGACTAAATGTATACTATACAATTAAAAAAATTTACGTTTTCGATGAATCTTCGATTAAATGTATACTCGGGTCTTTGTGTTTGTCTGAGTCTGCTTTAGGGTTGACTATGCTGTAGTAGTGCTGTAACCGCGGCCTATACATGTCATCCCACTGTTCTGCAGCTAGTGTTCGATGTGTGGACCACATTGGGCTCACTGTGGGCATGGGGTAGTCGCTTTCCAACTTAGCATGTATGAAGTGTGACCGTTAACATGTACGAGTGTTATCGTCTGAGGTCGTGGATTTATAGGGCCAACTGTTAACGGGAAATAGGTATAGCTCCCTTCGATGCTTAGCATGTGGAGGATGATATTATACCTTTGCGCTACGAGAAGCCCTACGTGGGGCATTTCCATCCAGTGACTTTCAGGACACCCTTCCACTGAATGCCAAGAGATACTGTCACGTATCCGGATAAAGTCCCCTTCCTCCCATCTATCGAATACATGCGTCCATAGCGACTCGTTAAGTTAATCTCCAGTAGTAACTCATTTCGAATACGGGGCCATACGTATTCCCCATAACCTAACCCGACAGCCACAGACCTGTACCCATAATGACCGTCTGGGATCACATTTTGTATACGCGAGATGTAAGGGTAAAACTTCGATGGAATTTGTGTCGCAACCCCCGACCCCACCCCAGGAGCGGGAGCCGTGAACCAGTCAAGTGGTACCGGTGTTTATTAATCTGGCAGCGGAAGTTAAATATCAGGATCGTAGTTAGAAAATATTATCAAAGTTTCAAAACACCAACTTTTATAAGTAACAAAAGGGATAAAACCCATGTTTCCATTACAATACATTCGTAGAAGGGTAAACCCCAATTTATGAAAACATAAACTTTTATGTAGGTAACTTTTATAGCCACTTTGTTTAAGCCTTCAGTGCTCCATAGCTGGCTTCTTCTAGCTTCACATTAAGTTACCTGAAACGCGTTTTAAAAACATTTTTATCAGCAAGAAATACTGGCGAGTACATTCCGTTTTACACAATGACACAATATTATACTTCACAGTATTAAGAGCGATTACACTGTTTACTTCTATCCAAGTACTCATTCAGTATTTGTCATGTTGACTGTGGTCATATTACTATTGGCTAACTCGTAGTCCAATAGCAACGCTATATTCAGTAGTGTATACAAAACCCCACATACCGGCAGCATTGGTAGAATACAAAGACTCAATCACTGTTAAGTATAATTAAAACATTTGAGGTTTTGTAAAACAATTCAGTAGAAAAAGAGAATGACTCACAAACTGTGAGAAAAAGAGAAATGACTCACATTGGTATCTTTGGTAATCCTACTGGTTTTCTGGCAACTGTTCCTGATTGTTATCTATTAAAAACACACAATGCACGCGTGTTAGTAAAATAACCCAAGTCACATTAATCCATACATCACAGGACAGAACTCCAACGGCTTAGTCTGACAGAGCCTCGACATACACGTTGGGTCCTATGTCAACCGGGTAGGATAAGTCACTTTTAGCCATACATCACGGGACAGAACTCCAACGGCTTAGTCTGACAGAGCCTCGACATACACCGTTGGGACCTATGTCAACCGGGCAGGGTGACAAATCAATGAACATGGGTTACCGTACTTACAACGTAGCAGAGCTTTGCTATTTAGGGGTATTATATCGACCAACGTCTAGTTATTATAGGGACTGAGAAAAAGAAAAGAACTGAATGAGCGAAACTGAGGCCAGAGGCCTCCTTTTATAGGCTGATCGGAGGTCGGCTCGCGCCCCGCAACCGGTGAGGCCTGGCCTCTCGCGCCCCGCGAGGGAACCCTAGCTACGGCTAGGTTTGACCAGTCACCACTATAGGTGTGCCACGTGTGTGACACGTGGCGTCAGAAGTGTTCGACAAGCCAGGGCTCGCTCGCGCCCCGCGACCCTCCTCTCTAAACCTGTCGCGGCCCGCGACAGGTGCATTACACCCCAACCGATGGCGGAAACATAGGGATGAGACAAAAACTAGATTGCAAGAGGCTTCATAACGCTAATTGTGTCAAGTGTTTAATAATTACCTTTTTACATTAAATCAAATAATACAAAATTTAGATCCCGACACGTAACAAATATAACTTCATTTCATTGATAACGATTTAATACAAGATATTGAAACGAAATACATGTTTGAAGCAAATACAATACAACAAGTATTTAAAGTTTAAATGCGTTTCTAGGCAATCCTACTAGATTCCATGTGTCATCAAAATTCCTGCAACATGTATTAAAAGCATAGATCAATACAAAAGTATTGGCGAGCATATAAGTTTGAAATTAATTATAAGTATAAAAGTTGGTTTTGATTGTGACATGTATATATCCAAGTCGAATCGCATGAATATGTAGACCACTTTCGCATAACAATAGCATATAATCGAATTCCTTAACTAGCATGCATAGTATTCTAAGCATAACGATATCCTGAGAATACAAGTCAAAACTAATAAGCATAAACAAACTCAAGCATAACAAGTAGCATGTATAGACGGGTTTAAACTAACACATATAACTCACATAAGCGTAACTGATGGCACATTTGGTATTGTGAACACATTTAATTTTGTTTAAAATAAATTTTATAATTTATACATGTTGCACCCCAAAATGCATTAAAGTGTAAAAGGGGGTCGAGTATGCTCATAGTTTTACATAGTTTCCTTTGGTGATTCCGTGAAGAGTTGGAGGTTGGAGCTTCAAGCTTCCTTTAAAACACTTAGTGTTTTATTTTAGAACTCTTAGAGTTCTCTTCCTTGCTTGGAAGATTTGAGAGAAGTAGAGAGGTTGAGAGAAGAATGGTTGAAACACTTAGTATCCTTTTAGAATTCTTAGAATTCTTGATTTAGAGATATTGAGAGAATTAGAGAGATGGAGAGAAGAATGGTGTGAATAAAATGGTAGAAGGAGGTTGGTATTTATAGGTAGAGAAAGTGGAAAAGGGTGAAATATGTTTGGTTAAAAAAGGTGGAAGAGGATTGAAAAGATGATTGGTGGAGAAAGGAGGTGGAAAAACGTGAAATATGATTGGTTAAAAAAGGTGGAAGAGGATTGAAAAGATGATTGGTGGAGAAAGGAGGTGGAAAAGGGTGAAATATGATTGGTTAAAAAAGGTGAAAGAGGATTGATGAGGTGGAAAGATGATTGGTATATTTCTTGGTATTTCTTAAGTATTAGTTGAGTATATATAAAAAAGTATAAAAGTATAATTCAAGTATTGAGGATGTGCGTATAAGTATTTATACGTATAATTGTATCGGTTTGCGTATAAATACGTATTTAAATGATAGGTTGTGTGAATAAAAAATATGTATAAAATATGAATTTTATTATGATTAATGCCTCGAGTTGTAAGATTGATATTAAAATACGAATGTAAGGTTTCTAAAATTAGAATACGGATACGAACATTTTTAAAATAGAAATACGAAGATACGGGGCGTTACACGAATAACGAATAACAATTAATAATATATATATACACACACACATATATTTTTATTATGTTTTAACGCCCCGAATTATGTTACAAATATTTATTTTCTAAAATAAGGATGCGAAAAAGCGAGGCGTTACAGTCTCCCCTACTTTAGGAAATTTTGTCCCGAAATTTATTTAAGAGGGAGACTTTAGAATAATAGGGCATTTTGAAGCATGTATGGGTATAATCACGAAATAGGTTGTGAGTGATTAAAGTTTGTATTAAACATAGTAGTGAAACACCGAATTTCTCATGGCATGTTTTACGAAAGTATGGTAATATGGTAGTAACACTTATATATAGGAAGTACCCGCGGCGTATCCACCATGTTTATACTATATTACTTCTGTTTCGCTAATCGGTGTCATGTTACGTTACGTGTCACGATTAGGGTTTATTAATGTATTACAAGTGAGAATGATAGCATATATAGAGTCTCAAGTATATAAGTATAATTGCATTTAAGTATGAGAAAGTATACTATCTAAGTATGAGTATAAGTGTAAGTGTGCGTATTCGCACATTCGTGTACAATACAGATGGTATATTTTAGTTTAACCAAGATTAACGGATTACTGGCATGTGAATAAACAGGTCAAACCATCGTGTACCGCAATGTAGACTACCCATCATCGTTAAAACGAAGAGGGTGTAAAATAGTTTAGTTAACATGACCTCAAGAATACGGGCGGCGTCACTCCCATAGCCTACACAAGCGCTATACATGTTAAGGTGTGGCTTGATCAAAGTTAATGACGAGTCTACCACATAAACATGTGAATAAACAAGTCAAATCATCGTGTACGCAATGTTGACTAGTCAATATTGTTGAATCATAGTGCAAAATAGTTTACTTGGTATGAAATAGTTTACCTAACATGCCCCCAAATCTCAAGGGCGGTGTGCTACTCCTATAGCACTACGAATAGTGCTATACATGTTAAGGTGTGGTTTTATAATGAATTTATCACATATAATGTTCCAGTAATCCCAAATCAAGTATGATGTTTAGTATGCACCTATAGAATCGTTGCGTAATAGATTTCGTATAAATGCGAAGTTTGTCGTGCATAAATTTGATTTTAGTATAGTGTGATATTAAAAAAATGAAGGAATAAGAATTATATAGCATAAAAGAGAGGCTTGTTAAAATGTTGGAGTGTTTCGGTTTTAGAAACTTCGACTATTCCAAAGTGACTCGTAAGTCCTTTCAAATTAGGGAGACATGATTTGGCCTAATAGGTATAATACTCTCGTCGCCAAGCGATTAATGGTACTTTACCCTTCCAGTTAGTACATGTCCCTAATTTGATCGAAAAATACGGAACTTTGGCGAGATTGAAAATTGAGGAGCGGAACCAGTCATCAAGGTGTGGATGTCAATCCTGGCTTGACAATTTCGTCCCCAAATTGTGGTTTATTGAACGTATCAAGATGTAATCTTGAATCGTCAATAAGGATCCACTAGATTATGAAATGAAACTCCCATCAAGATATGGATATCACTCCTGACTTGACGGTGAATTTCGCACAAAATAACATGTAGAGCGGATTGAAACTCGTCACCAATGGTAGGAATCACTCCTGTATTGATGAGTTATTTCAATTGTGGAACAAGAGTATACTCAAATGCGTGTGTTGTGTTTCATGTCTTAGGAAAGACATATTGTAAGTTTTAGGATCAAAAGAGGGAGAAGCATGATAGAAGAATAACTTTTTAGACAAGTATCACAAATGGTCAATGGTATGGTACTTAAACTACAGACTAGGTCGAACATGACAATTCTACCTAATTCCCTATAGTTATGGCTCTGATACCAATCTGTCACACCCCAACCGATGGCAGAAACACCGGGATGAGACGAAAACTAGATTGCAAGAGGCTTCATAACGCTAATTGTGTCAAGTGTTTAATAATTACCTTTTTACATAGTTTAAATCAAATAATAAAAAATTTAGATCCCGACACGTAACAAATATAACTTCATTTCATTGATAAAGATTTAATACAAGATATTGAAACGAAATACATGTTTGAAACAAATACAATACAACAAGTATTTAAAGTTTAAATGCGTTTCTAGGCAATCCTACTAGATTCCACGTGTCATCAAAATTCCTGCAACATGTATTAAAAGCATAGATCAATACAAAAGTATTGGCGAGCATACAAGTTTGAAATTAATTAGAAGTATAAAAGTTGGTTTTGATTGTGACAGGTATATATTCAAGTCGAATCGCATGAATATGTAGACCGCTTTCGCATAACAATAGCATATAATCGAATTCCTTAACTAGCATGCATAGTATTCTAAGCATAACGATATCATGAGAATACAAGTCAAAACTAATAAGCATAAACAACCTCAAGCATAACAAGTAGCATGTATAGACGAGTTTAAACTAACACATATAACTCACATAAGCGTAACTGATGGCACATTTGGTATTGTGAACACATTTAATTTTGTTTAAAATAAATTTTGTAATTTATACATGTTGCACCCCAAAATGCATTAAAGTGTAAAAAGGGGGTCGAGTATGCTCATAGTTTTGCAAAGTTTCCTTTGGTGATTCCGTGAAGAGTTGGAGGTTGGAGCTTCAAGCTTCCTTTAAAACACTTAGTGTTTTATTTTAGAACTCTTAGAGTTCTCTTCCTTGCTTGGAAGATTTGAGAGAAGTAGAGAGGTTGAGAGAAGAATGGTTGAAACACTTAGTATCCTTTTAGAATTCTTGATTTAGAGATATTGAGAGAATTAGAGAGATGGAGAGAAGAATGGTGTGAATAAAATGGTAGAATGAGGTTGGTATTTATAGGTAGAGAAAGTGGAAAAGGGTGAAATATGATTGGTTAAAAAGGTGGAAGAGGATTGAAAAGATGATTGGTGGAGAAAGGAGTGGAAAAGCGTGAAATATGATTGGTTAAAAAAGGTGGGAGATGATTGAAAAGATGATTGGTGGAGAAAGGAGGTGAAAAAGGGTGAAATATGATTGGTTAAAAAAGGTGAAAGAGGATTGATGAGGTGGAAAGATGATTGGTATATTTCTTGGTATTTCTTGAGTATTAATTGAGTATATATAAAAAGTATAAAAGTATAATTCAAGTATTGAGGATGTGCGTATAAGTATTTATACGTATAATTGTATCGGTTTGCGTATAAATATGTATTTAAATGATCGGTTGTGTGAATTAAAAAATATGTATAAAATATGAATTTTATTATGATTAATGCCTCGAGTTGTGAGATTGAAATTAAAATACGAATGTAAGGTTTCTAAAATTAAAATACGGATACCGACATTTTTAAAATAGAAATACGAAGATACGAGGCACTACACGAATAACGAATAACAATTATTAATAATATATATATATACACACACACATATATTTTTATTATGTTTTAACGCCCCGAATTATGATACAAATATTTATTTTCTAAAATAAGGATGCGAAAAAGCGAGGCGTTACATTTTCCTTGATTTTTATTTGTATTTTTATTCCAAATTTAAATTTCTGCAGCATTTTTCTGCAGCTCAACCCCAGCCAGGGGCTCTGCCCTTTGGACCCTGCTAGGGGCTGCCGCCCCTAGGACCCTGCTTCTCAAGGGCGCTGCCCCCGAACCCCCGCCAAGATGGCGTGTGAGATTATTTGGTTGTTGTTACATCCTGCTCACCTTATTTGAATCTCGTCCTCGAGATTACTGGAATAGATGTGGATGCTTACGCTTCATTTCTGATTCTAACTCCCAGGTGTATTCTGGTCCTCTTTTTTATTCCCATTTCACTTCAACCAGAATTAATCTCTTTAGCTTCAGATTCTTGATTTTTCTGTCCTCAATCTGAATGGGCTTTTCTACAAACCTAAGTTTCTCATTTACTTCTATATCTGCTAAGCATTTCTTGAGATTACAGACATGAAACACGTTATGTATTTCGGCCATTTCCTCTGGCAAGTGGAGTTGATATGCTACTGGTCCAATCCTTCTGGTAATTTTAAAAGGTCCAACATACCTTGGGTTTAGCTTTCCTCTTTTACCGAACCTGACAATTCTTTTCCATGGAGAAACCTTTAATAATACCCTATCTCCAACCTGAAATTCCAAGGGTTTACGTCTATTGTCAGCATAACTCTTTTGACAATCCCGTGCTGCTTTTAGTCTTTCCTTGATTTGAATAACTTTGTCGGTTGTTTCTTGCACGATTTCCTGACCTGATAGTTGTGATTCTCCTACTTCTGTCCAGCATACTAGTGTTGGGCATTTCCTTCCATAAAGTGCTTCGAAAGGTGCAGCATTGATGCTGGTATGATAGTTGTTGTTGTAGGAAAATTCTATCAAAGGTAAGTATTCGTCCCGATTTCCTCCAAAATCAATCACACAAGCTCTGAGCATATCTTCCATTGTTTGGATTGTCCTTTCACTCTGACCATCAGTTTGAGGATGATATGTTGTACTTAGATTTAACTTAGTTCCCATGGCCTTCTGGAAACTGGTCCAAAAATGAGAAGTAAAATGGTTGTCTCTATCAGACACGATTGACAAAGGAATTCCATGTAATGAAACTACTTCATTTACATATAATTTGGCTAACTGTTTCATACTGAAAGTTTCCTTTATTGGTAAGAAATGGGCAGATTTGGTTAATATGTCTACAATCACCCAGATTGCATCATTACCCTTTCGGGTCTTGGGTAGCTTAGTAACAAAATCCATTGTTAACTCCCATTTCCAAGCAGGCATTTCCAATTGTTGCAATAATCCCGAAGGCTTCTGATGCTCGGCTTTAACTTGTGAATATGTTAGACATTTCGCAACATAGCTTGCTACATCCTTTTTCCTATCCACCAGAAATTCTTTCTTAAATCCTTATACATCTTATCACTTCCTGGATGCATTGTATACTTAGTCTTATGAGCTTCTTCTTCGGTTTCTTAAGTTTCCTTGAATAGGAATCCAAATTCTTTTCTTATGGAATCTCCAGATTCCATCTGCTCCTTTCTCTAATTCCTTAATCATTCCCTTTAATCCTTTAGCATCATCCTTGATAATTGTTCCTGAATTTGCTTAATTTGCTCATTCAAATCTATCTGCAGGTTTAGTCTAAGGGAACGTACTCTTTTTGGCTTTTCATGATATTTTCGACTTAAGGCATCAGCGACTACATTGGCTTTTCCTTCATGATATTGGATGTCACAATCATAATCACTAAGGGTTTCCATCCAACGTCTTTGCCTCATGTTCAGTTCCTTTTGCCCGAAAATATATCTTAAACTCTTATGATCAGGGAAGACAGTAAACTTACTACCGTAAAGATAATGTCTCCAAATTTTAAGGGCAAAATTATAGCTCCTAACTCCAAATCATGAGTCGTGTAGTTTTCTTCATGATTCTTAAGTTGTCTTGAGGCATAAGCAATCACCTTCTATCGTTGCATCATCACACATCCGAATCCTAGTTTTGATGCATCACAATAAACTACGAAGTCTTTAGTTCCTTCTGGCAAAGCAAGTACTGGTGCGTTGGTTAGCTTTTGTTTCAAAATCCTAAATGTTTCCTCCTGTTTCGGTCCCCATTCAAACTTAACTGATTTGCAAGTCAGATTGGTTAACGTAATGACTATTCTAGAAAAATCTTGAATAAAACGTCTATAATATCCTGCTAGTCCAAGAAAACTTCGTACTTCTGTGAGTGACTCAGGAACCTTCCATTTAGTAATAGCCTCGATCTTTGTGGGATCCACATGAATTCCTTCTTTGTTGACCAAATGACCAAGGAATTGTACTTCTTGCAACCATATTTCACATTTTGAAAACTTGGCATATAACTTTTCCTTTCTTAGCAGTGTCAAGAGTATATGCAAATGCTCTGCCCCTTGGACACTGCTAGGGGCTGCCGCCCCTAGGACCCTGCTTCTCAGGGGCGCTTCCCCCGAACCCCCGCCAAGATGGCGTGTGAGATTATTTGGTTGTTGTTACAATTTGAGGCCCAAACCTCTTAATTGTTAACAAGTCATCGTCCCCCTTTATTAATGGAAAACCATGATCATCCCGCGTCTCCTTCTTTTTAGAGCCTTTCGTTGAACGGCTTCGTTGCATATTAGGTTTTTCAGACTTTACAACCGAACCAGTTTCACGAGAGCCCTGTGACGGTACGTATGAACTGTGTCGGGGTAAATCGTGCCTACGGTGTGGGGAATAGGTATATACGTTGCTTGCTCCCCATAGGAGCTTTTTCTCGCATCTTCGTCTAACCTCGCAGCTTCTTCTAGCCTTTGTTGTACTTTTTTTGTTGTAGGCCGACCGCGAGTGTTTTGCTGGACAATCAGTGGTTTCTTAGTTGAGAACTTCGGAGTGAAGACCGCTTTTATCTTTGAAAGCAGACTTTTTTGTTGAATGGGGGATTCTGACTCTAGTTGTTGCCGCACAATATTGAGCTCTTCTACAACATCGACCTCTTCGTCTACCTGTTTACACGGTAGTAAGTCAAGCTTACGCCAGAATACATCAACGTCGTCGAGTTGTATCTTACGCCTGGCACGGTTAAATCGGTACGATGAAAGAAAAAGCTAAAATGGTACTAAATAACAAAAGGTTTGTCGATTTACTATTCCGTACCTATTCGTGTGTACTTTTCCAGCCTGCAAGCACACGGCAACCCACAACTAAGCCACAAATGGCAACCACATGATGCGTTAAGTTTTCGAAACACCTCCCGCTTCCTCATTAGCTCTCCTTCCAGCAGATCAAGCGTTGTATGCGAAACTTTTCCACGTAGGTTGTCCAACAGTGGTTGTCGTAAATGGTGGTTCATTGTTTTTTCTATGCTTTCGGTGAAACTTTTTCTTATTTCCCCTATTTGAGTTCCATCTATATCAATGACGCAACCCAAAATTTTCTCCAATGAACTCCTGTGCTCAATGTATCTTTTAAAATTTGCGTGTTGGCTCTCAACTCTGTTAGTGGTGTGCTGACCAAAGTTGCGACGCGTATTAGTCCACGCAAAAACAAACATTTCTTTAAAGTGTTCGATCCAGTTTTCATATACATAATTAAAGACCCCTGCAAAAAAAATGAAATGTAAAAGCGTGTGTAAATATAATAGATTGTGTGAGTTATTTGTTGAAGACACACTTACTCTTACGGTTGGCAGCCAAGAGTCGGTTATACATTTTGTCCAAGTTGTATGCGTATATGGGCTCTGAAGCATACTCGCACACGCTCCGCCAATACGACAGAAATTTCTCCCAATCTAATTTGTTGAACCCTTGCCTGCAATTTTTAACTATATTTTGTTCAATGTGAAAACGGCATAGAAACCTGGACGCGTTCGGGAATACTTTAGCGCACGCGTTAATCAGGGCTAGCTCTCTATCCGTGACTATCACACGCGGCATCATACATTCCTCCAACATTGCCTTGATCCACTCAAGAACCCACACGAGGTTATCCCTTCGTTCCTTCCAAATAACGGCATGTGAGATACAAAAAGACTTGCTGGTCGACGTCAAACCCACAACCTGGACAAATGGCATGTTGTAGATGTTTTTTTGTACGTTGCGTCGATCAACATCACGTGCGGGAATGCATGCCACATAGTGATTGAATGAGGATGAACAATGAAAAGCTCAGTAACGACATCTGTTTTTGGATCCTGGCGGGTGTCGTAAATGAATCGGTGGGCATGCAGCATGCTTTCCAGTGCCTGCATGGGAGTCTTTCCGTCCATCTGTGATGCTCTAATCTTTTGTACCGCATTTTGCACGTCTTTCTGAACATGGAGGCTGTCGGGAAACTGCTTTCGTAGGGTTAGAAATATGTAACGTGGTTCCATGTTTTGGGCAGTTAGCTGCTCGATTAGCCTGTATTCGACTTCAGTAAATCTTCGCACGAAGGCGTGCCTAACAGACTCTGAGTAGGTTCGTGGTTATGTTCCGCGCAGTCCACTTTTAATTCCCACGTGTCATTCGTCACGTCCCGTAATGTAAATGGGCAACCAATTTTTTTGCTACCAACTTTCCTAACTGTTGCTTTACTACGAGGTTCACCACCACGGTCGCACACAAGCCATACCATCCCTGTGCTACCACTAATATTTTTCGATCGGCGGGTAACAATAACGTAACCATTCTCATTTCCCGTTGCTTGCACCCAATTCTTCAGATCAGTTAGAGACATGAAACGCTAAAAAATAGTTGCTTTATAACAACAATTATATAATTTTAACAATCATAACAATAATAATATAATTTTAACAATAATAACAATAATTATATAATTTTAACAACAATTACATAATTTTAACAATAATAACAATAATTATATAATTTTAACAATAATCACAATAATTATATAATTTTAACAATAATTATAAAATTTTAACAATAATAACAATAATTACATAATTTTAACAATAATAACAATAATTATATAATTTTAACAATAATCACAATAATTATATAATTTTAACAATAATTATATAATTTTAACAATAATAACAATAATTACATAATTTTAACAATAATTATATAATTTTAACAATAATTATATAATTTTAACAATAATAACAATAATTATATAATTTTAACAATAATTATATAATTTTAACAACAATTACATAATTTTAACAATAATAACAATAATTATATAATTTTAACAATAATTATATAATTTTAAAATAACTATATAATTTTAACAATAATAACAATAATTATATAATTTTAACAATAATAACAATAATTATATAATTTTAACAATAATTATATAATTTTAAAAATAATTATATAATTTTAACAATATTAACAATAAATATAATTTTAACAGTAATTATATAATTTTAACAATAGTTATATAAACAAAATAATTATTATATAATTTTAACAACAATTACATAATTTAACAATAATAACAATAATTATATAATTTTAACAATAATAACAATAATTATATAATTTTAACAATAATTATATAATTTTAATAATATTAACAATAATTATAATTTTAACAGTAATTATATAATTTTAACAATAGTTAATAATTATATAATTTTAACAATAATAACAAACAATTATAATTATAATATTAACAATAGTAATAACAAAAAAGTGATACCATGTTATTTTGAAACGGATTGCCCGGGTGTTGGGTTCATAGTCATCATATAGTGGTTGTTAGGAGGCTGATCACCGCATCTTCCGTATCCACCATATCTTCCGTATCTATCTAAACTATCTTCTTGCACATAATAATCTTCACCACCGTATCCGTAATCAGGATACGATTGTTGCGTCGGGTAATTTAGATCATCAACAGGGGCATTCTCAGCATCGTATCCTACGTATCCATGCAGATTATCTTGTTGCACGTACGGAGGTTCAAACCCGTATCCGTAATCCTAATACACTTGATGTCCCGGGTAATATGGTTCATCAACAGGTGGAGTCGGAGCCTCGTTCAAGTCTGGCAGTTGTATTTTTTGATTAACAGGGACGCCGGACACAACCTCCTCCTTCTCATTAGCATCATTTTCTTCCCATTCGTCGTTAGAATAGCGATTAAAGAAATAATTCCCGTCCCAAAATGACGACATTTTATCCCCACCGAAGTAAGGATACAAAGAAATTGAAGAAGAATACGAGTAATTGTGAGAATTCGTAGGCAGAGATGGATGTCTAAATACAATTTGAAATTCATCTTTATCAGCCTCGTATAGGTCTATACTATGCGTATAGCTTTGTTCACGTGCCTAGACAACATCGTATCAATGTCAAATCTGTCTGACATACGCTGCGTATGGGTCTATACGCATTGTATATTGTACTTTACATACGTTGTGTATTGACCTATACGAAGCGTATGTCAGACAGATTTGACAGGGTACTAGGTTTGCCTGTCTGGTCGTGTACCTACCCCTTATCTACGCTGCGTATAGGCCTATACGCAGCGTATATAAACCCTAAGTGTGCAAATAGGCAAGGCTGGTGTGCAAATAGTTTGAGCCTTTTGGAAACCTCAATGACACAGATGAAAAAAACTTTTGAGACTAAAGTGACATTTATGGACAAACCACAAGGACTAAAATTGCATTTACTCAATCTAACATATCACTTAATATATTGTTCATATCATATAAGCTTTATAATTTGCTTATTTTAGTTTTATAAGATTTGACTATATTTCATTGGTGCGCATATTTGTGATGTGATTTTAACCCGGAGACTCTTTATTCACTATGTGTAAACTATCCTTCAACTTGCATATATTTTGATCAGAAGGTTGTCTTCAACTTGTTTACTTTACACTATGAGGTCTAAGTTACACGTCTAGCTTGATGGGCATATGAGAGCTTATTGTCATGCATACGGCATGTACATATACAAATAACTTTTATTTCTTTTTTGTTATGGGAGGTTCGTCTAATTGATTATAGTTCATAAGCAATTTGTTAGTGTCAGATATGTTCTATCATGAGTCTATAGTAGCATAAAAATTTCTTATCTTGTATGAAAAACATTTAAAGAATTTAATTCATAAACTTATTACATTAATTACCTTTTATACATTGAAGTCTTGTTATAATGAAACCTTGTTGAACTTTTGATATATATCATCAAGTTTTAAAAGGTTGTGGTAATTCAAAGGATGAATATTTCTAAACTATTTTGAGAGTAATTAAAATTTGAAGCCATCACTAGAAAGGACTAGCATGCGTGTATATATCTATGTAATATAACCATACATCAAATCTTCTCTTAATACCCTATTTAAACCGATTTCAAGCATCGTAATACTATAAATTTGTTTTATTGGATAATAAATTGTCAGGGATGGCTCTGAGAATTCATGTACCCTGTTCGAGCTCGAAAAAATGTGTCTTTCCTTAACGAAATTGAGTATTGGGCTCACTAAAGGTCTAAATCTAATGCCAAATGGGTTAATAACTAATCTAAACCATAAGAATTGGTGTTTTTATGGGTGTACCCTATTAGAAAAACTTTTAAAAAAATATTTTAACTATATATATCGGGTTTTTTCATAAAAAAACGTGCCTCTCGAAATATCAGGCCCTGGCCGGTGGTCCTCCCCGCCCACCCCCAGGCCGGCCATGTAAATTGTAATGACATATTGGAATTAAAAAATTGATCTTTAATGCCCAAAATCATCCTTCTTGTCTGAGCTCATGCCTCCCTAACGATGAAGAACTCCGATAAATACGACAACATACTAAGTAGTAAAAAAAGTTATGTAGATTCAGAAAACAAAGTAACCAGTAATAATAATCCAGGTGACCCTCGTTAATATTGCTCGATAGCCAACTTGTGTTACCTCCTTTGGTCGTGACTGCATCCACAACATTAATCAAAAGGCTTCCAACAAGCCCAGAAATTGCATTGCTCACCATGAACATGGCTATGGCTATACTCGACATGCTTTTTGGGAGCTCAGAATAATAAAACTCCATCTGCCTAATTGAATTAAGTGCCTCTGCTAAACCTAGTAATGCATATTGTGGAGCCAACCACATTGTTGACATGTCAACTTGTCGTATTCGGACCTGCCAAATCCCGTCGTTTGGTTTCCACAATTGCAGATGCAATCATGCCGCCAGTAGAGATTACTAACCCAATTCCCATTCGAGTTCTAGGATGGAACCCACGCGGCTGGTGTGTATATTTTGCTAGAAACGGGACCAAGATACAGTCGTAAAATGTGACCCACAATGTGAGTGTTAAGATCAAGAATAAGCTGAATGATGCAGCTGAGATCTCGAACCATGGGTGACATATCGGTTCATTGTTTTCGCTTGGAGAGTTGGGAAACTTTGTGAAATGGTCGTAAATATTAGAATGCCCGTAGACCATAATGGTAATACCAAAATTAACGATTTAAGGGATTCCACCTTTTCAACAGTCGACACACTCCATGGATCCACTTCCAAAGAATCAAGGTTCACATCTCTAACAACACATGCTTTGTTGAGAAACCTAAAAATCTAGATAACATATATAGAAAGTCTAGTTTCAGTTACCAATTCTAACATGTCAAAACAATTTTTTTATGTGTGGAGACGTATTGGTGTGTCGTAATAACTAGAAGATTTTTGTTTGATTTTTGAGATTTCATAAAAGTTGTCGTGTAAAACATAATTAAATAGGAAAATTACAAGGATACACAAGTTAACTTTCAAAGTAAATGGAATAGGCATGCATAGACAAAAAGAGACAATCAGACGACTCCAAATAGGATTTGCGGGCTAAGACGGCTAGGCTTAGCCTACACAAAAACTCATGCTGAAGTACAATGAGGTCCACAAACGAATAAAAAAAGACACATGTAAAGCATAGGCTAAATAGCCTACGGATGAAAAAGTATAGGCTAAATTCAGGAGGCTGAATCATATCCGTCGGCTATTTAGCCTACGCTTTTGCCTGCTTTGCCAAGACTGGAACATTAAGTCTGTTCCGTTGACTTGACTTGAAGGCCCCCTTTTTTATTCTAGTCGGCTATTTAGCCTATGCTTTTGCCTTTTGCCAAGACTAAAATATTAAAGACTAAAATATTAGCATTCCCTTTTTAGGCCGTTAGCCCACGCTTTTGCCGATGGCTATGGGTTTGCTCGCGCTATGGGCCAGCTAAAAGCCTAAGTCCATTTAATAAACCCAAAGTCCATTTTAATAGTTTGTTTGGTTATAGGGCCTACTTTGATGGTTTTCCCGTTAAAAAACAATATTAGTTTGATAATAAATGCTTATTCTTCGGTATTACTCTCTAGAGCTCTATAAAAATCACTTAAAACAAGTTTGTTTTAAAATTTGGATTCGAGAGTTGACATTTTCTTGAAGATCATTTTATTTAAGATCACGTGAAAGGAGAAGTGTTTTATATACATATTTTTAATCGATGAGAGATTTTTTTAAATTAAGATGTATATCTTTCATTCAATAATATAATATGACAGTTTATATATTTACCAAAAAAAATTAATATTGAAAAAAAGTTATTATTCAAAAAAAATTTTTGATGAAAAATACCCGAAAATGTAAATTGGTAGTAATGATTTCTTTTTCAGTTATGCATTAATATAGAATAAGATGGTAGTAATTCTCAAACCTTATGTTGTCAGTTAGCTCAACCTGGTCCACTTGTTCACTATGATTGTAGGAATCACCAGGTAGAAGATGGATCCTACGGTTCTTATAGGCAACAATTAAAACTTGAATTAGCCCTGAAAACAGGCTCTCACTGGCTTTCACTTTAACATAAAGAGAAGATCCAAGTAAGAACATAAAAGTAGAACAAAGCATTATCAGAACAGCAACTGCAAATTCGACCTGCCAACCAAGTTGCTCTTGAATGTAGACCATAACACTAAAAGCAACGATTGCTGAAGTCGCTGCAGAAGCATAGTACCAGTTAAAGTAGCTATCAATGAGCCTCTGGTTGTTTAGGGTTGGATGGGGTTTAAGCTGGTCTGCACCAAAGACTATGGAACACGGACTGATGCAACCGGATCCGATTGAGAGTAGAATGAAACATGAGAAAAGAAAAGCGAGTTGGGTTGGTGTTGGTTGGATGCAACTGGTGTCGGGTTCATTGCAAGACGAAGGCGTTAATGGTGGAAGACGGAAGTCAACCAGAGAGAAGTCATCCCCTATCATACAACAACGTTGTTATTATTATTTGATTTATCATTTATCTTTATGTTTGTTTGATAGTTGATATTATATAATGCTACTTTGTATATAGGACACTTATTGACGCTTTATTATCTTTTTAACCTTAGTCCCTATGTATAAAGAGGTACAATCCTCGGTTATTCAATACGCAGAAAATATTACTCATAAAACTCGTTTTATTCTTGGTTTCAATTATTTTAAACATTTATAATGATCATTATCCAATAACATAAAATAAGGATCAAAGAGCAAATAGGAAGATTTTGGCTTAGAAGAAGGGTGGAGAAAGACCCCATTGCAATGGAGAGACCGTTCGAAAGCGCTGACCAAATCGAAAGTATGCTTGTTCCAGTTGCAAGTTCCATGTGATAAACATCCATGAGGTAGAATATCATGTTGGGCATCAATCCATAACTCGCCACTCTCTCAAATGCTTCGTTTACTGCCCCCCGAAACAAAAACAAATCCAGATTGTGAATCCATCCATACTCAAACTCACAAAAAATGTACAATAAGTAGGGAAGAATCTACAGTACCTATGATGAAAGGCATGGTTATCATACCGCCCTTACGATCATGATGATTGTGAACCAGTAACTCGGTTTGTAAGTCTGTATGGATGCTCGATTTTTGTTG
Source organism: Scalesia atractyloides (assembly GCA_947069175.1). NCBI lineage: Eukaryota > Viridiplantae > Streptophyta > Magnoliopsida > Asterales > Asteraceae > Scalesia > Scalesia atractyloides. Next base: position 85,135,920 of record CAMTDV010000018.1, read on the forward strand.
ATATGAGTCTTCTTCCATTGTCGGTCAACGAATTCCTCGTTGGATCGACTTAGATTAGGATGCTGATTAATGAAGGATGAATGATAATAGATTGAAGTGGGTAATGGTATTTAAAATGACATCTTCAGTACGACAAATACATCTCCATCGATCTCATATAAACAAATACATGATAGCAAGATTGCAACAAGCAGATAGTTTATTCAACTGTTAAATCAAGCAAACACTAGCGAGTGAACTTGCAAAACGGCCGGCTTTGTGTCCTTTAATAAAACATTTTAGGGTGTATTTAGATACACTTTTACTTATTTTCAAACCCAGTTAGTTTTAGATAGCTAAGCATGTTGAATTAACAATTTGACCATAGAAAAAGTTATAATAACAACCAATTATATAGCTCCTTTAATAATTAATTTTAGGGTGTATTAGTGGTCTGTTGGTAAAGGCAAAGCCTTTAAAAACACTTAAGTGAGAAGGGGAAGGTCTTGAGTTCAAGTCTCATAGACGACAGAGGATTAAAGAAATTAGCCGTTAAAAAAAAAAAACTTATTTTCAACCCAGTTAGTTTTACTCAGCTAAGCATGTTGAATTAACCATTTGACCAGCAGAGATGGAAATGAAGATTGACGAGTCCTAAGTGTCGGTGTCTTTTTTTAAGTCTTTATATCTGGGATATAGAGTATATTTTACTAACACGTGTTTCATCATTATTTTACTAAGGTAGCTGACCACTACAAGAAACTACTACCTTTAGATCAGGATAATGATCAACGGTTGGGGTTTGATTTCTGGTACCGGGACGCGGATCGACCAATAGCAGCGACATTTGGCTTGTCGCCGCTAAAAGTGGTTGTTTCTTGTAGTCGACTGTTATAAGGCATTTGGTAATAGCTTACTACAGTAGCTGACTTGTGTATTATCAAGAGTTAATTACATGAACAATTTTATAGCGTGGGTCATTTATATTTTTGGAATCTAAAACTGATATATCCAGATAGGTTTTAGAGCTGGGTCTCTATAAAAGGAAACTAGAGTTTCAGTTGTTCGTAATTCACCTTTCAATTTTTTCTCGGTATCCTCTCTCTTTCATGAACTGTTTAGATCCAGATGGAACTTTGTATTGTTGTACTCATTCTATATGATCAATGACTTTATCAGTTGATCTTGTATTGTGTATTGTTCATACAAATCTTACATATTGTAAGATCTAGGGTTTGGTTGGGAGTTTTTGGTATGGGTCAAATAGTAAAAGTTTCCGGTCACCGTTTTGTCACTATTGTCACACCCTCAAATTCTACATGTGAGGTTTTACCGTGAGGCGGGTGACATACCAGGATCAAGCCACTAATCACGTTGAACCACTTATTATTTGTAAAACGTTCAACTACCACATTCAACATGAATCGTGAAATCATTTTTAAAGTTTCCAGACACAATAGAAAACCACAATTATTTAGCACAAATAATAAAACAATTCATTAACACCATGGCACTCTCCAAGCCGCCTGTTCCCATGTGGGTTGCACCTAACGTCCTGTAAAGTATGCTAAAGTATATCAACATAAAGTTGGGACTTCACAGTTTTTGTTCAATGAAAAGTATGTTCCCCAATACAATGTTTTAAAGGCATGTCATGGGTAGCTAACACACTGTTAAGCAACTAAACATGTGATGCCGAAAACTGACGTAGTAAGTTTTTGTGCCCTTCGCATCAATGTCTATCCGCATTGATGCAATAGTTAAGGTCAAAAGTTCACGCCCGACTCCCCGCACGGTGTGGGTTTTCTCAAACCTAATAGAGCTATCAACTAATACCCTGTTTGCCAACCCGACAACTAATCGGTATAAAGAGTTGGGACTTTCCAAATAAATGTTATGTTTAGTCCATTATAAACCTAAAAATTAAACTAAAGTATTTAAGTTATCATATTCCGAACCAAGAATAAAAGTGTGGTCCCAAACCAGGGATACTTTAATCCCAAAACCAGGGATTGCATGCTTTTAGTAAAGTTGTGAACTCATATTCGATTTGTTTGGCTATAATTTAGTGACTAGAGTTAAGTGTGGTCAACCACGTCCTGATATGTTTACCGTTTTGTTGTTATTTAATATTCACATAAGTCACTTTTAATTCTACACGTATACTACCACATAATATGCATACACATTGACACATAGTTATGCGTTCGTGGAGTTGTGTGCATGTGTACAACTCCAAACATTTAACACGTTCAATGATATGTTAAACAGGCAAAACACCTCATACTAACAACCAATCGCACTTATACACATAAACATCATATTTCAGCAGTTTGAGCTCAACGTCCGTTGTTGAGCTGTTTTCGTGATTCCGTTTAAAATAGTAAACGGACTAAAAAATTACAAATAATTTATCGGGCACATTTTTAGATCCGAAAAGGGCAATTTCGTCACATTCTGTCGACAGTTTACGGTTTATTTTATAGAAAAACTTTCGTCAATCCGATTTACGAAATTCCAGTTGGAGAATTTAGTAACCTCATAGGAATGTTTACAGCAAAATTTTCAAGTACTAACTCCAAACAAGGACCAAGTTATGACCTTCGTAATATGTTGCAATTTCTACAGAAAAACGCAGCCTATAACTGTGTTTCCATTTTAATCTTTTGACTGACCTAAACTTGTCGAAAAATTATGAATTCAGTTGGATTTGAAAGATATTTCATTGATCTTCGTTTTAGACTTAAGAACCACTCGTTTTCGTTATGTTTTTATCAGGTTACAACCAACACAAGTTGACATAAAATTCTGCATAGAAGCTGTTTGTTTTCAGATCCTTATAAAAACGTGTTCGTGATCGCGTTATCATACTTTTCGACTACTATAACGTGTATAACAGTATGTAAATCAGTTTTATCACCAAGTTATCATCAAACTCATGCTATAAATCGAAACCCTAGCATCATACATGCATGTATACGTAACCTACAATTCATCAAACTCCTGAACATAACGTTTCTTGTTATAAGTAAACCCTAGATTCTTAATCATCATAAAAACATCAAAACACAGCCATGGTTTCACGTATAACAGAAACTTTAAACAAGATCAAGATAGATTACCAGAAGCAATAGAGATCAACAAAGTTTGGTAAGGCTGAAAGAGTTTAGAGAGCTTTGTGATGAATCGTCGTTGAAAAATAAAACAGAAAGAGATTGCAGAAGTGAATACGATTAGGGTTTGCATGTACTTATAACCAAACTTTAAGTCGATGAGAGTTTGATCCGAATTTGTATAAGGGATAAAAGTTCCAAGTTTGTGAAGCCTAATGGGTTCGATTTTGGGTATTTCGAACTTAGAGTTGGTTAAGTTAGAAGATAGCGAATTTATGGATTTGTTTAGAGGTACAAATTTAGTGTGGGGACCTAGGAGAGTTCCGAATTTGTGAGAGGTGGAGGTATGTTCCAAATCTAGGTGTGGGTTTTGGGGAAATTCCGAATTTGTGGTTGTTTCCATTAATTACACAATAAGTCACTCAGTTATATTCTTTATAATCTTGCACAGAAAGTTTGCATTTAACTTCCAGCGTATAAATGAAACTAGTCCCGCTAGTTTATGTTAGTTCACGTGTTATAACCTACATGTGTAATGTGAATGCGTGTGCGTATATGCTAGCAAAAACATAATGATTTAACTGAGAAAGTTAACGGTAATAACCTGAATATGTGAGTTGTCACAACTATAATCTGTGTTGTGTCGATTCATAGTTTGTACCATAGTTTTCTACATGGTATCAGAGCTTAAAGCTCTTGATAGTTGATTTCTGCTGGTATAATCTCTGATTTGTGTTCGATTCTGGGTTATTTGGAGGTTTCTGGACTCCGAAACCTTTTGTGGAGTTGATCGGAGAGTTCTTGGGAATTGCGCGTGTTCAAGCTCTGGAAACCCTTGCACAGAAAGTTTGCATTTAACTTCCAGCGTATAAATGAAACTAGTCCCGCTAGTTTATGTTAGTTCACGTGTTATAACCTACATGTGTAATGTGAATGCGTGTGCGTATATGCTAGCAAAAACATAATGATTTAACTGAGAAAGTAAACGGTAATAACCTGAATATGTGAGTTGTCACAACTATAATCTGTGTTGTGTCGATTCATAGTTTGTACCATAGTTTTCTACATGGTATCAGAGCTTAAAGCTCTTGATAGTTGATTTCTGCTGGTATAATCTCTGATTTGTGTTCGATTCTGGGTTATTTGGAGGTTTCTGGACTCCGAAACCTTTTGTGGAGTTGATCGGAGAGTTCTTGGGAATTGCGCGTGTTCAAGCTCTGGAAACCCTTGCACAGAAAGTTTGCATTTAACTTCCAGCGTATAAATGAAACTAGTCCCGCTAGTTTATGTTAGTTCACGTGTTATAACCTACATGTGTAATGTGAATGCGTGTGCGTATATGCTAGCAAAAACATAATGATTTAACTGAGAAAGTAAACGGTAATAACCTGAATATGTGAGTTGTCACAACTATAATCTGTGTTGTGTCGATTCATAGTTTGTACCATAGTTTTCTACATGGTATCAGAGCTTAAAGCTCTTGATAGTTGATTTCTGCTGGTATAATCTCTGATTTGTGTTCGATTCTGGGTTATTTGGAGGTTTCTGGACTCCGAAACCTTTTGTGGAGTTGATCGGAGAGTTCTTGGGAATTGCGCGTGTTCAAGCTCTGGTAGTGATTGGTGTATAGATCTGTGTTTGGTCTTTGTAATCCTAGAAGATTACAAAGTAAACTGACCAGATCTTATTGTATTTTCTTCTGATCTATAACTTGTAACCCTAGAAGGTTACAGTTCAAATCCGCTAAAGGAGTTAAATGCACTTTGTGAGATTGTTCCTTCCCTCTCTTTTTTTATTTTTTGTTTTTATTTCATAAGTTGTGTAGGCATGCTTTGCTGCTGTGCTAGTTGTACCAGTGGTTGATCGAGTCTTGGGGCTATTTGTTGCTTTTTGTCTTTGTGTTTTTTGATGTTGTTTACATGTTGTTAATTGTATTATTTGTTGGTATTGTTTGTGTCTATTGTTACTGATTTTTTTAGGGAAAGGCTTCTGTGTTAAGACTTGTCCAGGCACCTTTTGAGTAATGAACCTGGAATCTGGCCCCTGACACAGTTTTGCCTAGTGTGTGATGTTCTATTAAGTTTTCTAAATTGGTCTCTTGTTTGTTAATTGTATAGATTGTTGTTTGTTTTATTTGTTGAGTTAAAATGGATGAACCTAGTTCTTCTGTAACACTTATTAGTAAACTTGACATTGGGGATCCATTATATTTGCATCCCAGTGATTCAAGTGCTTTAACTATTGTTAGTATAAAATTAAAAGGAACTGAAATTATTCTGTCTAGTCTAATGCAATGAAATTAGCTTTAGAAGCTAAACATAAATATGGATTTATAGATGGTAAACGTGAGAAGTCTAAGGATGATGATGTGTTAGCAAATAAGTGGAATAGGTGTAATTTTGTTGTTTATACTTGGTTGTTAAACTCTGTGTCTGAACAGTTGTTTCTAGGATAAGTTTTTCAAAACTTGCCTCTAAAGTTTGGACTGATCTAAAAGAAACCTATGATAAAGTAGATGGTTCTGTTGTTTATGATCTTTAGTATTTCTCAAAATGGTAGCACTGTTATAATAAACTAACTACAATGTGGAAGCAATTTGATGTATGCTTCATATGCCTTCCTGTTCTTGTAAGGTTGCAAAAGATTACAATGATTTTACTACTTTGATAAAATTAATGCAGTTTCTCATGGGGCTTGCTGATGTATATCAACCAGTGAGAACAAACTTGTAAACAAGAGAGCCATTTCCTTCTGTCAAAGTTGCTTTTTCTATGGTGTATAGAAAAGAATCACATAGGTTGTCTAGTAGTGGTTCAAAAGGTCAAAGTATTTCTTTTGTGTCTAAGTCAAGTCAGTCTTTCGATCCTAAAAGAAGAGTATCTAGATGCCTAATCCAACTTAAAGTGTACTCATTGTAATATGTTAGGACATATTGTGGGTATGTGTTTTGAATTAATTGGATATCCACAAGGGTTTTAAAGAAAGATTGGAAATCAAGGGTATAAGGGTAATACTATTAATAGTTTTTAATACTGCAAAGTCCAATTCATCTTCTCATGCTTCTGCCTTGCCTTTTAATTCTGAATAGATATCCAAACTTCTAAGTCTTATCAATGAGAAAGATAAAAGTGTTTCAGAACAACATGTGTCTAATATGGGAGGTAAGTCATCTAGTTCATGGAATAATTTTGTCTTTCATGGTGTGTGTAGTAGTTATGTTAGTTGTTCTAGCATTGCTAATCATGAATTTAACTATAACTGGATTATAAATTCCGGTGCTAATTAGCATATGGTAATGACTGATAAAGATATGTACAATGTGTTGATGTGTCTGAGTATAATCTAAAAGTGTGTCATCCTAATGGAACAAGTGCTAAAGTAACTAAAGTTAGAAATGTTAAACTTGCTACTAGTATCATATTGTATGATATTTTCTTTATTCAAAGTTATAATGTAACTCTTGTGTCAGTACATTAATTTGCTAGATATAATAAATTGTCTGTTGTGTTTGATAAGAATACTTGTTTTATTCAGGATTTGAGTTCAAAGAAAGTTCTGGTAACTGGTAGGCAGAATAATGAATTATTTTTTTGTGAGTAGAAATGGTAATTTTGCTAGTTTGTATTTTAATAGTATGAATAAATAAATTTGTGGCATAGTAGGCTTGGTCACCCTTCTAAACAAGTCTTAGCCATTTTAAATGTAGTCTTAATATTGGTGTAATGGATAATCATCCATGTGAAATTTGTCACAGAGCTAAAAAAAAGTTAGGGTGCCTTTTCCTCTAAGTGAGCATAAAACTAAATCAGTTGGAGAATTAATACACTTAGATATTTGGGGTCCTTATAAAGTAATAAGTACAGAAGGTTTTAAATATTTTTTAACTATGGTTGATGATTATTCAAGAACCGTTTGGTGTTATATGTTAAAAACTAAATGTGAAGTTTTTGATAATCTTGTTTGTTTTTATGAGTTATTACAAACTCATAAGAAAAGAATTAAACGTTTTAGAAGTGACAATGGAAGTGAGTTTGTTAATGCTCAAATGAATAAGTGTTGTAAATTAAAAGGTATACTACACCAAACATCTTGCACCTATATACCACAACAGAATGGTGTGGTGGAAAGGAAGCATAGACATCTTTTAAATATGGCTAGATCATCATTGTTTCAAGGAGGGTTGCCTTTAAGGTTTTGGTCAGACTGTGTATTACCAGCTATATACTTGATTAACAAGATTCCCTCTTATATGCTCTTAGCAAAAGTCTATATGAATTGGTACATGATTTCAAACCCTCTCTTAGTCATTTAAGGAACTTTAGATGTTTATATTTTAGCACAATCTTAATTGAGTCTGGTAATTTTCTTATAAAGCTAATGAAAGTAAACATAAAAGAACATTTTTTCTGTAAATAGTGAACTTAAAATATATACCTAATAAATAAATAACCGTTTGTATGACGCACCTTGACCTGGACAACAAAAGGCTTAAATATAGCGATAGACAAACTGCTTGATTTTTATTAATTGAAAGTTTAAACAACCGAATTGAAGCAATGTTTTCTTCGTTTGAAGCACTGTTTGGAAGTAAATTTTACATCAATCGAATCGTATCCTCGTTCTGATCAAAAGCCCTAAATCATCGGTTTGTAATTCAGAAAAAAAAAACTTAACTTCGTTATGTTTTTTTTAACGGCGGGCCATTATACAAACAAAATGAAAAATGTTAGACCACTTACGGGAATAAACTCAGTTGGGATTGCTATTGGCCAAAAATAGCTAGATTGAATTATTTAAATCAAATTTGCCAAAAATTTATAAGGTGAACAATGTTTCCATATTTTTACAGATAAATAGTAACATTTTATATCCCTCACTCACACACTCAAAACCACTCACAATCATTCCTTATAATACAAATAACTCACTCACAAATATATAAGGGATTATTATAAATGCTTTTACTATTCTCTATATAATGTAATAAAGCATTCAACTTTACCATCTTACATATTTTACACATGTTTCATCATTATTATAATAACATAAAACAAGTGTTTCATCACACACTAACATTTCAATTGTATACAACTAGTTGATGCCCTGCCGTGTTGTGGGACGATGGCCGAATAATTCTTAAACAATTAAAAAAACAGTCATATACTTTTGCTAGGAAAAAAAAATTAAAACGATAAGAAGACCGTTATTTTGAGCTCAGGGCAAAACAGTAATTTATCAGAATATGAGCGAGTGTTAGGAAGCTCCTTAACACGGAAAACAATTAAATTGAGTCAACCGATAAAAAAAGTTTTTTATTTTGCTAAAAAAATAGAAACAATGGAAATACTGTAATTTTTAACTAAGGGCAGGGCAATGTTGTATATTTTTTTACTGTGGTAAAATCATAATTTTCCAAAAGCTAAAGTGATGGCAAGACTGTAAATTTGTAGCAGTGGCAAATTCGTAAATTTGCGTAGGGCCAAATTCGTAAGTTTTAACTTGGGGTAATATCGTTGTATGAATTTGAACTAAGGGCACAATCGTAATTTTTGGCTGGAGGAATTGCAAATTTTATTTTGAAGGGCAAAAATGTAATTTTGAGTTGGGGGCCAAAGCATAAATGTATTTTGAACTGGGGCAAAATGATAATTTTTAATGAGAACATATTTTTATTTTGAACTGGGAGCAAAAACATAATTTTGAGCTATGGGCAAAATAGTAATTTTGAATCGAGAGCAAACTCGTAATTTTTAGCTGAGAGCAAAAGCATAATTTTATTTTGCGTTGGGGTGAAAACGTAAATTTAAACTGGTGGCAAATACGTAATTTTAAAGTGAGTATAAAATAATTAACTGGTTGGTCTAATGGGGAGTGTCAGGAAGCTGCTCGACACTATTCCCCCATTGGAAACTAATGTCAAAAATGTAACTTTAAACGGGGCGAAACCGTAATTTTGAACCGAGGGCAAAACTGAAAATTTTAGCCGGGAGCAAAAGCGTCATTTTATTTCTAACTGACGGAAAATACTAAACTGATGGCAAAATCGTAATTTCAAAGCGAGGATAAAAATCATAAATTAATTGGACGAATAGGAAAATGTCAGGCACCTGCCTGACACTATACCCCTTGTCGCCCTTTCCTCATACTTATTCCCGCCGACACTCCATTTTGTTGTATTTAGGAAATACTTAATTCACAATTGGTTGTTTTATTATATTTATATTAAGTTTTTAGTGTTTTTATTATATTTATATTAAGCTTTAGTATTTTTTATGATACATATATATTAGTTTTAGTATTAAGACCTTGTATTACGAAACGTAACTAATAACACATATATTTTTATTGGCATTTCGATAAAAAAATCCATGTGATTTTTTTCACATGGTTGATACCAGTATGCGATCATGATTTGTTTAAATTACAACGTACTTTTGCGTTGTTATGTTTCTATGTTTAGAGCCGAGTCGCAGCTACAACAAACCAAACACATACAAATATTATTTTGGTTGATGTTACATCCTTTGTCAAAGTGCGTGATCCCGATCGAACTCACCGCATCCCTTTCGCAACGCCGTTTGGATTAAAGCATGCATGGTCTCTGTATGTTAAGCCTTTAGTACTTTTGCATCGTTCTGTTTCTATGTTCAGAGCCGAGTCGCATCTAAAACAAAACAACATATACAAATCTTATTTTGGTTAATGTTACAACATTTTTTTGTTTTCTTTATACTTTGTCACAGTGTGCCATCCCGACCAAACTCTTGTCCCATCCCCCCCCCCCACAAACACCGTTTAGATTAAAGCATGCATGGTCTATATTTACTGTTATAGTTAAAGTTAACTTTTAGATTTCGACATATTTACTTAACCGTGTTGTTTGCTTATTGTTACTGTTGTTTAGATTAAAGCCTAAATAATCTAATATTAATCAATCGAAATGGTAGAGAACAAATACATTAGCATCCTCCTATAACGCCGCGAGAAGCACGGGTTAAAATACTAATTATTTACTATACATACAAAACTAAGTTGGGGGAATAGTGCCAGGCAGCTGCCTGTCACTCCCCCATTAGACCAAAAAAGTTTATTCTTTTTTATATACACTTTAAATTACATTTTTGCTGTCACACCCCAACCGATGGCGGAATAATCGGGGCGCGGCACTAGGCGAACCAAATTGCTCAAGAGACATCATAACAACTATTAAACGATAATTCAACATCCCATACTATTAAACAATAAAATCCCAAATAATTATTACAACTTCAACAATCTCTTAAACACATCAAGTTCGATCTTCCCTAGATTTATTACATGATTTTCTAAAGGCAAATCCTAAAACTAAGCATCCGTAGCAAATATCCTCAACCTGCCACATATGTTAAAATAGAACGCCAATATAATTAAGTAAATGTGAGCATACAGGTTTGCGTACAATATAGATATAAAAGCGTTTAGCATACACCGCAAGACATACGTAAGAGTTGTGAACTATGTATCTGCTAGGTTCAAGTAAACCAACAAACCGCGATTGATCGAGGCATGCGAACAAGTGTCCACATCCTAAAGGGAAAATAAATGCGAAATAAAAATGCGAGCCTTACAACCCCGGGCCTCCGGGTGGCGGGTCAACCTCTAGCTAGCTATCATGTTAAGGATGGCGTACTAGCAATCAAGTAACACATACAATTCAGCAGATTTCACGTATAGTCATTATAGCGAATTGCGAATAAGCGTTGAGTTGTGTGATGTAATTTTGATGAACGAACATATGCGACACCCAAAAATGCGTTTAAGCGTAAAGGGGTTCAAGTATACTCACAATCGGTGCGATTTAGAGAGTGATGGGATCTGATGTAAGTCGAGGAGAGCGCCGGATCAGCCTGTAAGCGAACAGAAGTGCATCAGTCTTCCGAAATGCTGAAACGGTCAACGGTTGAAGGAACAATAGACAACCAAGTTCGTCGGGCGAACTTGTACCTTGGGGTACAAGTTCGGGCGAACTTGACTGTTTAGACTTACTGGAGGTACAAGTTCGGGCGAACTTGTATGGTTTCCTGAGAAACCGGACAAGTTCGGGCGAACTTGCCATGCCTGATGAAAGGTGATACAAGTTCGGGCGAACTTGTGGGTTTTCTGACAAATTTGATCAAGTTCGGGCGAACTTAGTCACCAATCTGGTGACAAGTTCGGGCGAACTTGATGTTTTCCAAGCGAACTTGACTGTTTTGGCATCTAATTCGTGCGTTTTCGCGTCGTTTGCTGAGGACATCGAGTGTCCATCCCTCCAACCTTAGGCTACTGAGCAAAACCTAGGCTGAAGAGGTCTTTTGGGCGAGTTTTAGCCATTTTACAGAAACTCAGACTGATCCGGGCGAACTTGAAGGTTCGTACGGTTTAGTCCAGTTTGTGCAAAGTGAAGATTTGTTCTTGTGCTTCCGGATCTGAGATCTTGCTTGACAACGCCTCGTTCCACTTCAAATGAACGAAACATACGTCATTTAGTCTGAATATTGTGTAAAAATCGATGTTTCAAAGGTTTTACTTAGATCTAGACATAGATCTAAGTGAAAAACAGAAATTTTGCATAAAAACATGAAGATTCATAAACAGAGGAGTTTTGATGAAATCGAAGGTAAAACCTTGTGCAAAATCGTTGTAAAACGTTGTTGTAGTTTGAAAACGGGTTGATTCTTACTTGGAAATCAGAGGTTTTCGGTTTCGGGAGGTTTCAGGCGAACTTGCAGCAAGTTCAAATAAGGAGAGGAGCTGAGTATTTATAGGTGAGGTGGGAAAATAGGCTGGAAATGATCAAGTTCGGGTGAACTTGTCACAAGTTCGGGCAAAGTTGTTACAAATTCGAGCGAACTTGATGATTTTCCTTGAATTGGGAAACCAACTCGGGCGAACTTGTCTTGTATGCTGAGTTAAGATAGCCCAAGCAAGTTCGGGCGAACTTGGTGTTACCAAGTTCGGCCGAACTTGGCCTATTGGCGAAGTTTTGTTCGTTTATCTCGCGTTAGATATTCGTTTGGCGATTCGGTTCGTATTAGTTTGTTATATTAAGCTTTTTAGCGGAGCGTTAAGCGTCATATTACCATTGAATTGAGAGAGAGCGAGTTACGTGAGCGTGCGAGCGTTTTAACGATAGTAACCATAACATAAACAAACATAACACACATAAAACATAATCCCACATAATTAACTGTGTTTCGATATGATGAGATAAGTGATGCGATGGCACAAGTGGTTATTGTACGACAACACACTCGGCTATTAAAGTAACACAGTTACTTGTACTTGAGTTAAATTAGCGTTTAATAAGCGATTAGATGCGATATAGCTGTAATAAAATATAATTAGTAGACATAAACCATTCTATTAATCTAAATCTCGGATTTACAAACGGAAGGTACAAACGGAATAAAAAGGATAACATGAATTTACGAGTTGTTACAGTCTCCCCTACTTTAGAAATTTCGTCCCGAAATTTAAGTAGTGGCCACAACAAAGAGATGTGGATATTTAGCCTTCATATCACTTTCGAATTCCCAAGTGAACTCAGCACCGTGTTTGCCTTCCCATCGAACCTTCTCAATAGGAATGCGAGAGCGCCGCAGTTTCTTGGTCTCTCGTTCCAGGATTTCGACTGGCTTTTCCACGAAATGAAGAGTCTCGTTTATTTGCAAGTCCTCGAGGGGAACTTGGAGATTTTCTTCAGCTAGGCATTTCTTGAGGTTCGACACGTGGAAAGTCGGGTGTACATTGTTAAGTTCTGCCGGTAGTTCGAGTCGATAGGACACTTTGCTGATTCTTTCCAGAATCTTAAAGGGACCTACGTACCATGGCACTAGCTTTCCTTTCTTTCCGAAGCGGATCACTCTTTCCAAGGTGCAACCTTTAAGAGAACGTGATCTCCCACTTTGAACTGTAGGGGCTTGCGGCGTTTATCAGCATAACTCTTTTGACAACTCTGAGCTTTCAAGAGATTGCCTCTGATTTGGAGGATTTTGTCTGTCGTGTCTTGAATTAACTCGGGACCGGTGATTTGTGCTTCTTCGATCTCGTGCCATGCAATAGGCGATCGACATTCTCTTCCATACAGTGCCTCAAAAGGAGCCATTTGAATGCTGGTATGATAACTATTATTGTACGAGAATTCAATTAAAGGTAAATGCGTATCCCAATTACCACCGAAATCTATGATGCACGCACGAAGCATGTCTTCGAGGGTGCGGATCATGCGCTCGGTCTGACCGTCGGTTTGAGGTGGAAAGCGGTACTGAGATTAAGCGTAGTACCGAGAGCGGATTGAAAAGTCTCCCAGAGACGTGAGGTGAAGCGAGCGTCGCGGTAAGAGATGATGTCACGAGGCGTCCCGTGTCGACATATGACTTCGTCGGTATAGATTCGTGCTAATCGTTCTACCTTAAAGTCTTCTCCTTGGCAATAAAGTGCGCTGACTTAGTAAGACGATCAACTATAACCTAAATGCTATCGTGACCAGAGGAGGTGCGAGGAAGTTTCGTAACGAAGTCCATGGCTATGCTCTCCTATTTCCACATCGGGATTTCGGTTGTTCGAGCAAACCAGAGGGCCTTTGATGCTCGGCTTTAACCTTCGAGCAAGTTAAGCACTTGGAGACATAAACGGCGATATCCTTTTTCATGCCCGGCCACCAATACTTAGGAAGAAGGTCCTGGTACATCTTGTCGGCTCCGGAATGAATGGAGTATCGAGATTTATGAGCTTCGGTCATTAGCAATTCACGAAGATTGTCACGGCTAGGAATCCAAATACGATCGAGATAGTAGTAAATGCCATTGGGTTTGACGACTAGCTGAGTTTCGGCACCACACTTCATTTCTTCCTCCAGGGTATTCTCATTAAAACAAGCGAACTGGACGGAGCGAATCATGATTTCGAGATCATTCAAAGCTTGAGAGTCACGAACACTATACACATAGCTTTGTCGACTGAGAGCATCGGCTACGACGTTTGCTTTGCCAGGATGGTAGCGTATCTCACAATCGTAATCGTTGAGAAGTTCAACCCATCTGGGTTGGCGCATGTTAAGTTCCTTTTGATTAAAGATATGTTGTAAGCTCTTATGGTCGGTGAAGACCGTACACTTAGTACCGTAAAGGTAGTGTCGCCATAACTTCAATGCAAAAACAACTGCACCGAGTTCGAGATCGTGGGTTGTGTAGTTTTTCTCGTGGATCTTGAGTTGTCGAGACGCATACGCGATAACCTTGTCTCGTTGCATAATAACACAACCAAGACTAAGATTAGAGGCATCGCAATAAACCTCGAAGTCGTCGTTTCCGTCCGGAAGAGCGAGTACGGGAGCGTTGCATAACATACGCTTGAGAGTTTGAAAGGCTTCCTCTTGGTTAGAATCCCAAACGAAAGGTTTGTCCTTATGAGTTAAAGCGGTAAGCGGAACGTCGATTTTCGAAAAGTCAAAAATGAATCGACGGTAGTAACCCGCCAATCCAAGAAAAGAACGGATTTCAGATGCATTCTTCGGCGTAATCCAACTCTTGACAGCTTCAATCTTTGCAGGGTCGACGTGAATTCTTTGACTATTAACGATGTGGCCGAGAAATTGGACTTCTTCGAGCCAGAATTCACATTTAGAGAACTTAGCATAAAGGCGGTTACCTTGGAGAAGTTCGAGAACTAAACGAAGATGGCGCGCATGTTCGGCTCTTGGCTTCGAGTAGATAAGGATGTCATCGATGAACACAATGACGAAATGATCTAAGAAAGCTTTACACACACGGTTCATCAAATCCATGAAGACCGCAGGTGCATTTGTGAGACCAAAAGGCATGACCACGAATCCGAAATGGCCATAACGAGTACGAAAGGCGGTTTTGGAAATATCTTCTTCCAACACGCGTAAATGATGATAGCCGGAACGTAGATCAATCTTAGAAAAACAAGTAGCACCTTGAAGCTGATCAAATAAGTCGTCGATTTGAGGAAGAGGGTAGCGGTTCTTTATCGTGAGTTTGTTAAGTTCACGATAATCGATGCACATTCGGAACGTCCCATCTTTCTTTTCCACAAAAAGAACGGGTGCGCCCCATGGGAAGTGCTCGGGCGTATGAAGCCTTTATCAAGAAGCTCTTGAAGTTGGCTTGATAGTTCACGCATTTCGGATGGTGCAAGGCGATAAGGAGCTTTAGCAACGGGAGTAGCACCGGGAATTAAATCGATACGGAATTCAACATCACGAGTAGGGGGTAAACCGGGTAAATCGTCGGGAAAAACTTTAGGAAATTCACAAACAATGGGTACATCTTTCCAGGTTTTCTTTTCTTTCTCCGGGTTCATGATGTGGGCTAGGAATGCAACGCATTGCTTGCGCAAATGCTTGCTCGCTTGGGTACATGACATAAGCATCAACTTCTTTGAGGGTGTCTCGCCATAGACATGTAGCTGATCACCGTTAGGGAGAGGAAAACGAATCATTTTATCGAAGAAAACAACTTCAGCATGATTTTCACGAAGAAAATCCATGCCTACTATGATATCGAAGCTACCTAACTGCATAGGTATGAGATTGATCGAGAAGATGTGGTTGTTGAGATCGAGAGTACAACCACGAAGGACGGAGTTAACAGTAATGGTTCTTCCGGTAGCGACTTCCACATCGAAAGTCTTTGGGAGTTTAGCGCGTTTACATTTTAAAACCTTTTCGAATTCTAACGATACAAAACAATTATCGGCACCACTATCAAATAAACATGAAGCATAAATACCATTGACAAGGAACATACCGTTGACAACATTGTTCTCGTTCTGAGCCTGGCGATGATTGAGATTAAAGGCTCTTCCACGCGTAGCCTGTGGTTGTTGTTGCTGAGGTTGTGGTGCGCTGCGTGAGGCTCTTGTTTCACGACTCGGTTAGGGCGGACATTACGGAAGTGGTTTGGATCACCACAAGTGTAGGAAGCATGTGCCTTTGGGGCTGGTGCTTGTGGCTGGACCTGCTACTGATTAGCCTGAGGAGTACGAGGTGGAGCTAGTAGAGCTGGTGTTGCGGGTGCTTGAGGAGCTGGCTGACGGGGCCTGAACGGCAGCTGACAATGAAGTGGCCGTAAATGTTACAGTTGGTGCAGAAACGGCAATTGCCTCCAACCGCATGGTGATAAGTGCATTTCAAGCATAGAGGATGAGGACCAGTATACGCACGCTTTGTCGGCGGTGAGTTTGGTGCGGCAGACTGAAGCAGCTGAGTGTTTTGTGGTGCGGCGAGTGCACAGTTCTTGCTCGGGTTTTCCCTTTTCCGACCTCGACGATTGGTCTTTGATTCTCGAGACTGATCAGAGGGAGCTACTGATTCAGTGATGGCCTGGTTTGCGACTCTGCTGTTCTTGAAGTAACCAGTCTGAACCCTTTTGTCATTGATTTCTGCGGCGAGCTGATAAGTTTCCTCAATGGTAGTGGGGCGTGCTGCTTGAACAAAATCAGCGACGCAATCTGGTAGAGCACGGAGGTATTTCTTGATTGCTTTCTCAGTAGTGTCCACCTGACCGGGACGAATAATACTCAACTGCTTGAAACGAGCTGTTAGGCCAGCGTTGTCGGGACCGTCTTGCTTGATATCCAAAAATTCGTTCGCCAGCTTTTGAACTTTAGGTGGAGGACAGAACTCTTTCACCATGATTTCCTTGAGTTCCTCCCAAGTGAGCCCGTAAGCTTCGTCATTCCCGCGCTTGTTGCGCTCCGCTGTCCACCAATCGAGTGCCCTCGATTAGAACACGCCGGTGGCGTTAATTGTGCGCAGGGCTTCGGGACATCCACTCTGGTGGAAGGAACCTCGATAGAATCAAACCAGTGGAACATAGCACTCGGCCCGTCCGTGTTGGTGAAGGTAAGTGGTCCACATGCCTTGAACTGCTTAAAGCTGAAGGAGGGCTTGGGTGCGTCGGTCTTTGAATCCACCGACGTGTTGCTACTGGCAGCCTGAATCTCGCTGACGATTTGAGGAATGACTTTAGCCATCTGTTTGGCTACCAGTGAAGTGATGCGCTTATCAGCATTGTTGCGCTGGATGTTCCTCCGCGTGTGTGATCCTGTGGAAGACATCTACATGAAGGATTTAATTGGATGAGATTTGATTATAATAGGTTTATGTTCAAAAGTTATTATTATTATTATTATTATTATTATTATTATTATTATTATTATTATTATTATTATTCAATTAAGGCACAAAACACATAGACACGTATCCACATAAGCACGTAAGCACATAAGCACATAGGCACATAATCACATATTTTGAACGTATTCATCTTCAAACTAAATCACACGTAACGCGTATTAGATGCGATATAATAGCGTAAATAGCGAGTAAAGCTGCGTATGAGGCACGAATGCCCTCATGAGCGTAAGCGAGTTGAGCGATTAGTTTGGTTGGTGAATTAATTAGCGTTTTGGATTTCGAGAGCTGTGCGAGTTGTGCATATATCGTTGGAGCGTAAAAGCGATAAATCGAGAAATTGATAAAGCGAGAAATCGAATAAGCGTAAAATTCATAAATTTAAACACATGACTAGTAAATTAACTCGATGATGCGTAAAATCGACGCTTGCAGGCTTAAATCAATTGGGAGTGTCATGGGTTTTGAGACAGTGACTACCCAAAGTGGTTCGAAGATTCTCTGAGTTCGAACCCTTTTGTCATTGATTTCTGCGGCGA
The DNA here is from genome assembly GCA_947069175.1 of Scalesia atractyloides. NCBI lineage: Eukaryota > Viridiplantae > Streptophyta > Magnoliopsida > Asterales > Asteraceae > Scalesia > Scalesia atractyloides. The sequence continues at coordinate 85,153,733 of CAMTDV010000018.1, forward strand.
GCTGATAAGTTTCCTCAATGGTAGTGGGGCGTGCTGCTTGAACAAAATCAGCGACGCAATCTGGTAGAGCACGGAGGTATTTCTTGATTGCTTTCTCAGTAGTGTCCACCTGACCGGGACAGATAATACTCAACTGCTTGAAACGAGCTGTTAGGCCAGCGTTGTCGGGACCGTCTTGCTTGATATCCAAAAATTCGTTCTCCAGCTTTTGAACTTCATGTGGAGGACAGAACTCTTTCACCATGATTTCCTTGAGTTCCTCCCAAGTGAGCCCGTAAGCTTCGTCATTCCCGCGCTTGTTGCGCTCCGCTGTCCACCAATCGAGTGCCCTCCATTAGAAAACGCTGGTGTACTTGTGCGCAGGGCTTCGGGACATCCACTCTGGCGGAAGGAACCTCGATAGAATCGAACCAGTGGAACATAGCACTCGGCCCGTCCTTGCCGGTGAAGGTAAGTGGTCCACATGCCTTGAACTGCTTAAAGCTGAAGGAGGGCTTGGGTGCGTCGGTCTTTGAATCCACCGACGTGTTGCTACTGGCAGCCTGAATCTCGCTGACGATTTGAGGAGTGACTTTAGCCATTTGTTTGGCTACCAGTGAAGTGATGCGCTAATCAGCGTTGTTGCGCTGGATGTTCCTCCGCGTGTGTGATCCTATGGAAGACACCTACATGAAGGATTTAATTGGATGAGATTTGATTATAATAGGTTTATGTTCAAAAGTTTATTATTATTATTATTATTCAATTAAGGAACAAAACACATAGACACGTATCCACATAAGCACATAGGCACATAATCACATATTTTGAACGTATTCATCTTCAAACTAAATCACACGTAACGCGTATTAGATGCGATATAATAGCATAAATAGCGAGTAAAGCTGCGTATGAGGCACGAATGCCCTCATGAGAGTAAGCGAGTTGAGCGATTAGTTTGGTTGGTGAATTAATTAGCGTTTTGGATTTCGAGAGCTGTGCGAGTTATGCGTATATCGTTGGAGCGTAAATCGATAAATCGAGAAATTGATAAAGCGAGAAATCGAATAAGCGTAAAATCCATAAATTTAAACACATAACTAGTAAATAAACTCGATGATGCGTAAAATCGACGCTTACAGGCTTAAATCAATTGGGAGTGTCCTGGGTTTTGAGACAGCGACTACCCAAAGTGGTTCTAAGATTCTCTGAGTTCGGACACACGATTTGGCCTAATAGACAAATGCTCTCGCCGTGCAACGGTTAACGGCATTTATCCTTCCAGTTACGTCGTGTTCCGAGTCATCGAAATAATCCAGACTTTGGTGATATTGAAAATCGAGGAGTGGAACTAGTTATTAAGATGCGGGTTTCACCCCTAACTTAACAGCTTCATTCCTAGTTGTGGTTATGTTAACCGATCAAATCGGGAGTTCCACTATATAGAAATGGAGATTTCCGTCGAGGTTTGGATATCACTCCTAACTCGACGAAGATATCTCATGCGAGAGAATGTGCGAACTGAATGATCTTGTCGAGAGTTCTAGGGTTTTCACACCTAATCTTGACTTGATCACTCGTTTTGTGTGATACGAGCGTTCTTCACGTGTATTGTGGTAGCTTTAGGAAAAGCATACGTAGTTTAAAAGTCCAAACTTCAAATGCCTTCGAAACGGACTTGTTTATGTATGAGGAGGGACTGACTAGTTCGGGCGGACTTGGGTCAAGTTCGGGCGAACTTGATCTGGTTCGAGCGGACTTGCCCCAACTTTGGGCGAACTTGTCTCCTCGAGCGAACTTGTTTATGGGTTTGAGAGGGGACAGACGTCTTCGGGCGAACTTGATCAATTTCGAGTGAACTTGTCCCCAAGTTTGGGCGAACTTGTTTGTTCGTATCAGTTTTTGGCGTTTAATCGATGCGTAACGGTCTGATTTGGTGTCCTAACTTATAACTAGGTCAAACATGACCGTTCTACCTAATTTTCCCTATAGTTATGGCTCTGATACCAATCTGTCACACCCCAACAGATGGCGGAATCATCAGGGCGCGGCACTAGGCGAACCAGATTGCTCAATAGACATCATAACAACTATTAAACGAGAATATTTAAGTGTTCAACATCCCATACTATTAAACAATAAAATCCCAAATAACTATTACAAATTCAACAATCTCTTAAACACATCAAGTTCGATCTTCCCTGGATTTATTGCATGATTTTCTAAAGGCAAATCCTAAAACTAAGCATTCGTAGCAAATATCACTAACCTACCACATATGTTAAAATAAAACGTCAATACAATTAAGTAAAGGTGAGCATACAGGTTTGCGTACAATATAGATATAAAAGCATTTAGCATACACCGCACGACATACGTAAGAGTTATGAACTATGTATCTGCTAGATTCAAATAAACCAACAAACCGCGATTAATCAAGGCATGAGAACAAGTGTCCACATACTAAAGGGAAAATAAATGCGAAATAAAAATGCGAGCCTTAACAACCCGGCCCTCCAGTGGCGGGTCAACCTCTAGCTAGCTATCATGTTAAGGGTGGCGTACTAGCAATCAAGTAACACATACAATTCAGCAGATTTCACGTATAGTCATGTATAGCGGATTGCGAATAAGCGTTGAGTTGTGTGATGTGATTTTGATAAACGTACATACGTGACACCCAAAAGTGCATTTAAGCGTAAAGGGGTTCAAGTATACTCACAGTCGGTGTGATTTGAGAGAGTGATGTAATCTGATGTAAGTCGAGGAGAGCGCTGGATCAGCCTGTAAGCGAACAGAAGTGCATCAGTCTTCTGAAATGCTGAAACGGTCAACGGTTGAAGGAACATTAGACAAGTTCGGGCGAACTTGTACCTTGGGGTACAAGTTCGGGCGAACTTGACTGTTTAGACTTACCAGAGGTACAAGTTCGAGCAAACTTGCCCTGTCTGATGAAGGTTGATACAAGTTCGGGCGTACTTGTGGGTTTTCTGTCAAATTTGATCAAGTTCGGGCGAACTTGGTCACCAATCTAGTGACAAGTTCGGGCGAACTTGATGTTTTTCGAGCGAACTTGACTGTTTTGGCATCCAATTCGTGCGTTTTCGCGTCATTTGCTGAGGAAATCAAGTGTCCATCCTTCCAACCTTAGGCTACTGAGCAAAACTTAAGCTGAAGTGGTCTTTTGGAGAGAGTTTTAGCCATCTTACAGAAACTCGGACTAATCAGGGCTAACTTGAAGGTCGTACGGTTTAGTCCAGTTTGTGCAAAGTGACGATTTCGTTCTTGTGCTTCTAGATCTGAGATCTTGCTTGACAACGCCTCGTTCCATTTCAAAGTGAACGAAACATACGTCATTTAAAAATCGATGTTTAAAAGGTTTTACTTAGATCTAGGCACGGATCTAAGTGAAAAACAGAAGTTCTGCATAAAAAGATGAAGATATTCGTAAACATAGGAGTTTGGATGAAATCAAAGGTAAAACCTTGTGCAAAATCGTTGTAAAACGTTGTTGTAGTTTGAAAACAGGTTGATTCTTACTTGAAAATCAGAGGTTTTCGGTTTCGGGAGGTTTCGGGCGAACTTGCAGCAAGTTCAAATGAGGAGAGGAGCTGAGTATCTATAGGTGAGGTGGGAAAATAGGCTGGAATGATCAAGTTCGGCGAACTTGTCACAGTTCGGGCAAACTTGTTACAAGTTCGAGCGTTGATGATTTTCCTTGAATTGGGAACTTGGTTTGTATCCTGAGTTAATAAGCCCAAGAAAGTTCAGGTGAACTTGGTGTTACCAAGTTCGGCCGAACTTGGCCTATTGGCTAAGTTTTGTTCGTTTATCTCGCGTTAGGTGTTCATTTGGCGATTCGGTTCGTATTAGTTTGTTATATTAAGCATTTTAGCGGAGCGTTAAGCGTCATATTACAATTAAATTGAGAGAGCGAGTCAGGTGAGCGTGCGAGCGTTTTAGCGATAGTAACCATAACATAAACAAACATAACACACATAAAACATAATCCCACATAATTAAGTGCGTTTTGCGATTCGATGAGATAAGTGATGCGATGGCACATGTGGTTATTGTACGGTACAACACACTCGGCTATTAAAGTAACACAGTTACTTGTACTTGCGTTGAATTAGCGTTTAATAAGCGACTAGATGCGATATAGTTGTAATAAAACATAATTAGCAGACATAAACCATTCTATTAATCAAATCTCAGATTTTACAAACGGAAGGTACAGCGGAATAAAAAGATAACAGCGAATATACGAGTTGTTACATTTGCCCCCAGTTTAAAATTACGTTTTTACCCCACTTTAAAATTATGTATTATCAAGAGTTAATTGTAACGCCTCGTATCTTCGTATTTCTATTAAAAAAAATGTTCGTATCTGTATTCTAATTTTAGAACCTTACATTCATATTTTAATTTCAATCTCACAATTCGAGACGTTAATCATAATAAAATTCATATTTTATATTTTTTTGTTTTATTCACACAGCTGATCATTTAAAATACGTATTTATACGCAAACCGATACTTTTATACGTATAAATACTTATACGCACATCCTCAATACTTGAGTTATACTTTTATACTTTTTATATACTCAATTACATAATATATATACTAAAGAAATACCAAGAAATATACCAATCATATTTCCACCTCATCAATCCTCTTTCACTTTCTTTAACCAATCATATTTCATCCTTTTCCACCTCCTTTCTCCACCAATCACCTTCTCAATCCTCTTCCACCTTTTTTAACCAATCATATTTCACCTTTTTCCACCTCCTTTCTCCACCAATCACCTTCTCAATCCTCTTCCACCTTCGTTAACCAATCATATTTCACCCTTTTCCACATTCTCTACCTATAAATACCAACCCCCTTCTACCATTTTCTTCACACCATTCTTCTCTCCATCTCTCTAATTCTCTCAATCTCTCTAAATCAAGAATTCTAAAAGGACACTAAGTGTTCCACCCATTCTTCTCTCAACTTCTATACTTCTCTCAAATCTTCCAAGCAAGGAAGAGAGCTCTAAGAGTTCTAAAAGAAAACATTAAGTGTTTTAAAAGAAGCTTTGAAGCTCCAACCTCCAACTCTTCACGGAATCACAAATCGGAAAGCATATGCAATATTGTGAGTACACTCGACCCACTTTTGTTTATAACACTTTTGGGTGTAAATGTTTTACCTATACAAAAATCACAAACACTTAAACTTTATGAAACGCACAAACAATCCTATACCCATGAATACTTGAACCGTATACTTGTTGCTTGTCTTGGATATTCGTTATGCTATGCTTTAGTCATTAACTATTTTAGCCTTCGTTTGACATGCTTAGCGCTATAGGAATTCACGCATCCACCTCCATTGTGTTATTCGTGGGGTCATGTTAAAACATCGTGATTGCGTTAAGAGTTTGATTATTAGTATTGCATGCCTTGATATTGCTCTTACATAGATTTGGTTGCCATGAGGATTGTTAAAACTTTTTTCGTATACGTATGCTATGCTTAAACTTGTGTACTCGCCTTTGCTTTTGCATTGACTTTATTTTAAAACATGTTACAGGTTGAAGGAGATGATGCTATGAAATCAAAATAGCAAGGACTTAGATACACACATTTTAGACGTTAGATTTATAAATGTTATACCAACATTTTGTTATGTTTTATGAACTTATTGTATTGCTTCATGTTGTATTTGACAATGTTGTGAAATGAATTTGGATTTAATTAAATATTGTCATTTATTAGCGTTGTGAGCAATGAGCAATCTCGTTTTCGTCTCATCCCGATGTTTCCGCCATCGGTTGGGGTGTGACAGATTGGAATCAGAGCCACTCCTGTGCTGTTCGGGATGTTTGGGCAAAACCTCATCGAGGACGATGAGTCCCTTAGGGGGGTGATTGTAACACCTAATGGCAACCTCCCAAATGTGGGGCAAAAAACCTCATCGAGGATAATGGCAACCTTCTACATGTTGGGGCAAAACCTCATCGAGGACGATGAGTCCCTTAGGGGGTGATTATAACACCTAATGGCATACCTCCCAACATCGTCCGTGGACAGGAGAGATTCCTGGTTCATAAGTAATTCCCTACCTCTAAATCACCAACGCGTTTTGGGCTTAATGCTAGTGGATGAGAGGAGAACTCCACAGTTAAGCATGCTCAAGTGGGAGTAGTACTAGGATGGGTGACCTCCTGGGAAGTCTCCACCAGGGCAACCAAAAACAAAGCCGTGAGTTCCTGGATGGGCCACCCATCGGGGGCAAAGCGGACAATATTGGTGATAACGAGGGGCAGGAGTGTTACAGATTGGTATCAGAGCCATAACTATAGTGAATTAGGCAAATTGCTATGCTTTTGACCTAGTCTATAGTTAAGTACCATACTTGACCATACGTGATTCACATGCTAATTTCTTAAAACGTCCTTTATGTGCTAATTCATGAAATGTTTTACGTGTTCATACTTGTTACATTATCTCGATCATACGCCTTTCCTAATGCATTTTACTCGATTATACTAAACTCGAAAACACTCGTATTACACAAGTGAGACGACTTCTCCAAAATAGGCGTGATATCCCCAATTTGGTCAACGACTCTCATTCCGCCAATTCTTTATTTATTTATTTATTTTTTCACGAAGTTACACCATCAAGTTAGGAGTGACATCCACACCTTGATGGGAAACTCCTATTCAAATTCTAGTGGACTCTCGTCAAGTGTTGAAATTAAGTTTGACCCAACGAGAACCAACCACACTTAAGGTATGAAATCGTCGAGTTAGGGGTGAAACTCGCACCTTGTCGATTAAGTCCCATTCCTCGATTTTCAATCTCGCCAAAGTTTCGATTTTCCAATCGATTAGAGACGTGTAATAATTGGAAGGGTAAAATGTCGTTAATCGCTTCTCGACGAGAGCATTTTACCTATAGGCCAAAGCACATTTCTCTAATTCGAAAGGATCTTCGATTCACTTTGGAATAGTCGACGTTTCTCTACCCGAAACAGTCTAATGTTTTCTGAGACTCTCTTTTATACCATTTCAATTAATACATGACTTTTTATATACTTGTTACCATTCCTTTCAAATTTCCAATTTATTATAAGGTTTTTACGCAATTCATATTAAACCTTTTCATCCACTTATACATTATTTGCATACATGATTTCAAAACGTCATCAACTAGATTTATATTTCTCGAAAAGTCCGAAATGGAGACCGCCGTCGAGATAGGAGTGAATTCCTTACCTAGACGATCAAACTCCGTTTCCTTCCTTCCTTAAAACGACCTCACCAACGGATTAGGGGTGATTCCCATACCTCGGTGATCGTTACCAACCCTCCTTCTTGGAGACTTTATTACACAAACCACATGTTTAAATTGTATACCTAAATCTTTTATCATATTGTCAAAATTCTTACTTATAACGAATTTCAAAACGTACTATTTTATCAAACGTATTTCCCACCCTGTAATCTATTTCATATAAATCACATACGCATATACTTGGTCACCACATGAATGTTTTGTTTCACGATTTTCAAAGTTCGACGGAATGCTACCTACCAACTTAATCAGTCCAAGGAATACCTTGCCCACAAATCTTATGTTTAACATAATCACTAAAACACGATCACGCGATAACTTTACATTAAGAGCTTTCATTTGTAAACAAAAGCCAAACCAATATCTTATAGACATTATGGGATCACTTATTAAGGGTATGTTGGGATTGTTGTTATTATTTTTTTTCCTGATTCCTTTGATTATTGTGTTTTTAAAGCAAAAAAAAAACTATGTTTTTTTGTGTTTGGTAAGTATATAATAAAAAAAACTGATTTCTTTCGTTTTGTAGAGATCAAAGCTTATTTAGTTATTTATTCTTTTTTTCACATATATATATTTATCAAACACTCAATTAGTTGATTATCTGGTTATTGGGATATCAAACAACATAATCAAATTCAAACACTATCTTTCTACAGCATGTTTTGTTACATCTAATCATCTAATTCTAATTATTCAAAACACATAAACTATTTTCAAAACTCAACCCCAAACACCCTCTAAACCTCTTATCGCGATTAAGAGAACATTTTGCTAAACACTTTTCAACGATAATTAAATCCATTATCCCAGATTTCCTCTCAAGGGTCAACGTATCACAAGAACCACTGAATTTCAACTTTCTTATCTTAATGTAACATCCTTTGAAAACGATGCGAACCTACTAATTTAAGACCTTGTCATACACCACCCAAAATGTCACCTCAATTTAAAACACGTGGGCAAGAAAACATTACAAGGACTAACCACTTTCGACTTACTTAAATTCCCCTAAAACAGTGGTAGCACTCCCGTCCATTACAAAATACGTAACGCATAATCAATAAGTACCTTATATTCTTTTATATTCACAAACTAGATCCTACATTCTAAGTCAAACTGAACCTATTTTAGAAGCGATAACCTCAAAGTTTTGCTCAAACCACTTTACATGCATATCCTCGCACATGATTTAGTCAAAATTTCGCACGACAATATCATTTATATCATTCATTTTTACACACTCAAATTTCTCGATCATTTTACATGATTAAATTCGTTGTATTCAATTCATGTCATGCACGTAATCGTCGTCATTTATACCTATTGATATTCATACTTATACACATATTTATATTTATGCTCATACGTGTCATCATTCATACTTATACTTATACTCATATGCATACTTATAATCTTGCTCACATTCATGTTCATGCTCATATTCAAATTCATACATTCGTACCTATACGTGAGCATAACCCGAGGGGATTCGCTCACGTTGGTCTCGTACTTATTTAAACGTAAACATGCTTATATACTACATTCTTATACGCACGCACACTCTTATTTTCAAATTTATGTATACCCTGATTCATACACAATTAGTACAAACTATGCGGATCATGCGACAATCAATATAATCACGGGTGCACACGGGATTATAGTGATAGGCGCATGGGAATCATAGGGTGTACTACTGTGTATGGTAGGACACAGAACGTAACATGACACCGAATAACGAAACGAACGTAACATGGTCAAAACATGGTGGATACGCCGCTGGTACTTCCTATATATAAGTGTTTTCACCATGTTTCAAACTTTCGTAATGAGAAATTCGGTGTCTTGCAGACCTATTTAGACCCGATACAAACTTTAACAACTCACAAACACATTGCTAAGCGCGCGATATCCGATTATCCACGAGAGACCCCATTCTTAACTCATCGCTTTTAATACGCATGCCATTCTTATACTCATATCCGTTTATCAAATCAATCGTTCACACTTATGCCACCATTATTCCCCGACATCCTTGTCTTTTATACAAACCCCATTTGCAATCAATCAGTTTAAACATTTGGACCCTAAAATACTTTCTTACACTTAAAAACTATTTCCATTCTTTATTTATGCGCAAACATACTTAGTTGGCAGTTACCTCTAAAACCATTTTTTTATTTCAAATACCTAACTTCCTCGTTTTTTTCACCGATAAAGAATTCTCTACAAAATTGAGATTGCCAATGCTCTTTAAATCCAACGAAAATTTTTGTTACAACCATTAGTGCGGTCACACTTTTCATCAAAATACATATCGTTTGATACGAAAGCTTCCTTCTTAGGTATCACATTTTAAAATACCTTGTCATTGAGTTATTCAAACTTGTTTAAACTCGCTTGTCTATACACACACATGCACGTTTTACTTATGCCCAATGCCTCGAATCATTTTAGACAAACGAACCCTTTTTACAAACCTATCTTTTCGTTCCTCAAAACTTCATACTTTTCAACACATGTCAAACATCCAAATCTCGATTTCAGACAATCATTATTCTAGCCAAAATGCTTTTTCTCCAAGGTCTTCCTCTTGAATAAATTTCGGGACAAAATTTCCTAACGTAGGGGAGACTGTAACGCCTCGTATCTTCGTATTTCTATTAAAAAAAATGTTCGTATCTGTATTCTAATTTTAGAACCTTACATTCATATTTTAATTTCAATCTCACAATTCGAGACGTTAATCATAATAAAATTCATATTTTATATTTTTTTGTTTTATTCACACAGCCGATCATTTAAAATACGTATTTATACGCAAACCGATACTTTTATACGTATAAATACTTATACGCACATCCTCAATACTTGAGTTTAACTTTTATACTTTTTATATACTCAATTACATAATATATATACTAAAGAAATACCAAGAAATATACCAATCATATTTCCACCTCATCAATCCTCTTTCACTTTCTTTAACCAATCATATTTCATCCTTTTCCACCTCCTTTCTTCACCAATCACCTTCTCAATCCTCTTCCACCTTTTTTAACCAATCATATTTCACCTTTTTCCACCTCCTTTCTCCACCAATCACCTTCTCAATCCTCTTCCACCTTCGTTAACCAATCATATTTCACCCTTTTCCACATTCTCTACCTATAAATACCAACCCCCTTCTACCATTTTCTTCACACCATTCTTCTCTCCATCTCTCTAATTCTCTCAATCTCTCTAAATCAAGAATTCTAAAAGGACACTAAGTGTTCCACCCATTCTTCTCTCAACTTCTATACTTCTCTCAAATCTTCCAAGCAAGGAAGAGAGCTCTAAGAGTTCTAAAAGAAAACATTAAGTGTTTTAAAAGAAGCTTTGAAGCTCCAACCTCCAACTCTTCACGGAATCACAAATCGGAAAGCATATGCAATATTGTGAGTACACTCGACCCACTTTTGTTTATAACACTTTTGGGTGTAACATGTTTTACCTATACAAAAATCACAAACACTTAAACTTTATGAAACGCACAAACAATCCTATACCCATGAATACTTGAATCGTATACTTGTTTGCTTGTCTTGGATATTCGTTATGCTATGCTTTAGTCATTAACTATTTTTAGCCTTCGTTTGACATGATTAGCGCTATAGGAATTCACGCATCCACCTGCATCGTGTCATTCGTGGGGTCATGTTAAAATATCGTGATTGCGTTAAGGGTTTGATTATTAGTATTGCATGCCTTGATATTGCTCTTACATAGATTTGGTTGCCATGAGGATTGTTAAAATTTTATTCGTATACGTATGCTATGCTTAAACTTGTGTACTCACTTTTGCTTTTGCATTGACTTTATTTTAAAATATGTTACAGGTTGAAGGAGATGATGCTATGAAATCAAAATAGCAAGGACTTAGATACACACATTTTAGACGTTAGATTTATAAATGTTGTACCAGATTTTGTTATGTTTTATGAACTTATTGTATTGCTTCATGTTGTATTTGACAATGTTGTGAAATGAATTTGGATTTAATTAAATATTGTCATTTATTAGCGTTTTGAGCAATGAGCAATCTCGTTTTCGTCTCATCCCGATGTTTCCGCCATCGGTTGGGGTGTGACATTAATTACTTGAACAGTTTTTATTGCTTGCCTGATTTATATTTTGGGGTCTAATATTGACATATCCAGGTAGGCTTTAGAGTTGGGTCTCTATGTGAGTAGTCATCTCTCTATTATATCGGATAAAAGTATAGTTGTCTTACACCTCACTCTTCTAAAATTCTAAGATTGTTTTGCTATTGGTAGGATTTTACTAAGTATGATTATTTTCTTCATATCCAGTTATAAGTTTAAAAAAATTGCATGTTTGAGGATCTAATTTTGTTACAAGTTTGGGATCTGCCTATTGATGGGTTGTGTCAAGTTGTGTTGTGTTCGTGGGTTGTGTCACAATTTTCCCGCCCTAGGTCAAACCCCTAACTTCTATAAATTTTTCTGTTAAGTGTGTGTAAAATAACAAAAATACCTAAAAATTTCAAAAATAAAACATAAACTATAAAACCCTTTGATCATGTGTAATGTACCATGGTCGTAAGAGGTGGAGTTACCACATTAGACCTACACTTATGGAACACCGTGACACGGTGATGTGAGTGATTTCACCGTGACCATCCATACGCTCGTGAGATAAAAACAAGGAACCCACTCAGCCAATGAAATGCTTCCACATGGAAAATATTATTTTTTAAATTTATTATAATATTTCATATTAGAATTTAACTTTAAAAAAAATAAAAAATATCTTTCTTTTATTTTGTCGTTATTAAATAAAATAACTATCTATGTGGCACATTTTTCCCCCTCTCTTCAAGCCTTGGTATTGCATATTAGGGATGAGCTCGGTGCCGACCGGTACCCCGATACCGAACCGATACCGAAAATCTCCAAAAGTGAGTACCGGTAACGGTACCGAATATACCCGGTACAGTACGGTTCGGTACCGGTACTGGTATTTAAGGGTAAAAACCGGTAAATACCGGTACCGAAAATGTTAAAAGTGGGTATCGAAAATGTCAAAAGTCGGTACCGAATAAGTACCGAAAATGTACCCGGTTCGATAAATTCGGTACTGGTACCGATTCGATACCGGTTCCTGATATGGTTTGCTCATCCCTATTACATATGGCCTAATCTCATCCCACCACTATCCATCTCCACCCATTGTTGGACCACGGTATAACTAGAGGGTCTACCGTCCTCCCCTACAAAAAAAAAGTTAGTGTTGTTTATATGCTAAAATCTCAATCGCCTATTACAAAATTTTGACACCAACCTCTATGAAATTTTGAAAATGATCCCATGAATTTTCAGGACCGGGCCCTAAGAAAAACAAATTTTAGAAATTTATAAATTTAATATAAATAATTAATCTCAACAATTAAACACTATAATAATTATATAAAACCTTTAAGCACAATTATTTAAATGGTATAATAGTTTAAGCCCAATTGCTTAAAAGTTAGATTGCGTAAGCCCAATTGCACATGTTAAACATTTTAACCTCCAAGGCTTTAAGCACATTTTGCACTTTTAACAAGTTAATTGATTAGTTTTTAATCCTAAATAAAATAATAATAAAAAAATAAAAAAAAACAAAAACATAGAAAGGGCAACAAGTCTGAGTCTATGAGACCAAAGTCACCGCACAGAAGCCATCGACAACACTTGAGAGAAGTTTTTTTCTACAATGAAGTTTGTAGAGTTCGATTTGCTTACTTGGATTAATGATGAGAATGAGCCATAGTTGTATTTTTTTTATTAAAAATGATTTGCTTAGGAATGTCTTTTCTGATGATATTTTATTTGCTTACTTGGATTAATGATGAGAATGAGCCATAGTTGTATTTTTTTTATTAAAAATGATTTGCTTAGGAATGTCTTTTCTGATGATATTTTGACTAGATGTCAAAAAAAAATGAAAACTCGTAGAGAATAACTTTCGAGATACTATATTTCCGTTATACACTTGTAATGACAAATGAAGTATTTCTATTATGCATATGAAATTTAGTTTAATTCATCCTTTTCTAAATGACCCGACTCGAGTTGATCCGACCCAAACCGGACCGAAAAATTTACTATATAATGATACTTAATCAAACCCCAAAATTTCCACTCCATGTAAAAAATTCATGGGCCATCACTTCCTCCACCCCAACATGTCGATCCATTTAGGCTGCCTCCATCTAGACACATACTCTATAACCTTATCTCATGTTAAGTGCCCTATTAAAACATTATACTAATATAACAGTTTTTTTCATTGAATAATACATAGTATTAAGATACTGAAGTTAAAAAAAAAACAAAATTGATCTTCAATGCCTAAAATCAGATCCTTCTCTGAGCTCAGGTGACAACCTACTCTCTGACGATGGAGAACTCCGATGAACACGACAACATACTAAGTAGTACAAAAGGTTTAGGAGATTCAGAAAACCTAGTAACCAGTAGTAGTAATCCAAGTGACCCTCATTAATGTCACTTGCTAGCCAACTTATGTTACCTCCTTTGGTTGTGAGTGCATCCACAACGTTAACCAAAAGGCTTCCAACGAGCCCTGAAATTGCATTGCTCACCATGAATAAGGATATGGCTATACTCGACATGCTTTTCGAGAGCTCAGAATAGTAGAACTCTATCTGCCCAATCGAATTAAACGCCTCCGCTAAACCAAATAATGCAAACTGAGGAACCAACCACATTGCTGACATGTCAACTGTCGTATTCGGACCTGCCATATTCCGTCTTATGATTCGACAACTGCGGATACAATCATAGCCACGACTGCGATTACCAACCCGATTCCCATTCGGGTTTTTGGATGTATCCCGCGTGGCTGGTTCGTGTATTTTACCAGAAATGGGGCCAAGACGCAGTCGTAAAACGCAATCCATATTGTAAGTGTCATGACCATGAATATGTTGAATGAGGCAGCCGGGATCTCGAACCATGAAGTGACATGACGATTCATTGTTTTTGCTTGGAGTGTTGGGAAAGTCTGTGACATGGTTGTGAATATTAGAATGCCCGTGGACCACAACGGTAATACCCGAATTAGCGATTTGAGGGATTCCACCTTTTCAACAGTCGACACACTCCATGGATCCAATTTCGAAGAACTTAGGGTTTAAGTCTCCAAGGACACACGCTTTGTTGAGAAACCTAAAAACACAACACTTGTTAGATAACGTTTAGAAGGTCGGAGATTTTGTTACAAATTGGGTAACATCTCAAAACGAATTCTACTAATAAATATATCTCCTAAAACAAAAGTAAATTTCCATTTAGGCGGATTAGTCGACCCCTGGAGATATGTCCAGGGTGGGCTAAACTATTAATAAAAATTTACCAGGATACCGTCCCCTTAACCAAACAAATTGGTATAATTTGGTACTAATTCCCATACCTTAAGTTATCGGTTAGCTCAACCTGGTCCGTTTCTTCACTATGATTGTAGCAGTCACGGGATGAAGACGAATCCCACGGTTCTTAAACGCCACGACTAAAACTTGAACCAACCCTGTAAACAGGCTCTCACTGGCTTTCACTTTGACGTAAAGAGACGACCCTAGTACAAACATAAGAGCAGAACAAAGCATAATCAACACAGCAATTGTGAATCCGACCTGCCAACCAAGTTGCTCTTGAATGTAGACCATAGCAGTAAGAGCAATGATTGTCGAAATCGACACAGAAGCATAGTACCAGTTAAAATAACGTTCAATGACCCTCGGGTTGCTTAGAGTTGGGTGGTGTTTAAGCTGGTCTGCACCAAAGGCTATGGAACACGGTCTGATACAACCCGACCCGATTGAGAGTAGAATGAAACATGTGTAAAGGAAAGCCAGGTGGGTTAGTGATGGTGGGTTGCAACTGGTGCCGGGTCCATCACAAGAAGGTGTTAGTTGTTTAACCACCGAAGTCAACCACAGAAAAATCATCCCCTACAATCCAATCATTCATAGTTTCATACAACAAAGAACATTTATAAAAGAAAGATGAATAAGCAAAATTGGAGGGTTTTGGCTTACAAGAAGGGCGGAGAAAGACCCTATTGCAATGACCCGAAACCGACCCAAGTAAGAATCAGAGATGAAAGCACCAAAAAAGATAGACCGTTAGAAAGTGCTGACCAGATAGAAAGTATGCTTGTTCCAGACACAACTTCCATGTTATAAACTTCCATGAGGTAGAATATCATATTGGGCATTAATCCATAATTAGCAAGTCTCTCAAATGCTTCATTCACTGCCCCCATAACAAAATTAAAATTAATATCAAAACTAAAACCATACTTGAAGTTAAAAAAAAAAACTGAGCAATAAAGATGAGAGAATTTGGAGTACCTATGATGAAAGGCATGGTTCTCAGACCGCCCTTACGACCATGATGATTGTGAACCAGTAATTTGGTTTGTAAGTCTGTATGGATGCTCGATTTTAGTTGATTTGAGTCTCCTTCCATTGACGGTTGATGTTTTGCTCTGAATGATAGATTTAGATTAGGGTGATGATTGGGTGGAGTATCGGTGGTGATAAGTTGAATTGGGTGATGCAATGGTCCATGGAGATATATACAATGGGAAAGTGGTATCTTGAAGACGACAAGTACATAAAGTGATAAAACCTGTTTATAATGCCCATAAAACATGTTCAACAATTAACATGTATATATGCTTAGAAACACCATGTATAAAAAATTTCCATATATGAAAGACAAATATTAATTATTGGTCGCATAACCATTTTGGGGTCGAACCTGAAAAAATTCAGGACTTTAATTTTTTTCTTTTCATTTTGAAGGGATAACTGTTTTTCACGTGTAAACTCACCCTTTCGGAGCTATGTTCAAAGGCCGACTACTTGACCACCGCTAGAAAGCGTAGCATACCCCTGATGCGCAGAAACCTGTGGAATAGGTAAAATTGCGCCCCCTTGGACTCGAACCCGGGTAAAACCCCGGGCCAAGCCTTCACCGAGATGAGAACAACCACTGCGTTGCAGTGGAGGACCCAGGACTTTAAAAAAATCGATTTGTATTTTCTTGTGTTAATCTTTAAAGTATCCGTATGTGCTATGTTTAAGAAACAAATTGGTTTTGTACTTCATGTGCCTTGCAACGTAACAACCCAAATTATTCTTGGTGCGATAACATGCACATTTATGTTTTGATTGCTTATCCATTACAACTCATAATACAATCTCAAAAAAATATATATATCAAAACATTGATAAAAATATGTTCTTCAAAAAAAATCTAGATATTAAAGCTTAGAAGCTATAGAGTTACTTTTAGCAACATAAATTAATTTAAGAAAAAAAAAATTGAAGTATAGAGTTGTTATATTTAACATTTAGGGTCTGTTTGGTGTGAGAAAATGAAATGAACAAGGGAATGAAATGGACGAGTGAATGGAATGGATGAGGTAATGGAATAGACGAGAGAATACAATGGGTCATTACCATTCCATGTCTTGTTTTGTTATCGTGTGGGAATGAAATGAATTATTATTATGTATTGTTTGATAAGCAAGAAAAACGAAGGAATAAAATCAACGGTGAGAGGTGGTGTTCGGTGGTAGTGATTATGGGTGGTTATAGGTAGCGGTGGAGGGTGGCGATGGCAGGTGTCGGTGTCTGGTGGCGGTGGATGTGGCGACGGCAGGTGTCGTTGTCGGGGGTGGCGGCGGTGTCCGTCGGTGGCGGCGGAGGTGGCGGTAGTTGGTGGTGGTGGGTAGCGGCGGAGAGTGGTGTTGACGGCGGCGGTGGTTGGTAGAGGCGGTGGGTGGAAACAGTGGCGGGTGGCGGCGGCGACGATGGTGGTTGTCGGGGTGGTGGCGGTGACGGGTTGCGGGTGGAGGCGGCGATGGCGTCGGTGGTAGGTTGTGGTGGTGGTGGGTGGTAGCGAAGGTGGTGGGTTGTGGTGTTGTCATGAATGATGCAAGAGAGATGGAATGAAAAAAAACATGAGGTTGGATGGATTGATTTTGAGGGAATGGAATCCATTATGGAATGGGTGATTTCATTCCGTTGACCAACCAAACACCATTTTCTTCATTCACTCGTAATGATCTATTACATTTCGCGTCTCATTCCTGCATACCAAACACTACCTAAAAGAAAACAAAAATTGTGAATTATGAAATTAGAACTCAGAGGATTCACATGACACATCCTATCCATGAAAGAGAGAGAGGTTTTTATATTATAAAAAGTGGTTTAAAATAGTTGTGAGTAAAGAAGTTAGAAAATGTTATTGTTTATATGTATATTTGAGGGGATATTGTTAACCCTCTATAATTTTTCAATTATTTTGAAAGTATTTGTGAGTAAATGTGAGAGAAAAGATAACAATAAAGATATAAAAATATTATTTAATTAAAAAAATAAAAAATATAATTATTTTTAACGTAATTATAGGGTAGAAAAAGGATGTGAATGCTCCCACGTCTTTTTTTCCATACTATAACAAAACCACAAGACTACTTGCTCTTTTATTATTGATGCCATATGATATCCATTGATTTGCCAATTGACGTCATCCACCAGTCATATACTATACCTATTTCCCATCTTAGGCTTTAAATATCTAGGTAAAAAAATATTTGAAAGGCTAAATACACTCTACAATACACTCACCACACTACTTCTAAGTTACACCATGGCCAACAATAGAACCTAGATCTACCTCAAAGAAGCGTTGCTTCTTGTCACTGGGCTACAACTCAAAACTCAAGTGACAAATATCTAGGTAATTGATTTGTATTTTTAGTTTAAATATATTAAAATACATTCATTGAAAGTAAGGGTGTGAATTCCCAACCTGAAATTCGTGAGTTTGGGTTTAGTTTAAACGGGTTCGGGTCAGTTTAAAGTCAAACTCGCAAATCCGTTTAGCTAAACGGGTCGGGTTCGAGTCAACTTGATCGAGTTGGCGGGTTAACCTATTTTACCCATTTATATTATATCATACCCGTTTAACCCATTTATATTATAACATATTTTTTACAATATGTTTTATATTATAAATAAAATTGCGTGTGTATTTTATGCTATAATTATAACTTAAAAAAATAAATTAACATAATATTTTATAATTTAAATGTAATTGTATTATACACATTCCTGTTTTTTTAGCAAATTTTAATATATTAATTTGTGGAAAAAAAAACCGAGTTGAACGAGACATATTCGAGTCAACCTCCAAATATTCGGGTCATGTTCAGGTTCATATGTATGACACGATTTTCGATTTCTGGCCGTATTCAGGTTCGTTTAAAAATTTTGGGTCCGGATCAAGTTAAACCCGTCAACCCATAAACCCAACTTATTTAGGACCCCTAATTGAAAGAGGAAGCTAAAATACCATTAATTATAAGCTTTAACTTATAAGAGCATTTTACACATCTTCCATCAGCTCCCACCTTATAATCAATCAAAATCTTACTTTTCAAAATTTATCTTTTACTTAAAAAAAACTATTACATCTAATTCACCATACAGATCTCTGATCTCTGTAAGTTAATTTATATATATATATATATATATATATATATATAGGGCAATTAGATGAAGAAATCCCATATTAGTTAATAAAACTAAGAAATCTCATATTACGTGTAACAAACAAAGGCTGCTACGTGTTACGTAACAACCTTTACTTTTTAAGAAAAACTGAAAGTCTGCAAAAGCTATTACACGTAACACGTTGCAGCCTCTGGTTGTTACACGTAACAAAGTTTGCAAAGGTGTAACACGTGGTAAAAGGAGGTCCATTCATTTGGGTTTCTTAGTTTTCTTAATCAATATGCGTTTTCTTTCTATCCCATCCCTATATATATAGGGTTACGATAAAATGAGAACCACCTTGAATTGTGATAACCATGAGAACTATGCCTTCAAAAAGGTTTTACAAAAAAAAATTCTCAAATATCTTTAAAAAAATCACTTGCTTCAGCAAAAAATTAAAATTAAAATGCCGCATACACAAATATACAGGAGATATAAAAAACAATTCATCCTCGTAATAAAATTTACATCAACGCGTAAACAAAACTTACATCAGGCAAAACTACTATCTCGGCAATTTTTTTTTGCTTTTTTTACAGATGTGTTTATAATATTTTCATAGAGCGTTTGTGCAAAAAAATTGTGGCCCAACTAGCGCGGGAAGTAGGAGTTCTCATGGTTCTCACAGCTCGTGGTGGTTCTTAATTGAACCGAAGCATATATACTAGAGAGAGAAGGTATAAGGGTCATCATCATCATACTCAGTAAATCCCACCAATAGCAAAGCTAAGGTAGGGTCTGAGAATGGTAAGATGTAGACAACCTTGCCTCTAACCATTGGAATAGAGAGGCTGTTTCCAGTGAGACCCCCGGCTCGATAGTAGTTTTGTATCAAGCCTTGGACAAAAGGCACACAACACTTAGCAATCAGGACAAAGACCGATTGGTGCATGTACCCCCTTGTCTTTCGACTATCAACGCTACTACATGATGCATGATTAACAGTCCACCGCTTTTAACGTTATTTTCACAAAATTAGTAAAATAACGTTAAAATTAGTGTAATTTCACTTTTTTCCCTAAGCGTCCATACATATATATTATATGTTCACACCACAAGCGGGGCGTAAGGGTAAATAACTTAATAAATTTGAGGGTAATGCATGAGCTTTTATTAAATTTTAAGAGGTGGAGATAAAGATAGTGATGCAGTGATTCTTTTGTTAAATTTTGAAGTAAATTGTCATTTTAAACAAAAATAGATTTTTTTTCTCATCTGTCTCTTTAAGGTTTTCATTTTTTTTTTGTCATCTTCGTTTATTTTGCAAAACTCCGTCCATTTTTAACTTAGTGGTATTTCAGTCATACTATTAGTTTCATTATTTCTTTTATTAAACTTTGTTTACCTATATTTTAATAAAGTAATAGACCATGTAAGTTGTTTAGGTTGTATAATTGTGGGATAATATAAGATTCACGTATAAAAATGAAATCTCATGAAATTGGGTTAGCGGGAAAGATCGAATTGGAAAATACGGGGGTATAGGTTGTGCGGTTTAGGCAGTTTCTTGTTTTAAAAGATTCCGGGACTTAGGAAAACATGTCCCTGGTGTTTGTTTCTTTTCAAAGTTTTAAACACTATTAAAATAACTTTCCAAAATGACCTTATGGTCCCTGCAGTTTCAGTGTTTATAAAATTAAATTGTAAAGCTGTGGTTAATTCTTTTGTAAACTTTATAATATATAACTCTTGTTAGAAACTTAATATTATTATTTCTATATATATTTTAAAGTAATATAAGTTTCATAATTTTTATTAATGAATAAAATCATTAACCATTAAAGTATTTATATAGAAAAAGAGTTTCATTTAAATCTTTTCTTATTTACTAAGTATCCCATATATATATATATATATATATATATATATATATATATATATTATATTACTTATATATATTTGTAAAAATTTATATTTGAAATATTTTCACAAATATGCATATGAATTATGTAAAATAAAACGACCACAAAATCATGGAAATTAAATATGAGCAAATGGAAATTGATGAATAAAATATCCAACTTGTATTATTGAAATATAAAAACGAGGTTTGAAAATTCGTGGATGTTGCTGTAACACCTCAAAAACGGGTTTGGTAATCAAACCATGTTAATATTAAAGAGCGGGTAAAATACCGTTAATGATAAAAGTGAATCCGTAAACAAAATAACTAGGAACAAATTAACCTAATTAATAACATATAATTAAGTAACAAGACTGTTGATGCATTTTGTGTTCGTCACTTGTCGAATAGGCTAGATTGAGCGTGTGTTGAATATTGTATAGGTTAGAATCGAACACACGACCAAAATACGGAGATTATAGTGTAAATGGGAACAAGTTCGCCTGAACTTGACCTGTGAAGGTCAAGTTCGCCCGAACTTGACATGTGATGGTCAAGTTCGCCCGAACTTGTCCATGCACACTCAGGCCGAACTTGTTACCCTATATATAGGTGTGTTGTTCATTTGTCATTCAAGTTTTTGCCATTCCTACTGAGAGGTGCTGCCGGATTCTCTCCAGGAACTCCGGCACCTGGACTTAAAGATGTATGCTCTTTTGGTATGAATGAAGACTTCCGTTGCATTCTGTTTCTACTCCTTTCTGTAATAACATTCTACTGAATCGGTTTACGTTTACGCACTAACTTCCGTCTAGAACCGTCTGATCACGGACCTTCAATTGGTATAGAGCAACGGTTAACACCTACGCTCATGAATTTGGACATTTATGGACATTAGGAAGGGTTTTAGACGTAAATCATCAAATAAACATACAATCCACAGATAAAAAGTAAAATTGAACGGATAGGATTGTTAGAAAACCATTTTCGACCAGATCTATGGTGAATCATCTCGAAATTCGAAGAAATAAGGATTCTGAATCGAAAATTGTAAAAGGGGCTGGATTTTGGATCAAGTTCGCCCGAACTTGTATCAAAATGATCAAGTTCGCCCGAACTTGTATCATATTAACCAAGTTCGCCCGACTTGTGTTGGCCAACTAAGTTCGCCCGAATTTGGCACTTGGTGACATTATGGACAAGTTCGCCCGAACTTGTAATACTTTGATCAAGTTCGCACGAACTTGATCAAAAGGAGCCTAAAAAAAATTTGGCGATAGAAATTTTTTCGGGTTTTCGATGACCGAACAAGGATGTTCAGGGACACCGTTTAGAGCTTCAGAGTACAGATTTTGTGATACGGTCACAAAATTTTGAAGATAACGGGAGAGTCATTGATACCGGTGCAGAATGTTGATCATTTGGGTGTCGTGACTAGTAATGGGCCTAAACGTTAAATCCACATTTGTTAAAAACTGAAAGTTCCGGATTTCAGGGGGAATTTCAGTGAAATCTTCAGTATAGTCAGAATTTGCAAAAATGAGGGGGAATAAAAAATTTTACAATATATGAAGATTCCGGCATTTTTGAAATTCGTGACTGCTGCAACAGTATCCGGGTGGTTACCGATTGCAGATTATCGGGAAATGCAGAGGATCGAGATTCATCGGGTGATCATAGGAAGTTCAGATTTTTCAGATTATGACACAGAACGATGCTTAAGGGTTAGAGTCCTGGTCTTCGGTGAAGGAACAGTTAGCTGGATTAGCAGTCATTAGTACCAGTGAGGAACTGAGGACGTTCAAACGTTCGGTGACGATCGCAGACGGATGGTTTCAAAATTACTAAGGAGATTTGAAGTTATTCAAGATATAACTGATGATAGCCTTTGGTGGCCATTTTTTTAGTCTTCAAGCAGATGAATCATTCTTCTCTTTGGACTAACCGCCGTTGGATGATGATGTTTGGTGATTAAGTGGCGCTGGTCTACCGGAGATAGCTATATATCTTGCATTGTGACTGAAGAGGGAGAATGGGATTTTGGTCACAGACGTATGTTTCTCAGATTCGATGTGTTACCAGATTATTTGTTTCCGATGAAGATTTGCTGATTGAGCAGATTACTGATTTGTTGATCAAATCTTTCTGAATGGTGCTTAACTGCGATTACGAAAATCAGGATTTCGGATTTTCGAGGGTATTCGTTGATTTGAAGTTTTTCGATTCGGTGATTCGAAGTTTCTATCAATTGTCGGTTGAGTTTTTGATACTTTAGGAGTGTGCGGAACAAACTCTCGATGCTCAACGCTTATTCAAAAACTGAACTCGGATACGGTTATCGTCGAAATGGAGAAGCTGCTGCACTGATTAGCTTCGAGTTGATGGTTATTCGAGAAAATTTGTCGGTCAAGTAAATCAGAGGAGTCGGAAACCATGCAACCAAAGATCAAAACTGGAGATTTCAACGGTTTTTAAAGTTGATAAAACAAACCCGGATCATCAATTAAGGGGGAATCTGTTGACGCGTCTCGACGACATCGGAAGACACCTTAATTGAAGTTGCAAAATATTCAAACACGGCTCAGATTTTGAAGATCAAGATGTCACACCCCAACCGATGGCGGAAACATCGGGATGAGACGAACAAATCGTTCAAAAGTATCATAACACTATTGTGACAATATAATTAAATTCTATTTCATAAATACTAAGAATTCAAATACGATGTTTCAAAAAAAGTAAACATAGCATAACAAAACGATTATTTAAGATGTGTTTCTAAAGTCCATCCTAACCTGTTTCTTCTCTCCATCTTGACTATCAACCTGCAACATGTATTACAAGTTTGATACATAGTATAATAGAATAAAAAGACTCATATCCAACACGAAAACATATACAAGTTTCACCATGCTAGCTAACGCAGTCCAAGTGATAGCCCAAGTTTCCAATGCGTTAATGTTGCCTATCCCAAAGTTTCACGGGAGATTAATGTGTTTAACTTAACAATACCCCAAAGACTAACGGGGAGGTGCATTACCCCTATAGCATATGCATAGTACTACCATTGTTAAGGCAGAACTACACACAAGGATTAAACGTTCACATAGCATCAAAGTCTCAGGTATCACAAGTTTCATGTTTCATGTTTAAATGGATGGAGTAAGTTTCAAATAAGCTTCAAGTGCCAAGTGTCTTGATATAGAATACATGTTGCACCCCAAAAGTGATAAAACAAAAGGGGATCGAGTATACTCACCTTAGGTTGCGTATAGATTTCTTGGAATTCGTACGAGTAGAGATGATAAAGGGTCGACAAAAGGAGTGATTAACCTAGAATAAGATATAAGTTTGGTTATTGGATGATATGGATTTTAGGAATCGTTTTGATTGCTCGCTCTCGATTACGATTAAACTTGTAAGGGTTTATAATAACAATATTAAAAGAATAACGATGATAGAAATATTAAAGTTAATAATGGGTTTAAAAAAATGTTTAGATTAGTAATAATAATGATATTAATTCCAACATTAAAGATTCAAATAATAATAATCTTTAAAATTTTAACACTGATAATATTAATAATAATAAGATTATTAATGTAATCTAAATATGTTAATCATGAAATGTAGATTAATATAAATAATAATACTGATTTTAAATGAATAACCCCACGGTCTCCTGTTTTGTTTCTTTTTCTCATTTTTAACTTTCAGTAAATTACAATTCAGTCCCTGTAGTATGGTTTAGATAAAAGTCCATTAGGCCCCTTGATTAGTTAACTTGGTTAACTATAATACTACTTTAATACATTTAGATTTAACCAAGTTAGTTAATGAGTGTTAAATCTTTTTATTTAATAAAAGATTAAATGACTAATTAAATAAGTATTAATTTCATAATTAAAAATATTGAATATTAAATACTTTAGTTAAATAATTAAAGAATAAATAATTTATAAATGTATTAATTAAATTAGTTAATCAATAATTAAGTAGTTTTATAAATGATTTTAACTTTTTAAGATCATATAACTATTAGATAAATAAATGATAAACAATGATTTATTTAATAAATGTATAACTAATTAAATAATTAAAAATATTGAATATTAAATACTTTAGTTAAATAATTAAAGAATAAATAATTTATAAATGTATTAATTAAATAAGTTAATCAATAATTAAGTAGTTTTATAAACGATTTAACTTTTTAAGATCATATAACTATTAGATAAATAAATGATAAATAATGTTTTATTTAATAAATGTATAATTAATTAAATAACTAAATAAGATTAATAAATAATGAATAATAAATAAATGATTAAATGATTATTTATTGTAAATAAAGGTATAAATGTTTATAAAAGGATTTAAATAGATATTGAATATATATAAATAAATATTGAATAAATAATGATTAAATAGTTAATATATTTAAATGAATAATGAATTTAAATAAATAAATTGAATAATTTGAATAATTAATGCTGAATAAATAAGGAATAATAAATAAATAAATAAATAAATACCGCGAAATTATGGAGCGTTACAGTCTCCCCTACTTTAAGAGATTTCGTCCTCGAAATCTTTCGGAGAAGGACTGAACAAGAGTTTGGAAAGAGATTATAAGGTTTGCTATTAGAATCAAGCGTGTTTAATGAATGTTTTCACAAGTTTAACATGTTTCAAGTGTTTAATAAGAATCAAGATTCGCAAGTATAATATTCCAACATTCCAATGATTACACAAATAAATGCAAACATTAAAGAAAATTCCATTCTCATTATGATCAAAAAGTCCCCGAATACAAGATTTGAAATGAAAGAGAGTACAATTATTTAAATAAAGAAAGTACGACTAGTCTAGCTCAAAACAAGAAACTCAAAATGAAGGCATAAAGGTGCTGAAGGTTAGTTTTGGTTTTGAGGTTGGACTTGGGCTTGGTTGACTGGTGGGGTAGGGTTGTTGCAACAATAAGGTCGGTATGTCCAAAAACGGTTACAAATGGTGCAATGACGACACCTAGCGTTGACAGGGTGGTGGTAGTGGCAAGTTTTACACTTGGGATTAACCCCTGTGTATGGCTTCTTGGTGTTTTCTGGTGCAGTTGGGTTTGGGTTTGCATTGTAGTCGGGTTTTGAAGTTTTCGTTCTTGTCCTCACAACTACTTGGTTGTTGGGTGATTTGTTTGGCAGAGGCTACAACTTGCTTATCGCGAATGCGATTGTTATTGAAGCTAGCAGCGAGACGATAGACATCCTCAATATTGCCAAGTTAGGCTGCCTCAATAGTGTCACGCATACTCGAGGGTAGGCCATGGATGTATTTCCTGATCTTGCGTTCAGGAGTTGACACAAGGTGAGGTACAACGAAACTCACTGCTTAAAACGGGTGGTATAGGCTAGGTTATCATCTCCAACTTGCTTGAGGGCCCAAAACGCTTCCTCAAGTTCATATTGTTCATGAGGAGGGCAAAATTTCCATCATAAGTTGTTTCACTTCCTCCCAAGGTAACGCATATGATTCCTCATTCGAACGTATGTTCCTTTCATTGGTCCACCATTCCAAGGCCCTATCTTGGAACACCCCAGTAGCACTACTTTTTAAGCTCTTCGGGGCATTCGCTATTGATGAAGGTAACTTCTATGCTATCGAACCATTCAAGCATAGCAGTCACCCCCTCCTTGCCAGTGAATGGCTTAGGGTTGCAAGAAGCAAAGTGCTTATAGCTGAAAGTTACAGCCTTGGGTTTGGATGTCTTCGAGTCAGCAGAGGAGTTGGGAGTGTTCGAAGCTTGGATCTCAGTGACGATCTTGGGGACAATTCGAGCAATTTGGTTAGCCATGAAGGTCATCATCTTCTTTTTAGAGTTGGTCTTTGACCTCTTGGTGGAGTTGGTGCTATGATGGGAAGACATCTAAGAATCAAACGAAACAAAAGATGGATGAGACTTTGATCATAATTTTTCGTTTAATATTGTTTTCATGAATGCATCATATAGCATATCGTGTCACATAACATACAAAAGTTTCAATTTGTTTCACATAACATGATCATGAGTTTCACGTATTGTAATGTAGATAATGGAAACATCGTAAATTTAGTTTGTTCACGAAAAATTATTATTAATTGTTTTAGATTGCGAAAATAACATGATTCGTGTCTCCAACTTGAAATGAAAGGATATGCCCAAATATAAAACACATCAAAATTGAGATAGCATAAAAAGAGGTTTAATGTAAAACATGGATTGTCACGGAACATAAAATAAACTATTCCAGAGTAAATCGAAGTCCTTTTCAAATTAAGGAAACGTGCTTTGGCCTAATAGACAAACACTCTCATCGAGGAGCGACTAACGATGTTTGTCCTTCCAGTTACTACACGTCCTTAATCGATTGGGAAAATCAAAACTTTGGCGAGATCGAAAATCGAGGAGTGGGACTAGTTATTAAGGTATGAGTCTCACCTCTAACTCAATAACCTCGTACCCTAACGTGGTTAGTACTTATCAAGAGATAAGGGTCCACTAGAGTATGGAATGGAAATTTCCCATCAAGGTTTGGATATCACTCATAACTTGAGGGTGTATTTCGTGCAAACAAAGTTTAGCTGAGTGAAAGTTATCACCAATGTTGGGAATCACCCCTGTTTTGATGAATCATTTCGATTGTGTTATAAGATGTCTTCAAAGCCTCCAAGTGTGTATTGTGTTAGCCTTAGGAAAGCATGTACGTTTAAGAGTCCAAAGAAAATAGGAGAAGCAAATAAGGTAGAAAAGAGATAGTTTTAAATAACACTTAGTGAGAAAAGCTCCTAAATATAGACTAGGCAAAGCATTCCTACTTTTCCTTTCCCTATAGTTATGGCTCTGATACCAATCTGTCACACCCCAACCGATGGCGGAAACATCGGGGATGAGACGAACAAATCGTTCAAAAGCATCATAACACTATTGTGACAATATAATTAAATTCTATTTCATAAATACTAAGAATTCAAATACAATGTTTCAAATAAAGTAAACATAGCATAACAAAATGATTATTTAAGATGTGTTTCTAAAGTCCATCCTAACTTGTTTCTTCTCTCCATCTTGACTATCAACCTGCAACATGTATTAAATTATGACCAACAATAATTTTGAGCGAGTATACAAGTTTGATACATAGTATAATAGAATAAAAAGACTCATATCCAACACGAAAACATATAACAAGTTTCACCATGCTAGCTAACGCAGTCCAAGTGATAGCCCAACTTTCCAATGCGTTAATGTTGCCTATCCCAAAGTTTCACGGGAGGTTAATGTGTTTAACTTAACAATACCCCAAAGACTAATGGGGAGGTGCATTACCCCTATAGCATATGCATAGTACTACCATTGTTAAGGCAGAACTACACACAAGGATTAAACGTTCACATAGCATCAAAGTCTCAGGTATCACAAGTTTCATGTTTCATGTTTAAATGGATGGAGTAAGTTTCAAATAAGTTTCAAGTGCCAAGTGTCTTGATATAGAATACATGTTGCATCCCAAAAGTGATAAAACAAAAAGGGGATCGAGTATACAAACCTTAGGTTGCGTATAGATTTCTTGGAATTCGTACGAGTAGAGATGATAAAGGGTCGACAAAAGGAGTGATTAACCTAGAATAAGATATAAGTTTGGTTATTGGATGATATGGATTTTAGGAATCGTTTTGATTGCTCGCTCTCGATTACGATTAAACTTGTAAGGGTTTATAATAACAATATTAAAAGAATAACGATGATAGAAATATTAGAGTTAATATTGGGTTTAAAAAAACGTTTAGATTAGTAATAATATTAATTCCAACATTAAAGATTCATAATAATAATAATCTTTAAAATTTTAACACTGATAATATTAATAATAATAAGATTATTAATGTAATCTAAATATGTTAATCATGAAAGTAGATTAATATAAATAATAATACTGATTGTAAATAAATAACCCCACGGTCTCCTGTTTTGTTTCTTTTTCTCATTTTTAACTTTCAGTAAATTACAATTCAGTCCATGTAGTATAGTTTAGATAAAAGTCCATTAGGCCCCTTGATTAGTTAACTTGGTTAACTATAATACACTTTAATACATTTAGATTTAACTAAGTTAGTTAATGAGTGTTAAATCTTTTTATTTAATAAAAGATTAAATGACTAATTAAATAAGTATTAATTTAATAATTAAAAATATTGAATATCAAATACTTTAGTTAAATAATTAAAGAATAAATAATTTAAAATGTATTAATTAAATAAGTTAATAATAATTAAGTAGTTTTATAAATGATTTTAATATAACTATTAGATAAATAAATGATAAATAATGTTTTATTTAATAAATGTATAATTAATTAAATAAATAAATAAGATTAATATATAATGAATAATAAATAAATGATTAAATGATTATTTATTGTAAATAAAGGTATAAATGTTTATAAAAGGATTTAAATAGATATTGAATATATATAAATAAATATTGAATAAATAATGATTAAATAGTTAATATATTTAAATGAATAATGAATTTAAATAAATAAATTGAATAATTTGAATAATTAATGCTGAATAAATAAGGAATAATAAATAAATAAATACCGCCAAATTACGGAGCGTTACACAAGATCAAGCTTCGGCAGTAACGAACAAGTGGGAATCTGTTAATGTATTTTGTGTTCGTCACTTGTCAAATAGGCTAGATTGAGTGCGTGTTGAATATTGTATAGGTTAGAATCGAACACACGACCAAAATACGGAGATTATAGTGTAAATGGGGTCAAGTTTGCCCAAACTTGACCTGTGAAGATCAAGTTTGCCCGAACTTGACATGTGATGGTCAAGTTCGCCCGAACTTGTCTTGTGAAGGACAAGTTCGCCCGAACTTGTCCATGCACACTCGGCGAACTTGTTACCCTATATATAGGTGTGTTGTTCATTTGCCATTCAAGTTTTTGCCATCCCTACGGGGAGGTGCTGCCGGATTCTCTCCAGGAACTCCGGCACCTGGACTTAAAGATGTATGCTCTTTTGGTATGAATGAAGACTTCCGCTGCATTATGTTTCTACTCCTTTCTGTAATAACATTCTACCGAATCGGTTTACGTTTACGCACTAACTTCCGTCTAGAACCACGTGATCACGGACCTTCAAAGATAATGAGTTGTAGTCTCATTTATAATCAAAACTAAACTAGAGGGACCAAAGCTGCCAAAAAGGAAACTTGTTTTATTAAAACATAAAAATTAACACATAACACACACTTAGTGTGTATTGGTTGATCCTCAGAAGAAAGATCAAGAGCAAAACCCTTGTTCAAGCTTAGTCTATCAAATTGAAGATCAATTCGAGACCCAAATCAATGCATGAACGCATTTTAACGATCACCTAGTCAAGGGGATCATAAGGTATGTCTTAAAATCTAGATTGGTAAAAGTTGTAACTTGAGACAAGTAAAATACTTGCAATTAGATTGTTGGATTATGATCCAAAGATGAAAATGAGTGTTTATGTATGCTTAATTTCGTAATACATAATGAAATTATGAGACAATTGAGGCAAGATTACTTGTAAATGATTAACAAGTAGTTTATGAAGTGGGTTTTGATAATATGATGAAGAGTATGATAAACTTGTGTTTAGAATCATCATACATGGTAGTAATCGAAAGATATTTGAACAATTTATATGTTTGAGTACATGTTCATACTTGTCATGAAATGAGTTTGTTGAACTTAATTGTGCATTGACATATGTTAATAGGCAGTTGACTTTTAAAAGTCAAACTAACCTAAAATAAGATCAAATGATAATTTTGATATAAAATATGTAAGGTGGAATAGTCGTAATGAATGATGACTAATCTAACCATCTTGCGAATGAAAAGTGGTAGTTTGACGCTTGACAGGCTATGTGGAAACTTGGGAAGAAGCGGGTCAAACGTATCAAGTACATGGGAAAAGCATAATCGGATGTAAGGTAAGTAAAGCTTACACACTTCCAATGAACACCCACTTCTTGTATTTGTTCCGAACAAGGTAAATTAGTATTTGAAATATGATGTTCTGACGCGGAAATAATACGGGTCGGAACAAATGGAAATGGTAAGAAACCATATTTGATGGTAAAAAGGTTTTTTGGTCATGTGATGACGAATAAACAAGGAGTTTTGAAAAGTAACCTTATGGTGTAACCCATAATGGGTAAAAGGGGTAAAATAGTAATCTGGTCACGAGTTGATGGATAAATAATCAGTTTGAAAAAAGACACCCTATGGCGTAAGCCATAATGGGTCAAACGAATTAAGAGACGACTTTTAAGTAATATGATCATATGGTGTAAGACGAAACGGGCTAAATGGGTGAGATGGTAAGTAAAGATTATCTCACAATAATAAAATGGTCGTTTAGGTCAAACGGGTCAAAAGGGTGATGTTATCACCATTTGACAATATAGACAAATGGTTGCTTGTCGAGTTTTGTGCTCACATGAAGAATAGCGTATGGATTGCATTGTTTTTAATTAGAAATTTATGATGCAAGGCATTAAAACGGGTCAACGCTATGACCCGAGCCAGGTACGTGTAATGGGTCAAACTCTCAATGAGGACTTGGGGTCTGATGAGAGTTAAACGAGTCATGGGTGAACATTGGATATCCTAAAGAGAGGTATATTTAATAATTTAGATTGGAGATATTATGTTCTTAGAAACATAATGATTTTAAATAGAATATGGGTTAAAAGTGCCCACTTGGTCAAAACAAGCTTTAAATGTCTTTCGTGGTTAAAAGGACTAAAGTTGACCAAAACGCCCTTGAATGACAAATCGGGCAAATAACCCTTAATGGTAGTTTAAATATGAGTTTTATAATTTCAGACAATTCTTCTGGTAGTATAAAGTGGAAGGTTTAAACCATTTGGGCTTAATGCTACATAGTGGGTCATTTTCGTAAAAATGTCAAACTCGAGGGTAGAATGGGAAGATAATGATTTTTCCTATCATAATCCATTACAATTGAAGTTGTGAGGATGAATGAATAAAGATCATAAAGTGAGACTAAGAGACATGAAGGAATGCAGATAATTTAAGCTTAAATGATTAAATCCCATAACGGGTTAAAATAAATATGCGCATAAACCAGGTAATGGCTGCGAAATCCTTAAAATATGTGAATCCGAGTTGAGGATTTTGAGTTAATTACATAGACAAATGTTTTACGACTAGAAACAAGTTTCAAGAGAAACAAATAAGTATTGAAGAAGTTATGGAAATTTTACATTAAAATGGAAGTTTAACTGATAAGTGAACATTCATACAGTTGGGTGAACGTTCCTGCTAATGAATGAACATTCCTACAGCTGAGTGAACAATCCTACTGATGAGTAAACATTCCTACAGCTGAATGAACATTCACACTGATGGGTGAACATTCCTGCTGATGGTGAACATTCATTAAATGGCTATTTGAGTGGGTTTAACTTCAGTAGCTTACGACGGGATATATAACAAAACGCTTATTTTGTCGTTTTGGGACCTTCAGGTTAATTTTGTTACGTGAATTATAAATAAACAGACTCAGTTAAAGAGTCATGATTGAAAGGTTTGGAATTCTTAAAAGAAATCGGATTAACCAAAGTTCAGCGTTTGAAAGGTCAAACGGGTCAATTTGCATAATTGCGAACCGGATAATGATCACATAAACGCAAGAATAATACCCCGTGTTATGGGGTATAGTCGTGAAAATAATGTTCTTGCATAATGATGTAACTTCTGTGAGATTGTTTGCTTAAACATGTAAACAGGTCAATTATTTAAAACATATATACTGGAAAAAATAATGTAAAACAAATTTTTGTGAGTCTGGATCATGGATTCACAAGTTAGAAATGCTGGCAAATGTTTTACAAACACGTTGGAAAAAGTTTCATGCGAAACAGATGAGAAATGAGAAAGTTACAGAAGTTTTCGAAACAAAAACGGCAAACATGGATTTGCTGCTGCAGCCCACCATAAGCTATGGTGGCCAGCCGTAGGCAGCTACTGTTGTGGCAGAATCTCATGCTGTAAGCTACGTCAGAATCTTCAGCCGTAGGTATTTGTGTAAATTGTTGTTTTCATTATTTTAAGCTTTCAGGCTTAACTAGTTAGTTATAAACTCCATATAACTAACGTATTTCATGATTTATGGAATACAGGTAATGGTTTGAAGCACCGGAGGATGATCAAGCTTAACGAAGAACCGAACACGACCAAAGTTCAAGCTTCCGCATTTTGGTTTAGTAGTAAATCAAACCGAACATCGTCAATAAGTTGTAATGTTTTTTAATACTTAAGAAGTTTTAATTAACTTCAAAATTGAGTAGGTTATGTGTTTGCATTATAAATGTATAAATGCGAACTCTTATTAAATACTTTGTATATAATAAATATGGGTCTTACACTTCCACCACCGAAGAAGACAATCGGGGGTTTCAATTCCACCTACTTTTGAACATCAACAAAAACTCCCAATTATTTCGTCACAAAAATGGACCCACGACAATCATTACCTACCATCATCGTCGTCACTGTCACGTCATTAACCCCACAAGCACCACCACCATCACTTTCCACCGGCGATGATGATGCCACCAACTTCCTACACCATATTTTCAACAACAATTGGTTCTTGAAACCAATATCATCATCATCTTTACTCAATTCTCAAAGTAGGTGTTCAAAGATTTCATGTAGCATTAAGGAGAAATAGAATCTTGAAGAAAGCAATGGGCTTTCTTCCTTGGTTAGTGAGTTAAGGGTTGATGGTGAATTGGGGGGAAATCTTGAAGTGGGTTTGGGAAATTAGGGTTTGAGAAGTTGAATTTAGGGTGTTGGAAACAATGTGTCGTTTAGATATAAACTTATTGGGACTACTTCAATCGTTTTTGTTATTAGTAATATGGATAAGGTAAAGATGGTTTTTTGTATTGTTTTGATTTTATTTACAGAGTGTTCATGTATAGATATCATATTAATAGCGCTAGATTATTAGTTTACAAGTATGTTTTTTTGGATTTCAGTACATGTTATTTTGAGTTTCTTGTTATATTTGAATTTATTGCTATTATGAATTCCTTTCTCCTTGTTTTCTGCTATTTAATTGAGTTATTTATTAATTAGTTGTGATTGCATTTGATTAAATGATCCAAGGACGAATTTTGAAATAGATTATAAACCACAGAAACGTAAATTGATATGAAATAAGGGTAATATAGTCATTTCAGTGACTAAGACCAACGGAGTTAGCTTGAGAGACTCAAAGTGTAGCGTTTGTTAAACCACAAGGGTTTAAGTTTCCTCCGAATACTTAAGCTGACTCCACCTATAAACCACATGGTCGCAAATTACACACTAATCTTAGTATTAATCTATTATATTTTAAAGTGCGATGAGAGAAATAGTATACTTTTAGACCATATGTAGTGGGAGGGTAAAACAAAGCTCTCGCCCTTAGGCATTTTGCGCCATGTGGCAGTCCAATCAGCAAGGGGCTTTATTGGGCGTTTTTTAAAATGGATGTAGCGGAATAAAGCCCAATAATACCCCAACCAATCATTACCCAATTTTTTTTTGTTTTTTTTAATTTAAGACTAATGATTAATGATTTGGAACAATCTGATTGGCCAAAGAAACAAGGGACCGGCGTTTTTTAAAGCACGCCTATGGAATTTTTTTTTTGAAAAAAAAAGCCAGGGGGCAGGTAAGGGCTTTTTTGGGAAAAACGCCAAGAAAACCCCACTACGGATGGTCTTAGATCTTCTCATTTTGTCATGATTTAGTAAACATGATCATGTAAAATTAAATTTTAGGATTATTATAGTTTGATTTTTTTTCTTTTTTTTTTTTTTGCATTTAGTTTGTTTTTAGTTTTTTTTAATCAAACACATCATTATTATTTAAACATGATTATATAAGCTTAAATCACATAATCATGTAAAACAAATAACATAGAAAATTTAGAAAACTAAAAGTTAATGACAATCGTTTTTACGACGGGGGACAGTTTTAAGGTTTTATGTAGGAGTGATATCGATTGCGACATGTTTTTGGTTATGAGTTTTGATACTTGGAATAGTAGTGGGATTCCTGGTGCAATCCACATAAAGAAAACTTAGTTATAATATATATTAAATTTCTTTCTTGTTAGCTACAAGTAAGTTTTTTTCTTTTTATTATGGTCATCAAAAGTTTTCCTTTTTCCATTTTAGTCACATTTAACCAAGGTATAATTTATTTTATTTTTGTAAATTAAATAAAAAATGTAAATAAGTTTTTCCTTTTTCCGTTTTAGTCACATGTAACCTAGGTATAATTTATTTTATTTTTGTAAACCAAATAGAAAATATAAATAATAATTAATAATTTTGTATTAAATATTTTTTTATATATTAAATATGTTAAACATTCATGAGATGTGTTATCCTAAACTAATTGATCTGGTAGTCATTGGCCAGTGTTATATTTTATGTATTATTTTTATTTTAGAATAATTATAATTTTGTTTATTAAATTTATTTATCAATCATAATAAATTTGGATACTCACGGTTTTACTTGATTTTAATTTTAAGACATGACTTTTCATGATTTGCAAATATACCGTCAAATGTGTTTTTATCTACATTTCAACGTGAGTGTTTTTATCTACATTTCAACGGTAGTGGCTTTCACAGGTTGGTAATCTTCGCGAGCCGGGTTGAAACACCACTTTATGGTTTCCATGTCACCGTTTTTCTCTATTTGTTACATATTATTTCTTTTTTTTTTATTTTACACATTTATGTTTTGCAGCCTTATACTAGCATTTACCGTTTAGTTCGTACATGAATTCTCCGCCGCAACGCGCAGTAAGAAAATCCTAGTATAATATTAAATCAAAGAAGTTTCAACAGTCACTAAGTTTTTGTTTTAATTTTAATTTTTAATTTCTTTTTATATTTTATTACTACACATATTATTAAATCAAATAAGTCTTATCAATAACTAAGTTCTTTTACTTTTATTATTATTTTTATTTTTAATTTATTAATATTTTATTATTATATTAAACATATTTTGTTTTTCTCTTATAATTTAGAATACGAAATTTTTTTCTAAAATTCAAGTACCTCATACGATGTGCCTATTTTTATCTACATCTTGATATAAAAATTTACGAAACTAGGTTATGAGTGGTAATGCATAGGCAATCGAAGCACAAACGTATATGTTACGAAAATTACCTCACATTTATTTTTAATATATCAATAGACGTGTTCACTTTTTTCGTTATTTTATTATTATACTACTAAGATGTATTATCTACTTTCAATAAAAATTTGTACAAAATCGAATGTTTCACACAAAATTGATTTTTTTGTTCTTTAGTATGACAAATCGAGCCGGTAGCGTTTGTAAAACTTTGTTAGCAGTATAGAGTATCTTTTAGTGTCGGTGTCGTGATGCACTGAACTAATATTGTGCGAATAATATTGGTATCACGTCGGATTCAACCGAACATCAATACTATTATTAGTACTATCATGTTCATTTTTATAGTTTTCAATTGATGCAAAACATGTGTCCATATTATGATGACTCTATATTTTGTTGTTTATCTTTCTCGGTTGCTATAATGAATCTCATAGCGTAAAAGTACCATAATAAACCGAACTATATCAACTAAATTGCTGCCACAATGCACAAGGAAATTCTGCTAGTTGGTATTACTATTACTATATATATTAAATAACATCATGAAAACACAACATATTTATTTACTTTTATGTTTTGACCACAAGTCTTTATTAGTTTCATCATTAACCCCTTAAGTGCTTTTTGTTTTGTTTTATATTTTGATCACCAAAGTTTTGGTTCTTAACCTTTTAGGGATAAATATTTTTTCTTCTTTTTTAAAGTTTCAAATTAGCCCTCTACTTTATAATAAATTACGTCTTTAACCCAATAGTTTTATAGTTTTATTTTTCTTTTATAACTTTCATTCGTTAGTTTATTTTTACAAAAAACTAAATACTTAATATAATTTTTTTTGAAACGGCTCAACATCACGTCTCCACCACCATTTTTTTCCATTCGTTTGTTCGGGTCGTAACACCACGTCATAGGTACCATGTCACCAATTTCTTCCATTTGTTACATTTTATTTCAGAGGCATTTATATTATGTATTTTTCATATCGGTCTTTATCGTTTAGTACGTACGCCTCCCCCGCGGTAACGCTGTTGGGAAAATCCTAGTTATTATTAAGTAATGGGTTGAGTACATAAAATCAATATTTTATATTATAAAAATAAAAAAAATTATAAGCTACATTAACAAACTTTCTTTATTTACTTTTTGTAAAAACAGTTTTTAATTTTTTATTTAAAATCATTTATATTGTTTAGATAAAGGTTTTGTACATTTTAAAAATTGTTTCTTGTTTAATTCTTTAACTATTTCTTAATTCTTTGTAAATAGTATTTATTTTTTTCTTTTTCAATTATAAAAAAAATGGTTCCTTTTATTTACAGATACTAAACTTACAATTATTAGTTTAAAACGGTTGCATGCGTCCTAATATAAGCAATTTGTTTTATTTAATATAATACAATGTAATGACATACTTGTAATGACTAATGACACACTGAAAATTAAAAATCCATATTTGATCTTTAAAATGCCTAAAATCAGATTCTTCTCCGAGCTCATGCGCCAACTTATGATGACGAACTTCGATGACACGATAACACACTAAGTAGTAGAAAAAGTTAAGTAGATAACCAATAATTTTAATCCAAGTGACCCTCGTTAATATCACTCGAAAGCCAACTTATGTTACTTCCTTTGGTCGTGATTGCGTCCACAACGTTAATCAAAAGGCTTCCAGCGATCCCAGAAATTGCATTGCTCACTAGGAACATGGCTACGGCTATACTAGACATGCCTTTAGGGAGCTCAGAATAGTAAAACTCAATCTGGCCAACCACATTGCTGACATGACGGTTGTTGTATTCGAAGCTGCCAAATCCCGTCTTTTGGTTTCCACAATTGCAGATACCATCATGCCTCCGATTGAGATTACTAACCCAATTCCCATTCGTGTTTTTGGATGGAACCCACGTGGCTTTTGTGTATATTTTGCTATAAATGGGACCAGGATACAATCATAAAGCGCGATCCATATTGTGAGTGTCAAGACCAAGAATATGGTGAGTGATGCAGCTGGGATCTCGAACCATGAGGTGATATATCTGTTCATTGTTTTCGCTTGGAGTGTTGGGAAATTCTGTGAAATGGTCGTGAATAATAGAATGCCCCGTGGACCACAATGGTAATACCCGAATTAGTGATTTAAGGGATTCTACCTTTTCAACATTTGAGACACTCCATGGATCTAGCCCCGAAGAATCATAGTTTAAGTCTTTAAGAACGCACGCTTTGTTGAAAAACCTAAAATCCAAATTACACGAGTTAGGTAACAAATTTAGAAGGTCAAGCAGGTTGTTTGTTACTGGATAAGTAATATGCCAAACGAGTTTGGTTGTGTTGTGTTATCAAGAAATATTTTTTTCTCAATATTTTTTAACTTTTTCATACACAGTTTTGGTATTTTGTGCATTTAAAATAGGAAAATCTTGACAACATCCCTTCTGACTCTAAAAACTTTCGAAAATAGCCTTTTGAATATTTTTACCTTAATTTGTTTTTGTTTAAAAACTTGGAAAAACTAAGGCCCGGGGGATCGTCACCAATCGCACCATTACGTGCTAGAGAGGGCATGAGGTGCCCTCTTTACACGTCGATGGGACTTGTCCCAAAGATTCAAGACGTACCCACGAATAAAGTAATTTGTTTTTCTTTTCTTATGCACCCGACACATCATCCGGCGCATAAGCA
The DNA here is from genome assembly GCA_947069175.1 of Scalesia atractyloides. Classification (NCBI taxonomy): domain Eukaryota; kingdom Viridiplantae; phylum Streptophyta; class Magnoliopsida; order Asterales; family Asteraceae; genus Scalesia; species Scalesia atractyloides. The sequence continues at coordinate 85,192,509 of CAMTDV010000018.1, forward strand.
TGTCTAGTTTCGTGCTTTTCTCTTTGGTATACTTATTTTTCATGTTGACGCATTCTACAAATATAAATAGTTGACTGTAAATCGGTAGCTATAGTTTTGTAGTAATTCTCGAACCTTAAGTTGTCGGTTAGCTCAACGTGGTCCAATTCTTTACTAAAATTGTAGCAGTCACCAGGAAGAAGTTCGATCCTACGATTCTTAAAGGCAACGACTAAAACTTGAACTAGACCTAAAAACAGGCTCTCACTAGGCTTCACTTTGACGTAAAGAAACGACCCAAGTAAGAACATAAGAGCAGAACATAGCATAATGAGAACAGCAACTGTGAATCCAACTTGCCAACCAAGTTGCTCTTTGTCACACCCCGACCCGTAGCGGAATAAGAGTCGGGGCATAATTGGGTTATCACCAAAGCTCATGACATTTACTAATATGTTTCATATTTATTAAAGTCAAAGTTTCATTCCAAATAATCCAAACATGTCCATACAATACAAAGAAATAACCAAACAAAATAGTTCCAAGCTCTAAATCATTTTATTCTTCTAGTCCAATCCTAAGTGTTTCTGGCTGCAGCTGGTTCACCTGTATCATGTGTAAAAATGGGAGTTTTTGGGTCAACATAAGTTGGCGAGTGAATCTTGTTAGATAAACATTTATTATTGATTTACTTGTTAGTTTATCAATGAAAAATTGTGCATAATCATAAATGAGCAAATGTAAATAATCAAGCAGTGGCAAATAGCAATCACAACTATAACATACAATAACATATGATAGCATACTTTAACATACCAACATCATACAATAAATAACATAATTGAAACTGTGCGATCAAGGCTCAATCAAACGGAGCCGATCGTATTGCATGTACTGAAAATGTAAAATGTCTGTGCGATCAAGGCTCAATCAAACGTAGCCGATCGTATTGCATGTACTGAAAATGTAAAATGTCTGTGCGATCAAGGCTCAATCAAACGGAGCCGATCGTATGTGGGCACGCCAGGTTCACGCTCATAATGTAATGGGGAACATGCTCAACGCTCATAATGTAATGGGGAGCGGCGGCCTATGAAATTGCATGTACTGAAAATAATAAATTGCATCTAACAATAACCACACAAACAGTTGAAACAAACTGAATACACATGTTCATGATATGATGTATGCACAATGGTTTAAATATAATATATATAACAAGACACATGATACACCCCAAAACGTGATTAAACGGGGAATTTGTAAAGATTCACTCACATTGGGTGCGTTGGATTGGAGATGATGAGATGCGCACGAGTCGGGAGAATTGAACAACGAGAATTACTAACCTAAATAATAACGGAAAAATATAGTAAATGAGTGGATTTTATTAAGGATTTTAATGGAATTTTTAGATATATTTTTGTGAGTTTAAGGCTATTTTCTATCTTTAAAAATGTTATTTTAAGTATTTTTAATTGATTTTTAAATTAAATTAAATAAATAAAAAAAATTGTTTATTTTGCGTTGACCGTTGACCGTTGACTTGTTGACCTGTTGACCGGTTCGGTCAGGGTGCATGAATGCGCTGGGCGAGACTCGAACCCGAGACCTCCCGTACGCGTGCACGCAGCTCTACCAACTGAGCTACGTGTCTAACCCGAAATAATCTTGTTTTTAATTATATTTATATACTAATTCGATTTAACCAAAATTCTTTTAATTTCAAAAACATTTTAATTCAACAACCCGGTGCCAGTAACAGGTTTCGAACGTGTGACGTGCGACTTAGTGTTGCACACAGTCCACCGCTGGACTGTGTGTCTAACCCGTTCATTATATCGATTTTTAGTATACTTATGTTATATTGCGTCTTCGTCTTCTTCGTTAGTTTTACCCAGAAAACCAAGTCCAACTGTTTTTGACTGATTCATGTCATATTCGATTTTCAAACATTATAAGTAATTTAAAGGTAAAGAATTGAGAGAGTTTGGGGAAAAAGATGTACCGATCAGTGTTGTTCACAGAATTCCGGCAGAGGTCCGTCGGTTCTGGAAGTGAACTCTGGCTGTTAAAATCAATTAACAGTTTTGTTCGATTATTTGTGAAGTTATGGCACTTAATCAAAGTTTAACAGAAGTTTGAAAGGTCATACCAGTTCTCGGTGTGGTTTCGGAAGTTTCAGAAATTTTCCGGCGAAGGTAGGATTTTCGACAAACGTTGACTAGGATTGATTCTGATGGTGTAGTTGTGTTAGTGACCGATTAATCACATGATCGAAACAGAAAGAGTCGAATGAATTACCGTGTGGATGTGAGTCTCGGTTTTCCGGCGACTTGCAGAATTTTTCCGGCGAGTTGATTTAAGCTTCTCCGGTGGACTGTAAGGTTGCGGAAATGTAATTGAAGGTCTTGTAGAGTATTTTGAGTCGCAGGAGAGGTCTAAGATTGAAGTAATCCGAGAATTGAAAGTTTTCGGTTATTAAACCGATCCACTTCCGAATTCAAGTTACATTCACGGCAGCATTGATTGAAATCATCAGTTTATCGGTTATACTCGTTGAATCGCGAGTATCCAGATCGTCTTTGAGTGTTTGATAACCGATTTCAGTTACAATTGGTGAAATCGATTGATTTACCTTAGTCCATAAAATCTATTTGTTTCCTAAAGATGACAGAAAACAAACAAGTGGCAGAGTGGTGATGTGGGTGTGTGTTAAGACTTTGAAGTTATAAACCAGCTGACCCGGGTTCGAGTCCCGGCAGCAACATTTCATTTTTATTTATTTTATTTTCACTTTTTATCAAAAATAATTTTTATAGTTTAGTTTGTTTATTAATTATGTATCATTAAAAATCAAAATAACCATAAATACACAACGGACATTTATAACTTGATATTCGATTACAAAACGGAGCGGATTTTGGAAACCCGTTTTTGACAAATGTTACACTCTTGAATGTAGACCATAGCAGTAAAAGAAACCACTGTTGAGATCATTATAGAAACATGGTACCAGTTAAAATAGCTGTCAATGAGCCTCTGGTTGTTTGGGGTTGGTTGGTGCTTAAGTTGGTCTGCACCAAAGGCTATGGAACACGGTCGGATACAACCAGACCCGATTGAGATTAGAATGAAACATGAGAAAAGGAAAGCTAGTTGTGTTGGTGTTGTTGGGTTGCAACTAGTTTCGGTTTCATGGCAAGAAGAAGGTGTTAATTGTGGAATCACTGAGGTTAACCAGAGAAAAGTCATCCCCTGTCATACAACAATAACAGTGTTATAGTTTCTATTATTATTTATATTTAAGTTTGTGTGTTAGTTATTATTCTAATTCTAGTATTTTTATCGTAATTAATTTGTATAAATAGATCTAAATAAGGATGAAAGAGCAAAATTGGATGATTTTGGCTTACAAGAAGGGTGGAGAGAGACCCGAATGCAATGACCCGAAATCGACCAAAGTAGGAATCAGAGATGAAAGCTCCAAAAATGGAGAGACCATTCGAAAGCGCTGACCAGATCGATAGTATGCTTGTTCCAGTGGCAAGTTCCAAGTGATAAACATCCATGAGGTAGAATATCATGTTAGGCATCAATCCGTAACTCGCCACTCTCTCAAATGCTTCGTTCACTGCCCCCCGAAACAAAACAAAAACAAAATCAAAATTGGAATGGGAATCCATCCATACTCAAACTCACAAAAACTGAGCATAAAGGAAGTAAAAAATTGGTGTACCTATGATGAAAGGCATGGTTATCATACCTCCCTTACGATCATGATGATTGTGAACAAGCAAATTGGTTTGTAATTCCGTTTCGACGGTGGATTCTTCTTGATTTGAGTCTCCTTTCATTGACCGTCGATGTTTTCCTATGTTTGATCGACTTAGATTAGGATGCTGATTGATGAAGTGTGAATGATAATAATTGAATAGGGTGCATGATGGTATTTACAATGACATCTTGACTAGGACAAATACATCTCCATCCATCAACAAATCTGGTGACTGATTCATACATCATTTAACCATAGGACATATGCTAAAAACACCATGTATATTATTTTTTCTAGAAAGCTTCCAAAGCTTGTTTTTAAAAAAGTGTTGGCTAAATGTTAGTTTTCATTGTTCCTAATTTGCCCCTCATTTGTTAACCGAAAACAATTCAAACCATATTGATCTATACAAATTGATTACTGATCTCGAAAGATGCAAAGATAATATGTGTGACCTCAATTTATTCAAACAAAACTATAACACAATAAATTTAAACAAGTTTGTAACACTAATCAATTTAAAAAAGACTTTCAACTCAGGTGTTATTGAAACGTACAAAAATATATACATATACATATTGAAACACATAAGCAAGCTCTAATGTTGTATTTGTGGATATATGGAGAAAGGATGTCGGTAAAGTATATCGGAGGAGGGCCGAGGGTGGGTGGGATAGATTTGAGTGAGAATGACAAGGGAAAGAAACACATGGGTCTAAGCAGGGACCATTGATTTATGGGAGTGTGCGGTTCTTCCTGCCATCCAGCTGACCAATGGTTTACAGGTCGAACCAAACTAAAGAACGAAATGACTATATAATTAATTTTAGTAATAACTAAAATGCTACAAAAAATTTGTAATATATGAATTAAAGTTAAAGGTGCAATACAAGTATGTCGTTATGTACTTATTAGAGTTATAGGTACTGATAGGTAGTTGGAGTTAGATTGTGTGTGAGAGTTGGTTAGTGTATCATCCCCTTGTACCAAAATATAACATTCTCTTCATGTAATAATAAATTGTTATCTCTCATATGTTTGGTGGGATGCGATGCGTTCTGAGATTGGTGCTTTACATGTCAACCAAACTTGGCGTCTACTTCCGGCTCCCACTGATACCAACATTGTTGGTTGTAAGTGGGTTTATAGGATTAAGCATAATCCTAGTGATTTTGTGAGTCGATACAAAGTCCGGCTTGTTGCCAAGGGCTTGCATCAGACTAGGGTGTTCATTATACTGAGACATTCAGCATGATGGTTAAACCCACTACTATTCGTCTTGTTCTGTCTGTTGCTTTTTCTGAGGTTGGGTTATTAGGCAGGTTGATGTCAACAATGCCTTTCTTCATGGTGATTTATCTGAGACCGTGTATATGTCACAGCCTCCAGGCTTTATTGACTCTTCCCGACCTCATCATGTTTGTTTACTGTAGAAGGCTTTTTATGGCCTGAAGCAGGCACCTAGAGCTTGGTTTTCCAAGCTATCATCAGCTCTTTTTTCTGGAGGATTTAGTCTCTCTGACACCTCTCTCTTTGTCTATAGTCGAGATTCGATCATGTGTTATGTCTTGGTTTATGTGGACGATGTTATTATTACCGGGAGCTCTTCTGAGTATCTTAATGGATTGATTGAGCGTTTACATTCACAGGTCGCACTCAAGGATTTGCGAGTTCTATCGTATTTTCTGGATGTAGAGGCTACTTTTACGGATGATGTCCTGCATCTATCCCAGCAGCGCTATCTACTTAATTTCTCGTTATACAGGTATTATGTTGCCTATTCCTACCTTATATCGGAGTACAGTTCGTGCTTTACAGTACTTGGTTTTGACTCGACCCGAGATTGCTTATGCGGTCAGTAAGGTGTCATAGTTCTTACAGACACCTATTGATTGTCACTGGGTTGCGGTCAAGCGTAATTTGAGATATCTTCAGGAGATGATTTCTCATGAATTGAGTATTAAGAGGCTGATAGTTGTGATATATATGCTTATTCGATGCTGATTAGGCTGGTTGTCCAGATGATCAACGGTCTACTACTGGTTATTGTAATTTTCTTGAACCCAACTTATTAGTTGGAGTTCCAAGAAACAGCATACTGTTGCTCGATCTAGTACAGAGGCTGAGTATCGTGCCTTAGCCCATACTGTTGTCTAGGTTCATTGGATTTTATCTCTTTTGTATGAACTACATATTGATTTATCATGTCCACCTACTCTTTGGTGTGACAACATTGGGGCTACTTATCTTGCAGTCAACCTGGTGTTTCATCAGGCATCAAACACCTTGAGGTTGATTTGCATTTTATATGGGATATGGTTTTGGATCATGTTTTATCGGTGAAATATGTTCCTACTACAGTTTAGATTCCTGGTTTCTGACCAAAGGGTTGTCTTTTCTAGGTTTGACAGTCTAAGGTCCAAGCTTCACGTTGTTGCCTCCTGATCAGCTTGAGGGAACATATTATGCATATTAATAAATGAGATGGATTTGACCATAAGAAATGTTATGGTGGAGCTATAAGCAGACATGGCATGTTATTGTGAAGGTAGAGACTCTTTTTAGGTGGGAAGCAATATTACGCAAGCAAGAGGCGGGATCCGTCTTTTATTTGGGTGACCCGTTAGTAAAAATGGATCCTATATATTGTCTTTTAACAAACTTCACTGCCTCACTTCTCTGGAAACCCTAGGTAGCAGCCACCATGTTCCTCATTCTTCTTCCTTACGATTCAACTCAAACCCTAGCTATTAGCCATCGTGATCATCCTCTTCATTGTTCGACGATTCAAATTCTACAATGGATCGGTATGTATTAATCATTTTGGTATTTATTATTTTGATTGTTAATTTGTTCCATCTTTGATCGTCGATTCCTTAGTTTTTCTGATTCCAAGTGTAAATCAGGTTAGTATTATTTGTTATTCCGATTGTTAAATTGATACATCTGATCGTTCTTTCCGATTTGTAAGGTGAATGTTTATATAATTTTCACATGTGTTTGTGGTTCTTATCCATAAGTAAATCATGTTAAAAACAGGTAAATGTCGTGTTGTTTTGACGCATGATGATTTTATTCAATTTGCTAAGGTGTTTCTCTCATTATTTGTATGGTACTTCTTGAGAACCTCTATGGATTTCAATAAGGTTGTTAAGCACTGTTTGAGAAACCTAGGGTGTAATTATGGTTTGGCTGAGGTGTTAAAAGATCAGAAGGTTTCTTTTTTTTTTTAAGTTTAATAGTGAAAATGGGCTTAATGAAGTGCTAGAAAAGAGTATATGTATGATGAATAATGTTCGATTTTGCTTAACAACTGGTTCAGTGTTTGTATTTGTCTTTACAGAATGATTATTGTATGATTACTTGCAATGATTTTTGTGGTGAATTTAGTTTTCTTACTGGTGTATATTGTATTAGATTACAGCTTTGGTACTTGAGTTAGTTTGTCGTTTGCAGCCCTAGAAGCCAGACGGTTTCAAAAGAATCTGGCGAAGTAGGTAAGTCCCGGTGGCTTTTCTTTCGTATTCCGGTTCGCACAAGTTTTTTTTACAGCAAGTGGAATTGCCTCGAGTTTGTCTCTTAAAACACACAGGCCTACCTAACACATAATCTGAGCAAAACTTTAGCAAGGTAAGTTTCTTTTCAATCTCTAATCTTATAAAGTTATTTTTTTGATTCGTGTAAAATTAAAGCAACATCTACTAGAAGGCACTAGTGAGGCTCTAATCAACGATTGTGAACAAATTATGCTCTCAGAGATTTCAGAAATTCAAAGGCAAGTTAGATTATTGTGAAGAACGCTCAAATTTACTTGAAATCTTGAGGCAGTTAGAGCTAACTCTTTCAGTGGTGATCAAGATTAATCCTCCATTTAACTCGGACACGGGTAGTGTCTGTTGTTAACGTGTTAGTTACTTGATAATTCTTATTTCCTATAATGTTACCAAGTTGTTTGTGTGAAGGTGTATTTTGGGTGGCAAAGTATACAACTGTTAGTATTGGTGATTCTTTGATGAGATTATTTTTTAAATAGTTTTATTATCCAAGAAAAGATAGGAAAACATTTGTATGTTGTCAAAATAGTTTTCTTATTAGTTATTACTCTTTACCTGGTTAGCACCCAACATGTTATGTATTTTTTCAATAAATCTCATAGGCATTTGACCATCGATAAAACGTGTGACAATTGCTTATATTTATTATATTATCTCATTTGAATAAACCTTCATTAATATAGTAGTTTATAAATTGAATAGGTGCTAAATATGTACGCAATAAGTAACCGCAATGCAAAGTTTTAAAATGATAGGGGTCATGATTTGGGTAATGTAAGTAATCACAGTTTAAAGTTATTAAACTCCTTTTTTTTAACTGATGGGATTTGTATTTGTACTCTAAAGTTAGATTTATGATAGACCGGTGAATCTTTACAGTCTGGTCTCATTGTGTTTTGCTACATCTTGTTTTGTTCATGATATGAATCGCCTTAACCACTACAACTTAGAAATTCGTCATTTGAATATGCAATCATGCTTTATTTTAGATTGGTAACCACATTCAGGGACGACTCGAGGATAAGTGAAAACTAGCAGCCACTTATGGCCACCATGAAGAAGTAAACGTCCATAATGCCCAAGGGAGAGGAAATCTTTGTGAAGCAGCTATAGCTCTAATTAGGGTTTTGTTGAGGTATGTTCTCATTTAAAATATCATTTTTTTCTTAAAATATTAAGAAAAAGGATGTTGGTTGATAGGTCAAAACGAGAGTAATGCTCCATGAATGGTATTATTAGTAGTATGATTGATGATAGGTTATGCTGGTTGGTTAATGGGGAAAAACGAGAGTGATGAATGATATTAATAGTAGGATTAAGGGTTTTTAGATGTGGTGATATGAGTGGGTTGGTTAATGCGCCGAAACTAGAGTATAGTTTCATGAATGGAATTATTAGTTTTAAGATGTCGTCATATATGGGTGGGTCAGTTCGGGTTGTTTATGGGTTGACACAACAATAATGTTTCGTGAAAGGTATTATCAGGATGGTTTTAACATGTCTAAGATGGGCGGGTTGGTTAATACGCATAAACCAGAGTAATATTTCATGAATGGTAGTTTTTTCTTAATAATTGACTATCGCAGTTTAAAGAATCTTGGGTCGAACAGTTAATAACCAGTTGACTCATTAGATAACTTACATTTGTCTCAGTAGTACATTTTGGTCGTTTTCATACAGGAAACCGATAGTTTGGTGTATTGTGATTGAATATGCAAAGGGTTGTTCGGTTAGGCAACTTTTAACCAAAAGACAAAACAGATCGGTGCCTAAGAAATTGGCAGTTAAGCATGCTTTGGATGTTTCTAGGGGGATGGAATATGTCCATGCACTTGGATTGATTCATAGAGATTTATCAGATAATCTAAATCAGATAATCTTTTGATTTCAGCTGATAAGTCGATCAAGATTGCTGACTTTGGTGTTGCTCGAATTTAAATGCAGACTGAACGAATGATGCCCGAGACTGGGACTTACCATTGCATGGCTCTGTAAGTTCACTTAACTTTTATATATGATTTGTTTTTTTAATTTTTTTCTCTATATAAGAAACTTTTTCATATTAACAGGATTATCTTAATTGTAAACTGTTTTGCTTATGTTACTTACATATTTTTTACCAGATGGCTTGTGCTAATTTTAGAGGTGGCACCTTGGGCAAGTTGGGTTATGGGTCAAAATGGGTGGGTGTTGAATACAAACCGGTAGTTTGTATGTGCGGGCCAAAACAGAACAGATTGAGTTGGCTTGACTCATTGACATTGATACTCCTTTATTGTGCCTTCTAAGTGGTCAGTTTACAATATGATTACACAAAAGTATCATGAGAGTAATAAGATAATTTCTTTGAAGTAAATTGATTTTGACATTGTAAGCATTTTATTACATGGAAGGTGACTTGACCCATTTAACCCTTTCGGTGTTTCATTTTATCTGGTTTTCTACATTTGACCCGTTACCAATAAAATGCAACTTAAGTTGATCTGCTCTTATGTAAGTGGGATGTTGTGTGCGCAAGCAGCTCGATATTGTACCATTATGAAGCCAGGGCCGGCTCAAGGCCAAAGCAAGTAAAGCCCTTTCTTTGGGCCTCCACTTTCATAGGGTCCCTCTTTTTATAATGTTTTTTTATGTGTTCTTGGGCTTTTGTAGTTAAGTTGGGCTAAATTGGTTTAGGTTGACCTATCAGAATTGTTTGTAATTTTTTATTTTTATTCTAATAAAAAACTAAATATTGGTGTTGGTATATGAAGATGTAACAGCCCGCTCCTTCGCAGCTCGTTACTCTCGTTACGCTTAGCACCAGAGATTCAGATCATAATGTAAACTATATCGCTTACTACGCTACATCGCATATTTTCGCACTACATCGCTTATTTTTCGCACACTGCATCGCACATCACAACACACCTCCGCTAATACTATACTACAACGTGATGTTTCCAAGGCTACTCGATCACTTAAAATGCAACGCGACACTCGCCAGACTTGGGAACTGAGACGCATACTATCTCGCTTATTTATCGAATTCTTAACTTAATTTAAACGCTTAATACGCTTAACGCTTTTCCTAAAACGCTTAGCATAACTATCTAATACGAACCGAATCGTCAAACGAGCACCTAACGCGAAAATAACGAACAAAAGTTAGCCGTCAGGCCAAGTTCGGCCGAACTTGGGTGCACAAGTTCGCTCGAACTTGACCAGTGGTGAACAAATAAGATTTTCCTCCAAACTCAGCAAGTTCGCTCGAACGTGCACAACTTCCAGCAGAACTGCCCAAGTTCGGCCGAACTTGGTCTCCACCAGCTTAATTCCTCCTCACCTATAAATACCCACACTTCATTCGGGCCCTCCTTGCTGCAAGTTTGCCCGAAGGCTCCCAAAACCGAAAACCCTTGATTTCCAAGTAAGAATCAACCCGTTCTTATGCAAGCAACAACGTTTTACTACGATTTTGCACAAGGAATACCTTCGTTTTCATCAAATCTCTTCTGTTTATGAAAATCTTCATCTTTTCTACAGAACTTCTACTTTTCACTTAGATCTACACTAAAGAGTGTATTTGGGCTTAGCTTCGGCTCCCAAGCTAGAAATCTCTATGATTTCGAATCACCAAGTGTTAGATCTGAGTAAAACCTTTTAAAACATTGATTTTTTACACAAATTACGGACTAATGCCGTATGTTGCATTCACTATGAAGTGGAACGAGGCGTTGTCAAGCAAAATCTCATATCCGGAAGCACAAGGACGATGCGTCACCCTGCACGAACTGGACTAACCCGTACGAACCATCAAGTTCGCCCGGATTAGCCCCAGTTGCTGTAAATTGGCTAAAACTCGCTCAAAAGACCTCTCCAGCCTATGTTTTGCTTAGTAGCTCAAGGTTGGAGGGATGGACACTCGATTTCCTCAGCAAACACGCGAAAACGCACTGATTTGGTGAGCAAAACAGTCAAGATCGCTCCAAAAGAGCAAGTTCGCTCGAAGTTGTCACCAGATTGGTGACCAACTTCGGCCGCACATGTTCAATCTTCAAGAAAATCAACCAAGTTCGCCCGAACTTGTACAGTTTCCAAGGAAACTAGACACGTTCGCCCGAACTTGTATCAACTCCAAGAATCCAAGGCAAGTTCGCCCGAATTCTTGTGCAAATTGTTGTAAGAAAAACAGTCAAGTTCGCCCGAACTTTACTTCCAAGGAATTGGTACAACTTCGCCCGAACTTGTCTACTACTCCTTCACGTTTCGACCGTTTCAGCAATTCGGAAGACTGATGCACTTTTGTTCGCGTTACAGGCTGAACCGGCTCTCCCTTCAATCCACATCAGATCCCATCTTCCTTTAACGCACGACTGTGAGTATACTTGACCCATTTTCGCTTTAACGCACTTTTTGGGTGTAACATACGTTCATATCAAAGTACACAACCACGCTAAACTGATTGATCACATGCTAATATATGTCATACATATTTATACGTGATGCTAGGAACATGTAAACTAGGACGCTTTCTCGTTAACTCCACCATAGCTAGTATGGTACTATAGTTTGGCTAACACCCAACGGGGTCTAGTTAGGAAGGACACATCGCGCTTCGCAGCCTTTTCGAGAGCTTAACATGTGAAATTTGTCTTGTGAGTTTATATGTTATGTGAATCATGTTTATGTATGTGGAAATTCATGACACTTTTATCTACTATGCTATTATATCAAAATCTGTATGCTCGCCAATACATTTTTGTATTGACATTATTTTAACGTATGTTGCAGGTTAATGATTTCTACTTGCTGCAAATGGACGTAGGATTTTATCTTTAGAAACGCATGTAATAGAAATCTAGGGAAGATCGGATTGGATATGTTTGAGAGATTGTTCGGTATTTGTAGTAATTATTTGAGGATTTTATGTTTAATAGTATGGGATATTGAACTGTTTAAATATTATCGCTTAAATAGTTGTTATGTATCTCTTAAGCAATCTGATTCGCCTTGTGCCGTGCCCCGATGTTTCCGCCATCGGTTGGGGTCTGACAGAAGACTTCATGGGATCACAAAGTTAATTTAAGGTATCTGAGGAAGATTTGGGAACATATGAAGGTGATATCCAAAGAACTTGATAAGAGGACCAACTGTTCCAAAACGAAAAGCATGTTTGGTCCGATTTTTAGCTCACAAAGATCATTTCGAAGTAAAGAGAGTCCGGGTTTGCAGGCTACATACACGGTCATAAACCTGAGTTTCATTTGTTATGTCGTATTTTCATAAATAACAATGTTCATTAAACTTAACTCGTGTTCATTTCCAGACTAGCTACACGGTTATAAACTTGAGTATTCCTCCCCTGAAGATATGGCAAATGGAATGCAGGGTGTTGGCGTTAACCCTTGCCATGTCGTTAATAAACGTGTCATTTAAATGAAGTGTCGGTTTGGTTGGGTTAAGAAGGTTATATGTAGAGTTAGTTACTTCATTCATTTTTTTAATTGAGAAATAAATATACCTTAAGTATTCTTTATACTTATTAAACTACCAGTAGCCATGATTTTTTACTTTGTACTTAGCTTGGCCTAGTGCCGCGCCCTGATGTTTTCGCAATCGGTTGGGTGTGACTGATTGGTATCAGAGCCATAACTATAGGGAAATTAGGTAGAACTGCTCTGTTTTACCTAGTCTATAGTTAGGACACCAAATCAGACCGTTACGCATCGATTAAACGCCCAAAACTAGTACGAACTGACAACTTCGCCCGACGTTGGGCAAGTTCCCTCGAAATTGGCCAAGTTCGCTCGAACTTGACCAAGCTCGCTCGAACTAGACCAAGTTCGCCCGAAGTCGACCCAGTCCCTTCAAAACTCAACAAGTTCACTCGAGGATGATCAAGTTCGCTCGAAGTTGGTCAACTTCGCCCGAACTTGACCAAACACCTTTGAAACGGACTTTTCAACTACATACGCTTTTCCTAAACTACCATAATACACGTGAAGAACGCTCGTATCACACCAACAAGTCGATTTTCTGGATTAGGTGTGAAAACCGCGAACTCCCGACGAATCACTCACTCCGCGCATTCTCATTTGCACGAAATTATTTGTTAAGTTAGGAGTGATATCCACATCTTAACGGAAATTTCCCTTTCTATCCGGTGGAAACCTCTTGATGAGTCCGGGAGGGAAACCACAATCAGGGATTTGAAGTTATCAAGTTAGGGGTGAAATCTGAACCTTGAAAACTCGTCCTACTCAACGATTTTCAATCTCACCAATGTCTCAATTGTTTCCAACGCTTTGGGATGCGTAGTAACCGGAAGGGTGATGTCGTTAGCCGCGGGGCAGTGAGAGCATTTACCTATTAGGCCAAAGCGTGTGCCCAAACTCGGCGGAATTACCGAATCACTTTGGGTAGTCGCTGTCTCAAAACCCAGGACGCTCTATTAATTTTAAGCCTGCAATCCTCGATTTTACGCATCATCGATTTTTCATGTGCTTCGCGCACATTTCAGCAAATTTTAAACTTTTACGTTTTCGATTTGTCGCTTTTCGCTTACCGCTTTATCGCTTTCATCTTACTATCTTAATGCACAACTCGCACAGCCATCGTATCTAAAACAAGAGCTAATACTCGCAACATAACTAAATCATAACAATCCTTTTAACCGCGTCCTCGCGTTATACCGCAAATATATACGTATCTAAATATATACATCTATAGCATATAATTACATGTGCTTATGTGAATATGTGAGAATTTAGGAGATATGTGTTTTCCTATGTGGCTCCTATGTGATCTTAGAAATACGTGTTACTATATCAACTATAGCAAGTTTTAATGCTAAATCGCATCACAATTACAAAATCATTATGATCGAATCTCATTCCAATTCTCTTTGTCCAATGTCTTCGAACGCTTCCAACTCGCGACGTCAAGCCCGAAGAAACTCCGATAAGAGGATTGCCTCGCTTGTGGCTAAGGAAATGGCCAAGGTCATTCCTCAAATCATCACTCAAGTTCAAGCCCTCAGCAACTCTCAAACGTCGAAAGACTCCAAGACCAATGCACCAAGGTCTACTTTCTCCTACAAACAGTTCAAGGCCTATGACCCAATGGTCTTCACAGGAGAAGGAAGTGTGTCTCAGATGCTTCAGTGGTTTGATGCCATCGAGGTTACCCTCCGTCAGAGTGGGTGCCCCGAGCATCTTCATACCACATGTGCTACAGGAGTATTTCAATCACGGGCACTCGACTGGTGGACAGTCGAGCGCATCAAACGTCGGAACGATGCAGCTTACGCGTTATCATGGGAAGAACTGAAAGAGCCCATGAAGAGAGAATACTGCCCTCCCCACGAAGCCCAAAAGCTAGAAAACGAGTTTTGGAAAATCAAGCAAGTCAAAGGTGACAACGCCGGCTTCACAGCAAGGTTCAAACAGCTTAGCATTATTTGCCCAAGCCAAGTCGACACTCTTGAAAAGGCTATCAAAAAGTACATACGTGCTTTGCCTGAGTGCGTGGGCAATTTTGTCGAAGCTACAAGATCGGCTACCATCGAAGAAACCTACCAATTGGCCGCAGAAATCAATGACAAGCGAGTCTTGGCTAGATTTTTCTCCAAGAGTCCCACCAAGAAGCTGAACCAAGCTACTATCGAGTTATCTGACGACGATGACACACGGCCGCGAGCCGCCACCGAGCCCAGCCGCAAAGAAAGAGCTTGAGTCTCAACTACTCAGCAACCGCACCGCTTAATCCTGAGCCTCTCCAAACAGTTGCACCTCTTCCAAGGCGTGCCTACACTGGATCTCTCCCCCAGTGTCAAATATGTACTTATCACCATGTCACACCCCGTATTTTCAACACAATCCCGGTGGGCTGGGTGGGGAGTATTGTGATTAAGATTGGTATCATCATGGTCAAACATATACAGCACAAGCGAAAATCTTGAATATTAAATATTATTACAAAACATAGAGTTTAAAAGTCTATAAAGTAAATACATGGTTTGCAATATTAGATCTACAGGCGGATCGAAAGTACGAAAATGATATTCTCCGACAGACTTTAGGCTTGACTAAGAACTTGCAAAATTCTCTACGTCGTTACCAAGCAGCTCCTAGCATCTAAGTGATGTTGACTCTCCTGGCAGTGTGACTTGAGGAACCACACTAGTCATCGAGGTAGTTGGGCTACGCCCAAACCTCATCGATCATAAGTGATCAATCTTACATCATCTTGTCAGAAATTCAATGACAATAAGAAAATTCAAACATCCATTAGTGATGAAATGCTTTTTGAGCCATAAAATTCACGTCCAAACACCATTCATGATTCTTTAAAATCTAAGCCTTTTGTGCCAAGTTTATTAAGAAGCGTGTACTTTAATGTACCTAAATGGTTAAGAATACCATGATATACTACGAGTCATCAATTGCAATGGTCAACTAATGGACTTTTAAACTGTGTAGTACCAAGATCTACATCATGGCTGACTTTGGAGGAGCCAATAGTCACCCTGAGAATGACGACCATGCAAACGTCAATATAAACAACGATGCCTTCCGAGCTCGCATTGATGAGGTTGTAGGCAAGGCCATGAACAAAGGCCTGGAGAAGCTAAAAGATACCAGCGCTACTAACTCTAGAACCGCATCTACTCCACGATCCTCAGCTAGGAGGAGTAGCTCTGTTCATTCTTCAAATAAGAGGAGTGAATCTAGAAGGACACATGACCAAGGGTCACACGAGCATAGAGAAAGGGACCGTCCTGTCAGAGAGGGTTGCACCTACAAATACTTTGTCTCCTGCAAGCCACGAGACTTTAACAGTGAGAAAGGCGCGGTGGAATGCCTCAGGTGGTTGGATGAGATGGAAACCATTGTGAGTATTAGCGTTTGTGCTAGAAATGATGTGGTGAAGTTTGTGTCTCAATCTTTCAAGGGCGACCCCTGATATCGTGGAAGGCAATGGTGCAGTCTACAGGGAAGGTGGCCCTGTATATTTGGGATGGAAAAGGTTTGTTGATTTGATCAAGGAGACATATTGCCCTCCCCACGAGGTGGAGAAGATAGAGTCCGATTTCTTGACTCTCTCTATGAAGAATCTCGATTGCGGCAAGTTTGTTACTGATTTCAACTTTCTGTCAAGGTTAGTCCCCTATCTGATCACACCAGAACCAAAGTGCATCGCGCGCTTCATCAATGCTCTCGCCCCAGAGATAAAAGGGATGGTCAAGGCTTTAAAGCCAACTACTTATCGGTCTGCTGTAGACCTGGCATTGTCCCTTACTCAGGATCTAGTAAGGCAAAGATCAGTTAAGGCTGATACTGAGGGGAAGAGGAAGAGGGAGGATGACAACTCCCATAAGTTTGACAGGAAGAAGCTGAGGTCTGGGTTCAAAGGGAACCAAGGTCGGTCCGACGATAGACCCGCGTGCAAGATTTGCAAGAAGAGACACGGGGTCAGTGTCGATTTGATCCACAGGCTAAGCCTTGTGGAATTTGTAAGAGAATGGGGCACAAGACCTTGGAATGCAAGGATCTGAAGGACGCATCATGCTATGGATGTGGCGAGAAGAGCCACATAAAGACCAACTGCCCTAAAGCCACCATGGATGGTGCCAAGAATGGAGAGGCAAACAAGGGAACGCCCAAGCCTTCCAGATGACTGCTAGGGAGGCCATCAACGACAAGAATGTCATAACATGTACTTTTCTCATTAATGACATTTTTGCTAGTGTCTTGTTTGATTCCGGTGCCGACAAGTCATTTGTAAGTCATAAATTAATGAATTGCTGAATTTGCCCATAAGAGCCTTAGATATAACCTACGAAGTAGAACTCGCCGATGCAACCTTAAAAACCGCTTCTACCATTCTTGATGGATGTTCCATATCCATAAAGAATCAAACTATTCCAGTCTCTCTTCTGCCAATGAGGTTGGCAGGATTCGATGTAGTCTTAGGCATGGATTGGTTATCCCATAACCAAGCCCGCATCTCGTGCAATAAGAAACTCATCGAAATCGTATCCCCATCCGGTGAAACCCTTACCATATTTGGAGATCAACACCACGGATTACCCGAGAAGGTGTCTCTTCTGAAAGCTTCAAGATGTTTGAAGAAAGGCTGTGTCATCTACATGGCACAAGTAACCATTGACGAACCCAAACCAAAGATAGAAGACTTGAAAGTTATCTCAGAATATGTGGATGTATTTCCTGAAGAATTGCCTGGTTTACCCCCTGATAGGCAGGTAAATTTTAGGATTGATATCCTGCCTGGAGTAGCACCAATTGCAAAGGCTCCTTACCGATTAGCACCTACAGAGATGAAGGAACTAAGAACCCAACTGGATGAGCTTTTGGAGAAAGGCTTCATACAGCCCAGCTCGTCACCTTGGGGAGCTCCTATACTATTCGTAAAGAAGAAAGACAAATCAATGCATTTATGCATTGATTATGTGAGTTGAATAAAGTAACAATCAAGAACCGTTACCCTTTACCCAGGATCGACGACTTATTCGACCAGTTGCAAGGAGCTGGCTACTTTTCAAAGATCGATTTAAGGTCTGGATACCATCAGTTGAAAGTCAGAAGTGAAGACGTCTCGAAAACCGCTTTTAGAACCAGATATGGTCATTATGAATTCTTAGTGATGTCTTTTGGACTCACTAATGCACCAGCAGCATTCATGGATCTTATGAATAGAGTCTGCAAACCATACTTAGATAAGTTTGTCATTGTCTTCATAGACGACATCCTTATCTATTCTCGTAGTCAAGCAGATCACGAGAAACATCTAAGGTTTATTCTAGAACTTCTAAGACATGAAAGTTGTATGCAAAGTTCTCTAAGTGCGAGTTTTGGCTTAGAAAGGTCCAGTTTTTAGGACATGTAGTGAGCGAACGTGATATCCAAGTTGACCCAGCTATGATTGAAGCTATCATGAATTGGGAAGCACCCAAGACTCCTTCTGAAATTCGTAGTGTTCTGGAATTGGCCGGTTATTATAGCAGGTTCATTGAGAACTTTTCAAGAATAGCCACTCCTCTAACTACCTTAACCCGAATGACTGTCAAGTTTAATTGGGGTCCGAAGCAACAAGAATCCTTTGAGATTCTTAAGCATAAGTTGAGCAATGCTCCTGTACTTACTCTGCCTGAAGGTACTGAAGAATTTGTCGTCTACTGCGATGCTTCACACACTGGCGTGGGCTGTGTGCTTATGCAAAGGGGCAAGGTGATTGGCTACGTATCTCGACAATTAAAAGTGCATGAAAGGAATTACACTACCCATGACTTGGAACTGGGTGCCGTGGTGTTTGCACTAAAGTTATGGAGACACTATTTGTATGGTACAAAGTGTATTATATACACTGACCACAAAAGCCTCCAACACTTGTTCAATCAAAAGGATTTGAACATGAGACAACGCGGTTGGATGGAGACATTAAACGATTATGATTGTGAAATACGATATCATCCTGGTAAGGCAAATGTAGTTGCAGATGCACTTAGTCGCAAGGAAAGGAGCATTGAAATAAGAAATTGTTTGAACGAGAGACTGCTAAATGTTCAAAAACAAGCAATGTCGGAAGACAACATTGGTAAGGAGAAGTTAGGTGCAATGATTGAACAATTGGTATCTGGAATGGACGGATTGTACATGTTGAATGATCAGATCTGGGTTCCGATCTATGGAGGACTCAGAGATATAATCCTCCAGGAAGCACATAACTCCAAATATTTGATTCATCCTAGAAGTGACAAGATGTATCAGGATCTAAAACCGAGTTATTGGTGGGTGGGTATGAAGAAATCCATCGCCAATCATGTAGCGAAGTGCTTGACGTGTTCGCAAGTCAAGGCAGAACATCAGACGCCGTCAGAACTTCTACAACAACTGGAAATCCCCACATGGAAGTGGGAGATGGTAACTATGGATTTCATTACCAAGTTGCCTAAAACAAAGAGTGGAAATGACACAATATGGGTAATTGTCGATAGACTGACTAAGTCAGCACATTTCTTGCCCATAAAGGAGACGCATAGCTCTGACAAGTTAGCCCAGCTTTACGTGGATAAAATCGTGTCACGACGCGGTGTGCCAGTATCTATTGTATCCGATAGAGATACAAGATACACTTCTCATTTCTGGAAGAGTTTCCAACAGTCATTAGGCACCAGATTGAACTTCAATATGGCTTACCATCCGCAGACTGATGGCCAGAGCGAGCATACAATCCAGACGCTGGAAGACATGCTCCGAGCATGTGTAATCGATCTAGGAGGAAGTTGGGATAACCACTTACCCCTAATCGAATTCTCCTACAACAACAGTTATCATACAAGCATCAAGGCTGCTCCTTTTGAAGCCTTGTATGGAAGAAAATGTCGAACGCCTATTTGTTGGGCGGAAGTCGGGGAGGCCCAACTATCAGGACCTGAGATAGTCCTTGAGACGACAGAAAAGATTGGACAGATTCTTGATCGTCTCAAAGCTGCCCGAGATAGGCAGAAGAGCTACGTAGATAAGAGATGCAAACCTCTACAGTTCCAAGTAGGGGACAAGGTCTTGTTGAAGGTATCACCTTGGAAAGGTGTAATGCGCTTCGGGAAGAAGGGCAAGTTGAGCCCTAGATCATAGGACTATTCGAGATCATCGAACGTGTTGGATCAGTAGCTTATAAGCTAAGTCTACCGGAGGAGCTAAGCGAAATCCATAACGTGTTCCACATTTGCAACTTAAAGAAGTGTCTAGCAGATAAATCGCTAATAATGTCTCATGAGGACGTTCAGATCGATGAAAATCTGATATTCATTGAGAAACCGCTTGCGATCGAGGATCAACAGGTTAAGAAGCTTCGAAGAAAGAAGATACCTATTGTAAGAGTGAAATGGGATGCCCGTCGAGGCCTTGAGTATACGTGGGAAGTCGAATCCAATATGCGACAAAAGTAGCCTCACTTGTTTGAATAAAATCTCGAGGTCGAGATTTCTTTTAAGGGTGTGCGGATGTAACACCTCGTAATTTCCCGTCCAATTAAACCCCGACATGTGTCCCGCTGATCCTCGGGCCGAGTGACGACCGAGAGGGACCAAGAACGTCGTTATGTTGTTTTAATAACCTCTGAGTGACAATAACAAAGTTAAGGGACTAAAAGTGTCAATATGCTTAAACTATGCCTCTGAGTGACCTTTTAACGAACCCGGAGCTTAACAATGTTCGGTTGTACTTCCGAGAATGCCAACCAGCTACCATATTGAATAATATACGCAAACATGTCGAAATATGGGAGTTTGGAGAAGTCCAGGGGCCAAAAATGGAAATTTTGTGAACTGACACCTATGGCGCCACGCGCCAGAGACCCGATGTCCCCGCGCGACGCACGACAGAAGCCAGTTCGCGGAAAATGCATGACAACTGCAGACCTGCAGCATGCCACCTATATTTGATATGAACCACACATATATTTGATATTTTACTGATGTAACATCATAAAATAAATATTTTTATAAATAATATATGACCATGACATCAGATTAATCACCAACTCTTTCTTTTATGAATCATAAAATAACCAAATTACCCTTTTGAGGCTGAATTCGATTTTAAAACTATAACGGCATGCATGTTAATATCTTACTGATATTATAACATGTTTTAAGTGTAATGGCACATGAAACTTGTATATGACTCATTCGGTTACCCGGCATCGCTAATATGCGTACGGTTAAGCCTACGTGACTAGTTTACGTAAATTCACCGAAACGGTCTAACCTTATCATTTTTATATCAAAATCCAGAATGTTATATGTTTACCCAAAATATACAAGTCCTAGTACTTTTCGGGTTTAAACAACATTCTTTCCGGTCATCGCTTAATCTAGCGTATTGTTCCGTTACGTATCCTTTAAGCTAACCGGTTCGAGTCAACAACTCAACTTAAACTCGTTAGCATTCTAATTGGTTATTAATACCATCAATCCAGACTAGAAGCCTCCCAGTAGATCGATACTTTGCATTTGTTTTCTTGATTATCGGCTGAGTTACTATTCGTTATAGGAACTAGCTTAGGTAAATACTTTAGCTTATTTTCCCTATACGGGCTTGGTATACGGTATTATATTACTGCTTGGTCGGGTATGGGATCATGTTTATCGGATTGTGATTTACTAAATCTTATAACCCATTTTATTATGTATTGTCTGATAACTTAAACATTGGGGGTTAACTCGACCGTGTCCTGGATATCCTTGGCTCATTGAAGTTACTAATGGCCACGACCTAAGCGCGGGGTGTAGGCATACACCTGACAGATGCTAATGCTAAATAAATATTTTTTTATATACTCCTCCGTGGGTTTTATTAAGTAGTGTGTCGGTTAATCAGGTTATTCGGTTTCTGCACCGGACCCCATATGTATTGACAGACCTGTAAAACTGTAAACAAGATCAAATTGAATTGTCCCAGGTTATAAAAGATTTTTTGTGCGCAATGCACCTAAACAAATTTTAAATGTTTTTATAATGAGTCGGTTAAATGTATTTACCAGTAAAAACTAACGTATTTTCCAAAAAGGCTAAGTGACAGGTTTCGACACGGAATAGGCTAGGAGCTGCTTGGTAACAACGTAGAGAATTTTGCAAGTTCTTAGTCAAGCCTAAAGTCTGTCGGAGAATATCATTTTCGTACTTTCGATCCGCCTGTGGATTTAATATTGCAAACCATGTATTTACTTTATAGACTTTTAAACTCTATGGTTTGTAATAATATTAATATTCAAGACTTCCGCTGTGCTGTATATGTTTGCCCATGATGATACCAATCTTACGTCACAATACTCCCCACCCGGGCCCACCGGATTGTGTTGAAAATACGGGTGTGACACACCACCAGGCCGGAGCCAGCTGCCGCTACTGCATCAACTGCGACTGTTATGGCCACTTCACCAGCAACTGCCGCATAGGACCACGACAACCGAGATGCTAGCGCTTCCAGCATCGCCGACCCAACTCGCCGCCCTAGCAACTGCTGCACCAGAGGCACCAGCAGCCGCAGCCCTAGCAGAAGAAGACGTCGACATCAACACCGACCAGGCGCAGGACGACATTCTCAATGGTATGATTTTCGACGCTAGTACTTATGTTTTATAATTGATCTGTAGTTCGTTGTCGCTTCAGCATACGACGACGTCTCTTATCTCGAATCCTCGCACTTAGTCTAAGCTCACACATTAATTATTGTTACTAACGTTATATAGTATATCACGATATAATACGTTTTTACCCCTACTATGCGCCTTTAAAATAAGTTACGATAAACATGCAAACATCAAATTAATCACGGGTGCACACGGGATTATCTTGGCGTCTGCATGGGGATCGTTGTGAGTTCTAATGGTGCCTTAACGTTAAAAGCGTGGTTAAAACGTGGTGGATACGTCGCTGGTACTTTCTATATATAAGCTTTTTAGCCATGTTGACAAAGTATAACATCTATTCACGAGACGGAAACGTGTGGTCGAAGCATGGTGGATACGCCGCTGGTACTTCCTATATATAAATGCTTTTGCCATGCTAACAAACTCTCATGAAGAAATGCCATGTGTAGTTGAACGTTATTAGACCTTCTATGTTATGATGATTATTTTCAACACGCTAAACTCCTTCGCAAGGTGTAACATCTCACCGCTTCTCGATCGCGCCACGCTAGATATCCCGCGAATCTACAGCAACTCAATCACACTTTCACTGGGATCTACCTCGCATCGCTTATCGCTTCCCTCTCTCGACTCTTATCGCTATCGCCTCGCCTATCGCTTTTCCTTCATGACGTTTTAACGATATCGTTTTGCTTATCGCTTCCTCATCTCGACGCTCGAACGCTATCTCTTCGCGTATCGTCTTCGGCTCGTGACGCTTTAATGCATATCGTATCTCTCATTCTTACCGCTTCGCCATTCCAACCGCCGAATCATCCCCGCGCGCTCTTATCCCTAACCAAGTTTGCTATCAGTTTCGCCGCTGAGTCTACTTGGTCTTCTTTTCAAACTTGGTCCAACCTTTTTGCCGCTTGGATCAAGGTTATCGAAATCTATCCTTAATATGTCGGCACACCTGACATCGCTCCACGAGACGGAGGCGATATGGCTAAAACATGGTGGATACGCGCTGGTACTTCCTATATATAAATGTTTTAGCCATATTAACAAACTTTCGTGGAAAGACGCCATGTGGGGTTCGACGCTAATTAAACTTTTTGATACCTTTAAAAATTATTTTTACCATTATGTTTTGGAAATGAATGGAAAATTTTTCTAAATATTTAAAATTTTTACTTTAGACAAGTAAAATCCTTCTCACAATGTAAAATCGACTTAGCCTAGCGCCACGTCGTGATAAAATTTTCATAAACCGAGTTTCATCTAAAAGTCTTTCGTAATAGTTTAACAAAACTTTTCAAAAACTTAAAAATATTTTTGGATCGCCAACTCGTGAGTTATCAACCACGAGTCAATTAAGTCGCTTTTACTCATCGATTCCCTACCCCTCCGAGACGCTTTCACATGTCAATCATCGATCGACCGCTCGTTCATCCTCGATTTACGCTAACGCCCTACCGCTATCTATCGCTATCTATTCGTGTAAATTCTCAAAGTCTTCCTTTCGAATAAATTTCGGGACGAAATTTCCTAAAGTAGGGGAGACTGTAACATCCTTCTCCTTCGCAGCTCGTTACTCTCGTTACGCCTAGCACCAGAGATTCGGATCATAATGTAAACTATATCGCTTACTACGCTACATCGCATATTTTCGCACTACATCGCTTATTTTTCGCACACTGCATCGCACATCACAACGCTTACAACACCCTCGCTAATACTATACTACAAAGTGATGTTTCCAAGGCTACTCGATCGCTTAAAATGCAACGCGACATCGCCAGACTTGGGAACTGAGACGCATACTATCTCGCTTATTTATCGAATTCTTAACTTAATTTAAACGCTTAACGCTTTCCTAAAACGCTTAGCATAACTATCTAATACGAACCGAATCGTCAAACGAGCACCTAACGCAAAAATAACGAACAAAACTTCGTCATCAGGCCAAGTTCGGCCGAACTTGGGTATCACAAGTTCGCCCAAACTTGACCAGTGGTGAACAAATAAGATTTTCCTCCAAACTCAGCAAGTTCGCTCGAACTTGCACAACTTCCAGCAGAACTGGCCAAGTTCGGCCGAACTTGGTCTCTACCAGCTTAATTCCTCCTCAACTATAAATACCCAGCACCTCCATTCGGGCCCTCCTTGCTGCAAGTTCGCCCGAAGGCTCCCAAAACCGAAAACCCTTGATTTCCAAGTAAGAATCAACCCGTTTTTATGCAAACAACAACGTTTTACTACGATTTTGCACAAGGAATACCTTTGTTTTCATCAAATCTCTTCTGTTTATGAAAATCTTCATATTTTCTACAGAACTTCTACTTTTCACTTAGATCTACACTAAACGAGTGTATTTGGGCTTAGCTTCGGCTCCCAAGCTAGAAATCTCTATGATTTCGACTCACCAAGTGTTAGATCTGAGTAAAACCTTTTAAAACATTGATTTTGTACACAAATTACGGACTAATGACGTATGTTGCGTTCACTATGAAGTGGAATGAGGCGTTGTCAAGCAAGATCTCAGATCCGGAAGCACAAGGACGATGCCGTCACCCTGCACGAACTGGACTAACCCGTACGAACCATCAAGTTCGCCCGGAATAGCCCCAGTTGCTGTAAATTGGCTAAAACTCGTTCCAAAAGACCTCTCCAGCCTATGTTTTGCTTAGTAGCTCAAGGTTGGAGGGATGGACACTCGATTTCCTCAGCAAACGACGCGAAAAACCATGATTTTTTGAGCAAAACAGTCAAGATCGCTCCAAAAGAGCAAGTTCGCTCGAAGTTGTCACCAGATTGGTGACCAACTTCGGCCGAACATGTTCAATCTTCAAGAAAATAAACCAAGCTCGCCCGAACTTGTACAGTTTCCAAGGAAACTAGACAAGTTCGCCTGAACTTGTATCAACTCCAAGAATCCAAGGCAAGTTCGCCCGAACTTGTCCAGTTTCTAAGAAAACCAGACAAGTTCGCCCGAACTTGTGCAATTTGTAAGACAAACAGTCAAGTTCGCCCGAACTTTACTTCCAAGGAATTGGTACAACTTCGCCCGAACTTGTCTACTGCTCCTTCACGTTTCGACTGTTTCAGCAATTCGGAAGATTGATGCACTTCTGTTCGCGTTACAGGCTGAACCGGCTCTCCCTTCAATCCACATCAGATCCCATCTTACCTTTAACGCACCGACTGTGAGTATACTTGACCCATTTTCGCTTTAACGCACTTTTTGGGTGTAACATACGTTCATATCAAAGTACACAACCACGCTAAACTGATTTATCACACGCGAATATCTGTCATACATATTTATACGTGATGCTAGGAACATGTAAAATAGGACGCTTTCTCGTTAACTCCACCTTAGCTAGTATGGTACTATAGTTTGGCTAACACCCGACGGGGTCATGTTAGGAAGGACACATCGCGCTTCGCAGCCTTTTCGAGAGCTTAACATGTGAAATTTGTCTTGTGAGTTTATATGTTATGTGAATCATGTTTATGTATGTGGAAATTCGTGACACTTTTATCTAGTATACTATTATATCAAAACCTGTATGCTAGCCAATACATTTTTGTATTGACATTATTTTAACGTATGTTGCAGGTTAATTGTAACATCCGTAAAAAACCGGATTTACCAAACCCGCTCCGTTTATTAACCGAACAATCAGTTAAAAAATTTCGTTGCGTATTTAATGCCCAAATTAATTTTAAACGATACATAATTAATAAGTATATTGGAATATATAATTTATATTGGAAAATTATTAAAAATAATGAAATAAAAATAAAACCAGGCTGTCGGGATTCGAACCCGGGTCAGCCGGGTCAACCAGGTCAACCAAGCTTTAACTCACACGCGCTCAACCACTCCGCCACTTGTGTTTCGTGTTCATTATTGGAAACAATTAATACATAACATAAATCTCGAATTCAAACTGACGCGCCCAAATCGCAGTCGTCGGAAATCCCGACGATTTCGCCGAGATTGGACGGTTTCTTCTGATTTAACCGAAGCATTAACCTTAACATCGGTTTCAACGTATTTCAATTTCATCATTTAAAGAAGTTGAGCTATGTCTCACTTCCACAAGGACTAACCTCTCCATCATAACAAACGAGAGAGGTACTGTCACCATTCAAACATGTATGCTATCAGAATTAAGACTCAAGCTTTGGTTGATTGTGTTTATTTATGTATTAGAGTCACATAGAACTAATCATAACTTGCGGATAAAACCAATGAAAATTTGACAAGAATATGGTGGATACGCCGCTGGTACTTCCTATATATAAGTATTCTTGCCAAAGGATCCGAGGCATTATCAGGCGGTTATGAGAAGTTCCATGTAGGATTTAGTATTGTTTTGGTTGAAGTTTGTGTTATACTCACTGATTTAGCATTCATATCATCTCATTATTTAAAGAAATTGGATTGTGTTCCATTTTCTACATAGACTAACCTCTCCATCATAACAAACGAGAGAGGTACTGTCATCATTCAAACATGTATACTATCAGAATTAAGACTCAAGCTTTGGTTGTTGTGTTTGTTTATGTTTTAGAGTCACATAGGACTAATCATCACTTGCTGATAAAACCAATGAAAATTTGACGAGAATATGGTGGATACGCCGCTGGTACTTCCTATATATAAGTATTCTTGTCAAAGGATTAGAGGCATTATCGGGCGGTTATGAGAAGTTCCATGTAGGATTTAGTATTGTTTTGGTTGAAGTTTGTGTTATACTCACTGATTTAGCATTCATGTCATCTCATCATCTAACGAAATTTGATTGTGTCACCATTCAAACATGTATGCTATCAGAATTTGGACTCAGATATTGGTTGTTGTGTTTATTTATGTTCTAGAGTCACATCATAGAACCAATCATAACTTACTGATAAAACCAATGAAAATTTGACAAGAATATGGTAGATACGCCGCTGGTACTTCCTATATATAAGTATTCTTGCTAAAGGATCAGAGGCATTGTCAGGCGGTTATGAGAAGTTCCATGTAGGATTTAGTAATTTCTTGGTTGAAGTTCGTTTTATACTCACTGATCTAGCATTTATACCATCTCATCATTTAAAGAAATGGGATTATGTCACCAATCAAACATGTATACTATCAGAATTAGGACTCAGACATTGGTTGTGGTGTTTATTTATGTTCTAGAGTCACATCATAGAACCAATCATAACTTACTGATAAAACCAATGAAAATTTGACAAGAATATGGTGGATACGCCGCTGGTACTTCCTATATATAAGTATTCTTGCCAAAGGATCAGAGGCATTGTCAGGCGGTTATGAGAAGTTCCATATAGGTTGTAGTATTAGAAGTTTTGTTTTAGGATATAACCTTATCTTTCCAAACATATCAAACTCTTGCGCATGAAATCATACTTAGTGAATCAACTCCGCTTATCAATATTTTTACCGTAGGCAACAAAAAGCGATTCCTGTAGCAGGGTACTCAACCCTTACAAGGAACGTTACCGCCTCAAACAAAAATTTAAACTCTTACTCTTTTTCTAAGCGTGTAACTGTCAAACTAAACACCATCCTTTTTAGACAAATATGTCACTACTTAAATTTCGGGACGAAATTTCTAAAAAGTAGGGGATACTGTAACATCCGTAAAAAACCGGATTTACCAAACCTGCTCCGTTTATTAACCGAACAATCAGTTAAAAAATTTCGTTGCGTATTTAATGCCCAAATTAATTTTAAACGATACATAATTAATAAGTATATTGGAATATATAATTTATATTTGAAAATTTATTAAAAATAATGAAATAAAAATAAAACCAGGCTGCCGGGATTCGAACTCGGGTCAGCCGGGTCAACCAGGTCAACCAAGCTTTAACTCACACGCGCTCAACCACTCCGCCACTTGTGTTTCTTGTTCATTATTGGAAACAATTAATACATAACATAAATCTCGAATTCAAACTGACGCGCCCAAATCGCAGTCGTCGGAATCCCGACGATTTCGCCGAGATTGGACGGTTTCTTCTGATTTAACCGAAGCATTAACCTTAACATCGGTTATAATTGATGTCCAGTCCGCGACTTTGGTCATAACCGCCGGAAAAATTATTGACCGACGAATCAAGACTGAAATCAGACCACATGCATCTCGATTCTTTCCTATAAATGCACCCTCTAACCTCTGATAGCCTTTTCGCTCACAATCACACCTATTCTCGACGTAATTTCACTCGCCGGAAACTTTCTGCAACTCGCTGGAAAACCGAACCCCTTCACCTCTGTGTCTTACTCTAAAAACAGAACATCTAGAGCTCATTCCGAAGCCACCCACACTCACCTCAAGCTTCCTAAAGACACTCTGCCGCAAGATACACGTCGCCGGAATAACCTGCTGTAATCGGAAACTCGCCGGCGAAACAGGGGATCTCTGTCGGTATATCTTATACCTAATCTCTCTCATTCTTTTTATTAATCTCATATGTAGTTAATCACAACACACTAAAGAACTTGATTAAATCGTCGAACCAGTCGGACATTGGTTCTGGGTTAAGCTTAACGAAGAAGATGAAGTTTTCGGTATTATATATGTTTAATTTAAATCAAGTTATATCTCGGGTTAGACACACAGTCCAGCGGTGGACTGTGTGCAAATAAACACGCATACGTCCCGAGTTCGATTCTTGTCACACGCACACTCGCCTTAATAAAACTGTTCCTTTTTAAAACTGAACCGGATTCACTCGCAAATAGATTTTAAGTTTAATGAAAACCGGAATAATAACCAAGATAGACACACAGTCCAGTGGTGGACTGTGTGCACGTGTAAATCATACGTCGCGGGTTCGAGTCCAGACTACCGCACCGGTTCTGGCAATTGTCAAACTTTTTATATAAGGACAGAAATGAATTTATCTAGTGTGTATATAAGTATAATAAAAACCAGATTATTTACCAAGTTAGACACACAGTCCAGCGGTGGACTGTGTGTCAAACTAAACCACAGGTCCCGGGTTCGAGACCTGTGGCGAGCACCGATTCATGCAATTAAATCGTTTTTAAATAAATGATTTTCGGATTAATCTAATTAGTATATAAATATAATTAAAAACAGAAATATTTCGGGTTAGACATGTAGCTCAGTTGGTAGAGCTGCGTGCACGCGTACGGGAGGTCACCGGTTCGAGTCTCACCCAGCGCATATCACATACACGACCGAACCGGTCAACAAGTCAACAAGTCAACGGTCAAACAAGTCAATGGTCAACAGTCAAAAATAAACATTTTTTTATTACTTTTATTTATTTATTTAAATTAAAAATACTTAAAAATAACATTTTTAAAGTTAGAAAATAGCCTTAAACTCACAAAAATATATCCAATAATCTTACTAAAAATTGATTAATAAAATCCGCTTATTTACCGAACCATTATGTTATTATCTAGGTTAGTTTCACTCGTGGTTAAATCAAACTTCGTGCGCATTCAACATCATCAACCGAACGCACCCAATGTGAGTGAATCTTACAACTCCCCTTTTTAATTACACGTTTTGGGGTGTGTCATGTGTCACAAAAATTAACTCGTTTATTTAAACTTGTGCCATACCATATTGTGATCTAAACTTAGAATGTATATATTGTTTGTAGTTATGTATTTCATATTGTTAAGTTGTATGCAAATCATTCATTAGGCCCATCAGTTCGTAGAACAACGCGTGCCTCAAAACTCATTCATTAGGCCTATCAGTTCCTCGTGGGAGACGAGTTGAGCAACGCGTGCCTCAAAACAATCTATTATTGTATGTGTGTGCATTATTTAATATTAAGTGATTTGTGAATAAGTTTACATCTATATTTACTCATATGTGGTTGTGCACTTTATTTTATAATCAATTCCATAAACTTGTTCAAATGTTTTTCATAGGATTCACTCGCCAACTTTTTGTTGATCCAAAAATCATTTTTACAAATGATACAGGTGAACAGGATGAAGCAAGGAAAACATAGGAAATGCCTTAGCATAAAATAATGAAGTCTAGAGTGATGTGTAGGACATGATGTAATTATGATTGTATGTTTCCCTTTAAATTGTAATAATAAATATGAAACGTTATAATAAATGTCGTGAGCTTTGATGATAACCCAATCATGCCCCGATCACCTTTTCGCTGCGTGTCGGGGTGTGACAGATTGGTATCAGAGCCATGACTATAGGGATATAGGATAGGTTATTAGACCCTTAGAGCCTATACTATAGTTGACTAGATTTTAATTGTTTATGTGGTTACATGCAAACTTATGATATTTATTTGTTTCATATTTGTTTATACTTACAGTCAAACATACATACTTACATACACATTCATCATACATATTTCAATGTTCACATATTCAAATCATCTTCATACTTTCGGTATTCAAAGATTTTGTCGCATTTTTCATTTTTCAAATCTCATCAAAGTGAGTTCTGCGACGGGCATGTAGTAACTGTAAGGGTACAAGTACCGGTAGTCGGAACATCCTGTCTAGGTTGGCATTCGTATAAATCCAATATAACGGACCAGTTTGCCTACCTGGGGACTAACGATGAGAGTACAAAGGACCTATTAGGCCAAAGCATGCCACACCAAACGTCGTTCGAACTAACCCCACTTTGAGGTGTCACCGTGTCCACACCGGGATACATTCCGAATATCATACGTTACATATTTCTTGATTTTCTCCGGGTTTTAGTGTACGTAACCAGGCTAACACATGCGAACCATATGAAAAACCCGGTATTCATGGGGGCCCACATGATTACGAAGGTGAAGTATGGCGGCATGCAATGCCCAATTACGAGCAAAGCCCAAGACATCCTATGGATGTAGTAGATTTATTATGTTATATTTATTTTATGAATGTTCATTCCTAAATACGACCCATGATCCCAAAAACATCCAACTCATACTCTTGATATGTATTCCTTGTAGATGTCTTCTAGCCTCGCTCGTAGGAAGATGAGAGCAGGAAAAGCCCGCGAGCGCATGGCTGCCCAAATCGCTCAACAAATGGCTGCCGTAATACCCAACATTATAATTCAAGTCCAACAAGCCCTTACCGCTAATCCCGTCAACCAAGAAGATCAAAACATTGACAACTCTCCCCCAAATACCACTAAATGCACCTACAAGCATTTCAAATCCTGCGACCCTCCAAAATACGAAGGGACTGAAGGTGTCACCGCTCTCCTCCATTGGTTTGAAGAAATGGAGAACACTTTTCTGAATTGCGATTGCCCCGATGATCGCAAAGTGCGATATGCTACTGGTCGTTTATTTGGAATAGCACTTACTTGGTGGAATACAGAGAAGGCCAAACGAGGTGTTGAAGATGCTATGACTTTGACTTGGGAAGAGTTGAAGGAAATCATGACAAGACGGTTTTGCCCAAGGAGCGAAATCAAGAAATTAGAAGATGAGTTTTATTCGTTGAAGCAAAAGGAAGGAGACCACACCACATACAACAAAAGATTCCTCGAGTTAAATCAAATGGTTCCCAACTTGTTGACTCCCCTCTACCGTTTGATCGAGCACTACATTCGAGGTCTTTCGTCAAAGATTCAGGACTCTGTAATAAGTACCACGCCTGCAACTTTGGAAGCAGCAATGGAGTTAGCTACAGAGCTCACCGAGAACCGCATCCGGAATAAAGACTTCAAGGAGGAGAAGAAGAAGGATAAAGCATCAACTGAAACTTCAAACTCCACCCAAACCGAATCCCCTTTCTCAACCCATTTTTAAGAGAAAACGAGATGGGCAACTTTTCGCTGTCACCCAACGTAATCATCCAATAGCACAAGCCATACCCATCCAAGCTATCCCAATCACTCAAGTAGCACCCAACTAAACTTACCCAAATAAGAAACCATACCTTGGACCTCACCCTCGATGTAACACCTGTTTTTATCACCATCCATCTACCTTACCTTGTCGACTATGTGCGAATTGTGGACGCTATGGTCATTTGAGCAAGGCTTGCCGCACCTCTCAAAACCAAATCTCTCCCCCTACTCAAAACATGATCCAAACCTATCAACAACCCCAATACCCCATGTTACCTTGTGTTCGAGCTTGTTTTAATTGTGGCGACCCTACCCACTTTAGAAACACGTGCCCTCGATTGGTTAACATCATAAACGCCCAAGCTCAAGCAAACCCAGTTAACCAAGCAAATCAAGGAAACCTAATCACTAGGCCATCAGCAAGAGGAAGAGTTTTCAACATCAACGCCAACCCTGTTGAAGATAATGACGGCCTAAACGAAACCACCCAACTAGTCCCCTTCACCAAAAATCAAGATTCAACTCCAACCGCTTAGTTTTTATGTTTTTCTTTATGTTATCTCAAGCTTTGGTTGATTGTGTTTATTTATGTATTAGAGTCACATAGAACTAATCATAACTTGCGGATAAAGTCAATGAAAATTTGACGAGAATATGGTGGATACGCCGCTGGTACTTCCTATATATAAGTATTCTTGCCAAAGGATCAGAGGCATTATCTGGCGGTTATGAGAAGTTCCATGTAGAATTTAGTATTGTCTTGAATGAAGTTTGTTTTGTACTCACTGATTTAGCATTTATAGCATCTCATCATTTAAAGAAATTGGATTGTGTTCCATTTCTACATAGACTAACCTCTCCATCATAACAAACGAGAGAGGTATTGTCATCATTCAAACATGTATACTATCAGAATTAAGACTCAAATTTTGGTTGTTATGTTTGTTTTAGAGTCACATAGAACTAATCATAACTTGCGGATAAAGTCAATGAAAATTTGACAAGAATATGGTGGATACGCCGCTGGTACTTCCTATATATAAGTATTCTTGCCAAAGGATCAGAGGCATTATCAGGCGGTTATGAGAAGTTCCATGTAGGATTTAGTATTGTTTTGGTTGAAGTTTGTGTTATACTCACTGATTTAGCATTCATATCATCTCATTATTTAAAGAAATTGGATTGTGTTCCATTTTCTACATAGACTAACCTCTCCATCATAACAAACGAGAGAGGTACTGTCATCATTCAAACATGTATACTATCAGAATTAAGACTCAAGCTTTGGTTGTTGTGTTTGTTTATGTTTTAGAGTCACATAGGACTAATCATCACTTGCTGATAAAACCAATGAAAATTTGACGAGAATATGGTGGATACGCCGCTGGTACTTCCTATATATAAGTATTCTTGTCAAAGGATCAGAGGCATTATCGGGCGGTTATGAGAAGTTCCATGTAGGATTTAGTATTGTTTTGGTTGAAGTTTGTGTTATACTCACTGATTTAGCATTCATGTCATCTCATCATCTAACGAAATTTGATTGTGTCACCATTCAAACATGTATGCTATCAGAATTTGGACTCAGATATTGGTTGTTGTGTTTATTTATGTTCTAGAGTCACATCATAGAACCAATCATAACTTACTGATAAAACCAATGAAAATTTGACAAGAATATGGTAGATACGCCGCTGGTACTTCCTATATATAAGTATTCTTGCTAAAGGATCAGAGGCATTGTCAGGCGGTTATGAGAAGTTCCATTTGGATTTAGTAATTTCTTGGTTGAAGTTCGTTTTATACTCACTGATCTAGCATTTATACCATCTCATCATTTAAAGAAATGGGATTATGTCACCAATCAAACATGTATACTATCAGAATTAGGACTCAGACATTGGTTGTGGTGTTTATTTATGTTCTAGAGTCACATCATAGAACCAATCATTACTTACTGATAAAACCAATGAAAATTTGACAAGAATATGGTGGATACGCCGCTGGTACTTCCTATATATAAGTATTCTTGCCAAAGGATCAGAGGCATTGTCAGGCGGTTATGAGAAGTTCCATATAGGTTGTAGTATTAGAAGTTTTGTTTTAGGATATAACCTTATCTTTCCAAACATATCAAAACTCTTGCGCATGAAATCATACTTAGTGAATCAACTCCGCTTATCAATATTTTTACCGTAGGCAACAAAAAGCGATTCCTGTAGCAGGGTACTCAACCCTTACAAGGAACGTTACCGCCTCAAACAAAAATTTAAACTCTTACTCTTTTTCTAAGCGTGTAACTGTCAAACTAAACACCATCCTTTTTAAGACAAATATGTCACTACTTAAATTTCGGGACGAAATTTCTAAAAAGTAGGGGATACTGTAACATCCGTAAAAAACCGGATTTACCAAACCTGCTCCGTTTATTAACCGAACAATCAGTTAAAAAATTTCGTTGCGTATTTAATGCCCAAATTAATTTTAAACGATACATAATTAATAAGTATATTGGAATATATAATTTATATTTGAAAATTTATTAAAAATAATGAAATAAAAATAAAACCAGGCTGCCGGGATTCGAACTCGGGTCAGCCGGGTCAACCAGGTCAACCAAGCTTTAACTCACACGCGCTCAACCACTCCGCCACTTGTGTTTCTTGTTCATTATTGGAAACAATTAATACATAACATAAATCTCGAATTCAAACTGACGCGCCCAAATCGCAGTCGTCGGAATCCCGACGATTTCGCCGAGATTGGACGGTTTCTTCTGATTTAACCGAAGCATTAACCTTAACATCGGTTATAACCGATGTCCAGTCCGCGACTTTGGTCATAACCGCCGGAAAAATTATTGACCGACGAATCAAGACTGAAATCAGACCACATGCATCTCGATTCTTTCCTATAAATGCACCCTCTAACCTCTGATAGCCTTTTCGCTCACAATCACACCCATTCTCGACGTAATTTCACTCGCCGGAAACTTTCTGCAACTCGCCGGAAAACCGAACCCCTTCACCTCTGTGTCTTACTCTAAAAACAGAACATCTAGAGCTCATTCCGAAGCCACCCACACTCACCTCAAGCTTCCTAAAGACACTCTGCCGCAAGATACACGTCGCCGGAATAACCTGCTGTAATCGGAAACTCGCCGGCGAAACAGGGGATCTCTGTCGGTATATCTTATACCTAATCTCTCTCATTCTTTTTATTAATCTCATATGTAGTTAATCACAACACACTAAAGAACTTGATTAAATCGTCGAACCAGTCGGACATTGGTTCTGGGTTAAGCTTAACGAAGAAGATGAAGTTTTCGGTATTATATATGTTTAATTTAAATCAATTTATATCTCGGGTTAGACACACAGTCCAGCGGTGGACAGTGTGCAAATAAACACGCATACGTCCCGAGTTCGATTCTTGTCACACGCACACTCGCCTTAATAAAAATGTTCCTTTTTAAAACTGAACCGGATTCACTCGCAAATAGATTTTAAGTTTAATGAAAACCAGAATAATAACCAAGATAGACACACAGTCTAGTGGTGGACTGTGTGCACGTGTAAATCATACGTCGCGGGTTCGAGTCCAGACTACCGCACCGGTTCTGGCAATTATCAAACTTTTTATATAATTATCAAACTTTTTATATAAGGACAGAAATGAATTTATCTAGTGTGTATATAAGTATAATAAAAACAAGATTATTTACCAAGTTAGACACACAGTCCAGCGGTGGACTGTGTGTCAAACTAAACCACAGGTCCCGGTTTCGAGACCTGTGGCGAGCACCGATTCATGCAATTAAATCGTTTTTAAATAAATGATTTTCGGATTAATCTAATTAGTATATAAATATAATTAAAAACAGAAATATTTCGGGTTAGTCACGTAGCTAAGTTGGTAGAGCTGCGTGCACGCGTACGGGAGGTCACCGGTTCGAGTCTCACCCAGCGCATATCACATACACGACCGAACCGGTCAACAAATCAATAAGTCAACGGTCAAACAAGTCAATGGTCAACAGTCAAAAATAAACATTTTTTTTATTACTTTTATTTATTTATTTAAATTAAAAATACTTAAAAATAACATTTTTAAAGTTAGAAAATAGCCTTAAACTCACAAAAATATATCCAATAATCTTACTAAAAATTGATTAATAAAATCCGCTTATTTACCGAACCATTATGTTATTATCTAGGTTAGTTTCACTCGTGGTTAAATCAAACTTCGTGCGCATTCAACATCATCAACCGAACGCACCCAATGTGAGTGAATCTTACAACTCCCCTTTTTAATTACACGTTTTGGGTTGTGTCATGT
Source organism: Scalesia atractyloides (assembly GCA_947069175.1). NCBI lineage: Eukaryota > Viridiplantae > Streptophyta > Magnoliopsida > Asterales > Asteraceae > Scalesia > Scalesia atractyloides. The sequence goes on from CAMTDV010000018.1 coordinate 85,229,140, forward strand.
GTCACAAAAATTAACTCGTTTATTTAAACTTGTGCCATACCATATTGTGATCTAAACTTAGAATGTATATATTGTTTGTAGTTATGTATTTCATATTGTCAAGTTGTATGCAAATCATTCATTAGGCCCATCAGTTCGTAGAACAACGCGTGCCTCAAAACTCATTCATTAGGCCTATCAGTTCCTCGTGGGAGACGAGTTGAGCAACGCGTGCCTCAAAACAATCTATTATTGTATGTGTGTGCATTGTTTAATATTAAGTGATTTGTGAATAAGTTTACATCTATATTTACTCATATGTGGTTGTGCACTTTATTTTATAATCAATTCAATAAACTTGTTCAAATGTTTTTCATAGGATTCACTCGCCAACTTTTTGTTGATCCAAAAACCATTTTTACACATGATACAGGTGAACAGGATGAAGCAAGGAAAACATAGGAAATGCCTTAGAAGAAAATAATGAAGTCTAGAGTGATGTGTAGGACATGATGTAATTATGATTGTATGTTTCCCTTTAAATTGTAATAATAAATGAAACGTTATAATAAATGTCGTGAGCTTTGATGATAACCCAATCATGCCCCGATCACCTTTTCCGCTGCGGGTCGGGGTGTGACATTAATGATTTCTACTTGCTGCAAATGGACGTAGGATTTAATCTTTAGAAACGCATGTAATAGAAATCTACGGAAGATCAGATTGGATATGTTTGAGAGAATGTTTGGTATTTGTAGTAATTATTTGAGGATTTTATGTTTAATAGTATGGGATATTGAATGTTTAAATATTATCGCTTAAATAGTTGTTATGGATTCTCCTAAGCAATCTGATTCGCCTAGTGCCGTGCCCCGATGTTTCTGCCATCGGTTGGGGTCTGACAGAAGACTTCATGGGATCACAAAGTTGATTTAAGGTATCTGAGGAAGATTTGGGAACATATGAAGGTGATATCCAAAGAACTTGATAAGAGGACCATCTGTTCCCAAAACGAAAAGCACGTTTGGTCTGATTTTTAGCTCACAAAGATCATTTCGAAATAGAGAGAGTCCGGGTTTGCAGGCTACATACACGGTCATAAACCTGAGTTTCATTTGTTATGTCGTATTTTCATAAATAACAATGTTCATTAAACTTAACTCGTGTTCATTTCCAGACTAGCTACACGGTTATAAACTTGAGTATTCCTCCCCTGAAGATATGGCAAACGGAATGTAGGTGTTGGCGTTAACCCTTGCCATGTCGTTAATAAACGTGTCATTTAATGAAGTGTCGGTTTGGTTGGGTTAAGAAGGTTATATGTAGAGTTAGTTACTTCATTCATTTTTTTAATTGAGAAATAAATATACCTTAAGTATTCTTTATACTTATTAAACTACCAGTAGCCATGATTTTTTACTTTGTACTTAGCTTGGCAAAAGGGGCGGGTTACTTCAGTCAAAAAAGGATTTTTTTTAAAGAAAAAAAATATCTTTTTGGTTCAGGTTCTAACCGAACTGTAAAAATGGGTTTACTAGATGTATTAATTTTCAGGCCACGCCTCACCAGTCACAATCAGTGGACAAAATGTTGTTGAAGGGAAGCGATCCAGGAACTCTTACATGTATGTTATTAGATAATAATGCAGTTTTAACAAATTAATTATGTTAGTAAAGTTGGGTGATAGTATGTTATAAATGTTGATGTTCTGGTGTACTCTATGGTGTAAGCAAGCAACCTGTTGGCTTTTGGTTTGATAATAAAATTGATTGACCGTTCCAAAAAAATATTTGACCTTTTCAATGAATGTTAACAAAATCTACCGCATGCTTCAATAGTTTTTTATTTATTTCATCATTTCTTTACTTAACAGGAGTTGTATTTAAAAGTGTAGATTGAGGATTTCTTTTTCATTATAGTTTTAGAAGTGAAGTTATGTTTTTAACATGTTTCAAAGTTTTATAAAGCCCAAGTAGTTGTGCATAGATATTACAATTGCTCATTATGCTGGACAGGTTATCCATCCCTGGTACGTCTCCATATTATCCACCTCATTTGAATTGGCTAAGATGAACATTTGGGTTGTTGGGCTTTTTAATTCTTTTTATTTTTCTCTTATTGTTCCTATATATTTGCTTAACTATTTATTTATTAGACATGTTGGTTATTACACATATCTTAGCAAGAGAGACTAAGATACCACACAAAAGTATTCTATTTTGATTTTATAATATAGGCTATAAAATAATTGATATACATGAATATAAGGTAGATTGACTAATGGTGTTCCTTTTTTAGTTCTTAGATCTTCAATTTATGTGGTTGCTAATGTGATATTGGATATAGGTGTTATTGGGGTTATTGTTTTGAGAGCCTTGCAACTGAAGATCCAAGAATAGATGTAAAAATGGGTTTACACTTTTTGGTTCAGATACATCACGTTGATGCCAATGTTGAATATTGTGTTGTAATCAAAACCAAGTTAGGCGCACATCGTATCTTAATGGGTGCTGAAATCACTACAAGAAATACGAGAAATAGTGGCACATAAGAAGATATGCATCCCGCTTAATGATGGACTCGGTCAAGCAACCTTGCAATGTTCACTTACAGTAGGAACTTATCCACTGTTTGTTGGTTTATTTTGATGTTCATAGTTTCGTTTAGCATCTATGATCCCAACATCCAGCCTAAGAATTTTTCAAGCATCTTTCATGTTTTTATATTGTACTCTTTTGGTTGAGAATAAAGAATATTCCAACAAATTTTTACTTTTTCGTCTATATGGATCCAAGGGATAGTAAATTCATTGGGAAATATTCCTAGATATAGAAAACAAGTCTACGAATTTTTTTGTAAGTTGTTTAATTGTTTAATGTTAATCCATTTGTTTTAAAAAAACACGCCTTATGTGCGAAGAGTGATGTGCACACCCACAAGGCAATGGGTAAAATGCTTTAGACAAGCCATAATGTTCTATTAGTTTACATATTTATCGCTTTAAGTATCAGTCAAAACACATTTAGTTTTAAAACCATTAGTTGAGAGCATAGTCCCATTTAAAATAGAGTGCTTTTGAGTATCGCAGGCTATATGAATGGTAGTACCCTGACGAACCGAACCGATTTCTATTGTCTAATAAATCTATTTTAACATACACAAAACACTATTCATCATCATTATGTATTAATTAATAATAATAATAATAATAATATTTATATATATATATATATATATATATATATATATAGAACATGGACGAATGACTATAAGGTTAATTATTAGTAAATTATATACATGTTTTTTTAAAAAATTTTAATATTACTTTAAAATTTATCTCAACTACAAGTATCATTTCAAAATAATTATAAAATAATATAACGTTTGAAAATTAGACTCTCTCTCTATACCAAAACATAACATTCTCTCCTGATAATAATAGAATTGTTACCTCTCATATTACTTATATGAAAATAAAATAAATATATATTATTATTGTATATATCAATTAACAACATGACTTTGCGCCAGTTAACCTTATAACTTTTCTCTTTTACCACCGATTTCTTTTACTTCTTTCTTTTATCACTTTTTGTAGACAGAGAGATAAAGGGTCGATGACTTTTTACACCCACACACCCAGAGAGAGAGAGAGAGTGTGTGTGTGAGAGAGCGCAACTGAGAAAGGTTAAGGAGGCCGGCCACCCTTCTTCGGTGATGTTAATGACTGACGGGCGGTGGCAGGTCCGAAGAGGCCTACAACTCGATGATGAAGATGTTGCGAGCTAACCAGTAACGGCGACGGAGTTCGGAATCATCGCTGACGTTCGACACTACAGCGAACCTACGACGGGAGAAGGGTTATATGGTTGAGACGAGGACGATGACCGGCACGGGAAGTGTCCTAAATGGAGAGCGACGGTGAAGGTGGTTACGGGGTTCGGTTGCGGCGGTGTTGTGTGGTTGCAGATCCGGAAGTTTGGTGATGGTGGTTTTCGGTGGACACAAGCCGTAGCCCAATTGACGGTGACAGTTTACCTTACAGGTGACGGCATGGATGTTTGTTGAATATTGATGGTGGTTAGAAACTTTAGCTGTCCGCATGCCCCCTCCGGTGATGATGCTAAGTTTCCGATGAGAATCCGACCAAACTCCGGTAAATTATACTTCAACTCCGGTTGGTTGGATGCAGTCCATCGGGTCGAACTGATGTTTGAATTTGTTTTGTTTCGAGATGGTTTATTTTGTTACCATAGGGTCCTTGGTTTTCAATTTCGTAACCTGAGGTTGTATGTTCCAATATATCCATTTCCTTACCAGATATTCTTAGGGATATAAATGAAGTTGAAAACAAGAAAAAAAAATTATGGTTTAGCCTGGGCTCGAACCAACTACACCACGAAACCCTTTTGTTTATAAACACCACAGGTTCTGTTATATAGATTATTTGTTATGACGGGCAGACCAACTTTTTTGGAATGATAATGCATTTAGTTGAACATTTGTTGCTTTGTCATATGATATAATTCTTGCATATAGGAAGAAAGTTGATAGATGTATGTTTGTGTGTCTTAAAGAGTTAAAGGTGTATGTATATACTCATAAGTATACAATAGAAGTACTTGGAAGGATACAACAACAAATGAAAGCGAGCATTAGGCTAGTGGGTGTGGTGATGAGCCAACATTGGAGGATGATCCTCCACGTAGGCGTCACGTCATAATCTTAGAATGATGACCCTTTAGTGAAAATGGATGATGAGTCTACCCCACCAACTTTTATTTATTTTTTTAACTAACAATTTTTTTAACTTTATTTATCTAAATAAGATATAAAACTAAATTCATTAAATATTGAAAAACCAAACATTACATAACATAAAAAAACAAAAAAAATAACCTAACTTTCATACTTTTTCATGATTTTTTCTTGCATTTTTCTTAAAGCGGCTCTTTTTTCTTCGGGATAAGATTCAACGTCGGCCGTTAATATATCCTATTCTTTTAGTTGGTTTTTTTCACTATTCACCCGAACCTTTTCTTCCACAACGCGTTCCTTCACCTTCGCCTTTTGGGACGTGATCTCCGTGTACTCTTTGAATTGGGCCAAGAAGGCCTTCCTGTTCGCATCCTTATCGTTTTTTTCTTCGTTGCCGCTGCCTTTTTTGATGTGTCCCGACCCGGGGACGTTCCTCCTCTTGTACCGGGGACGTTCGGATTCGGGTTGTTGGGGTTGTTCAGGTTGAACCTATCCATTGAAGATAAATAGAAGAATATTTTATAAAGTTGTAGAGATTTTATAAAAATAGAGAAAAAGATGGGGTTGTAGAGGGTGTGAAAAAGGTTAGATTTTATAAATAAATTGGATTTGAATTTGGATTTAATTTTTTTAAACGGTCAAATCTACAACGGTTAGAATTTTTGTCATTTAGTGTGCGGCAACTTCGGCATATATGTGCCGCTCATGCCGCGGCAAGGGGTGAGAAACGGTGTGCCGCCCGGCGCCGGTCCATGCCGGGTGCATGCTGGGGCCACACCGTAGCCTTATAAACAAGAAAAAATGAGTTAACAAAGGCTTTAAAATAAAAATTATCAAATTAATAACAATGTAAAACCAAGGTTTTGTGTCTTTTTTTGTAACTTTTTGGTGAAAAATGCAAAATATATGGTTTTAATACCCTATATAATTTGAGTATTTTTAGTTGAAGAAGACTGTGGCCCAGTTAAAGTTTAAATCAGATCCTTGAGTTGTACATAGTTTTAGTAGTTTGATTAGGCTATAAATGTTTTGAGGTTTCTTTTGTTTGACGAAGGTAGCGTTAAGAAAGTCATCATCTCTTCTCCTAGCAACGATAAAGATAGATAAAGATAGCATGAGGACATGAGTACCAATGCTTGATTTTATGGTTGTCGATCAACGTATAATATGTGTTGATTGCTATATAGAGTGTTTGTATCGTATCAATGCGATAACGAATCGAACCGACACGGACCAAAATCCGCGGCGAAGCGCGAGAATACCCACTAGTTATATATAATTTATGAATTTTTTAGCTATAGTGATTTTTGTCTTTTTGTGATTTTTGTTCTTTGTGAATTCTTTTCATCTTTTTTTTTTCTATTTTATTAGTTTTTTTTTTCAAGTTTTAATCAAACATGGTGTTGTACATGTAACACAATGAACGGTTTAATACTGACCGAACAATGTCAGTACCGGTATTGATATTCGTTTTTATTGTTTCGATCGATGTAAACACATCTTCGTATTTTTTGGTCGTATCGTGACTTTTTTTTTCTCTTTCGTAAGTGTCGGTATTTTAATGGACCGAACCAATATCAAACGAATTCTTGTCATTAACGTTATTTTTCTATTGCGTCTACGTTTCATTAAAAATTGGATCGCCCCACCATAGAGCGCGGGTTGTTACACTAGTTTATTATATATACATATAATTTACAACATATCTATGCATTATGGATATATACATATATTTACAACATATCTATGCATTATGGTTTGTACCATAATGCTTAGTGGGTTGTACCAATGGTTGTAAAACAAGGTTTCCAAGCCGACTACTCCCCGAGTAGTCGCTACAAGGTAGGCTGCCGAGAAGACTTTCTTCGAGTCCGCCTAATTACTCAGAGCCAGTCAAACGCAGTTAACCTCACCAGAATCAAATCTAGTAGATCAACTCGAGCCTAGTTTGACTTAAATAATAATAAACATAATTTCTATGTCTATCATATTAAAGATTGATAATAATTTTCAATACTTGTTATATATATTAGTAATTTTATGTTATTTAACATATATTTAATATTTAAAAAATAATTTCTTTATAATTTAACATGTCCGAGTACTCCCCGTGTACTCTCTGCCTAGACCGAGTACTCTCAACTCCCCGATCAACCGACTAGGGAGCGCCTAGCGACTTTTGCAACCAGATTATACCCATTAAAGACAAACTATATGTGCAACATACATATGCATTATGGTTTGTACCATAATGCTTAGTGGGTTGTATCATAAGGACAAACTTGTATATTTAAAATATATATATATATATATATATATATATATATATGATGGATTTGTACCATAATGCTTATTGGGTTGATGTTTTAAAACCGGTTTAACCAGCCGGTTGTACCGAGTGTGCTGTCCGGTACACCCGGTTAAACCGCCAGATACACCCGCTTAAACCGTTTTTGAGCCAAATCCAGTAAGGTATAAAAACCGAATTTTAAAACATTGGTTGGTTGTATCAACTAAAGATAAATATGTATATTTTTATTTATATATATAGTAGTATAATTTGCAACATCTAAATAGGGATGGCTCGGTACCAACCGGTACCGGAAAATTTCCCAAAAAATGGATACGGTACCGAATATACCCGGTACTGTTTGGTACGGTATTTGAGGGTAAAAACTGGTAAATACCGGTACCGAACCGATACCGAAAATGTTAAAAGTTGTTACCCGACACCATTTGCTCATCCCTACATTTAAAGGCATAAGGATATTGTACACTTTACTTTGTTGTTTTTTCCTGCATCAATTTTTTGCATTAGTGGTTTGATTTGATTGTAAGCTTTTAAAATAATGGCCTAAGTATTTATTTCCTATCCAGTATTTATATTTGTTTGACATTTGTTTTTTTGACTCTTTAAAACCCATACATCTCTTCATATCTCTTTCTCTTAGATCTCTTACTCTCTCTCTTAGTTGCAGACACTTTCGACGAGTTTTTGTCTAACCATTTATGGTCGTATTTTGTAGAGAGGGAAACATCAATGGAGTTTTTAGAGAGAGAAACAGAGCGAGATGACACGCTTTTAGCCCCGCCGTAACGCCGGTAGCTTAATATAGTTTATTCTAAAAATCAACTTTCTTTCCAAACACTAAATTCGGGTCACGTGGTAGAACTACGACCCACCCAACTTGGCTAACCTAGATCTAGATAGCCCACTATTACCCATAGTGAACCGACCGTGTGTTTGGTTCCTGATCAAACCAGTTGGTTCGGTAACAAAAAGCTATTGATTTTTTTGTTTATTTGTGTGACTATATTGTAATATATTACTTTAAGGAATATATATATATATATATATAAATATAATAAAGTAAACAAATAAGTACACATGGCAATCATTACGACCATCTATAATTCTATTTTTTCGCGTTAATGCTTTTGGTTTAAGTTAATTCTAAAAATCTATCTTAAAAAAAGTTAATCCATAAATCTTAAAATCATTATGTGCATATTAATAACTAACTTGATAAATTCATCTATAACTTCATCTTTTGAAATTTAAATTCATTTATATCTTTATTTTATATAGTGTTTTATTAAAAATACATAAAAACATGTAATAATTTAGATATGTAAACTTACTTTAATACCCTTTATTAATATAAAATTAAGAATCTAATTTCAGTTTATGATTATTTTATTTTTCGCTCATTTCTGATTAATTAAATTTTTTGTTAACTAATTTCTATCGTGTTCCTGCTTATTAATAACTATTTAATTATATTTTACTAATTTAACTATGTGGAATACTCAAGTTTCTAACCTATAATAATAGTAAATAGATAAATATATATATAAATAACAAATAAAATGTTATAATTTATGTGATACAAAAGTTTCTAACCTAATAATAATAAAATTGTAATAAAAAGTATATTGTAGATCATGGTTCATTTTTTTCAAAACAATACATTGAGGACTGGCTGTGTTACAAGATTACATTTATGTATTCAAGTGATGTATAATACACGTATTTATAAAATCGTGCAATGCACGGGTTTTTAAGATGTAATTTTTGTATTACTTAGATATACCCGTTTATTACACGAGGTTCTAACCTAGTATTGTAATATATTACTTTAAGGACTATATATAATAGATCTATTCATTTACAATGGGTAAAAGTACGACTTTATAAAAATAAATATAATAATCTTTTCAACGTTATCCCATTATCTATTTTAGAGACTATGAATGTAACAAGTTTTAATAAATCTTCATAACATTGCATAGTTTTAGAAACCAAACCTATAACTATCTATAAATAACATGAACCATTTGTAGCTGATATATACTAAAATAATTATATATTTTCTTACTGAACTTTTTTACAGAAGACATATCATAAAAATATAAACAATATCTCTTCGTGTTAACTTAAATAAAGCTTTATACCGATTGAAAAACAGCAGACATAAATATATTTATTATTTTGTTAAACAATACGTGTTACTAATTTTGAGTAAATTATAATTTATTTATATAAAATATACTTGAATAATACGTTAATTTCGCTGGAAGGTGGTTGAGGTGTAGTGGTCAGAGTATTTAACTTCTTTGGTATCTCTGATCCCATCCTCGTCTTCTTGTGTTCTCCGTCAACAAGACGTAAATATCCACCTTATCTTCTTCTAAAACCATTATTTCACACATATTCCAATCCAATATCACAAGAAGAAATGTCCAGCGACGATGACTGTAGATGCAGGCCCTTAGGCTTTCTCTTAGGCCTCCCTTTCGCCTTTGTCGCCCTCCTTCTCTCCCTCATCGGAGTCGTCATCTGGATCGTCGGGTTCGTTGTCTCTTTACACTTTATAGCGTTTTTATAATTTTTGTTGGATTTACATTCACATTAGACTATAGCAGGCAAAAAGGTATGTGGCAGACCCTTTTCTTAGGCAAATTAGATTTTAATAATCTGAATTGGCTTTTTTTGCCGACAATAATCTCAGCTCAGCTAATTATTAATAATAATCCGAACTCTTTCATTTTTGTTTGTAAAATAGTCCGCTGATAAAAAAAACATAACGTAATTAAGTTTTTTTTCAAATTACAAAACGATGTTTTCAGGCTTTTGATCATAACGAGGATACGAGTCAATTGATGTAAAACTTACCTCGAAACGGTGTTCTAAACATCTTAATTTTTGTTAATTAGAAGTTCAAACACCTTAACTGAAGCACTGTTTTCGTCGTTTAGAGCACTGTTTCGATGTAAGTTTTATATTAATCGACCCGTATCCTCGTTCTGATCAAAAGCCGGAAAACATCGGTTTACAATTTGGAAAAAACCTAACTCCCTTATGTTTTTTTAACGGCTGACTCTTTTACAAACAAAAAGGAAGAGTTCGGATCATCGTGGGTGATTAACTAAGTTGAGATTATTATCGGCCTAAAGAGCCAGTTTGGATCATTAAAATCCAATTTGCCTTTTTTGAATAGCAAAACTAATTCTTTTAAAAAAAACTGCCTTCCCTAAATCATGATACATATTTTTGATGTAACTTTGAATTATCTGCTTCAAATAATGGATATGGTATTGATAATGGTTTTGTTACTTTTGTAATATGGTGTAGGTTGATATTGAGTTGTATATGTCCTTGTTGTTTTTGTGTAACGGTGATAGTAGAGCTGGCGCTCTCGTTGATCAAGGCTCCGTTTTCAGTCATGAAATGGTTTACTGAACAAATTCCTTGTTAGATCTTTTGGTTTTCATATAGGAACATTTAAGTTATTGGAATTTTTTTATTTTTGTGTAATTGTTACATGAATTTAGTAGGATTCTGATTTGTTGTAATATATGATTTGACGATATGATCTTTTCCTGACGATGATTAAACTGCATAGTTCTTGTTTGTTTAATGCATCCATTGACTTATTGGAAACGGTGTGGTTAGGTTGAGAAAAAGAAAAAAGAACATCATTTTTGTTGTTCAATCATGTTCCTCGCCGAAGTTGACTAATTATTTGGGAGCTATTAATTCTCACGGAGAATGAATAGCAACACTATATAATATAATATATTTTTAAAATTTTATGTTTATATATTATAATGTATATTATAATATAACAAGGACGTTAACTCGCGCGTTGCGGCGGGATGTTGTTTATGAATGCCTTTACTAATAAAATATGATTATTCTACGATATAAATGTTCTAGCATCCAATTCATAAAAAAAGACATATAAAAATGAAATACTTAATATGAGACTAACCTTATGTTATAGACGAAGTAAAATGGTATCAATTTCTTATTGCTTCTTACTATGAGACTAATCTTATGTTACAGAGTAAGTAAAATGATATCAACTTATGTAATAGAGGAAGTAAAATAATATCAATTTCTTATTGCTTCTTACAATGAGACTAACCTTAAGTAATAGAGGAAGTAAAATGATATCAATTTCTTATTGCTTCTATATAATTACCGAGGTATACCTACATCAAAATAACACAACATTAGATATTATCAATATGACAATCACATTGCATATATCAAAAGTAGAAGGATCGATATGATTGAACAGGTCAAAGAAATTAGTGAATGAAACTGCTAAGTGCTCAAGGGGCATATTGGTAAAAAAAAATTGGCAATAAAATGGATGGCCGGGTTAGCGATCGCAAAATTAAACAATAGAAAGAGAGATATGCACCTTTTCCTCGCTAATTGTGGGTTTGAACGTTAATTCCTTTTCCTTCAATTTTTATATGTTGCAAATAATAATATTAATTTACCAATTAGGAAAAAAAAAAAAATCATATATTCACATGGTGAAGATCAAAATGACATGTGATGTCCTATGCTTGGTACAAATCCTATGCATGGTGGATTTTTCCTGTTAAATACAATATTAGAATCTTTTAGTCAGGATCTTAACTTCAACGTTTTGGACCTTAATAGGTAAATGAATGGGCCAGGGATGAGCAATATCGGTTCCAACCCGGCAACTCAGCAAGTTCTTAACTGGACTGGGACCGAATTCCTACCAATTTCAAAACCCAAAACGACCCTTTTATGCATTGGCGGTTCAAGTTTGTAGGCGGATCAATTTCTACCACCAGAACGAATATAATTACAATCCTTGCTAATCATGTTGAGGTTTAATAATTTATGCTTACAAATCTAATCTAATTTGTTACAGTGGTTATATCATTACACTTACATGATATTATATATGAATGTTGCATGCACAACAACACACTCCAGCCCTGGTTGATTGAAATAGAGAAATATGGATTTGGGAATGTGTATGTATTGATAAGGTTGTCGTTTGCCGATTTTGACTGAGTTTGTTGTTCCGATTTCGTTAGTCCTTCGTCGTTTTCTTTTTTATGGCATGCAGTATTCAAGCGGTTTTTATAGATGTATACTTGTGAAAACTTTCTTAAGAGTCTTGATTTTTTCATTCATCTCTTCTTCACGGTGGTTTGTATGAAATCAAGTGATGATGATCTTTTTTCCTTAAAGGTTTTAGAATATAATTAAAGTTTTACGGTTGTGATTTTACTCTCCATTTTTGTTTTAAGACTCTGCAAACAAAAATCTACATACAATTATAAACATCAAAACGCACGTTGTTCATATCATACAAACAAAGAACTTAATTGTAAAAAAAGGACCCAAGTAATCAATAGCAAAATATAATATGACGGGCTGAAATCATACTGGAATCGAAGATTCTGTTGGATAAATGGAAAATACTACGCTAAATCATGGACGAACGAAAACAATATGAAGATTGAAGATCGATACGTTAAATCAGCAACGAACAGAAACGATATGTAGATTGGTAATAGAGGAATCAGTGAGAGAAAGTTGTTGCCGGTTACGGGCAAAAGTGAAATCGGCGTTGGTGGGGGTGGCGTATAAAAACGTTGGTGGGTGTTGTATATGGGATTGCCGACTCACTCAATAACAACATTCTTATTGTATAAAACGGAGTGTTTATAATAGACGCGATGGTTTTGGAAGCCGGTTATAAATGATGTTACCTTTTAGTATTATATAATTAATTTTTTAACCGACGTGACTTTTAAACTAAAGGGTATGACTAAGTTTATAATACAATTTTATACCCGACACGACGCGACTTTTAAACGAAAGGTATAAAATAATTTTATAACTGACGTGACTTTTAAACGGAAATGTATGACCCAAGTTTATAATATAATTTTCTAAACGACGCGACTTTTAAACAAAAAGGTATGACCCAAGTTGGTAAAATCATACCTTTTCGAAATGGTGTGGAATAAAGTCAAATAACACCTTTTCGAGGGGACGTGATGTTTAGACAAATGAGAGATAAACCAAGTTGTATTTTTTAGTAATATCGATGTTTAAACAAATAAGACAAAACTCAAGTTGCTTTTTGTAGTTATATATTATAAAAACAAAGGGTAAAATGAAAGGGTGTGAAAAAAATGAACTAAAGGGTGTGACTTTTATATAAAGGAGACATAACCCAAATTGCTAATTGTATAAGGGTATAATTAGAATTATAATTATAAATTATAAAACTTATAATATATAAACATAAAATTTTAAAATATAATATAACGAGTTGACGTTATAATATAATTAGAATTATAACTATATTTATAAATTATAAAGACCTATTAGTTATCATTATATTATATTATAGTTATATTAAAAATTATAATTTTAATTTAATTATAATTGTAATTAGAATTATAATTATCATTATCATTATCAAGACCTATTAATTATCATTGAATGAATAGTACGACCTATTAATAAAGTAACACTACATAAATAATTTTTTTTGTAGATTTTATCAAGGTAATACAATTGAATAAAATAAATATATTTGTATTTATCAAGAGACATAATAACACTAATTTATAATATAATAATTTTTTTATTATAATTATAAACTTTTAATATATAAACAATTTTAATGAATAGTAACGATACGTTATAATATAATTAATTTTTTTTTTATTTTGACCTATTAGTTATTATTTATTATATTATAGTTAATATTAAATTATAATTTTAATTTATTATAATTATATAATTGAATTATATTTAGACCTATTAATTATAATAATAGTAGATATAATATAGTAAACTCATTAATATTATTATTTTTTAATTTTGACCTATTAATTATCTATTCGAATTCGTTAAGACCTATTAATAATGTAGAATAGGTTTACTACATATTATAATTTTTTTTAGTTTTGACCTATTAATTATCATTGAATGATAGTAACACTACAAATATAATATTTTTTTAATTTTAGTTTTGCCTTTTATACTTTAAATAATAATATATACTTTAAACTCATTTAATTTTTATTTAATTTAATTTTTCTTTACTAACTTTCGTTCGTTAACGTATTTAAAAATTGTTAGAATACGGGTTTTTTTTTCTTTCTCTATATTCTAGTATAAGTTTTGTTGAAAATGGAGTTGTATTCAAAATAAAGTTTTTTAACGTATGCCATAGTATACGATGTCGGTAATGTACTTGTCCATGACAAACCAAACTAATACTGAAATTAGTACCAGTATTGGTATAATCGGAACCGGCATCATTATTTGTTTTATGGTTTTCGATTGACTCACAACTTTATATTTTTGATTTCTTTTTCGATTGTTGTAAAGAGTGAAATATCATAACGTACCAATCTGATACCCACTCAAAACTTCATTCCATGTCGCATCGCATCCCACTAGTATATTATATATTTATTAAAGTTGATCAAACCTTAATGGATTGTCTATGTTTGCTCCCTTTTATAGGAGTTAAGTGGGTCAAGCTCTAATAGACTGTCTAGGCGTGGTGCACAAATCGAGTTTTTTTAATACTTGGTTTCGGGTATGGAACTGGGTTCGGGTATGACCAGGTTCTATAAAATCGGGTAGTAACAATGCCTGGGTCGGGTCTGGGTCCGGGTTTTACACAAAAAATGTATACTCTATACACCCGGGTTCAGGTAGGGTCTGGGTCGGGTTTTTTAATACCCGGTATTACAATACCCTATTTCCGGGTTCAGGTATGGTCGGGTATGGATCGGGTTAGGTTCGGGTATGCCTCGTATGGATCGTATCCATTGGTTTCATTATTTCATAAAACATAGAAATATAAATGCAAAACCTTTTTATTTCATAAAACATAGAAATACATGACACCTAAATAATCATAGAACCAGGTCGAATAAGATGATGAACATAGATAGCTTCGAATAACTTGATCGTATTCGTTTATTGTTTGTCTCGAGGATAACACGTGCGGTTAAACCAAACATCAAGACCCCTTTTATAGGGTATAGAGATACAATCTAAACCAAAAAACTGTCAAAATACACTTTCTAACGGCTATATAGCCGTTACCAAAGTACAAAACTCGAAAAAACAAAAAAAAAACAAAAAACCTGAACAGGGTATTGGAAAACGCGGACCGGGTATTGAAAAAACCCGGTTCCGGGTTCGGGTTGAAACCGGGTATTCGTAAAACTCGGGTTGAAAACGGGTATAAAAAACCCGATTCCGGGTTCGGGTTTTATAACAAAATGCATACCCGACCCCTAGCCTATGGGTAAGGTCGGGTTCGGGTTCGGGTATAAACAAACCGGGTTTTATAATACCCGGTTCCAGGTTCTTTTCGGGTCCGGTTCAGGTTTTTTGTGCACCACTAGGCCAGAGAAGTGGTTTACTTTGGGCTAACTGGACTCTATAATTTATCCATCATGGATATTAAGCCCAAACAAGACTCAAGTTATCGCTAGGTAGTTTAATTTATCGATGTTGTATGAGTACCCCAAGATTCCATTCAGCTAATCAATAAGCGTGTGTTTGTTTACGAAATCTATGAATGAAATGAAATTGGAATTGGAATGTGTGAATATTCCAACGAAAAATATGTTTGGTTGGCTAAAGCTAGAATGGGAATCGGAATATTTTCCATAAAATTCCATCAATCAAGAGATTTAAACTTTCCTTCCTAATAGCAAAGGATTTTCAAACTTTTCAACGAAAGTTTAAAAACCACCAAAAAAAATCCCCACGCCATTTCTTCTCTTTAAACAAAACTAAATATTA
This sequence comes from Scalesia atractyloides, assembly GCA_947069175.1. Classification (NCBI taxonomy): domain Eukaryota; kingdom Viridiplantae; phylum Streptophyta; class Magnoliopsida; order Asterales; family Asteraceae; genus Scalesia; species Scalesia atractyloides. The sequence continues at coordinate 85,245,005 of CAMTDV010000018.1, forward strand.
AAACTATTAAAACTATTAGTACAATGATTAAAGAGGCGTCCTTTATGTTGAGTACATTGTCGAAAGGATTAAAGAGGAGTCGGTTATGTGCCTTAAACATCGGTCCCTGTATGCGAGTATAGATTGGGAGAGATGGAGATATTTTAATATTTGAGATCTGATTATGTAAGGTTTTTGTTTTGTTTGGGATTTCCAGTTTCCTGCTGGGCCCCTTTGTTCAATTTTATAATTTTAACAAAATAGTAGCAGTTCAAAAAAAAATGCATTATACAATGATGAAAATCTGATCAATTATAAACACTCAAAATTAAGAACAGTGGAAGATCTAAAAATCATTATAGGGCAACGTTTCAAAAAAATCTAAAAGGGTAACGAAATTAAAAAGACGTCAAATTTTTCCAAAATTTACACTCTATATCCGCCCCTGATTAAGAAGACCATGAGGAATAGTAACACCAAATTATATCCATCGTCTTCAACAATAATTGCTCCGTCTAAGGGAAACAGCTTCAGTTATATGGGGTATTGATGAAATCAAAGGTCGGAATTTAATCAATTATGAACCAAAATCATATGAACCAAAAAAAAAAAAGAATTAGAATGAAACAAAAGGAACAATGACGAAACTGAGCATGGAATCGATTTCCATTTATTTTTCTTTGATGTAACAACTTGTGGGACTGGATTCCTAGTTGAGAAGTCAGAGAACATGGATGAACTGTGTGGGATAAGAAGTCATTTTTATTTACATTTCAATTTCATTCACAGATTTACAAACCAAAAATAAACTGATTTTTAATTGAATTAATTCAAATTCCACTAAATTCTAATTCCTTTCAAACATTTCAAACGGCCCTAAGTAAATTTAATTTATTGATGTCGTATTTGCACCGCAATTTTTTTCCCAAACAGACTTGAGTTTTGGTACCGATTCAATACTAACATTTAGCGTTTTCGGATCGATACTAAACCATACCATACCAGGTATTTTTGATACCGATACTATTTTTTAGGATTTTTCAGTACCAGTACTTATTGGTATCGAACCCATCCCTACTTATTTGAATTACTCGTATTGCAAATTGATTTCTGTAAATATAAACGTGGTGAACCTTTATTTAATCATTTAATGATAGATTATTTCTATTTAAAAAAAATAACAGTTCTTATCCGCAAAGGATTAATTAAAACTTGAAAGGCTTTTTGCATTAAATAAATTTGCAAAGTTTAGTTTTCAATATAAATATAATTTATTGAAAAGCTATATCAGACACACAAATTCTATACATTAACAATTCCTATATTTAATATAACAGATTTAAACCCATAAAAATATAACACAAGTTTAAACCCATAATCTTTTAGTTGTAAGACACATATGTTAACCATCAAGAGCCTTACAACAAATATTGTTTAAACATGTGTAGTATTGGATCTATAGTAGTAAGGTAAACGTAAATAAAAGTCTATTTAATTAAAAATAAATTCTTACAATATTAAGTCGGTTAAATTTAAGGTAAAAACAATGTTATAAAAGTTAAAGTTGACGACCAAGTTAAAATTACGATAAAGTAGATCATAATACGTTTTCAAAATTCCATTACAGGTATGATATCTTTGAGAAGTGACATAATTATATATTATTGTGGTGTTAGTTTTTTTTTAAAAGATTTGTGCAGATTTTTCTGTCTGCGTCGCATAGACCACGTGCAGACATGATCATTGCAGACTGTTTGTTTTTTTTGAAGACGTTTCATTAAAAAACGTCTGTACGAGCTCTTCTTGGTGCAAACTCGGCCCAACCACTTCTAAGATCTTATAAGGTCTGCAGAGGGTTAAGCACCCCCACCCACCACCATCGTCCACCACCCACCGTCCATGTCCACCTCCCACCACCACCGTCCAGCACCACGACCACCACCACCCTCCACCACCACCACCACCACCGTCCACCACCACCCACCGTCCATGTCCACCTCCCACCACTACCATCCAGCACCACCACCACCACTACCGTCCGTACATCACCACCAGTTTATTTTAGAAGTCTACATACATTAAAAACAAACAACCTCCTTCTTGCAGACCGCAAAGGTTTGGTCCACCTCTTCATGGTTGTAAAAATCCCGACTATGTGCCGATTAATCCCCGATTAGTCGCTGATTAATCAAATTAATCCCGAATAATTCTCATTAATTCCGATTAATCCCCAATTAATCCCAATTAATCGCTAGTCTCCACCCCGATGCCAGACTAGCGACTAGCGATTACTTCAACACTGCATCTTCTTCTACATATGTCTGCAGATGTGGTTCGTAGAATGCAAACATTTTACCTCTTAAAACAAAGAGCACCTATGTCTTATCTGCAACAAGTTTTAAAATGGATGTACAGTAAATATATTAGTATTTTAAAGATAAATTATTATTACTATATTTATATACAATACATTCACCATGGAGGGGAATGCTGTCAGGCAACTGCCTGGCACTTCCCCATTCCTTCAGTCAAATTACGATTTTGCCCCGTTTAAATTTAAAGTTTTATCGTTAGTATTGTTTTTTTCTTCTTCTAGTCAAATTACGATTTTAGTCTCAGCTTAAATTTATACTTTTGCCATTGTTTTTGTTTTTCTTTTCCTGTAAAATTATGATTTGCCCCCCTAGTGTAAAATTATAGACATGCCATCGTCTTACTTTTTCTTTTTTTTTTAACAAAAATATTATAGTGTTTTGTTTTAATTGTTTTGCTCGGTGTAATTTTTATTCATGCCAAGCAGTAGTTTTTCCTCGTTTTAGTTTTTTAGCAAAAGTATGGTAGTGTTATGTTATGTTTTAATTGGTTGACTCGATGTAATTTGTGTTGAGATCGTGTTATAAGTAGTATGTACTGGTAACTGAAATACGCCCGCTTGCGTTATGCACATATAATGTATATATGTGTGGGCCCTCGGGGGCAAAAGTGAAAGTGCGCTAATTTTAAAGTAATTTTACTAATTTCGTGAAAATAACGTTAAAAAGCGAGGGACGGTTAATCATGCATCATGTGGTGGCGTTGATAGCCGAATCAGCTTTTGTCCCAATTGCTGAGTGTTATGTGCTTTATGTCCAAGGCTTGATGCAAAACTACTATCGAGTCGGGGTCTCACTAGAAGCAGCCTCTCTGTTCCTACGGGGTAGAGGTAAGGCTGTCTACATTTTACCCTCCTCAGACCCTACCTTAGTTTTGCTATTGGTGAGATTTATTGAGTATGATGATGATGATTGGTAACCGAAACACAAACGTACACATTATGAGAGTGAAATATTTGGCTTATTGGCCCGCAATACGAACAAGGGCAAAAATTATTAGTCTACAACAATTTGCAAAATGAGCAGTAAATATAATATAATAGTATTTTAAAAATAATATAATAGCATTTTAAAGATGAATTATTATCAATAACAATTCAGAATAGGATTTTCATTTTGGGCATTTCTATTCACACACCTACTTTTTCTATTCACACACTACCTAGTGTCGAGCTGTCACACCCCAACAAATGGCGGAAACATCGAGATGAGACGAAAACGATAATGCAAGAGACTTCATAACACTAATTGTGACAAGTATTTAATAATTGCTTTTTATGTTGCTTGAACTAGGAACACCACAAGTTTAAAATGAAGAATGTATAATAAGTATTCAAATAAATAATTTCATTTCATTATAATGATTTTTGTACAAGAAGTGGAATCGAGATACAACAGGATTGAAAATAAATTACAATACAACGAACATTAAAATTTATATGCGTTTCTAGCCAATCCTACTAGATTCATCGGTTACAATCCTGCAACATGTAATAAAAGCATGAATCAGTACAAAAGCACTGGCAAGCATACAAGTTTGAATATAAGTTTATGTATAAAAGTTTGTCTCAAATCCATATGGCATTTTATATTCAAGATGAACGAGCATACATAAACAACTTACGCATAGCAAATAGTATATAATTAAAATCCTTAACTAGCATGCATAACAATTAATCATAACAATATCATGAGATTACAAATTGAAACTAACAAGCATAAACAACATAAGCATAACAATGAACGTATTTGGTGGTTTGAGTATTTAATTATAATCGATTGCGTAAAGTGGATTTTGTATATATGTTGCACCCAAAAATGCGTTAAAGCGTAAAAAGGGTCGAGTATGCTCACAGTTTTGCAAAGTTTCCTTTGCTGATTCCGTGAAGAGTTGGAGGTTGGAGCTTCAAAGCTTCCTTTAATACACTTAGTGTTTTCTTTTATAACTCTTAGAGTTCTCTTCCTTGCTTGGAAGATTTGAGAGAAGTAGAGAGGTTGAGAGAAGAATGGTTGGAACAGTTAGTGTCCTTTTAGAATTTTTCGAATTCTTGATTTAGAGAGATTGAGAGAATTAGAGAGATGGAGAGAAGAATGGTGTGAAGAAAATGGTAGAAGAAGGTTGGTATTTATAGGTAGGAAGGCGGAAAAGGGTGAAATATGATTGGTTAAAAAAGGTGAAAAAGGATTGAAAAGATGATTGGTGGAGAAAGGAGGTGAAATATGATTGGTTAAAGAAGGTGGAAGAGGATTGATGGGGTGGAAAAGATGATTGGTATATTTTTGGTATTTTTGAGTATATATTATGTAATTGAGTATATAAAAAGTATAAAAGTATAATTCAAGTATTGAGGATGTGGTATAAGTATTTATACGTATAATTGTGTCGGCTTGCGTATAAATACGTATTTAAATGATCGGTTGTGTGAAAAAAATTATGTATAAAATATGAATTTTATTATGATTAACGCCTCGAATTGTGAGATTGAAATTAAAATACGAATGTAAGGTTTCTAAAATTAGAATACGAATACGGACATTTTTAAATAGAAATATGAAGATACGAGGCGTTACCGAATAACGATTAATAAATATATATATATATATATATATATATATAATATATATATTATATATATATTAATACATATACATATATTTATTATGTTTAACGCCTCGAATTATGATACAAATATTTATTTTCTAATATAAGGATGCGAAAAAGCGAGGCGTTACAGTCTCCCATACTTTAGGAAATTTCTTCCCGAAATTTATTCAAGAGGAAGACTTTAAAAAGAGTTAGCATTTCGAAATATGTTTGGGTATAACCGAGAATAGCTTGCAAGTGATCGAAGTTTGTATTCGATAACGGGGAATCACCGGTTTTCTCATGGCATGTTTTCACGAAGTTTGGTAATATGATAGGAACACTTATATATAGGAAGTACCAGCGGCGTATCCACTATGTTCATATCATATTACGTTCCTTTCGCTAATCGATCCTAGGTTACGTTCCGTGTCACCAACAGGGTTTATTAACGTATTACAAGGGAGGATGATAACGTATAGGAATTTAAGTATTTAAGTATGGTTGTATTTAAGTATGAGAGAGGTTATAAGTATGAGTATGATTAAAATGAGGTATTTAGTTAACTAGATTAACGCATTATTGGCATGTGATATCACTGGTCAAACCATCATGTCCGCAAGTATGTATGTATGGCATAACATGACCACAAATCCATGTGTCGGTGCACTACTCCTATAGTGCTACACAAGCACTATACATGTTAAGGTGTGGCTCCTTACGAAGTTAATGACAAGTTGTCAACCCATCGCTTCCGCTAATACGAGATCGTGTATGTATGTATGTATGACTTAACATGACCACAAATCCATGTGGCGGTGCGCTACTCCTATAGTGCTACACAAGCACTATACATGTTAAGGTGTGGCTTCTTACGAAGTTAACGACAAATTTCAACCTAACGTGTCCGCTAGTATGTATGAATGTCTTGACATTACCAATCATGTGGCGGTGCGCTACTCCTATAGTGCTTCACAAGCACTACATATGTCAAGGTGTGGCTTCATCCGAAGTTAATGACCATTTTATCACATAGGGCTATCTAGTAATCCCGAATCAAGTGTAACGTATGAGTATGCGTGTATTAATTTATTGTGTACAACGATGATTTTGAAATAACGAGGTAACAAGTATTAAATCGCGTAAAAGTTGAATTAATATAAAAGAGAGGCTTGATAAGTATTGGAGCGTTTCGGGTTGAGAAACTTTGACTATTCCAAAGTGAATCGTAAGTCCTTTCGAATTTGGGAGACACGCTTTGGCCTAATAGGTAAAATACTCTCGTCGACAGGCGATTAACGGTATTTTACCCTTCCAGTTAGTACATGTCCCTAATTTGATCGAAAATACGAAATCTTGGCGAGATTGAGAATCGAAGAGTGAGACCAGTCATCAAGGTGTGGATATCAATCCTAGCTTGACAATTTCGTCCCCAAAATGTGGTTTATTGAACGAAACAAGATATAATCTCGAGTCGTCAATAAGGATCCACTAGATTATGAAATGGAAATTCCCATCAAGATATGGGTATCACTCATGACTTGATGGTAAAATTCGTGCAAGATACATGTACGGTGGATTGAAATTCGTCACCAAAGGCGGGAATCACCCCTATTTTGATGAGTCATTTCGTTTGTGAGATAAGAGTGTCTTCAAATATGTATTGTGTATAACGTCTTAGGAAAAACACTTTGTGTAATTAAGACAAAAGAAGAGATAGAAGCAAGGTAGGAAGAATTTAACGTTTTTAGCAAGAATCAAGAATGGTCAAAGTTTGGTACTTAAACTATAGACTAGGTCGAACATGGCAATTCTACCTAATTCCCTATAGTTATGGCTCTGATACCAATCTGTCACACCCCAACCGATGGCGGAAACATCGGGATGAGACGAAAACGAGAATGCAAGAGACTTCATAACACAAATTGTGACAAGTATTTAATAATTGATTTTTACGTTGCTTGAACTAGGAACACCACAAGTTTAAGTATTCAAATAAATAATTTCATTTCATTATAATGATTTTTGTACAAGAACTAGATACAACAGGATTGAAAATAAATTACAATACAACAAACATTAAAATTTAAATGCGTTTCTAGGCAATCCTACTAATCCTGCAACACGTAATAAAAGCATGGATCAGTACAAAAGCACTGACGAGCATACAAGTTTGAATATAAGTTTATGTATAAAAGTTTGTCTCAAATCCATATGGCATTTTATATTCAAGATGAACGAGCATACATAAACAACTTACGCATAGCAAATAATATATAATTAAAATCCTTAACTAGCATGCATAACAATATCATGAGATTACAAGTTGAAACTAACAAGCATAAACAACCTAAGCATAACAATGAACGTATTTGGTGGTTTGAGTATTTAATTATAATCGATTGTGTAAAGTGGATTTTGTATATATGTTGCACCCAAAAATGCGTTAAAGCGTAAAAAGGGTCGAGTATGCTCACAGTTTTGCAAAGTTTCCTTTGGTGATTTCGTGAAGAGTTGGAGGTTGGAGCTTCAAAGCTTTCTTTAAAACACTTAGTGTTTTCTTTTATAACTCTTAGAGTTCTCTTCTTGCTTGGAAGATTTGAAGAAGTAGAGAGGTTGAGAGAAAGTGCACTAATTTAAAGTAATTTTACTAATTTCGTGAAAATAACTTTAAAAAGCGAGGGACGGTTAATCATGCATCATGTGGTGGCGTTGATAGCCGAATCAGCTTTTGTCCCAATTGCTGAGTGTTATGTGCTTTATGTCCAAGGCTTGATGCAAAACTAATATCGAGCCGGGGTCTCACTAGAAGTAGCCTCTCTATTCCTACGGGGTAGAGGTAAGGCTGTCTACATTTTACCCTTCCTCAGACCCTACCTTAGTTTTGCTATTGGTGAGATTTACTGAGTATGATGATGATGATGATTGGTAACCGAAACACAAACGTACACATTATGAGAGTGAAATATTTGGCTTATTGGCCCGCAATACGAACAAGGGCAAAAATTATTAGTCTACAACAATTTGCAAAATGAGCAGTAAATATAATATAATAGTATTTTAAAGATAATATAATAGCATTTTTAAAGATAGAATTATTATCAATAACAATTCAGAATAGGATTTTCATTTTGGGCATTTCTATTCACACATCTACTTTTTCTATTCACACACTACCCGTGTCGAGCTTCACACCCTAACCGATGGCGGAAATATCAGGATGAGACGAAAACGATAATGCAAGAGACTTCATAACACTAATTGTGACAAGTATTTAATAATTGCTTTTTACGTTGCTTGAACTAGGAAACACCACAAGTTTAAAATGAAGAATGTATAATAAGTATTCAAATAAATAATTTCATTTCATTATAATGATTTTTGTACAAGAAGTGGAATCGAGATACAACAGGATTGAAAATAAATTACAATACAACGAACATTAAAATTTAAATGCGTTTCTAGCCAATCCTACTAGATTCATCGGTCACAATCCTACAACATGTAATAAAAGCATGGATCAGTACAAAAGCACTGTCGAGCATACAAGTTTAAATATAAGTTTATGTTTAAAAGTTTGTCTCAAATCCATATGGCATTTTATATTCAAGATGAACGAGCATACATAAACAACTTACGCATAGCAAATAGTATATAATTAAAATCCTTAACTAGCATGCATACAATTTAGCATAACAATATCATGAGATTACAAGTTGAAACTAACAAGCATAAACAACATAAGCATAACAATGAACGTATTTGGTGGTTTGAGTATTTAATTATAATCGATTGCGTTAAAGTGGATTTTGTATATATGTTGCACCCAAAAATGCGTTAAAGCGTAAAAATGGTCGAGTATGCTCACAGTTTTGCAAAGTTTCCTTTGGTGATTCCGTGAAGAGTTGGAGGTTGGAGCTTCAAAGCTTTCTTTAAAACACTTAGTGTTTTCTTTTATAACTCTCAGAGTTCTCTTTTTGCTCGGAAGATTTGAGAGAAGTAGAGAGGTTGAGAGAAAGTGCACTAATTTAAAGTAATTTTACTAATTTCGTGAAAATAACATTAAAAAGCGAGGGACGGTTAATCATGCATCATGTGGTGGGTTGATAGCCGAATCAGCTTTTGTCCCAATTGCTGAGTGTTATGTGCTTTATGTCCAAGGCTTGATGCAAAACTAATATCGAGCCGGGGTCTCACTAGAAGCAGCCTCTCTATTCCTACGGGGTAGAGGTAAGGCTGTCTACATTTTACCCTCCTCAGACCCTACCTTAGTTTTGCTGTTGGTGAGATTTACTGAGTATGATGATGATGATGATTGGTAACCGAAAAACAAACGTACACATTATGAGAGTGAAATATTTGGCTTATTGGCCCGCAATACGAACAAGGGCAAAAATTATTAGTCTACAACAATTTGCAAAATGAGCAGTAAATATAATATAAATAGTATTTTAAAGATAATATAATAGCATTTTAAAGATGAATTATTATCAATAACAATTCATAATAGGATTTTCATTTTGGGCATTTCTATTCACACACCTACTTTTTCTATTCACACACTACCCGTGTCGAGTTGTCATACACCTAACCGATGGCGGAAAATTCAGGATGAGACGAAAACGATAATGCAAGAGACTTCATAACACTAATTGTGACAAGTATTTAATAATTGTTTTTACGTTGCTTGAATTAGGAACACCACAAGTTTAAAATGAAGAAGTATAATAAGTATTAAATAAATAATTTATTTCATTATAATGATTTTCTACAAGAAGTGGAATCGAGATACAACAGGATTGAAAATAAATTACAATACAACGAACATTAAAATTTAAATGCGTTTCTAGCCAATCCTACTAGATTCATCGGTCACAATCCTGCAACATGTAATAAATGCATGGATCAGTACAAAAGCACTGGCGAGTATACAAGTTTGAATATAAGTTTATGTATAAAAGTTTGTCTCAAATCCATATGGCATTTTATATTCAAGATGAACGAGCATAATAAACAACTTACGCATAGCAAATAGTATATAATTAAAATCCTTAACTAGCATGCATAACAATTTAAGCATAACAATATCATGAGATTACAAGTTGAAACTAACAACATAAACAACGTAAGCATAACAATGAACGTATTTGGTGGTTTGGGTATTTAATTATAATCGATTGCGTAAAGTAGATTTTGTATATATGTTGCACCCAAAAATGCGTTAAAGCGTAAAAAGGGTCGAGTATGCTCACAGTTTTGCAAAGTTTCCTTTGGTGATTCCGTGAAGAGTTGGAGCTTCAAAGCTTCCTTTAATACACTTAGTGTTTTCTTTTATAACTCTTAGAGTTCTCTTCCTTCTTGGAAGATTTGAAAGAAGTAGAGAGGTTAGAGAAGAATGGTTGGAACAGTTAGTGTCCTTTTAGAATTCTTCGAATTCTTGATTTAGAGATATTGAGAGAATTAGAGAGATGGAGAGAAGAATGGTGTGAAGAAAATGGTAGAAGAATGTTTGTATTTATAGGTAGAGAAGGTAGAAAAGGGTGAAATATGATTGGTTAAAAAAGGTGGAAGAGGATTAAAAAGATGATTGGTGGAGAAAGGAGGTGAAATATGATTGGTTAAAGAAGGTGGAAGAGATTGATGGGGTGAAAAAGATGATTGGTATATTTTTGGTATTTCTTGAGTATATATTATGTAATTGAGTATATAAAAAGTATAAAAGTATAATTCAAGTATTGAGATGTGCGTATAAGTATTTATACGTATAATTGTGTCGGCTTGCGTATAAATACGTATTTAAATGATGAATATTTATTTTGTGTTGTTTTGTAGGGAAGAAAAGACTGAAGGAATAAAATGGGTGGTGAGTGGTGGTTGTGTGTTTTAGTAGGTAGCGAGGGCGGTGGGTGGAGAAAGGTGACGACGGGGGTGGGTGGTGGCGGCGACGATGGGTGGCGGCGGCTGTAGAGGTGGTGGGCGGACAATGGTGGCAGAGGTGGTGGGGGCCGCTAGTGGTGAGTGGCGATAGCTGGGGGCAGTTGTGGCGGTGAGGGTGGTTGTTGGCGTGGTGGTGGTAGGTGGCAGTGGCGACGATGGGTGGCTGCGTGGTGGGTGGTGGCGTCAACAGCGGTCGGCGACGGTAGTGGTTGTGGTGTTGTTAATAAGGGTGAAAAAATGATTGGAATGAAAAAAAATCATGAGGGCACACAGAATGATTTTAGGGAAAATGAAATGCCTTGTGTAATCAACGATTCCATTCCATTGACCAATCAAACACCTTTTTCTTATTTTCTCACAATATTCCATTTCATTTCTATCTCTTATTAATTCTTACCAACACTAATTAATGTTTTTTTTCAAGAATTCCGATTAATAAATTATTTTTCTTTTGAAAGATGAAGTGACAAAATTACAAATGTCCTTACAATACATCAAAGGATGATGGCCCCAAACAAACATTAATTCCAAAAGGTACACATACTGCCCACAACATCAACACAAACGAAATACAGCCCCCTTCTGTCTTTTGCTCTGTTATATACTACCCAAAAAATATTATAAATTATATTTTTAGGAAGACAAAATTCAAACAAAAATATATTATTAAATAGCAATAGGTGTTTATATTTAATAAAGTGCCATCAACTTAAGGATGTGTGTACAAGCTTTCGGAAGCGACACATTAAACTATGTGTAGTTGAGTGGTGTCTGGCTTCACATGTGATGATTGAATTGGCTGTTTCATTGGGGTCACACACATATCCACACAGTTTAGACACATGACCGTTATCATACTCACGCTTTAACCCTTAACCTCCCATCGAGACAGGGTTAAACGCTCAAACACGTTGACATAATTAGAAAGTTAAACTATAACACACAACCTTATAGCGTGTGGTAATGAATAGTAAAGTACAATCAACTTAAGCAAATTACAAAGCCCATATGTTTTTTTTAAGTTTAAGTTCACCTCTTATATTTAAAGTGTAAATTGTATTTTTGTTCTTTATGTTTTACTATTTTTCAGTGGTTTTTCTGTCTTTAAAAATGCTAGAAAACCTACTTTATGTCTTAAAAAACTTACATGTCACATTCTTTACCCAAATCTCTGTCTAATTTAAAGTTAAACATGATCATGTACCTTGCACACAAATTAGTCATTATACACATTTTAATACGATATATATATATATAGGATAAGGATCCGTAAGGAACCACCTTTATTGTGAGAACCGCGAGAACCAGTGTGAACACGAACAGTAATACCTTAAAAAATTTAAAAAACACCCAATTTTTTTTTTTTTTAATATTTTTATGAAAATTTCGCTATATTTCGTTTACAATAAAAAAAATTCAAAAAAAAAAAAAAATTAGTAACAGTTATCCATGTGCATTTTAATGATTTCTTTGAAAATTCCATAATACATTACAAACATTGGACAATTGTATTTTCATTTACACTACCACGTGTAATACACTAATTTTTACGTTCCAATATTAGAAATGCACATGTGCATCTATATGTATCAACATGAAATAAGGTGTTTTGGTACACTACTCTGAATATACTTTCTCTTTCATCCATCATTCATCCATAATACACTACCATGCACATGTGCATATGTATCATTTCTTCGACAAATTCCGTAATACGTTACAAATATTAGACAATTGTACTTTCATTTACACTACATGTGTAATACGCTACTTTTTACGTTACGAATATTAGAAATGCACATGCGTATCTATATGTATCAACATGAAATAAGGTGTTTTTGGTACACTACTTTGAATACACTTTCTCTTTTATCTATGATACCACCCATAATACACTTCCGTTACCTACTACCATCTATAATACAATACCATTACCACATACCATCTATAATACAATACCAATACCAATATTTTCACTTTATTACATGTATATCAACACCATTTATACCATTCAATCAACATATTACATCATAAAGTGACAACTATAATCAAACCATTAACCACTAGATATAACTAACCAAAAAACATGTATATGGGCCTACTTCATCATTCAAAGTCACAATTTTTTTTTACCAAAACACGTTATATAATGGTTATACATAATAATGCACATGTGCATTTTAATATTGGTAATGTAAAAAGTAGTGTATTAGGGATGGTATTGTAAATTAAGTGCAATTGACTACTACTGATAATGTATTACGGAATTTGTCGAAGTTATGATACGTATGCACATGTGCATGGATAACTGTTACTCAAAAAAAAGTTGAGTGCTTTTTATACGATTTTTTTTGGGAAACAAAATCTACGATTTTTATAAAAAAAACATTAAAAAAAAATTTTGAGTGCTTTTTTATATTTTATTTTGAATAAAGGTGGTTTTTGCAATAATGTGGTTCTCACATAAACCTTACCCTATATATAATGTGTATTGTGTATTGTATTAAAAGTAAATGTCGGTGACATATACTTAAATTGTCCATCCATTTTGAATTTTACGCAAATGATCCTCACTTTTGTATTACTTTGCTGTTTAGTTGTTTTCATTTTTAGGCACTTTATTCTTATATTTGTACATCTATATAATACATCTCTTATGCACACAATAGTAATTTCCAACAAATTTTTAAGATGGTAGCCCAAAAGACAATAACAAATCCCCAATTTTAACACCTTTTCTTCCCATCCTGCCCTTCTCTCCCCCTCAACTGATCCTTGTTCACATCACCGCAACGGAATGCAGTTGAAAGCCACGCCACTGATAAGTCGGAGGAAGCTAAAGGTCAGAGGGAACATTAACACAATTGATTGGCATCAATATTAGCATCTTTATCATCTGCAAAAGAACTCGAAATCGGTGAAGCACACTTTCATCACCATGTTCATCTCAATTTCTACAGGAAAGAGATCCAAGGTATCCTAAATTTCATAAAACTAGGGTTTGTAATTTGTAAAATGATGAAGAAATTCCACTGGTCGCAGGCAATTGTTCTCCCATTATTCGATCGATCATCCTATTTTTTCTGCTACCAGTCACAGATGATGGTGGGTCACTAAACTTAAACTTTGTTTTCTGCTAAAATTGATGGTTTTGATGGTCTCTGGTTGACCGGCGGTAGCCAGTGGGGCGATTTGAGCAGGTAATTTTGATTATTGTTAGATCATATCTAATTGTTTTTGTTCATTCCGTTTAATTTTCCGATGTACAAGTGTGATTAAGTTTTTTGTTTCCGTTTATTGTAAATTGTTTGATAGTACAACTTTCTTTTTGTACTCGGATTTTGTGTTATGAGAACTATACTAAATTGGGGAAATTATGTGTTATTGGAAGTTCTCTATGGACGGCTATGTTTTAGATACTTAGCAGTAGGATCTCGCTGTTTGTTTGGTGAATTTGTGATTATAAAAGGGTTTTTATATAGTGAAGTTGTGGTTGTAAAGGATAAATAGCATGGATTTGATTGATGTGGAATATTTGAGCAGAGGTGGCGATGTGGTGGATAGAATACTAAGCGAAGACTCGTGGGGTTTATCAATCGGAGTAAAGTGATAATTAGGAAGAGATTTTTTCATCTTCTTTGTAAATTCTCATATGAAGGTATGATGTTTCAGGCTTCTTTATCTTCTCATTAGTTTTGATTTGATTTGATTTGATCTGTTTATCTTCTCATTAAAATTTGTAGCTGGCATCGTCCTAAGTGAAATATATGAGGCAAGTAGAAAAGATGAAACTAAACTGAAAATGGAAAAGTTGGTTACTCTCTACAGTTTGCTACAACTTTTTCTAGCTTAGTGATTAGATTATCTCTCTCTTTTTAAACATTATTCAAAAGGTGGGATTTTGACAGTACAGTTTTTGTTGTTATAATATATTTGTGTGACCCGCAAATGAACAGTTCCGCTTCTCTTGGAAACCCTATCGCATAATTCCATCTGGTTCGCTGAAGTAGATGGGTCAAGATCTGATGCTTACAAATGAACAATCAAGCAGAGAAATATAGGCTAAAAATAAGCCATGGGTGAGTTCAATCCTCTCCAATCGATTAATAATTTTAAAGTGTCAATTAACCGGTTAATGAAGTTGGTAATTGTTTAATTTGATAATACGAAAGGTTCACAGATCATTGGCTTGTGCCAGAAAAGTGAGAGGCCAAACACCTAAGGTGGCCAAGCAGGACAAGCAGAAGCAGCCTTGAAGACGCGCTCACGAGCGTATTCAGTACACCAGCTGTTTCGTCACCAGTGGTAAGTTTCTAAACGGCAGCGTTGTTTAATATGATGTTTATTCAAGTTTATGTTGGTGGAAATGTGAATATGTGGCCTATAATTATTACTTGTGTTTTTGCAGTTTTAGTTTTAGGAAGAATAGGGGACCTAACTCAAAAAGTTTTTTATTTGAACTTGTCAGATATAAAACCCAATTAAATTAAATCATTCTTTTTCATGCGAAACATTATTAAACATGTTAATTGCTAAGTAATCCTTAAATTATTCTCTTGGTGTAGTATGTTATTTATGGCATCATATGTTAAATGAGTGGTACTTTGATCTCAAACAAATACTGTTTTCGTTGTATACTTATAATATTATGATAGTGAACAACCCGGCCAGTGGACGAGTATAATCAACTGGTCATTCTTTTATGTTTGCTTTTTTGTTAGTGCTACAAAAGTCTTGGTGAATTTGGTTTATTTCGACGAGGCAGATGCAATGACTAAGGATGCACAATTTGCTCTTCGTCGAGGTAATGTATATTTTCAAAACTAACTCGGTTCTACTTTTATTTGATGCGTACTCACTGTTGTAACTTTTTCAATTAAGTGAGTGATAGATACGCAAAAAGCACTGGGTTTGTGCTTATTTGTAATAATGTGAACAAGATTATTCCAGCGCTAAAAACAAGATGCACTAGGTTTTGGTTTGCTTCTCTGGATGTTGGCAATGTTATAGAGCTACTTAAATATGTTATTAAAATGTTGAAGGGTAAGTCTATGAACTTCGTTCTGCAATATGATCAAAACTTGGCACCATATTATGGATGATCCTATTATACTATTTCATATTGCTTAAACAAGTTTTTGATACTATTTTATACTATTCAGAAGAAGAGATTTACATGGAGCAACCGGAAGGTTTCTCCGCCCCAGGTCAAGAGGGTAAAGTATAGTAAACTCATCAAGTCTTTGTATGGCTTGAAGCAAGCTTCAAAACAATGGCACCAAAAGTTTGATCATGTAATGATTAACAACGGTTTCAAAATAAATGAGTGTGATAAATGTGTTTATTTCAAAGACACAAATGAAGGTTATGTGATCTTATGTCTTTATGTAGATGATATGCTTATCGTTGGGGGTAATGGTAAAATGATCAAAGCTATAAAACACATGTTGAAAGCAAGATTTGACATGAAATACATGGGTTTGGCGGATGTGATTCTTGGAGTAAAAATCATTAAAACCCAAAATGGTCTTGTGTTAAGTCAATCTCATTATGTGGATAAAATTCTTGAAAAGTTCAATTCAGGAGATACGAGTGTAGCTCGAACTCCGGTTGATACTTCCCTACATCTAAGTAAAAATAGAGGAGAGGGGGTTGCTCAGTTAGAGTATTCAAGAATTATTGGCAGTCTAATGTATCTAATGACATGTACTAGACCCGACTTAGCATACGCGGTAAGTAGGCTAAGTAGATATACTAGTAATCCAAGTCATGACCATTGGAAAAGTATAACAAGGGTGCTAAGATACATAAGATACACAAGAGACTATACTGCACTATAACCGACAACCAGCAGTGATCGAAGGATACACTGATGCGAACTTGATATCGGATAGTAAAGATTCCAAATCAACAAGTGGTTACGTGTTTACACTTGGGGGAGCAACTATAGCTTGGAAGTCTTCGAAGCAAACTGTTATAACAAGATCCACCATGGAATCTGAATTTATCGCCTTGGATAAGTCAGGAGAGGAGGCAAAATGGCTACGTCAATTTGTGGAAAACATTCCAAGATGGCCAAAACCATTGCCAGCGATTTGCATACATTGTGACAGCCAATCAGCGATTGGTAGAGCTAAAAGCTCAATGTACAATGGAAGGTCAAGGCACATTCGACGTAGATTTAACACGGTACGACAACTACTCTCAACGGGTGTTATCACAATTGATTTTGTGAGATCAGAGGATAACATTGCGGACCCGTTTACGAAAGGCTTAAGCAGAGAGTTAGTTAATAAGTCGTCAATAGGAATGGGACTAAAGCCCGTGAAAATAACGGAAATATGATGGAAACCTAACTTAGTTGACTGGAGATCCCAAGATCTAAGTTCAATAGGCAAACTTAATCATATTACCTAAGAGGAGTCACTGTGGGGGAGTACCCCAAATCCAAATGAAAGGGAGGTTTAAACTTCCTAGCCCATTCCAATCAGTGACATTGGTGCGAGGTTAAGCATATTTAGGTTTAACGATTGTGGAAATCAAATAAACTATGATGCTTTTAATGATTCATGGAATCACCTATGTGAGAGAGAAGTAGGGTCGCTTCGAATGGCATTGTGGGGTGCGCAATCCTAGAGCTCTCGCAGAACCAGGCAAGTGTTCCAGGACCATAATAGGACACGACAATGAGGGGTTGGCTAGACTAGGGAGAGTATTGTGTGAAGCATATTGTCGTTTACATAAACAGGGGTATGTTCAAAGACATCGCGTCTATATATCACTAGTAAGCGAAGTATGAGTCACAAAAGAAGGTTCAAAGGCAAAACCTACCTATCTGCATTACTCAACTGTCGAATTATATCGTTGAAACTTGTAAGAGAAGATCGATTTCCATTCATGTGGGAGATTGTTGGAAAATTTGTGAAAATGGTAATTTTCACAATTATAGGAAATGCATTTTCCTAGATTTTGGACGATAAATATATAATAGAAACTGAGGTTATTTTATATATTTATTTGTGGGTTTGTAATCTATGTTGGAAGGCCTTCGCAACGAGCCAAACCGCGTCCAAAATGGAGCTAAGATGAATGAGATATCGAAGCTCAAAGTTGGGTGTTTGAAGCATTGTTTGAATGCTGAAATGATGAAGTGGAATGGTAAAGTAGCACCTTGTCCCACATAGGAGGAGTGATGAAACTTAAATGGGTATTTAAGTGGAGACACTCCTTCCTTTTTGTTTCATGGAAGCACACACTAGTGTCCTCGCGAAGGGTGCGGAGCACCCTAACTCGCACTCACACACGCGCGCGCGTGGCGTGGGCGTTGAGGCGCAATGTGGCGCTTTGATGGCGCACTTTGCACTTCGCATCGTCGAGAGCCGCCTTTGTATTTTTGTCCCCGCGCGCGTGGCTAGGGACAGAGGTTGCAAGGACCAATGGTTGATGAGGCATGCGCGGGGGCGCAAGGGTACAAGTCTAGGATGCGCGAACTCCTGGTGTGCACCTGAGTGATGCGCGCGCAGGGCACTGAAGTGAGCTAATGTTGCGCGACTGTGTGGCGCGCAGGTATAGGCTCACAGATGGCCCTGCGCGCGTGTCCCACTATGGGTGCGCACAACCAAGGAAGCCAGCAACTGGAGCACCAGTGCCTGCGCGTGCGCGCGGATGGCTTTGTAGCAGCTTCCAGACTTCAGCAGTTTCATATCTGCAGCTGAAACAGACGCATTAAGAGCTTTGACGGAGTTACATGACGATTAAGTGCATTAACTATCTGCAGCTGAAACAGACGCATTAAGAGCTTTGACTGGGAGTTACATGACGAATTAAAGTGCATTAAAGACGTTTAATGCAGTTTAATTCTCTCATTTAACTCAGTTTTGTTTTTCAACCAAGCTTCCACTATAAATAGAGGACTTGGGATGCTGAAGAAGACACACCAGAACACATAGCAACTTCATGCAAATTGTTCTTACCTCTTTGATCTTCGTTCTTCTTGTTTCAAGGTATTCTTCGGGTCCTCGAGTCTTCTCCGGCAGTACATACTGCTCAGGCTGTTGTACCCTGGGAAACAAAACGAGTTCTCTCGGGAGGCTCGGAATTTGTTTTAAGAGACCCGTGTTAAACACGATCCTCAGCCACCGGCGTTCTCTGGCGTTTATTTTTCTTCATCAAGTTCTTGTATTTTGTTATTTATTTCAGTTGTAATCAGTACTTGTAATTTACTGCTTTCGTTTATTTCCTATTGTAATCGTAATAAAAATTGTTTTATTTTTAATTTACACGAACGGTTCTTACAGTTACGCGTTTCATTTAACTACTCTAAAAACCTTGACAAAGTTAGTTTCAACATGTCAACATTAACTTTACTATAGTTAGTTTCAACATGTCATTCATGCATGTGTACTACTATACTTCATGAAGTGTATCAATGTTTTACAACATATTTTCCCAAATCAATAGCCCTTTTTTCTGAATATTTTGTTGTGTTAGAATGTGTAGCATGCTATTATTTAAATGTCCCATGTAATCGTTAAAAACTTGTAATTTAAGGTTTGAATTTTCTTCACAGCCCTGTATTGTCGACTCCGTCGCAACGCGTGGGTTTTCCAATAGTAAAATGATAACAATTAAATGTCAATACATTTGCTCTACAACTTTTTACACTTTAATAAATACATATCAACGTATTTTCATCATCTCTTAACTTTTGAAAATTACAGTTTTAGCCTCTACGCTATTACTTCATTTTATAACTACTTTAAAATATTGGTCTACGCTTCGAACCTTTTTTGGAAACAAGTTAGGTGAAATATAATACATTTTCATACTTATTTTATATGCGTTTCCAATTGGAATGCTGAAATTTAGTTTCGTGTCAAATGGGGTCAAATATAATATGTTCTCATTTGATGGTATAGATTAAAGTAACTCTATGTTTCAACTTCGTCGCAACGCACCGAGGGTAAATTTCAACCCTTGATTATCTTTTATTGTTCAGTAGATGTACATGTAATACGTATGGTTGAACAATAAATGGTTACTTAAATTTTATCCAATACAATGTATTGAGTTGAATCGAATACGTAAAACGTGCGTTTTCATGTGGTTAACGCATCACATAACGTTTGGACTAATTCATTCGATGTTTATAATGTACTCGCGCAGCAACGCGAGCGGGTTTGATTACTAGTATATATAGTTTGGATAAAATGAAAACTTCTATAAGTTGTGAGAACTTAGTCAAAAGGTTGGATTTTTCAAAAAAAAAAAAAGTAAATTGTATTTTAGTCCATGAGATTTGTCCGAAATTACCACTTTAGTCAAAATAGTTTTTTTTTCTCCTTTGTGTCACTGAGTTTTCCATTTCTTTTTTGTCTTTTGGTCCAACCCACTAATTTCATTAAAAATATCAGTTAACTCACACTAAATACTTGGTAATTGCCATTTTCATCCAAAAATCACTTTTCTCTTTTATGAAGTTATAGAGATGGGTTAAAATGAGAACCACATTGAGGTGTGAGAACTATGAAAACTATGTCATCCAAAATGTTTTTCCAAAAAAATTTCTCAAAAGGCAAAAAAAACAATCACATGTTTCAGTAAAAATAAAAATTTAAAAAATGTCGCATACCCACATTTACATGAGGCGTAAAAAAAATATTTATCTTCGACAAAATTTACATCGATGCATAAAAACTTGCATTAGTTAAAACTACCGACTCGACAATTTTTTTTACCTTTCTTATAGATGTGCTTATAATATTTTCATCTACGTTTTTGCAAAAAATTTTTGGCCCAACTCGCGCGAGAAGAAAAAGTTCTCACAGTTTTCACAACTCGTGTTGGTTCTCATTTGAATCGAGCCTTATATATATATATATATATATATATATATATATATATATATATATAGCTTTAAAAAAACCTTTAATTTAGAAAAAATAAAAATACATATTAATACATACATATATAAAAAACTTTACTTTGAAATAAAAGAATATTAATTAATATATATTAAAAAACCCTTTAATATTTTTAAAATATTTTTATATATAATAAAAATCCACCAATCACCAACCCACCCACCCATACATGATTATATATATATATATATATATATATATATATATATATATATATATATATATATAACATATTATTATATATAATAAAAATCCAACAATCGAGAGAGAAGGGGTGGGTGGGTTAAGGATTGGTGAATTTTTATTATATATAACAATATTTTTAAAAACGATAAAGGGTTTTTAATATATATTAATTAATATTCTGTTTTTAAAAAATTAAAGGCTTTTTGAAAGTAGTTTTTTAGGATTTTTCGGTCAAAAATATTTTTGAAAAAACTTTTTGTAAGACCGAGTTCTCTATGAATCACAACTCGTAGGAGTTTCCATCTTGTCCCAACCCTATATATATTAGAGTAAATTGCACAAAACATCCTTTATGTTTCCTCAAACTTGCAGGTTTCAGCCTTAATGTTTAAAAGTTGCTAAAAACAACCTTTAAGTTTATTTTTGTTGCGGGTTCAATCCTTTACAGCTAACCACGTTATTTTCTTCAGTTAAGTTCCCTCACATGATCAACCAAAATGACGAATATACCCTCACATGTTATGCATGTGAGGGAACTTAACTGAAGAAAATAACGTGGTTAGCTGTAAAGGATTGAACCCGCAACAAAAATAAACTTAAAGGCTGTTTTTAGCAACTTTTAAACATTAAGGCTGGAACCTGCAAGTTTGAGGAAACATAAAGGATGTTTTGTGCAATTTACTCTATATATTATTAAGTTCAAGAAGGAACTACTACCAGTTATGAGAACCATGAAAACTTCTCTCGTCCAATAAAATTTTAACACATCGTCTATAATCAATTTAATTCAAAAGGGCATTTTCGTCTTTTTTCTATCAATGGTCACGTCATTTCTCTCTTATCTCTAAAACACATCATATCATCATGTCCAACATAACAATATTTCTCTCATTTCATCTCTTTTATACTTTTTATATTTAAAATTGGAAAAAATATCCTAGAGTTTAAATTGAAACAACAAAAGTATTACGTAATTTAGAAAATACAAAAATATTGAAAACAATACCCTTTTCTTTTTGCTATATTTTCCCTAATTATGACATAATGTTCTTTATAAAATGCAAGCTATATTTGTCTTATATGTTTATTAGAAAATATAAAACTATCCAAAATGAAGTCTATTTCATTTTGTTTTATTTTCTGTAATTCTGACATAATGTTCTTTATAAAATGCAAACTATATTGTATTATATGTTTATTCAGAATTTCTATTTCAATCGAACGTTTGATGACTTTGCACTACAACTTTTTAAAAAAACATTCGACAACGTTCGTAAAAAAGTTTTGGCAATGTGCGTAAAAAAAGTTTTGACAACGTGCGTAAAAAAATTTGACAACATGCGTAAACATTTACACGAACTAAGTATGAGAACACCACTAAATATACATATGGTGAGTTTATTGTAAAAATATGTAAAACTTAAAAGTGAACATAACAATAAACTATTATAAAATTAAATAATAAAACATCATAAACTATATATTATTATAAAAATAAAGTTATTCCATCGTTAACAATATATATATATATATATATATATATATATATGGTGAGGTTATTGTAAAAAGGAGCGAGGGATGGGGGGTTTAGAAGTGTTTTAAACCCTTAAATCTTGTAGTTAATAGTTAAAATCAAAAAAGGCTTAAAATGTGAATTATGTTTTAGTTTTTTTGACTAATTTGGCTAGATTAATGGGTAATAGTTTCTTTTTGTTTTAATAAAGACTGCCATTAACCTTCATGCACATGCAAGTTCCCCATCTTTTTTAAACGTCAATAATTTTTATACGTAAGTTTTTTTTTTTAAAATACACCGTAATAACGACCATTTTTTATCTTTAATATTAGTACCATATTGCTATACTTATATAGAGAAAAAAATACGTTTCAATAGGATGTTTTGTCCATGGTGTTTTGTCTATGTTCATACAATGGTGTTTTAATTGTATTGTGATTCAAGGCTTGATGTTTTTACCATCTGGAAACATTGTATTGTAATTCAAGTTATGGTGTTTTAACATCTGAAACCTGAAAACATTTTATTGTGATACAATCATCCCAGATTGTGTTAAAACACCATGACTTGAATAGCAATACAATCATTCCGGGTGTTAAAACACCATCACTGTATTACAATTCAAGTTGTGGTGTTTTTGGAATATGTATGGTATTTTATATCTATAAAATAACAAAAAGAGTAAAGTACAGTTTCAGTCCCTAGGGTTTACACCAATTCGCAGGTTCAACACTCATTTGAAAAAATTCAACAATCTAGTCCATGTGGTTATCAATTTGATTCAATCAATCCCCGGTGCACTCTCCTTAGTCAACCAGTAGTTAAATTGGGTATTAATGTCTTTTTACTTCCAAAACGAAGGGCAATATGGTAATTTTGGAATTTAGAAACTCTTATACCAAATATCATCCATGTTAAAGCACTCATTTGCACATTTATAGTCTTTCATCTTCTCTAGGAAGGCAAAGCTATTTGTAGGTGGAATTGAAGGTTCAGGACGATAATGGCAGGGGTTTTTTGAAGGGTGAGACCCGATGACATCTATATTGACCATAAAGATTATATGGTAAGTTATATTGTCTCTTTTTTTAAGTTTCATATCGAGTTATGCATGAAATTAAAGGTTAAAAATGTCTACTAGGAACAAAGTGTGTTTGAGTTATAATTAATTGTTGATTTTTTTCATGCTTGCTAATATGGTTTTTAACTAATGCATCCCATAGTTGTCTTTATTCATTGTCCCAAGCATTTAAAATAATTAATATCATTTTGTTCTGCCTTAATATAGTTCAGGTTGAATATCTTCCGGTTATTTCACCCTCACAACATCAAAAGCAGAGTGTTGTTCGCTTTGCTGAGAAACTTAGTTTTTTTCTTCTATTAAAATAATTTTGTATCCTTTTTGTTGCATTATTAATATAAACAATAGTTGAGTTATTCTAAAAAGGAGTATAAAAATAAGAAGTGTAAGAAGGAACTATAAGTCACAAGTGTCCATAATCTTGTCTATAAGAGAAAAAGAACATGTACATGCAAAAACATAAAAACCTAAACCCCCACAAAAAAAAAACTATACCTCACCAAAAAAATCCCCCAAAAACCTAAAATAAATAAAAAATTTAGTATTGTTTATAAAAAAAACGCTACTTCATCGTCACTAAAATAAAACAAAATTAGTGACGATAAAGTAACGATTTTAATAGAATATTGAAAAAAAATTTGTGTGTTTGTTTTTTTATGTATTTTTTGTTATGTTCACATCGGAGAATATTCCTTCTTACTCTTCTTACAATAAAGGGGCTGTTTGTTTACCTCTTAATGAGGCTCTTAATAGTTCAGACCTCGTGATGGTTCAACACTTAATGGTTCAGACTGTTTGTTTCGCTAGCAAATGTCTGAATGGTTAAGACATTTGCCTCTGAATGGTTAAGCATTATACAGAGTCTGAATGGTTAAGACCTTTAATCTGAATTGGTCAGACATTTGCCTCTGAACAGTTAAGCATTATACTGACTTCTTAATGATTCAGACCTCTTATTGGTTTAGCAGTACGGACAAGTCAAACTAGGATTTTAAGTTTCTATATATAACACCAAGTTGATTGTTCAAATTTGAATGGGGCATAATTGAGTAGGAACTTTTAAGATTCATGATATCCAAATGTCAATTGGTTGCTATATATGCCTAGAAAAAAATGACAAATATTGGAATTTAAAGATTTGAACTTCTGATCAAAAATTTATCTAAAGCATCTTTCTTGTGGTTATATTTTGAACATGAATTTGAATTGAAATAATGAATCAACTAATATTTATACTCTTGTAGACTTGGAGAGCCGTGGTTTCTACTCTCAGTTGAAGATGATGGTGGCTTTTCTCATTTGCAGGGTTTATAAAAGAAGACCACAGATTACGAGTTACACTTTCGATCTCTAAGGGGCATAAAGGTTATTTAACATAAATGATAACGTTGAAGTAGGGCTGGAAATTTTAGACACGTAACGAATACACGACACAAACCTACACGAAGTAACCGTCCACATTTTTGTACTTTCCTTGTTTAGAAAGATATAACCCGTATTTCTACTTTTGGAAACTTGTATTTGTATTCAATCCCAACTTTGTAATCCGAGACTTTGATCATAATGGAAATTCATTTTATACATATACGTGTTACCTTTCATATTTGTGTTATACACACAATCAATCTTTAAATACATGTTTATACGCAAAAGCGAGACTTAAAATACACTTTGGGTACCTAAAAACAAGTTAAAAGACAAGAAAACTACATAAAATAACCTAGTTACAAAGTGAATGGCTAAAAGTGAGCAAAACCAAAAGCTTTTCCATCTTATTTCTCCTCCAATCACCTTCTACCCTTCTTTAGCCAATTAAATTTAATCCTTTTCCGCCTCCTTTATCCTCCAATCACCTTCCACCCTTCTTTAGCCAATTAGATTTCACCCTTTTCCATCTCCTTTCTCTTCCAATCACCTTCCACCCTTCTTTAGTTAATCATATTTCACCATTTTCCACCTTTTTTCTTGTCCAATCTCCTTCCATATTCATTAACTCCCAAACCCTAATCCACACTTATAAATATAAGCCTTCACCACCTCTTAAACACTTTCCACACACTAATCTACTCCCAACTCTCTAATCCTCTCAGGAATTTTCAAGCAAAGAAGAATATTTTCTTGTGTTCTAAGGTAACTTTGGTGCTCCACCCTCCACGACTCGTCAACTCACGTTACTTTGGAAAGCTTAGCAAACCGTGAGTATACATGACTCCCTTTTTACTTTTTATACTTTTGGGTGCAATACGTACATGCTATCAAAACTCATACAATCACACACTTTATGCTTAAAACACAAATAAACATCCAGTATACATGCTTGATACGTTATACTTGAATTCATATATGCTAGACTATTCTTATGCTTTATACTTTCATTAACTTCGTACAAGCCTCCCTTAACATGTATAGCGCTATAAGAGTAACGCACCGCCCGTATTCTTGAGGTCATGTTAAGTAAACAAAACGGTCTATTCATTGCTATGATTAGATTACGCTAGCGGGAATCTGTGGGTTGACATGTATAGTTGCATGCTATATCGTATGTTAGTTCTAGTTAACTATTATGCCATGTGGATTCGTTTAAACTTTTATACATATGCTAGTACTCAAACTTGTATGCTCGCCAATATTTTTGTATTCAACTTACTTTAATACGCATTGCAGGAAGTTGATGATGATGATGATGACGACGAACAGGATGTAGTAGGATGACTAGAAACGCATCGTTAAGTTTAGTACTTTGTTGTATTATGTTTTTGTACAAAATGTTGTAATTTGCTTCAAAACGATTGTACTTGTTTGTTAGCGATGAAAGGAAATTCATGTTTAATTAATATTGTCACAATTAGTGTTACGATGACTCTTACAATCTCGTCTTCGTCCCGCCCTGATGTTTCCGTCATCGGTTGGGGTGTGACACCTTAACAATTAACAAGTACTAAATAGGTACACGGAAATACTTGTTAATTTTCGTGTCTAAACAGGTAAAATACGTGTTTACCTATTTAGTACCTGTAAACTGTTAACAATTTAATACAATAAAAAATATAATTTAGTGAGACCATGTGATTTGAAAAACTGATGTTATCACTTATCTTTCTAGTTTCCCCAACCCTTCTTGTTCCCATTCCAATGGACGTATTAAAAAAACCCTAATTCTTCCCTTCTTCATCCCCACTCCCAGTGACACCACCTCAACCACGAGCCGCCAAGAAGAAAGACCTATGTGAACTTTGAATTAAAGATTTGAGAAGAAAGACCCATGTGAACTTAACTTTTTTTGAATAGATGTTATGAATTATTTAAACCTTTGTGATTTGTCATTTATGGTTTTTGTTTCAAACTTGTTATATGGATTATGCATTTATGCATTATTTAAGCCTATTGCGAACTTTTGGCAACTTTTGTTTCACTAAACAGGTTTCTAGATATGTAGTTATTGAAACATTCGTAAACATGTATTAACAGGTAACTATCGTGTATACCTATTAAAAAATATTTTGTGTTTGTGTACGGACAACTGGACACGAAACATTATCGTGTCGTGTTCGTGTATGGGATTTCATGTATCTTGTACTATCGTGTTCATGTATTATCGTGCATAAGGACTGGACTGTTGAATTTTTTCAAATCATGGCTGAACTTGTGATTCATTGTAAACCTCATGGACTAAAATTGTACTTTACTCTAACAAAAAAACATTTCAGATGTTAAACTCATCATCAGATATTGATACTAAAAAAAGAATTATCTTCTAAACTAACTACTAAAGCGGTTACAATCTATTTTATATTTTTAATATTTTAAACTGCATCATCAGACATTGTAAACCTCGTGTATTATGTTTTTAATATTTTAATGTCAAAATGGTGGTTTAGTAAATTTATCTTTTTTTGTCTTATTGTATTTATTGTTTTTTATTACTTTTTTGTCTTATTGTATTAATTGTTTTTTATTACAAATCAGATTTCTTTTAGAATTTTTACAACAAAAAACAATTTTTTTACGGGTTAAAACTTTTTTACGCGTCAGTTTTTAATTTTTTTTATGCGCTATTTTAAACTTTTTTTACACGCGGTTTTAAACTTTTTTACGCGTCATGTATAAAAGTTTTATTACGCGCGGTTTTAAACTTTTTTTACTACGCGCGGTTTTAAACTTTTTTTCGCGCCGGTTTAAAACTTCCTTTACGTGCGGTTTTAAACTTTTTTTAGGCGCTGGTTTTAAACTTTTCTTACGCGCGGTTTTAAAATTTTTTTACGCGCCGGTTTAGAACTTTTTACGCGCTGGTTTAGAACTTTTTTTGCACGCCGGTTTTAAACTTTTTTTACGCGTGGTTTTAAACTTTTTTTACACGCGTTTTTGAATTTTTTACACACCGGGTTATAAAAACATACAAAAATAAGAGTAAGTCTCAAAACCCATAACAAATGATTTCAAATTTATATCAAACTCATCTTCAATAACCTATTTAATGACAAAATTTCCCCAATTCACGTGAACTCAAACCTCAAAATAAAAAAAACCCAAAAAAACAACAACATAAATCCTCAAATTCATCAGTCAACGTTAATACCCGGAATCGAAAAAACCCTAAAATGTGAAAGTGATGAGTGAAGTGATAACAGAACCTTCAAGATTGCTTCATAACAAAGTTGGTTTATCTACCCACCACCACAACCGCCCTTCACCCCACTCGTACCCACCGTCGCCGTCAAAACCACCACCACAACCCACCCTTCACCACCGTCGCCATGAAACCCACCACCACAACCCCCCCTGACGCCGTCAAATTGATCTGATGAGAGATGAGAGACAGAGAGAGAGAGAGAGATAGCAGATCTGATGGGAGATGAAGAGAGAGAGAACATCATCTACGACATCATCGGAAAACGGTTCGGGGGTAAGAACATCATTGGAAAATGACCGGGGGGGTAAGAACATCTCTGTCTCTCTCTCATTTTGCATATTTCTCTCTCTTGATTTCTCTCATTGCAGCCGTATGCCGCCACTGCACCGGAGCCGTCGCCGTCTGGTTGAAGGGGCCATATAGTTACTATCATGTCACAATTGACGTCTACGCACCACCACACAACCCTTCACCCCTACCTCCTTCTACTGCCTCGCCCACATCATCTGGACAAGATCTGACGTCGACATTCTCTCTCTCCTGTCGGAAATTGCAAATGGTCGTTCTCTCTGGTCCGACACTCTCTCTCGTGCCGGAAATCGCAAACCGGTCGTTATCTACGGTCGTCTATCCAAATCCGAGATTGGGTTGCTACTCCGTTGCTTTTTACACCACTATCAACCACCATTCCATCGTCAGAAACCTAGTGGCCGTCAGAATTGGACGTAACCCTAGCCGTCGTCGAACCCTTAAAGCGAAAGCCCCATAATGAGTCATCCTTAAAACCATAAATGTCGTTCCATTAACGCCGGCCTACGGTTAACAACTCTCCCCACTTGGTAACTCAACCCCAAACTAAACTGCCACGCTTACGTTTCTGATCTGTTCATCTAGCCGGTAGAGTAATTGGTGATGTTATGAAGGTGGCTGGCGGTGGCATGGCAGAGAGGTATAGCTGGAGGTAGAGATGGGCATAATCGGGTTTTATTATTACCCGGAACCGGTTTCAACCCGGACCCGTTTCTGCTTGGATGTCATTGGAACCGGGTATGGTGTGGAACCGGGTCCAGTTCCTACCCGGGTTCACACCCAAGAATATGGAACAGTGTAGAACCGGGTACGGGTATTATAATGGAACCGGGTATGGTGCGGAACCGGTTTCTGATAGTGTTGGGAACGGTTCCTGACAGTCAAAACCTGACTTTTTACTGTTCAGAACCGGTTCCTGACAGTCAAAACCTGACTTTTACTGTTCAGAACCGGTTCCTGAAGTAAATAAAAATGATTGTTACCGTTGGAACCGGTTCCTGATAAATGTTACCGTTGGAACCGGTTCCTGATTACAGAATCGGTTTTTCTATATAAACCCCTTTACACTTTACACTTTACAGAATCGGTTTTTCTATATAAACTTAACACTTTAACAAGAGATAACGATGGCTTGCAACGATGAGGTCGTGGTTGTTTTGGAAACCAAAAGAAACCCACTATTTGGAAGCACTTTGACTTGTGCTTAAATTCGGATAGCCATGAAATGGCTAGATGCAAGGGGTGCGGGAAGTTCATGAAAGGCGGCGGCCAACTCGACGCTCAAGTAAACACACCGACCGCCATTGTCCGGTGACAAAGGCGAAAAACAATGAAAAGGGTGAAGCATCCGGGACCGGGTCATCGAAAGTTTAGTTTGTTTTATGTATTGTAAACCCATTTGTGTTTTATGATTAGTATGTTAGTGTTTTATATGTTTTGTTTAACGTTTCTTGTTTAGGTTGTTTGTGTAACCGGGTACTTGTTTCTAGCAAAGACTTATAAAAAAACTACATTAAAAATATATTGACGCCGGGTCTGGAAGGTTACGTAGGAACCGGGTATGATAAGAACCGGTTTACACCGGGTAGGTTGGACCGGTTCCAGAACTTATTTTTTTCCAAAAATGTGGAACCGGGTAGGAACCATCGGGTATTTTGAACCCGGAACCAGTTCTACTATATGTCGGGTAGGAACCGGAACCGGTCCCAGGTAGGTTCCACCGGGTCGGGTTTGAAACCGGTTATTACGCCCATCTCTAGCTGGAGGTGCTGGTTTGGTGGTGGAGGGGAATTGATCAGTTTGGTATTTGAGTAGAGAGAGAGGATTAGGGGATTTGAATTTTGGGTTTGGGTAATAGAAAGTTGTCAAAAAGACTTTAAAGACAGAGATGATTTGACAGGGTTTGAGTGAAATTACAAAGTTGCCCTTCTGTTAAAAAAATAAAAGGTTTCATGCGTCATGTTTTTATTGGTTAATGGCAATTCTATAGTTCTCGGAACTGAAGTGGTTTTCATTTGAACCAGATCCTCTCTCTATATATATATAATAAATAGAATACTCAGGGGGTCATACTTTATTATAGCAAATAAAATATAGTTAGAATATATATATATATATACAAGAACAAAAATTCAATTCCTAATAACGGACCAGTAGAAAGATTTTCTATTCTAATATATCCAGTCTACGTCCTCCTACTCCATACACACAAACTGAATCAAGATTGCAATAGTGATATACCGACTAATTTCCCTTTTGTCTCAAACTTTTCCCCTAGAATACCTGTGTGGGACACATCTCTATTCTCTAACCCTACATTGTCTCTTCCCACCAACACGACACCATTCACCAACCCCGGCCCCCCCTACCCAGTCCAAAAAGAAGATTAAAAGGAAATGAAATAGAAAACAACAATAGGAAGCTTACACCATGCATATATCATCATCATACAGGGCCGACCTTATCTTGAACTCAAATGGCGATTGCTTTACCACCCCACTTATTTCTTCAGTCATGCTGACACGATAACATTTCTTTTTTTTTCTTAGAGATCTATGGCTAAATTTATCCTGAAAACAATTTTATACTATTATATCCTGAATATTTTAAACTATAAAAATTCTATACTATACAAATGATGTCACTCACAAATTTACTATTTGATAATTATTCATTATATCAAGTTTTTTTTAAGTTTCAAGATTATATTATTTTTTTATACATATGATTACGAAGTTATGATAAATAGTAACTAAAAAATTTTAGGTATTTGTTTTTATTTTTAGTAATACGTTATTTATTATTTATTTGATTTTTTAGTAATAAATGGTAATTTATAATTCTTAGGTATTTGTTATTTCTATTTTTTTATTAATACGTAGAATTTTATTTAGGATTGAATTTAATGTTTAGTAATAACTTACTTTTGTTAACTTTAAAAAAATCTAAACTGGTATCTATATTTATTTATATTTTAAACATTCCATGTGATTTGCTGCCCATTGTGATGGTACGTTACCACGGACATCGGAACGGTATCTGATCGGTACGATTCATGCACTTGGTATAGAAATCAACACATGTTTTACATTGACCGAAAACATTAAAAAGAACACATGGGACCGACAATGATGTTGTTCGAACGGTATCTATCAACCGAAAACGTAAAAAACGAACACATGAGACTAATACTGATGTTGTTCAAATGATATCACTTGGTTTAAATTGTCATGGTACTGATACCGATATTCATATATCGTCACAGACATAGTTGTATAAATGAACAATCTTTTAAACCGGAAACCATAAAAATGAATACAGATATCAAACCGATGTTGTTTGGTACGGTACGCTATCGACACATAGTCAGTTTATCAAAAGAAAAAAACAATAAGTAAATATACCGGTACCGAAACCGATGTTTGTTCGGTTCACTACAGTTGCGAGAGGATATTTGTTATCATACAAGAACCATAAAATTTAATACATACCGGTACGATGTTCAGTTCGGTATGGTATGGTAGCGATGTGATCTTCATTTACCGAAAGAAAAAACAATAAATATAAATACCGGTAGCGATAGAAATGTTGTGCAGTCGGTTTTGGTTTTGTTTGCTATGATAACGACATAATAGGTACCGTATTGATATTCTTTTTATTGTTTTTGAATGATGTAAGGTTTTTTTCTTTCGATTACTATAGTGAAGGTTGGTACCTTTATGAATCGAACAAGTACTGATTGAATTCCCGCCGCAAAGCACGGGGAAAAGTCACTGGTTATATATAAAATATACACCTTCAAATTTTTTAGTCTTCTACTAATATAAATTTTCCATAATGTCCTTTAACTTATTTAAAAAACTGAATATGCAATTGTGTTTAATTTTTTTACTCCTCCGATATAAACTTTATTAACAAAGAAGTTTTATTTATAATAGAGTATTTTTATAACGTTAGTTGTAGCGAATACTGATATCATATCAGTACATGATGAATTAAACCAATACGTCTTTGGTTATTGTTAGTTGCACCAAACTTTTGTTGGTTAAAAAGGATATCATGCCTACTATATGATTTTTGTTATCGGGTCCCTAGAGCATGTTTTGGATGACTCTTAGAGGTGGGGTGTGGTTCGGGAGAAGAGTTCGGGAGGGTGAGGTGGAGCCCTTCCCTGATCGGGAACACCGCCTCCTCCCGAGCAGTGAACGGTGGACTTGGGTAATCCTTCCCGACTGTCCCGATGATGACTTTTTTGACCGTTTGAAGATTATAGCCATTGAACGACATTAATTGTTACAAAAAATTCATTTTTTTTTGTTTTTAAACCCTACACTTTCTATTATTTACTTAAACTCCTCACTACACTCTACACTTTCTATTAAAAAAATCTCCTTCTCTCTCATTATTTTTTTAAAACAAAATACCACACTATTTTTTTAAATAGTCGCTATGAGTTCTTCATCGGATGAGGAAAATGCGGAAATTTTTTTACTTAGCGCCATGCTTGAGATGGCGAAAATTATTGCCGAGATGGAAGAAGATGACGAAGACAAAGGAACCTCACAACCTAGAAAACAGTCTGCGGCGTTAAATAGAGATCGCGAAGGATATATTGTTTATATATTTTTGTTTGTAACATTACTTTGCGTGATTATTTTTGTTATTTATTATTTATATATAAGTTTTTGTTCATAAAATTAACTAAGTTTTCACACTTTATTTAAGGTGCACATGAACGTTTGGTAGGTGACTATTTTACCGAAAACTGTGTTTACACCGAGGAACAATTTAGGCGTCGATATCGAATGAGTCGCTGGTTGTTCTTACATATTGCCAATGACTTGGATAATTATGATCCATTTTTTCACATTACGCTACGATGCTAGAGGACGAAGGGGTTTTACTGCGCTTCAAAAATGTACTTCGGCAATTCGTCAATTAGCGTATGGTACCTGTAGTGATTCATGGGATGAATACTTAAAGATGTCCGCCAGAGTTAGTCGGGATTGTTTGTATGCATTTTGCAAAGGTATAGTGAACTTGTATAGCAAGGTGTATATGCGTAGACCAACGAAGAAGGATATCGAAAAGATTTATGCATTCCATGAAGAGAAACATGGGTTTCCTGGGATGCTAGAAAGTATTGATTGTACTCATTAGCCCTTGAAGAATTTCCCTACTATATGGTGTGGTCAATTTATGTGTGGTGATATTGGTGTTCCCTCAATAATCTTAGAATCCGTTTGCTCACAAGATTTGTGAATTTGGTATGCGTTTTTCGGGGTTGCAGGTTCAAACAATGATTTAAATGTTCTAGCACGATCTTCTATTTTGACAAGATCATTAGAGGTACGGGCCCAGATTCTTCTTTCATGCTAAATGGTGTGTCTTACAAGCAGGGTATTATTTAGCTGACAGTATATACCCATCGTATACGACTATTGTTAAAACTATTCTGTTACCCGATGATGAAAAAAGGAAAAAGTTTGCAAAGTGCCAAGAAGGGCAAGAAAAGATGTGGAACAGTTGTATGGAGTCATGAAAGGAAAATGGAGGATAATACAACAACCGGCTCGTGCATATGAACCAATAAAATTGAGATATATTATGTATGCTTGTCTGATAATGCATAACATGATTATTGAAGACGATGGTCGAGCTATATGCGAATACGATCTGAATGACACTGATGAGAATGTTGAGCCCGTTGACCAGTTGCAACAAGACTCCAATTATTGGGCGTTACGTAGTGAGCATGTGCATGAAACCTGTGTGCGGATTAATCGACCACATCTGGAATAACTTCCGTGTCGATCCCGTTAACGACGAGTAGTGACATTTGTAGGTTTATGTGTTTTTTAGTAGTCAATTTTTTCTTTTTGCAATTTTTATGAATTTTTATAAATTTATGTTTGTTTATATTTTATTTATTTAAAAATTTCTAGGAAAAAATGTACTAAAATGAAATTAATTAAAAAAAAGAAGGGGAACAGGGAACCACACCCCCATATGAGGGAGTAGTGATGAGGTGGACTAGGAGGTGATCTGGAGCCTAGGTGGCATGGAGGATGGGGAACTATACCCCATGGTCTTAGTTGTAGTGCTCCGGGGTATGCCCTCTTAAAACTTCTCACACTTTTAATCTTTAAGAAACTATTTGGGCAAGTCCCTTTACGAAAAAAGAAAACCTAAAAACATGCTTATTGAGCTGGCACATTTACTAATCACTAAAAGTCACCCAATAAAGAAACCTAAAAACACATAAAACCATTGCCATATAATCACAACCTTTTAAATATTTAAGCACTCATTTACACCACTCATTCTCGCTTTATATTTTATATACTAGTAAATATAAACTTGCACGTTGCGCGTTAAATCGTAGAAAAGAGTAACGTCTGTTAACACAAACCTGCACATTGGTGGTAGGGGTATTAAAAACATTTTTTTTGTAAACCAAAGAGATGTAACGGCGACGTTGACATTGTTCGAAACTTAAAAAAGGCAAACATTCGAACAAGTTCACAAAACCACAACAGGAAATTCATGAAAATAGTCACTATTATCCACACCTTTTAATACATATAAATATGAAAAATACACAAGACCCGCCACTAAGTAGTTTTTGGGTGATTTTGTGTAAATAGAATCCCCATAAAACAACTCCTAAAACAGCCACCACCACAATCAAAACAGATGATGCTATTAAAACTTGAATAACATCCCCCAAGTGGGGTTATTATTTATTAAGGATGCGCTAACATGCTATTTACTTACGTTTATAAGTTGTCACATTTTGACAGATAGATGTTTTGAATATCGCATCAACTTAATTATGTTAATAGGCATCACAATTTAAAAGGCGTCAATGGATTACGGGGTTCGTGGTTTCGGCAAGATCATCCGTGTTTGTTAATGGTTCTCCATCATTTGAGTTTCAATTTCAAAGAGAGTGGTTAGGGAAGAAGATCCCCTATCGCCTTTTATTATTATGATAGGAATGAAAGCTCTCTCTTATATGATCTCCAAGGCGGTGGATGTGAGCATCTTTAAAAGTATCGAAACTCCTAATTCTAGTTCTATTATGTCTCATTTTTTGTATGCCGATGATGCTCTATTAGTAAGGGAATGGTCTAAAGAAAATGTTCTCAATATGGCTAGAATTCTTAGATGCTTCCATTTGGTCTCTGGATTGCAAATTAATTATCGGGACTTATTGGTGTGGATATGAATATGGAATTAGAGGCGAATGCGTTTGCCAAATTGATTGGGTGTAAGACAGGTGTCCTTCCTTGTCAATATAATGGTCTACCTTTGGAGCAAATATTAATCGAATTAATCATTGGAATTTAGAATGGTATTCTTGGTACTTTTGATAAAAGGCTTTCACTGTGGAATTAATAGGGGGCGTTTAACTTTATGAAAGTCGCGACGTATCTTTGCATCTCCATCTTATTACTATTTTTTTTTATTCATTTAACGTTAAATTAAGTTTTCTTTCATAACATTATTTGTAATATCTAATAATTAAAAAAAAAAACCAAATAAACTTTGCTTTCTTTTATTTTTTTCTTCTACGTAATATGAAATTTATTAAAAATCAATCGAGTTGTATTCAAACTAATGTACGTTTTGTCATGCAATATCACAACCAAATTGACCTAAAATATTATTAAATAACTCACCTTTCTGTTTGGGTGTTACAATAATTCCACTAAAAAAATTAACAAAACTTATAATATAAAAAGGATATTCGAAATTTCAAATGGAACACAATCTGATCAGGGCATCATGCATACAGTGAAAATGAAACAAGTGCGCATTAGCAGAATTGCTGATCTACTCCAAATATATTTCTGGTACGTGTTTAATATTAAACGGGCGTGCATGAGAATTGCCGCCCACTCCATCTTGTGGAGCATGGAAAATGAAACAAGTGACCGACTATTCCATCATGTGTGCTGGAGTGAGTGTAAAGCTTAAGCGTGTTTTTTTTTTTCGTCAAAAACGGCTCATGTCCTGTCATCATTGTCTCCACTGATAGTTCAACTAATCTAAACTATGAACTTTTACTCATATAAACTTTGAATATATTCAAAGTCAATTGAATGGATTGTAGACAAGTATGCATACAAAGAGTCAAAAGAACTCAAGCGGGAAAAATAAGGGTATTTGTTAAAATTAGATTGAGTCTTTTGGACAAAATATGGTAGTTTTTTATTATTATTTACTTATTTTAACTACAAGCTATTTGAAAGGCCTACACCCACATATATATACCTACTAACAAAAAATCTGCAGGTATCACTAACAAAAATTGATTAAAAGAAAACGGTCTATTCTCACTCACAAGTCACAAAGATGGAAAAAGGGTATAATTTGCCGTGGTTAACAACGTTTAGGGACATAGAAGACATTTCAATGGTAATCCGATGAGTAATTCTCACAGAAAAGTATAACAAAGTTCTAACTTCAAAAACATATTGCACTAATGTCACAACACGATTTCCCGGTGGGCTCGGTCGTGAACATTCGTGACGGTTGGATAACATTTTCTTAATTTGCAGCGGAAATAATGAGTAAAAGTATAAATATTTAAAAAGTTGAAATTATATTAAAACGTATAACGTTGTGTTCGGTACAAATATCACACAAAGTAGGATCTAATAAAAAGACTATCGACATCATAGGTCTTTTGCCATAGAGTCACAAATTTCAGACCTCTTTGTCCGAAGCTTATCCAGCCTACTATTGAAGTTCGCCACATGTAAGTTTAATCTTTAAAGACACGTCGGCTTTCGCTGTTTAATACAATTAACCGACTCATTTTAAAAATATTTGAAAATCATATAATAATCATGATAACGATTTGGTAATCATTTGATAATCATTGCGATAGATCCTTGTTATCAGATTTACATGCTTTTCATACAATCGGGGACCAGCCCTTATGACGGGTACATTATCAATATACACACCATTTCATATTTGCGTTTGTCAGGTGTATGCATACACCCGCACTTATTTATGACCGTTACAATTAATGAGTTGGGATGCCCGGACACGCTACTATTAACCCCCAATTGTTTTAATGTTAATCAAGCAAAATGGAATAAACCGGCTTATTAACATTCTTTTAAAGCATTTGCCCATTTTGCAATACCCACTCCAAGTGGCTAGTGACATATCCCAAGTTTTATAAATAAAATAGGCTAAAAAGTATTTACATGTACTAGTTGTGTGCACAAAGTATTTAGTTCTCATAGTAAAGTCCGTATTCAATGTTTATTAACTTAGGTGCGATTCTTTGGAGGGTTCCTTGTTCGGAATGACTGGAAGTATTATCCATTAGAATGTTTACGGTTCATTATAAGTCTTTTGATTTTGACAGGTTAGCTTTAGAATAACGCTTGGTTTCGCTAGATTAAGCTTCACCGGATAGAATGTGGTTTATACCCGTACGAGTGAGGAGTCTCATGTGGTATGGGTTATTGAAACCAAACATTCTGATTTGGAACAGTTTTGAAACAATTTGACCCGTTACGACTAGTTTATATAGTTTATGCTATTTAACTAGTCGTGCGCGTAAATACGGGTTCAAATGATCAAATGGGTTTGTGACGAGTTCGACATGCTAAAATATATTATATTATATAATGTTATACATTTTGTTTTGAAGTCGGAATATAGGTTTCATATGCTTATAATCTCATTGTTTGATTATTTGCAAAAAGGATATTTTTGACTTTTTAGAAATATATGTTTGACCCGTCAGTTAACCCACCTAAACGTGATGATCAGAATATATAATTGCAGGGAATTATACTCTATATTATGATGATCACGGGGTAACTTTGATTGAGATTTGGGTTGACCAAAGTGCTCAGAGTCGGAAGTAAAAAAAAGTCAAATTATTTGACTTACGGATAGAATTTAACTACTAAACTGAAATGAACTAAAGGGAAACACTTACCGAAACTTGAAGAACACTTAGAACTCCAGAAATAAGGCTCCAAATTGAAGATGAGTTGCCACTTCACACTTGAGAGTGAATGTGAGAAATGGTGTGAAGAATTGTGAGACTAAAGTGTCTATTTATAGTGATCAAAAGGTGAGAAGGGTGTTACAAGTGTCC
Organism: Scalesia atractyloides; assembly: GCA_947069175.1. Taxonomy (NCBI): domain Eukaryota; kingdom Viridiplantae; phylum Streptophyta; class Magnoliopsida; order Asterales; family Asteraceae; genus Scalesia; species Scalesia atractyloides. Next base: position 85,283,657 of record CAMTDV010000018.1, read on the forward strand.
CCTGGAGTGTTTAGGACGTGATTAGTGGCACTAGAGGTGACATGATGTGGGTTAATGTGGCAAGAAACAGAAGAGAGGTGGCACAAGAAGCAGGCTGCTGCTGCTAGCCATGTTTTTGCTATTAGCGCACCTCTTACGGGCCGTAAGGGGGTATGCCTTACAGTCCGTAAGGGATTCAAGCACGTGTAACGTTTCAAACACCCTTACGTACTAGCAAGGGGTTTGTTATGGGGTCCGCAATTGACTGCCAGAGACCAAATTAATTCCCTTTTTGTTATTTTCAGCCCCTCAACTTTTTATTTTTCTCTTTTTATAGTTATAACCTCTCCTCTTCAACATATCTGAATAATGTGGAGGGTTTTCAAGACACGTATCACACTAGGATTTGATTGAAAATATCGGGTTGTTACAATTAATTTGCAACACTACTATAAAACATACTATTAGCCGAAAAAAAGAAGGATATATATTTTAATTGTCATCCAAAAAAAAAAAAGAAAATAGGAAAATGTCAATTTTTCAAATTATTGGCACAAAATCACAACAAAATCCACATGTGATTACCGGCATATCTCATGAAATCTCTAATAGTTATTTTTTAAAAGTTGAAATATTTTTCTATTGATGCTTAGTTATGGTTAACAATGGTCAACATTTGTCAATTAGGGTCAATGGTGGTTAAATAGAATACATTTTTAGTTAAGAACAATGATGATCATTGAGAGTTAGTATTTATCAATGATTGTTGGTGACGATCAATCTTTGTCAATGATACTTAGTTAGGTGCTGCAGACTATGTTAATTGGGTCATCTAGTTTGAGTCTTTGGGTTTAGATTGGACTATTGATATATGGATTGGAACAGATGGTGGTGGACTAATGGATATGTGGGATGCGGATCAAGTCGTATGCAAGACCCGAGGGCGAGTGTCTTTCCAGATCCAGGGGAATTTGATGCACAAGCATCCATGAGTTTAATTGTGGCCTTGGTATTTAGCGAGTCATTTGATCCGGGTATTAGCTCGTTTGCAGGGTTAGGTTCATGGGAGATACAATGGGCTCGTGAAGGAATAATTTTGGTCGGTCAGTTGGTTAGTTACGAATTGATTATTAGAGGAGAAAATCAAGGAGACGATTTATTTCTTTTATCTCTTAGTATACGTTTGTCTTGTATTATTTTCGGTTTCTAATTTATCTTTTTAATTTTAGTTTAAATATTAGTGTTTTCACAATAATTTTGTTAGTTAATTATTTTGATAAAAAAAATATTGTAAAGCTTTTAGTTTTAGTTTGATATTTGAATCTTTCGGTTGAAAATCGTTTGAATATAAGCATTGGTGTTTGAGTCATATGAAGGTGCTTCTGTTCTGCATCACATACATAACAATAAGCATTGATTTTATCTTGTATAGCCAAATGAATCGAATATCTGTATCAAAGAAACAAACGGATACATATTAAGTATACCAAGTCAAATATCGATTCAAACATGATACCAACAAAATGACCTTTATAAGGATATTAGAAATTTAAAAATCAATACCTTGGTTGACCATCTAAGTCGTCGATCTTAAATATGACAATCACCTCCCCCCGCTCAAAAAAAAAACTAACTTATATTTGGATTACATAAAATTCTCAAATTTTTTATTCTATTTATGTGGTTTGTTAAGCGATTTTATTTATATAAAATAACAAGTTTTAAATAAAATTGGTAACTTTGGAAGGTCAAAGGTAAAGGCCTAAGAGGAGGTATTTTAGTAAATAACAACACAAACTTAAGGATGGTATATTGGTATTACATGGATTAGCCCCTCATCACCTCACTTACCATTTTAGAAGGCTAGAGAGAGAAAGTTCCAAAGAGAGAAACCTTACCTCAAGTGGTTTAAGCCCGAGTTGCAAAGGAGTATTGAAAGGGGACTTTAAGCAACCATTCATGATTAAGTTTCAAGAGAGAAAGGTGAGGAGGGTGTTACAAGTGTCCCCTGGAGTGTTTAGGACGTGATTAGTGGCACTAGAGGTGACAAGATGTGGGTTAATGTGGCAAGAAATAAAGAGAGGTGGCACAAGAAGCAGGCTGCTGCTGCTAGCCATGTTTTTGCTATTAGCGCACCTCTTACGGGCCGTAAGGGGGTATGCCTTAAAATCTGTAAAGGACTCAAGCACGTGTAATGTTTCAAACACCCTTACGTACTAGCAAGGGGTTTATTATGGGATCCGCAAGTGACTGCCATAGACCAAATTAATTCCCTTTTTTTTATATTCATCCCCTCAACTTTTTATTTTTCTCTTTCTATAGTTATAACCTCTCCTCTTCAACATATCTGAATAATGTGGAGGGTTTTCACGTATCACGCTATGATTTGATTGTAAATATTTTAATTGTCATCCCAAAAAAAATAGGAAAAATATCATTTTTTCAAATTATTGGCACAAAATCACAACAAAATCCACATGTGATTACCGGCATATCCCATGAAATCTCTCATAGTTACTTTTTATAAGTTGAAATATTTTTCTATTGATGCTTAGTTATGGTTAACGGTGGTCAACATTTGTCAATTAGGGTCAATGGTGATTAAATAGAATACATATTTAGTTAAGAACAATGATGATCATTGAGAGTTAGTATTTATCAATGATTGTTGGTGACGATCAATCTTTGTCAATGATACTTAGTTAGGTGCTGCAGACTATGTTAATTGGGTCATCTAGTTTGAGTCTTTGGGTTTAGATTGGACTATTGATATATGGATTGGAACAGATGGTGGTGGACTAATGGATATGTGGGATGCGGATCAAGTCGTATGCAAGACCCGAGGGCGAGTGTCTTTCCAGATCCAGGGGAATTTGATGCACAAGCATCCATGAGTTTAATTGTGGCCTTGGTATTTAGCGAGTCATTTGATCCGGGTATTAGCTTGTTTGCAGGGTTAGGCTCATGGGAGATACAATGGGCTCGTGAAGGAATAATTTTGGTCGGTCAGTTGGTTAGTTACGAATTGATTATTAGAGGACAAAATCAAGGAGACGATTTATTTCTTTTATCTATTAGTATACGTTTGTCTTGTATTATTTTTGTTTCCTAATTTATCTTTTTAATTTTAGTTTAAATATTAGTGTTTTCACAATATTTTTGTTAGTTAATTATTTTGATAAAAAAATATTGTAAAGCTTTTAGTTTTAGTTTGATATTTGAATCTTTCGGTTCAAAATCGTTTGAATATAAGCATTGGTGTTTGAGTCATATGAAGGTGCTTCTGTTCTGCATCACATACATAACAATAAGCATTGATTTTATCTTGTATAGCCAAATGAATCGAATATCTGTATCAAAGAAACAAACGGATACATATTAAGTATTCCATGTCAAATATCGATACAAACATGATACCAACAAAATGACCTTTATAAGGATATTAGAAATTTAAAAATCAATACCTTGGTTGACCATCTAAGTCGTCGATCTTAAATATGACAATCACCTCCCCCCGCTCAAAAAAAAAAAAAAAAAAAAACTAACATATATTTGGATTACATAAAATTCTCAAATTTTTTATTCTATTTATGTTGTTTGTTAAGCGATTTTATTTATATAGAATACCAAGTTTTAAATAAAATTGGTAACTTTGGAAGGTCAAAGGTAAAGGCCTAAGAGGAGGTATTTTAGTAAATAACAACACAAACTTAAGGATGGTATATTGGTATTACATGGATTAGCCCCTCATCACCTCACTTACCATTTTAGAAGGCTAGAGAGAGAAAGTTCCAAAGAGAGAAACCTTACCTCAAGTGGTTTAAGCCCGAGTTGCAAAGGAGGATTGAAAGGGGACTTTAAGCAACCATTCATGATTAAGTTTCAAGAGAGAAAGGTGAGGAGGGTGTTACAAGTGTCCCCTGGAGTGTTTAGGACATGATTAGTGGCACTAGAGGTGACAAGATGTGGGTTAATGTGGCAAGAAATAAAGAGAGGTGGCACAAGAAGCAGGCTGCTGCTGCTAGCCATGTTTTTGCTATTAGCGCACCTCTTACGGGCCGTAAGGGGGTATGCCTTACAATCCGTAAGGGACTCAAGCACGTGTAATGTTTCAAACACCCTTACGTACTAGCAAGGGGTTTGTTATGGGATCCGCAAGTGACTGCCAGAGACCAAATTAATTCCCTTTTTTTATATTCATCCCCTCAACTTTTTATTTTTCTCTTTCTATAGTTATAACCTCTCCTCTTCAACATATCTGAATAATGTGGAGGGTTTTCACGTATCACGCTATGATTTGATTGTAAATATTTTAATTGTCATCCCAAAAAAAAAGGAAAAATATCATTTTTTCAAATTATTGGCACAAAATCACAACAAAATCCACATGTGATTACCGGCATATCCCATGAAATCTCTAATAGTTACTTTTTATAAGTTGAAATATTTTGCTATTGATGCTTAGTTATGGTTAACGGTGGTCAACATTTGTCAATTAGGGTCAATGGTGGTTAAATAGAATACATATTTAGTTAAGAACAATGATGATCATTGAGAGTTAGTATTTATCAATGATTGTTGGTGACGATCAATCTTTGTCAATGATACTTAGTTAGGTGCTGCAGACTATGTTAATTGGGTCATCTAGTTTGAGTATTTGGGTTTAGATTGGACTATTGATATATGGATTGGAACAGATGGTGGTGGACTAATGGATATGTGGGATGCGGATCAAGTCGTATGCAAGACCCGAGGGCAAGTGTCTTTCCAGATCCAGGGGAATTTGATTCACAAGCATCCATGTGTTTAATTGTGGCCTTGGTATTTAGCGAGTCATTTGATCCGGGTATTAGCTTGTTTGCAGGGTTAGGCTCATGGGAGATACAATGGGCTCGTGAAGGAATAATTTTGGTCGGTCAGTTGGTTAGTTACGAATTGATTATTAGAGGAGAAAATCAAGGAGACGATTTATTTCTTTTATCTATTAGTATACGTTTGTCTTGTATTATTTTTGTTTCCTAATTTATCTTTTTAATTTTAGTTTAAATATTAGTGTTTTCACAATATTTTTGTTAGTTAATTTTTGATAAAAAAATATTGTAAAGCTTTTAGTTTTAGTTTGATATTTGAATCTTTCGGTTCAAAATCGTTTGAATATAAGCATTGGTGTTTGAGTCATATGAAGGTGCTTCTGTTCTGCATCACATGCATAACAATAAGCATTGATTTTATATTGTATAGCCAAATGAATCGAATATCTGTATCAAAGAAACAAACGGATACATATTAAGTATACCAAGTCAAATATCGATGCAAACATGATACCAACAAAATGACCTTTATAAGGATATAGAAATTTAAAAATCAATACCTTGGTTGACCATCTAAAGTCGTCGATCTTAAATATGACAATCACCTCCCCCCGCTCAAAAAAAAAACTAACATATCTTTGAATTACATAAAATTCTCAAATTTTTTATTCTATTTATGTTGTTTGTTAAGCGATTTTATTTATATAGAATACCAAGTTTTAAATAAAATTGGTAACTTTGGAAGGTCAAAGGTAAAGGCCTAAGAGGAGGTATTTTAGTAAATAACAACACAAACTTAAGGATGGTATATTGGTATTACATGGATTAGCCCCTCATCACCTCACTTACCATTTTAGAAGGCTAGAGAGAGAAAGTTCCAAAGAGAGAAACCTTACCTCAAGTGGTTTAAGCCCAAGTTGCAAAGGAGGATTGAAAGGGGACTTTAAGCAACCATTCACGATTAAGTTTCAAGAGAGAAAGGTGAGGAGGGTGTTACAAGTGTCCCCTGGAGTGTTTAGGACGTGATTAGTGGCACTGGAGGTGACAAGATGTGGGTTAATGTGGCAAGAAATAAAGAGAGGTGGCACAAGAAGCAGGCTGCTGCTGCTAGCCATGTTTTTGCTATTAGCGCACCTCTTACGGGACGTAAGGGGGTATGCCTTACAGTCCGTAAGGGACTCAAGCACATGTAATGTTTCAAACACCCTTACGTAATGGTAAGGGGTTTGTTATGGGGTCCGCAAGTGACTGCCAGAGACCAAATTAATTCCCTTTTTGTTATTTTCAGCCCCTCGACTTTTTATTTTTCTCTTTTTATAGTTATAACCTCTCCTCTTCAACATATCTAAATAATGTGGAGGGTTTTCACGTATCACGCTATGATTTGATTGTAAATATTTTAATTGTCATCCCAAAAAAAATAGGAAAAATATCATTTTTTCAAATTTTTGGTACAAAATCACAACAAAATCCACATGTGATTACCGGCATATCCCATGAAATCTCTAATAGTTACATTTTATAAGTTGAAATATTTTTCTATTGATGCTTAGTTATGGTTGACAGTGGTCAACATTTGTCAATTAGGGTCAATGGTGGTAAAATAGAATACATATTTAGTTAAGAACAATGATGATCATTGAGAGTTAGTATTTATCAATGATTGTTGGTGAAGATCAATCTTTGTCAATGATACATAGTTAGGTGCTGCAGACTTTGTTAATTGGGTCATCTAGTTAGAGTCTTTGGGTTTAGATTGGACTATTGATATATGGATTGGAACAGATGGTGGTGGACTAATGGATATGTGGGATGCGGATCAAGTCGTATGCAAGACCCGAGGGCGAGTGTCTTTCCAGATCCACGGGAATTTGATGCACAAGCATCCATGAGTTTAATTGTGGCCTTGGTATTTAGCGAGTCATTTGATCCGGGTATTAGCTTGTTTGCAGGGTTAGGCTAATGGGGGATACAATGGGCTCGTGAAGGAATAATTTTGGTCGGTCAGTTGGATAGTTACGAATTGATTATTAGAGGAGAAAATCAAGGAGACGATTTATTTCTTTTATCTCTTAGTATACGTTTGTCTTGTATTATTTTCGGTTTCTAATTTATCTTTTTAATTTTAGTTTAAATATTAGTGTTTTCACAATAATTTTGTTAGTTAATTATTTTGATAAAAAAAATATTGTAAAGCTTTTAGTTTTAGTTTGATATTTGAATCTTTCGGTTGAAAATCGTTTGAATATAAGCATTGGTGTTTGAGTCATATGAAGGTGCTTCTGTTCTGCATCACATACATAACAATAAGCATTGATTTTATCTTGTATAGCCAAATGAATCGAATATCTGTATCAAAGAAACAAACGGATACATGTTAAGTATACCAAGTCAAATATCGATTCAAACATGATACCAACAAAATGACCTTTATAAGGATATTAGAAATTTAAAAATCAATACCTTGGTTGACCATCTAAGTCGTCGATCTTAAATATGACAATCACCTCCCCCCGCTCAAAAAAAAAAAAAAAAGCTAACATATATTTGGATTACATAAAATTCTCAAATTTTTTATTCTATTTATGTTGTTTGTTAAGCGATTTTATTTATATAAAATACCAAGTTTTAAATAAATTGGTAACTTTGGAAAGTCAAAGGTAAAGGCCTAAGAGGAGGTATTTTAGTAAATAACAACACAAACTTAAGGATGGTATATTGGTATTACATGGATTAGCCCCTCATCACCTCACTTACCATTTTAGAAGGGTCTAGAGAGAGAAAGTTCCAAAGAGAGAAACCTTACCTCAAGTGGTTTAAGCCCGAAGTTGCAAAGGAGGATTGAAAGGGGACTTTAAGCAACCATTCACGATTAAGTTTCAAGAGAGAAAGGTGAGGAGGGTGTTACAAGTGTCCCCTGGAGTGTTTAGGACGTGATTAGTGGCACTGGAGGTGACAAGATGTGGGTTAATGTGGCAAGAAATAAAGAGAGGTGGCACAAGAAGCAGGCTGCTGCTGCTAGCCATGTTTTTGCTATTAGCGCACCTCTTACGGGCCGTAAGGGGGTATGTCTTACAGTCCGTAAGGGACTCAAGCACGTGTAATGTTTCAAACACCCTTAGGTACTGGCAAGGGGTTTGTTATGGGGTCCGCAAGTGACTGCCAGAGACCAAATTAATTCCCTTTTTGTTATTTTCAGCCCTTGACTTTTTATTTTTCTCTTTTTATAGTTATAACCTCTCCTCTTCAACATATCTGAATAATGTGGAGGGTTTTCAAGACAGTATCACGCTATGATTTGATTGTAAATATTTTAATTGTCATCCCTAAAAAAATAGGAAAAATATCATTTTTTCAAATTATTGGCACAAAATCACAACAAAATCCACATGTGATTACCGGCATATCCCATGAAATCTCTAATAGTTACTTTTTATAAGTTGAAATATTTTTCTATTGATGCTTAGTTATGGTTAACGGTGGTCAACATTTGTCAATTAGGGTCAATGGTGGTAAAATAGAATACATATTTAGTTAAGAACAATGATGATCATTGAGAGTTAGTATTTATCAATGATTGTTGGTGAAGATCAATCTTTGTCAATGATACATAGTTAGGTGCTGCAGACTATGTTAATTGGGTCATCTAGTTTGAGTCTTTGGGTTTAGATTGGACTATTGATATATGGATTGGAACATATGGTGGTGGACTAATGGATATGTGGGATGCGGATCAAGTCGTATGCAAGACCGAGGGCGAGTGTCTTTCCTTTGATGCAGAAGCATCCATGAGTTTAATTGTGGCCTTGGTATTTAGCGAGTCATTTGATCGGGTATTAGCTTGTTTGCAGGGTTAGGCTCATGGGGGATACAATGGGCTCGTGAAGGAATAATTTTGGTCGGTCAGTTGGTTAGTTACGAATTGATTATTAGAGGAGAAAATCACGGAGACGATTTATTTCTTTTATCTCTTAGTATACGTTTGTCTTGTATTATTTTTGGTTTCTAATTTATCTTTTTAATTTTAGTTTAAATATTACTGTTTTCACAATATTTTTGTTAGTTAATTATTTTGATAAAAAAATATTGTAAAGCTTTTAGTTTTAGTTTGATATTTGAATCTTTCGGTTCAAAACCGTTTGAATATAAGCATTGGTGTTTGAGTCATATGAAAGTGCTTCTGTTCTGCATCACATACATAACAATAAGCATTGATTTTATCTTGTATAGCCAAATGAATCGAATATCTGTATCAAAGAAACAAACGGATACATATTAAGTATACCATGTCAAATATCGATACAAACATGATACCAACAAAATGACCTTTATAAGGATATTAGAAATTTAAAAATCAATACCTTGGTTGACCATCTAAGTCGTCGATCTTAAATATGACAATCACCTCCCCCCGCTCAAAAAAAAAAAAAAAACTAACATATATTTGGATTACATAAAATTCTCAAATTTTTTATTCTATTTATGTTGTTTGTTAAGCGATTTTGTTTATATAAAATACCAAGTTTTAAATAAAATTGGTAACTTTGGAAGGTCAAAGGTAAAGGCCTAAGAGGAGGTATTTTAGTAAATAACAACACAAACTTAAGGATGGTATATTGGTATTACATGGATTAGCCCCTCATCACCTCACTTACCATTTTAGAAGGCTAGAGAGAGAAAGTTCCAAAGAGAGAAACCTTACCTCAAGTGGTTTAAGCCCAAGTTGCAAAGGAGGATTGAAAGGGGACTTTAAGCAACCATTCACGATTAAGTTTCAAGAGAGAAAGGTGAGGAGGGTGTTACAAGTGTCCCCTGGAGTGTTTAGGACGTGATTAGTGGCACTGGAGGTGACAAGATGTGGGTTAATGTGGCAAGAAATAAAGAGAGGTGGCACAAGAAGCAGGCTGCTGCTGCTAGCCATGTTTTTGCTATTAGCACACCTCTTACGGGCCGTAAGGGGGTATGCCTTACAGTCCGTAAGGGACTCAAGCACGTGTAATGTTTCAAACACCCTTACGTACTGGCAAGGGGTTTGTTATGGGGTCCGCAAGTGACTGCCAGAGACCAAATTAATTCCCTTTTTGTTATTTTCAGACACTCGACTTTTTATTTTTCTCTTTTTATAGTTATAACCTCTCCTCTTCAACATATCTAAATAATGTGGAGGGTTTTCACGTATCACGCTATGATTTGATTGTAAATATTTTAATTGTCATCCCAAAAAAAATAGGAAAAATATCATTTTTTCAAATTTTTGGCACAAAATCACAACAAAATCCACATGTGATTACCGGCATATCCCATGAAATCTCTAATAGTTACTTTTTATAAGTTGAAATATTTTTCTATTGATGCTTAGTTATGGTTAACGGTGGTCAACATTTGTCAATTAGGGTCAATGGTGGTAAAATAGAATACATATTTAGTTAAGAACAATGATGATCATTGAGAGTTAGTATTTATCAATGATTGTTGGTGAAGATCAATCTTTGTCAATGATACATAGTTAGGTGTTGCAGACTATGTTAATTGGGTCATCTAGTTTGAGTCTTTGGGTTTAGATTGGACTATTGATATATGGATTGGAACATATGGTGGTGGACTAATGGATATGTGGGATGCGGATCAAGTCGTATGCAAGACCCAAGGGCGAGTGTCTTTCCAGATCCAGGGGAATTTGATGCAGAAGCATCCATGAGTTTAATTGTGGCCTTGGTATTTAGCGAGTCATTTGATCCGGGTATTAGCTTGTTTGCAGGGTTAGGCTCATGGGGGATACAATGGGCTCGTGAAGGAATAATTTTGGTCGGTCAGTTGGTTAGTTACGAATTGATTATTAGAGGAGAAAATCACGGAGACGATTTATTTCTTTTATCTCTTAGTATACGTTTGTCTTGTATTATTTTTGGTTTCTAATTTATCTTTTTAATTTTAGTTTAAATATTACTGTTTTCACAATATTTTTGTTAGTTAATTATTTTGATAAAAAAATATTGTAAAGCTTTTAGTTTTAGTTTGATATTTGAATCTTTCGGTTCAAAACCGTTTGAATATAAGCATTGGTGTTTGAGTCATATGAAAGTGCTTCTGTTCTGCATCACATACATAACAATAAGCATTGATTTTATCTTGTATAGCCAAATGAATCGAATATCTGTATCAAAGAAACAAACGGATACATATTAAGTATACCATGTCAAATATCGATACAAACATGATACCAACAAAATGACCTTTATAAGGATATTAGAAATTTAAAAATCAATACCTTGGTTGACCATCTAAGTCGTCGATCTTAAATATGACAATCACCTCCCCCGCTCAAAAAAAAAAAAAAAAACTAATATATATTTAGATTACATAAAATTCTCAAATTTTTTATTCTATTTATGTTGTTTGTTAAGCGATTTTGTTTATATAAAATACCAAGTTTTAAATAAAATTGGTAACTTTGGAAAGTCAAAGGTAAAGGCCTAAGAGGAGGTATTTTAGTAAATAACAACACAAACTTAAGGATGGGATATTGGTATTACATGGATTAGCCCCTCATCACCTCACTTACCATTTTAGAAGGCTTGAGAGAGAAAGTTCCAAAGAGAGAAACCTTACCTCAAGTGGTTTAAGCCCAAGTTGCAAAGGAGGATTGAAAGGGGACTTTAAGCAACCATTCACGATTAAGTTTCAAGAGAGAAAGGTGAGGAGGGTGTTACAAGTGTCCCCTGGAGTGTTTAGGACGTGATTAGTGGCACTGGAGGTGACAAGATGTGGGTTAATGTGGCAAGAAATAAAGAGAGGTGGCACAAGAAGCAGGCTGCTGCTGCTAGCCATGTTTTTGCTATTAGCGCACCTCTTACGGGCCGTAAGGGGGTATTCCTTACAGTCCGTAAGGGACTCAAGCACGTGTAATGTTTCAAACACCCTTACATACTGGCAAGGGGTTTGTTATGGGGTCCGCAAGTGACTGCCAGAGACCAAATTAATTCCCTTTTTGTTATTTTCAGCCCCTCGACTTTTATTTTTCTCTTTTTATAGTTATAACCTCTCCTCTTCAACATATCTAAATAATGTGGAGGGTTTTCACGTATCACGCTATGATTTGATTGTAAATATTTTAATTGTCATCCCAAAAAAAATAGGAAAAATATCATTTTTTCAAATTTTAGGCACAAAATCACAACAAAATCCACATGTGATTACCGGCATATCCCATGAAATCTCTAATAGTTACTTTTTATAAGTTGAAATATTTTTCTATTGATGCTTAGTTATGGTTAACGGTGGTCAACATTTGTCAATTAGGGTCAATGGTGGTAAAATAGAATACATATTTAGTTAAGAACAATGATGATCATTGAGAGTTAGTATTTATCAATGATTGTTGGTGAAGATCAATCTTTGTCAATGATACATAGTTAGGTGCTGCAGACTATGTTAATTGGGTCATCTATTTTGAGTCTTTGGGTTTAGATTGGACTATTGATATATGGATTGGAACAGACGGTGGTGGACTAATGGATTTGTGGGATGCGGATCAAGTCGTATGCAAGACCCGAGGGCGAGTGTCTTTCCAGATCCAGAGGAATTTGATGCAGAAGCATCCATGAGTTTAAATTGTGGCCTTGGTATTTAGCGAGTCATTTGATCCGGGTATTAGCTTGTTTGCAGGGTTAGGCTCATGGGGGATACAATGGGCTCGTGAAGGAATAATTTTGGTCGGTCAGTTGGTTAGTTACGAATTGATTATTAGAGGAGAAAATTAAGGAGACGGTTTATTTCTTTTATCTCTTAGTATACGTTTGTCTTGTATTATTTTCGGTTTCTAATTTTATCTTTTTAATTTTAGTTTAAATATTAGTGTTTTCACAATAATTTTGTTAGTTAATTATTTTGATAAAAAAAATATTGTAAAACTTTTAGTTTTAGTTTGATATTTGAATCTTTCGGTTCAAAACCGTTTGAATATAAGCATTGGTGTTTGAGTCATATGAAGGTGCTTCTGTTCTGCATCACATACATAACAATAAGCATTGATTTTATCTTGTATAGCCAAATGAATCGAATATCTGTATCAAAGAAACAAACGGATACATATTAAGTATACCAAGTCAAATATCGATACAAACATGATACCAACAAAATGACCTTTATAAGGATATTAGAAATTTAAAAATCAATACCTTGGTTGACCATCTAAGTCGTCGATCTTAAATATGACAATCACCTCCCCCCGCTCAAAAAAAAAAAAAAAAACTAACATATATTTGGATTACATAAAATTCTCAAATTTTTTATTCTATTTATGTTGTTTGTTAAGCGATTTTATTTATATAAAATACCAAGTTTTAAATAAAATTGGTAACTTTGGAAAGTCAAAGGTAAAGGCCTAAGAGGAGGTATTTTAGTAAATAACAACACAAACTTAAGGATGGTATATTGGTATTACATGGATTAGCCCCTCATCACCTCACTTACCATTTTAGAAGTCTAGAGAGAGAAAGTTCCAAAGAGAGAAACCTTACCTCAAGTGGTTTAAGCCCGAGTTGCAAAGGAGGATTGAAAGGGGACTTTAAGCAACCATTCACGATTAAGTTTCAAGAGAGAAAGGTGAGGAGGGTGTTACAAGTGTCCCCTGGAGTGTTTAGGACGTGATTAGTGGCACTGGAGGTGACAAGATGTGGGTTAATGTGGCAAGAAATAAAGAGAGGTGGCACAAGAAGCAGGCTGCTGCTGCTAGCCATGTTTTTGCTATTAGCGCACCTCTTACGGGCCGTAAGGGGGTATGCCTTACAGTCCGTAAGGGACTCAAGCACGTGTAATGTTTCAAACACCCTTACGTACTGGCAAGGGGTTTGTTATGGGGTCCGCAAGTGACTGCCAGAGACCAAATTAATTCCCTTTTTGTTATTTTCAGCCCCTTGACTTTTTATTTTTCTCTTTTTATAGTTATAACCTCTCCTCTTCAACATATCTGAATAATGTGGAGGGTTTTCAAGACACGTATCACGCTATGATTTGATTGTAAATATTTTAATTGTCATCCCAAAAAAAATAGGAAAAATATCATTTTTTCAAATTATTAGCACAAAATCACAACAAAATCCACATGTGATTACCGGCATATCCCATGAAATCTCTAATAGTTACTTTTTATAAGTTGAAATATTTTTCTATTGATGCTTAGTTATGGTTAACGGTGGTCAACATTTGTCAATTAGGGTCAATGGTGGTAAAATAGAATACATATTTAGTTAAGAACAATGATGATCATTGAGAGTTAGTATTTATCAATGATTGTTGGTGAAGATCAATCTTTGTCAATGATACATAGTTAGGTGCTGCAGACTATGTTAATTGGGTCATCTAGTTTGAGTCTTTGGGTTTAGATTGAACTATTGATATATGGATTGGAACAGATGGTGGTGGACTAATGGATATGTGGGATGCGGATCAAGTCGTATGCAAGACCCGAGGGCGAGTGTCTTTCCAGATCCAGGGGAATTTGATGCAGAAGCATCCATGAGTTTAATTGTGGCCTTGGTATTTAGCGAGTCATTTGATCCGGGCATTAGCTTGTTTGCAGGGTTAGGCTCATGGGGGATACAATGGGCTCGTGAAGGAATAATTTTGGTCGGTCAGTTGGTTAGTTACGAATTGATTATTAGAGGAGAAAATCAAGGAGACGATTTATTTCTTTTATCTCTTAGTATACGTTTGTCTTGTATTATTTTTGGTTTATAATTTATCTTTTTAGTTTTAGTTTAAATATTATTGTTTTCACAATATTTTTGTTAGTTAATTATTTTGATAAAAAAATATTGTAAAGCTTTTAGTTTTAGTTTGATATTTGAATCTTTCGGTTCAAAATCGTTTGAATATAAGCATTGGTGTTTGAGTCATATGAAGGTGCTTCTGTTCTGCATCACATACATAACAATAAGCATTGATTTTATCTTGTATAGCCAAATGAATCGAATATCTGTATCAAAGAAACAAACGGATACATATTAAGTATACCAAGTCAAATATCGATAAAAACATGATACCAACAAAATGACCTTTATAAGGATATTAATATATATATATATTAAATTGGAAACTTATGTTTGAGTTAGTATATTACTGTAGCTATTTGTAATTATTAGGTATGCTACAACTGTCCATTCTTTTTCCACTTTTTTACCAACTTTCTATTTACTTTACACATGTCCTTTCTGTTTGTTTTCTTTATTACTCATTATCTATCTTCTTGCTTCTTATAATTTTGCCACAACATCTCCATCCCTCTGTGCAAAATACCTCTTTATCTCTCTTGAAATTGATTTTTTATTTATTCTTTGCTTCCTCTAACTCACGAAATTCTCAACTATTAAGCAAAATCAAGCTTTAATCCAAGACTGACTTACTAAAACGACTGTCGGGAGCTTACTCACGGGATCTAAAAAGAGGACTCGCGCTGGAGATCTGAAACGAAGATACGTCAATTTGAACGAGATCTATAAACTTGAATTCGTTACAGGAATCTTAGAATCACCCATGCCGGTTAGGTGGTTGTGTTGTGGTTGCAGTGGCGGTTTTATGATGGTGGTGTTGTACCCGGAGACAGCGATGGGTAAGTGGTGGTGGTGGTGATGTGGTACGGCTAGGTGGTTGTGTTGTGGGGGTGGTGGGGTGTTATGACCACCCGTTCTTATATCGGTAAGGCCGAAGAAACATCTCCTACGTCATCATCGGCACTTCGAGCAGAATAAAAACAAGAAAGTACGGCTCAGCGGTTGTATAGTGGTGGTGACGGCTAGGTAGTTACTCTGTAGGGGCGGTGGTGGTTTTTTGTTAATGGTTTTGTGGTGGTCATTGTACACTGAAAGAGAGAAACTAAACGGTTGCACAAGGGTTTTTCTTTTCTGAGAATCAGATGATTTTAGTGACAAATAGTACATAAGATTATTAATAATTAAAAACAATAGTGATTTCAAGCCAGAAGCTCTTAATGAAAAAAACAAGAGCATTTGCATGGTAGTTTCCGTATTAAATTTGTTTGCAAGGTAAAAGAGTTTCAACATCATTATTAATTGAAATAATTAGTAGAGACAGTTAGCAACGAAACTTAAAATAGTTGTGTTTGCAAGGTAAAAGAGTTTCAATATTTTTGCTATTTGTTAGTGCTATACCAGGTTCATTTTACTCAGTAGATCCATCGTATTTAGATTCCGGTTGAATAAAGAACAAATAGTTTCTTTTACTCCTACCAATTGATCTACTTCTCTACTTTGTACGTAGTTTGTAGATGATGTTCTTATTTTGTTAGTACCACATAGTTTGTAAAAAACATAAACCAAACCAGCTTAATCACACTCTGCAACTTAATCATACATAGTTAGTCATTCTCTGTGTTGTAAGTGCTATAATGGGTTATTTTACTCGGTAGCTCCATCTTATTCGGACCCGTAAACCGCGGCGAAGCGCGGGTACACCAATTAGTTAGAAATTTAAAAATCAATACCTTGGTTGACCATCTAAGTCGTCGATCTTAAATATGACAATCACCCCCCCCCCCCCCCTACAAAAAAAGCTACCATATATTTGGATTACATCTAATTCTCAAATTTTTTATTCTATTTATGTTGTTTGTTAAGCGATTTTATTTATATAAAATAGCAAGTTTTAAATAAAATTGGTAACTTTGGAAGGTCAAAGGTAAAGGCCTAAGGGGAGGTATTTTAGTAAATAACAACACAAACTTAAGGATGGTATATTGATATTGCATGGATTAGCCCCTCATCACCTCACTTACCATTTTAGAAGGCTAGAGAGAGAAAGTTCCAAAGAGAGAAACCTTACCTCAAGTGGTTTAAGCCCGAGTTGGAAAGGAGGATTGAAAGGGGACTTTAAGCAACCATTCACGGTTTTTCAAGAGAGAAAGGGTGATTTAGACTTGTTTTCAGTTGGGTTTAACAGTTTTATGTTTGAAGTTCGGTTATAATGTATGATTTTGATAAAGTTTGTAATCTTTGGTTGTTAATGAGAACACCATGAAGGTACAAATCAAAACACAGGGATTCACAAAGTTAGCATTTTCGTTCATTTTTCATATCTGGAATCCATAGCTGCCACCAACTCATATCTAGGGTTTCTTCGCCGATCAGGTACATTGCGCTTCTCAGTTTACACATCACTTTACGTGCGTGCATAGTATAGCTTATTCTTAATATTTCTCGTTTCTTAGATTAGGTGTAATGTTGTTCACGCTTGAGACATTGTGCGAGGTTATGCCCGTGCCGCACGTGACCAAAACATATAAAGATCTTGCGCTTCTCAGTTTACACATAACTTTACGTGCGTGCATAGTATAGCTTATTCTTAATATTTCTCGTTTCTTAGATTAGGTGTAATGTAGTTCACGCTTGAGACATTGTGCGAGGTTATGCCCGTGACCAAAACATATAAAGATCGGCATAGTCGCTCATAGAGACATATATATCGGGATATTGTCATGCGCATAGTATAGAGTAATGATCTAGTTAGAGTGAAAACTCTACCTGAGCGTAGAGAGGCATTGCGTGTGGTAAGGTCTTGAGCGCAAAGTTTACGTTTGCGCCTGATTTTATAGAATGATAGTTCACCCGTTTCACATGTAAACCTAGAACAGTTATCTAGGGTTACTAAGGTCGAGACATCTTGTATTTTTTAAAGAACAACATAATAACACGGGTGAGCTGTTTCTAGACCCTTCTTTACATCACTTTTTTGGCGGTGTGCATACTCTGTAAAGTTTTAAAGTAAAAATTGTGTTTCGAATATGCTAGACTACGATAAAGTAAAAAATAGTAAGTTTTAAAGTACTAAAGTGGTAAAGTATAAAGTATTCGTAGTATGCATATTGCATCGGTTAAATTCTAAAGGAGACTTATCGTGTCTAACGTTAACATCGACAATTTATCATTGAAGTCTCAAACAACGTCTAAAGTTAGCGTTGTGGTCACACATGATGTCTAAAGTTAGCACCCTGACCAAATAGTAAATGTGTTGTGTCTTTGTGGTTTGCCGATGGTTGATCAACTATGTATAGTATATAGTTCTTGTTATAGCTCATAGATGAGTGTCGCATTTTGTGATAAAGTGTTATGATTGTTTCATAGTGTACACTTATGTGATGTATTGACATGACTTAATTGTTTAATGTGTTTAAAGCTAGTAAAAGTTTACAGTTGCTTTAATTAAATTATGATTCACTCAACGTAACAAATATTTAGTATGCATTCAGTTTAATTGAGGTTAATTGGACTGGCCGACTGTTGGTTGTGGCAAGGCACTATATGGATGACTCGTATCCCATCTATGTTACTAGTTTATAGTTTAAACAATAGTTTTATCTTTGTACGGGATTGGTTGGTTATATTTTTATTTCTGTTGCGTGTTTAACTAAAATGTTACGTTTTAAAAACTCTTTACCGATCGATAAGTAAATCCAAAAATTGAGAACCCCCCCTCGGGTTTTGGGACGTGGGATTGACTGATTATATTTGTATTTCTGTTGCGTGTTTAACTAAGATGTTATGTCTTAAAAACTCTTTACCGATCGATAAGTAAATCCAACTATTGAGAACCCCCCTCGGGGTTTGGGACGTCATAATATACTAAACTGATACTTGTTTTAACTCTTCGAAGTGATATTTTCAACTAATGATTTGATTGTAAATATCGGGTTGTTACAATTAATGTGCAACACTACTATAAAACATACTATTAGCCGAAAAAAGAAGGATATATATTTTAATTGTCATCCCAAAAAAAAATAGGAAAATGTCATTTTTTCAAATTATTGGCACAAAATCACAACAAAATCCACATGTGATTACCGGCATATCCCATGAAATCTCTAATAGTTATTTTTTATAAGTTGAAATATTTTTCTATTGATGCTTAGTTATGGTTAAATGTGGTCAACATTTGTCAATTAGGGTCAATGGTGGTTAAATAGAATACATATTTAGTTAAGAACAATGATGATCATTGAGAGTTAGTATTTATCAATGATTGTTGGTGACGATCAATCTTTGTCAATGATACTTAGTTAGGTGCTGCAGACTATGTTAATTGGGTCATCTAGTTTGAGTCTTTGGGTTTAGATTGGACTATTGATATATGGATTGGAACAGATGGTGGTGGACTAATGGATATGTGGGATGCGGATCAAGTCGTATGCAAGACCCGAGGGCTAGTGTCTTTCCAGATCCAGGGGAATTTGATGCAGAAGCATCCATGAGTTTAATTGTGGCCTTGGTATTTAGCGAGTCATTTGATCCGGGTATTAGCTTGTTTGCAAGGTTAGGCTCATGGGAGATACAATGGGCTCGTGAAGGAATAATTTTGGTCGGTCAGTTGGTTAGTTACGAATTGATTATTAGAGGAGAAAATCAAGGAGACGATTTATTTCTTTTATCTATTAGTATACGTTTGTCTTGTATTATTTTTGTTTCCTAATTTATCTTTTTAATTTTAGTTTAAATATTAGTGTTTTCACAATATTTTTGTTAGTTAATTATTCTGATAAAAAAAATATTGTAAAGCTTTTAGTTTTAGTTTGATATTTGAATCTTTCGGTTCAAAATCGTTTGAATATAAGCATTGGTATTTGAGTCATATGAAGGTGCTTCTGTTCTGCATCACATACATAACAATAAGCATTGATTTTATATTGTATAGCCAAATGAATCGAATATCTGTATCAAAGAAACAAACGGATACATATTAAGTATACCAAGTCAAATATCGATACAAACACGATACCAACAAAATGACCTTTAAAAGGATATTAGAAATTTAAAAATCAATACCTTGGTTGACCATCTAAGTCGTCGATCTTAAATATGACAATCACCCCCCCCCCCTCACAAAAAAAACTACCATATATTTGGATTACATCTAATTCTCAAATTTTTTATTCTATTTATGTTGTTTGTTAAGCGATTTTATTTATATAAAATAGCAAGTTTTAAATAAAATTGGTAACTTTGGAAGGTCAAAGGTAAAGGCCTAAGGGGAGGTATTTTAGTAAATAACAACACAAACTTAAGGATGGTATATTGATATTGCATGGATTAGCCCCTCATCACCTCACTTACCATTTTAGAAGGCTAGAGAGAGAAAGTTCCAAAGAGAGAAACCTTACCTCAAGTGGTTTAAGCCCGAGTTGGAAAGGAGGATTGAAAGGGGACTTTAAGCAACCATTCACGGTTTTTCAAGAGAGAAAGGGTGATTTAGACTTGTTTTCAGTTGGGTTTAACAGTTTTATGTTTGAAGTTCGGTTATAATGTATGATTTTGATAAAGTTTGTAATCTTTGGTTGTTAATGAGAACAACATGAAGGTACAAATCAAAACACAGGGATTCACAAAGTTAGCATTTTCGTTCATTTTTCATATCTGGAATCCATAGCTGCCACCAACTCATATCTAGGGTTTCTTCGCCGATCAGGTACATTGCGCTTCTCAGTTTACACATCACTTTACGTGCGTGCATAGTATAGCTTATTCTTAATATTTCTCGTTTCTTAGATTAGGTGTAATGTTGTTCACGCTTGAGACATTGTGCGAGGTTATGCCCGTGCCGCACGTGACCAAAACATATAAAGATCTTGCGCTTCTCAGTTTACACATAACTTTACGTGCGTGCATAGTATAGCTTATTCTTAATATTTCTCGTTTCTTAGATTAGGTGTAATGTAGTTCACGCTTGAGACATTGTGCGAGGTTATGCCCGTGACCAAAACATATAAAGATCGGCATAGTCGCTCATAGAGACATATATATCGGGATATTGTCATGCGCATAGTATAGAGTAATGATCTAGTTAGAGTGAAAACTCTACCTGAGCGTAGAGAGGCATTGCGTGTGGTAAGGTCTTGAGCGCAAAGTTTACGTTTGCGCCTGATTTTATA
The DNA here is from genome assembly GCA_947069175.1 of Scalesia atractyloides. NCBI lineage: Eukaryota > Viridiplantae > Streptophyta > Magnoliopsida > Asterales > Asteraceae > Scalesia > Scalesia atractyloides. Next base: position 85,304,384 of record CAMTDV010000018.1, read on the forward strand.
GAATGATAGTTCACCCGTTTCACATGTAAACCTAGAACAATTATCTAGGGTTACTAAGGTCGAGACATCTTGTATTTTTTAAAGAACAACATAATAACACGGGTGAGCTGTTTCTAGACCCTTCTTTACATCACTTTTTTGGCGGTGTGCATACTCTGTAGAGTTTTAAAGTAAAAATTGTGTTTCGAATACGCTAGACTACGATAAAGTTTGTTAAAGTAAAAAAAAGTAAGTTTTGAAGTACTAAAGTGGTAAAGTATAAAGTATTCGTAGTATGCATATTGCATCAGTTAAATTCTAAAGGAGACTTATCGTGTCTAACGTTAACATCGACAATGTAACATCCGTCAAAAAACCGGATTTACCAAACCCGCTCCGTTTATTAACCGAACAATCAGTTAAAAATTTCGTTGCTTATTTAATGCCTAAATTAATTTTAAGCGATACATAATTGATAAGTATATTGGAAAATATAATTTATATTTGAAAAAGTATTGAAAATAAGAAAATAAAAATAAAATGCAGCTGCCGGGTTTCGAACCCGGGTCAGCCAGCGAGTCAAACAGCATTAACACATAACTCTCCAACCACTGCGCCACTTGTAATTCTTGTTCAATATTGAAGACAATTAATTCATAACATGGTTATCGAATTCAAAATCGGCGCGCCCAATTGCAGTCGTCGGAAATCCTGGCGATCTCGCGAGATTGGACGGTTTCTTTTGTTCTTAACGTAAACATTTACTATGACATCGGTTATAACCGACGCCTGAACCCGCGACACAAGCTATAACCGCCAGAAAACATAATGGCCGACGAATCAAGTCTGAAATCCGACTCTATACATCTCGAGTCTAGCGGTGGACTGTGTGCAAATAAAACACGCAAACGTCTCGAGTTCGATACTTGTCCCGCGCATGCTTGCCTTAATAAAAATGTCTTTTTTTTAACCGAACCGGAGTCACCGCTGTTTCATGTTAAGTTTAATAAAAACCAGAATAATAACCAAGTTAGACACACAGTCCAGTGGTGGACTGTGTGAATGTTTAATCACAGGTCACGAGTTCGAGTCCGGTCTACTGCACTGATCCGGACAATTATCTAACTTTTTAAATAAGGCAGAAATGAAATAATGAAGTTTGTTTATAAGTATAATATAAATCAGATTATTTAACAAGTTAGACACACAGTCCAGCGGTGGACTGTGTGTTAACTCAACCCACAGGTCCCGGGTTCGAGACCTGTGGAGCGCACCGAGTCTTTGGATAAAAATCGTTTTAAAAAAAAATAAAGGATTTTCTGTTTAATCTAATTAGTATATAAATATAATTAAAAACAGAAATATTTCGGGTTAGACACGTAGCTCAGTTGGTAGAGCTGCGTGCACGCGTACGGGAGGTCTCGGGTTCGAGCCTCACCTAGCGCACACAAATTACGCATGCGAACCGGTCAACAGTCAGTGGTCAAAGGTCAACGGTCAACGGTCAAAAAGTCAACATTTTTTTTATTTTTATTTATTTATTTTATTTAAAAATCAATTAAAAATACTTAAAAATAACATTTTTAAGGTTAGAAAATAGTCTTAAACTCACAAAAATACACCCAACAATTTTACTAAAATGGATTAATAAAATCCGTTTACTTACCGACCCATTATGCCATTATCTAAGTTAATTTCACTCGTGGTTAAAACCACTTCGTGCGCATTCAACATCATCAACCGAACGCACCCACTGTGAGTGAATCTTACAACTCCCCTTTTTAATTACACGTTTTGGGGTGTGTCATGTGTCACCAAAAATTAACTCGTTTATTTAAACTTGTGCCATGCCATATTGTGATCTAAACTTAGATTGTTTATATTGTTTGTGGTTATGTATTTCATGTTGTCAATTTATATGAAATTCATTCATTAAGCCCATCAGTTCCTCGTGGGAGACGAGTTGAGCAACGCGTGCCTCAAAACAAATCCATTATTGTTCGTGTGTGTATTATTTAGTTTATGTTGTTTGTAGTTATATATTTTATATTGTCAAGTTTATGCAAATCATTCATTAGGCCCATCAGTTTCTCGTGAGAGACGAGTTGAGCAACGCGTGCCTCAAAACGATCCATTATTGTTCATGTGTGCATAATTTAATATTAAATGATTGGTGTATAAGTTTACATCTATTTTTACTCATGTGTGGTTGTGCACTTTATTTTATTATCAATTAAATAAACTTGCTCAAATATTTTCCATAGGATTCACTCGCCAACTTTTTGTTGATCCAAAAACCATTTTTACACATGATACAGGTGAACAGAATGAAGCAAGGAAAACATAAGAAATGCCTTAGAAGAAAACAAAGAAGCTTAGATTGATGTTAGGTCATGATGTAATTATGATTGTAAATTTCCCATTAAATTATATTAATGAATATGAAACCTTATAATAAATGTCATGAGCTTTGATGATAACCCAATCATGCCCCGGTCACCTTTTCCGCTGCGGGTCGGGGTGTGACAGATTGGTATCAGAGCCATGACTATAGGGATATAGGATAGGTTATTAGACCCTTAGAGCCTATACTATAGTTTGCCTAAATTTTAATTGTTTAGGTGGTTACATACAAACTTATGATGTTTATTTGTTTCATATTTGTTCATACTTACAGTCAAACATACATACTTACATACACATTCATCATACATATTTCAATGTTCATACTTTTGTTATTCAAAGGTTTGATTACAATTTTCAAATCTCATCAAAGTAAGTTCTGCGACGGGCATGTAGTAACTGGAAGGGTACAAGTACCGGTAGTCGGAACGTCCTGTCTAGGTTGGCATTCGTATAAATCCAATATAACGGACCAGTTTGCCTACCTGGGGACTAACGATGAGAGTACGAAGGACCTATTAGGCCAAAGCATGCCACACCAAACGTCGTTCGAACTAACCCACTTTGAGGTGTCATCGTGTCTACACTTGGACACATTCCGAATATCACACGTTATATACATATTTCTCGATTTTCTCTCGGGTTTTAGTGTACGTAACCAGGCTAACACATGCGAACCATATGAAAAACCCGGTATTCATGGGGGCCCACATGATTACGAAGGTGAAGTATGGCGGCATGTAGGGCCTAATGACGAGCAAAGCCCAAGCATCCTATGGATGTAGTAGATTTATTTTTCTATAATTATTTTATGAATGTTCATTCCTGAATGCGACCCATGAACCCAAAAGCATCCAACTCATACTCTTGACATGTATCCCTTGTAGATGTCTTCTAACCTCGCCCGTAGGAAGATGAGAGCAGGAAAAGCTCGCGAGCGCATGGCTGCCCTAACCGCTCAACAAATGGCTGCCGTAATACCCAACATTGTAATCCAAGTCCAACAAGCACTTACCGCTAATCCTGTCAATCAAGAAGATCAACACGTTATCAACCCTCCCCCAAATACCACTAAATGTACCTACAAGCATTTCAAATCATGCGACCCTCCAAAATACAAAGGGACTGATGGTGTCACTGCTCTTCTCCATTGGTTTGAAGAAATGGAGAACACTTTTCTAAATTGCGATTGCCCCGATGATCGCAAGGTGCGATATGCTACCGGTCGTTTATATGGAATAGCACTTACTTGGTGGAATACAGAGAAGGCCAAACGAGGTGTTGAAGATGCTATGACTTTAACTTGGAATGAATTGAAGGAAATCATGACCAGACGATTTTGCCCAAGGAGCGAAATCAAGAAATTAGAAGATGAGTTCTATTCGTTGAAGCAAAAGGAAGGAGACCACACCACATACAACAAAAGATTCCTCGAGTTACATTAGATGGTTCCCAACTTGTTCACTCCCCTCTACCGGTTGATCGAGCACTACATTCGTGGTCTTCCGTCAAAGATTCAAGACTCTGTATTAAGTACCATGCCTGCAACTTTGGAAGCAGCAATGGAGTTAGCATCAGAGCTCACCGAGAACCGAATCCGGAACAAAGACTTCAAGGAGGAGAAGAAGAAGGATAAAGCATCGACTGAAACTTCAAACTCCACCCAAACCGAATCCCTTTCTCAACCCACTTTTAAGAGAAAAAGAAACGGGCAACTTTTCGCTACTATCCAACGTAATCAACCAATTTCACACACCATACGCATCCAAGCTATCCCAATCACCCAAGTGGCACCCAACTTAACTTACCCAAATACGAAACCATATCTTGGACCTCACCCTCAATGTAACACTTGTTTATATCACCATCCCCTTACCTTACCTTGTCGACTATGTGCAACTTGTGGACGCTATGGTCATATGAGCAAGGTTTGCCGCACCTTTCAAAACCAAATCTCTCCCCCTACTCAAAACATGATCCAAACCTATCAACAACCCCAATACCCCATGTTCCCATACGTTCGAGCTTGTTTCAATTGTGGCGACCCTACCCACTTTAGAAACACGTGCCCTCGATTGGTTAACATCATAAACGCTCAAGCTCAGTCAAACCCAGTTAACCAAGTAAATCAAGAAAACCCAATCGCTAGGCCACCAGCAAGAGGAAGAGTTTTCAACATCAACGCCAATCCTGTCGAAGATAATGACGGCCCAAACGAAGATACCCAACTTGTCCTCTTCACCGAAAATCAAGATTCAACCCCAATCGTTTAGTTTTATGTTTTTCTTTATGTTTTAGAATCACATAGAACCAATCATAACTTAAGGATAAAGCCAATCAAACTTTGACGAGAATATGGTGGATACGTCGCTGGTACTTCCTATATATAAGTATTCTTGCCAAAGGATCGGAGGCATTATCTGGCGGTTATGAGAGGTTCCATGTGTAAATTGTTTGAGTAATTATTGTTTATTATTTTCAGTACATGCAATTTCATAGGCCGCCGCTCCCCATTACATTATGAGCGTTGAGCATGTTCCCCATTTCATTATGAGCGTGAACCCGGCGTGCCCACATACGATCGGCTTCGTTTGATTGAGCCTTGATCGCACATACATTTTTCATTTTCAGTACATGCAATACGATCGGCTTCGTTTGATTGAGCCTTGATCGCACAGACATTTTTCATTATCAGTATCTTGTGGTTGTTGTGTTTGTTGCAGAGTCACATAGAACTAATCATAACTTGCGGATAAAGTCAATGAAAATTTGACGAGAATATGGTGGATACGCCGCTGGTACTTCCTATATATAAGTATTCTTGTCAAAGGATCGGAGGCATTATCAGGCGGTTATGAGAGGTTCCATGTATAAGCTGTTTGTGTGATTATTGTTTAGATTAAATTTATTATTTTCAGTACATGCAATACGATCGGCTCCGTTTGATTGAGCCTTGATCGCACAGACATTTTCATTTTCAGTACATGCAATACGATCGGCTCCGTTTGATTGAGCCTTAATCGCACAGACATTTTTCATTATCAGTATCTTGTGTTTGTTGTATTGGTTGTAGAGTCACATAGGACTAATCATAATTCACTGATAAAACCAATGAAAATTTGACGAGAATATGGTGGATACGCCGCTGGTACTTCCTATATATAAGTATTCTTGTCAAAGGATCGGAGGCATTATCAGGCGGTTATGAGAGGTTCCATGTATAAGCTGTTTGTGTGATTATTGTTTAGATTAAATTTATTATTTTCAGTACATGCAATACGATCGGCTCCGTTTGATTGAGCCTTGATCGCACAGACATTTTCATTTTCAGTACATGCAATACGATCGGCTCCGTTTGATTGAGCCTTAATCGCACAGACATTTTTCATTATCAGTATCTTGTGTTTGTTGTATTGGTTGTAGAGTCACATAGGACTAATCATAATTCACTGATAAAACCAATGAAAATTTGACGAGAATATGGTGGATACGCCGCTGGTACTTCCTATATATAAGTATTCTTGTCAAAGGATCAGAGGCATTGTCAGGCGGTTATGAGAAGTTCTATGTAGTATTTAGTAGTTTCTTGGTAACTAATCATAACTTGTGGATAAAACCAATGAAAATTTGACAAGAATATGGTGGATACGCCGTTGGTACTTCCTATATATAAGTATTCTTGCCAAAGGATCAGAGGCATTATCAGGCGGTTATGAGAAGTTCCATGTAGGATTTAGTATTGTCTTGGTTGAAATTTGTGTTATATTCATATCATCTCGCCATTTAAAGAAATTGGATTGTGTTCCATTTCTACATAAACTAACCTCTCCATCATAACAAACGAGAGAGGAACTGTCACCATTCAGACATATATGCTATCAGAATGTGGATTCAAATATTGGTTGTTGTGTTATTTATGTTCTAAAGTTACATCATAGGACCAATCATAACTTACTGATAAAACCAATGAAAATTTGACAAGAATATGGTGGATACGCCGCTGGTACTTCCTATATATAAGTGTTCTTGTCAAAGGATCAGAGGCATTGTCAGACGGTTATGAGAAGTTCTATGTAGGATTTAGTAATTTCTTGGTACATTAGTTGTTGTGTTTATTTATGTTCTATAGTCATAGAACCAATCATAACTTACTAATAAAACCAATGAAAATTTGACAAGAATATGGTGGATACGCCGCTGATACTTCCTATATATAAGTATTCTTGTCAAAGGATCAGAGGTATTGTTAGACGGTTATGAGAAGTTCCGTGTAGGTTGTAGTATTATAAGTTTTGCTTTAGGATATAACCATATCCCTCCAAACATATCAAAACTCTTACGCATGATACCATGTTTAGCAAATCAACTCTGCTTATCAATATTTTACCGTAGGCAACAAAAAGCGATTCCTGTAACAGGGTACTTAAACCTTACAAGGAACGTTACCGCCTCAAACAAAAACTTAAACCCTTACTTCTTCTAAGTATGTAACTGTCAAACTAAACACCATCATGCTTTTAGTCAAATATATCACTACTTAAATTTCGGGACGAAATTTCTAAAAAGCAGGGGATACTGTAACATCCGTCAAAAACCGGATTTACCAAACCCACTCCATTTATTAACCGAACAATCAGTTAAAAATTTTGTTGCTTATTTAATGCCCAAATTAATTTTAAGCGATACATAATTGATAAGTATATTGGAAAATATAATTTATATTTGAAAAAGTATTGAAAATAAGAAAATAAAAATAAAATGCAGCTGCCGGGTTTCGAACCCGGGTCAGCCAGCGAGTCAAACAGCATTAACACATAACTCTCCAACCACTGCGCCACTTGTAATTCTTGTTCAATATTGAAGACAATTAATTCATAACATGATTATCGAATTCAAAATCGGCGCGCCCAATTGCAGTCGTCGGAAATCCCGGCGATCTCGCGAGATTGGACGGTTTCTTTTGTTCTTAACGTAAACATTTACTATGACATCGGTTATAACCGACGCCTGAACCCGCGACACAAGCTATAACCGCCAGAAAACATAATGGCCGACGAATCAAGTCTGAAATCCAACTCTATACATCTCGATTCCTTCCTATAAATTCACCCACAATCTATTGGTAGCCTTTTCGCTCAAAACCGCACCTTTACCCGACGTATTTCCACTCGCCGGAAAAGTTCTGCACATCGCCGGAAAACCGAACCCTTCACCTCTGTGCCTTACTGAACCCAGAGCTTATACCGAAGTCACCCACATCCATTTCAAGCTTGCTGAACATTCTCTGCCGCAGGACACAAGTCGCCGGAAGTTTCTGCTGTCACCGGAGTTTCGCCGGAGAAACAGAGGAGTCCAGTCGGTATACCTTACGCTTAAATCCTTCTTTCTTTTTATTTAATCTCACATGTAATTAACCACCAGACACTAACGAGCATGATTTAAATCTTCGAACCAGTGGGACTTCCGATTCTGGTTAAAATCTAACGAAGAAGACGAAGTGTCCGTTAGCTATAAGTTTAATTTAATTCAAGATATAACTCGGGTTAGACACACAGTCCAGCGGTGGACTGTGTGCAAATAAAACACGCAAACGTCTCGAGTTCGATACTTGTCCCGCGCATGCTTGCCTTAATAAAAATGTCTTTTTTTTAACCGAACCGGAGTCACCGCTGTTTCATGTTAAGTTTAATAAAAACCAGAATAATAACCAAGTTAGACACACAGTCCAGTGGTGGACTGTGTGAATGTTTAATCACAGGTCACGAGTTCGAGTCCGGTCTACTGCACTGATCCGGACAATTATCTAACTTTTTAAATAAGGCGGAAATGAAATAATGAAGTTTGTTTATAAGTATAATATAAATCAGATTATTTAACAAGTTAGACATACAATCCAGCGGTGGACTGTGTGTTAACTCAACCCACAGGTCCCGGGTTCGAGACCTGTGGAGCGCACCGAGTCTTTGGATAAAAATCGTTTTTAAAAAAATAAAGGATTTTCTGTTTAATCTAATTAGTGTACAAATATAATTAAAAACAGAAATATTTCGAGTTAGACACGCAGCTCAGTTGGTAGAGCTGCGTGCACGCGTACGGGAGGTCTCGGGTTCGAGCCTCACCCAGCGCACACAAATTACGCATGCGAACCGGTCAACAGTCAGTGGTCAAAGGTCAATGGTCAATGGTCAAAAAGTCAACATTTTATTTATTTATTTATTTTATTTAAAAATCAATTAAAAATACTTAAAATAACATTTTTTAGGTTAGAAAATAGTCTTAAACTCACAAAAATACACCCAACAATTTTACTAAAATGGATTAATAAAATCCGTTTACTTACCGAACCATTATGCCATTATCTAGGTTAATTTCACTCGTGGTTAAAACCACTTCGTGCGCATTCAACATCATCAACCGAACGCACCCACTGTGAGTGAATCTTACAACTCCCCTTTTTAATTACAGGTTTTGGGGTGTGTCATGTGTCACCAAAAATTAACTCGTTTATTTAAACTTGTGCCATGCCATATTGTGATCTAAACTTAGATTGTTTATATTGTTTGTGGTTATGTATTTCATGTTGTCAATTTATATGAAATTCATTCATTAAGCCCATCAGTTCCTCGTGGGAGACGAGTTGAGCAACGCGTGCCTCAAAATAAATCCATTATTGTTCGTGTGTGTATTATTTAGTTTATGTTGTTTGTAGTTATATATTTTATATTGTCAAGTTTATGCAAATCATTCATTAGGCCCATCAGTTTCTCGTGAGAGACGAGTTGAGCAACGCGTGCCTCAAAACGATCCATTATTGTTCATGTGTGCATTATTTAATATTAAATGATTGGTGTATAAGTTTACATCTATTTTTACTCATGTGTGGTTGTGCACTTTATTTTATTATCAATTAAATAAACTTGCTCAAATGTTTTCCATAGGATTCACTCGCCAACTTTTTGTTGATCCAAAAACCATTTTTACACATGATACAGGTGAACAGAATGAAGCAAGGAAAACATAGGAAATGCCTTAGAAGAAAACAAAGAAGCTTAGATTGATGTTAGGTCATGATGTAATTATGATTGTAAATTTCACATTAAATTGTATTAATGAATATGAAACGTTATAATAAATGTCATGAGCTTTGATGATAACCCAATCATGCCCCGGTCAACTTTTCCGCTGCGGGTCGGGGTGTGACAGATTTACCTCTCAACATCGTCCGTGGACAGGAGAGATTCCTGGTTCATAAGTAATGCCCTACCTCTAAAATCACCAACGCGTTTTGGGCTTAATGCTAGTGGATGAGAGGAGAACTCCACAGTTAAGCGTGCTCAAGTGGGAGTAGTACTAGGATGGGTGACCTCCTGGGAAGTCTCCACCAGGGCAACAAAAAACAAAGCCGTGAGTTCCTGGATGGGCCACCCATCAAGGGCAAAGCGACAATATTGGTGATAACGAGGGGCAGGGGTGTTACAGAGTGGTATCAGAGCCACTGCTGTGCCGTTCGGGATGTTGGGGCAAAACCTCATCGAGGACGATGAGTCCCTTAGGGGGTGATTGTAACACCTAATGGAAACCTCCCAAATGTGGGGCAAAAAACCTCATCGAGGATAATGGCAACCTCCTACATGTTGGGGCAAAACCTCATCGAGGACGATGAGTCCCTTAGGGGGGTGATTATAACACATAATGGCATACCTCTCAACATCGTCCGTGGACAGGAGAGATTCCTGGTTCATAAGTAATGCCCTACCTCTAAAATCGCCAACGCGTTTTGGGCTTAATGCTTGTGGATGAAAGGAGAACTCCACAGTTAAGCGTGCTCAAGTGGGAGTAGTACTAGGATGGGTGACCTCCTGGGAAGTCTCCACCAGGGCAACCAAAAACAAAGCCGTGAGTTCCTGGATGGGCCACCCATCAAGGGCAAAGCGGACAATATTGGTGATAACGATGGGCAGGGGTGTTACAGACAATTTATCGTTGAAGTCTCAAACAACGTCTAAAGTTAGCGTTATGGTCACACATGATGTCTAAAGTTAGCACCCTGACCAAATAGTAAATGTGTTGTGTCTTTGTGATTTGCCGATGGTTGATCAACTATGTATAGTATATAGTTCTTGTTATAGCTCATAGATGAGTGTCGCATTTTGTGATAAAGTGTTATGATTGTTTCATAGTGTACACTTATGTGATGTATTGACATGACTTAATTGTTTAATGTGTTTAAAGCTAGTAAAAGTTTACAGTTGCTTTAACTAAATTATGATTCACTCAACGTAACAAATATTTAGTATGCATTCTGGTTAATTGAGGTTAATTGGACTGGCCGACTGTTGGTTTGTGGCAAGGCACTATATGGATGACTGGTATCCCATCTATGTTACTAGTTTATAGTTTAAACAATAGTTTTATCTTTGTACGGGATTGGTTGGTTATATTTTTATTTCTGTTGCGTGTTTAACTAAAATGTTACGTTTTAAAAACTCTTTACCGATCGATAAGTAAATCCAAAAATTGAGAACCCCCCTCGGGTTTTGGGACGTGGGATTGATTGATTATATTTGCATTTCTGTTGCGTGTTTAAGCACCTTGTTCCATTCCACAATGGCAAGTGGACATAAGATCAACAGGTTATTAGTTGTTTCTAAATTAGAACCACATTAATTACATGTCGTAGATGGAATAAAAACAATCATTTTTAGCAAGACCAACCTTAGTCAGAATCTGATCCAAACCAGCCCTTCAAGAGATCAAGTTCACCTTTTTAGGATCCATTTTGACCTATCAAACAATAAATCACCCTAGAGTTATTTATGTTTCAATCAATAAATCTTAGAACTTATTAAGAAGCAGCGACTATCTCCCGACCAACTCTAATTATCTTGAGTTTCAGTTAAATATTTATGCCTTAATATTTGTATGCATCAATACCATTCATCCACTTCAGTCCCTGATGAGGGTAATCTTATTTTCCCGATCTCCTTGATGAGTTTGTATGTACATTTTATACTTTGTTATTGATTTTTATACTCTGTTTTTTCTTAACTCTATTTTTTTTTTGTTACAGGTATGGCTTTGGAAGGAAGAGGAAGAAGGGTTTATTTTTTATAACTTCTAAACCCTCAAGTTTGTTTTATAACTTCTAAACCTCTAAGTTTGTTTTCGTTTATATAACACATTTAGAATTTGGTTTTAACTTTAAAAAGACTCACCGAATAAGTTTTTAGTTATGTATATTTATTTTTTATTCTAAGCCTCAATGATTTAGTTTAATTTAAATTCAAAATATGTATATTTATTTTTTATTTTAACAAATTAAACAAATTATTTATAGATAAAACACATTAAATGAAAAATATAAAAAGATAGAAAGGGAAACTACATTTCATGTATGGGTGTTCAAAACTATCCGTATCCGAAAATCCGATCCGAAATATCCGATATCCGAATCCGAAATATCCGAAAAATCGGATATCCGAATTTTTCGGATTCGGATTCGGATAGTGATTTTCAAAATTTTCGGATATTTCGGATATCCGAAATATCCGAAAATCTAATTTTTATTTTTTTCGGATATCCGAAGTATCCGAAAATATCCGAAAAGTATCCGAAAATATCCGAAATATACGAAAATATCCAAAAATTATCTGAAATATCCGAAAATATCCGAAACTAATATTCGGATATCCGAAATATCCGGTTCCGAATATGAAAAAAATAATAAAAATTAAAATTAAATAAAAAGTTGGATTTTCGGATATCCGATTCACTATCCGAATCCGTATCCGAATTTCGGATATCCGAAATTTCGGATACGGATTCGGATAGTGAAATCTAGTATTCTAAATTCGGATATCCGAATTTTCGGATATCCGGTTTTAAACACCCCTAATTTCATGTTTGAGGTAGGCCGCCTTGTAGACTTGATTCGGATATCCGGTTTAAACACCCCTAATTTCATGTTTGAGAGGCCGCCTTTGTAGACTTGATAGAAGAAAGGGAAAAGAAGAACCACATCCCATAACTTTACTATGCTTTCCAGACTCTACATTTCTTTTATTACTATGTATACAACCAATGAATTTGATCCACATTCTAATTTCTTGTCCATACTCTCACGTCCATTTCACCATCAAGGCAAGGTTAACGCACTAATGCTACCATACCCCAAACTCCTTGGATTTTTGGAGCAAGGAGCTTAATTGTCTATTATTATTTAGTAGATTTTATTAAACTTGTTAGATTTGTAGATTTGATTAGTTTACCGATGTTCCTCACAAAATAATGATATTCAAATAATTATTTTACCAAATTTTACAAATATTTGATAAAATGAATTTGTATCTTATGTACTATTTTCTAAAATTGCATCCAATTATTTGAAAAAAAATGAATTTGTATGTAATGTACTATTTTCAAAAGTTACATCGATTTATGAGAAAACTAAATTAATGTTAAAGTTAAAATCGGCCATTTATTTATTATTATTATGATTTTAAGTGTATGAATTTGTAAATGTCCATCTAATTTATTTTTCAACCTAAATACTTCCAAACTTAACAGAATAAATTAATATTAGATTTTAAAAAATAATAATATCATAATATCATTTCTATTCAACTGACATTACACAATTCCGAAACTTAAATATTTATAGGAAGAATACTATTATGCTATATTGACATCACTTGGTTTTTATTTGTTAATTTCATTATTAAAACATACAAGTGACTGAATAGGTATATTTAATAAATAATAATATCATTTCTATTCTACTGACATTATACAATTCCGAAACTTCAATATTTGTAGGAAGAATACTATTATGCTATATTGACATCACTTCCTTTTTATTTGTTAATTTCATTATTAAAACATACAAGTGACTGAATAGGTCCTACTTAGTTTATAGAAAATTTGAAAATAAAAAGCATATAAAGAAAACCATGATTATTATATTTGTCAAATTGAAAGCAGAATATTGAAAAATAGAAAGAGAAGTTGGTGGCATTTGTCCATTTCTCGTGACCACGACATTATATGACATGGTTGAGATTTCACCAACAAAAAATTGATAACCCAACCTTATCCAACTCCTAACCCTCTTCCTCCCCACACACGCATATATTTGATTGATTGATTCAAATAACGAAAAATAAAATTCTAAAAACACTTTTTTTTTCTTTTCTGAACATGTGTTACCAAAACTTAAATGACACTTTCAAAATACAAACAACCAAGTAATATCCTATTTAAAATAACAATTTTAAAATGAATTTTAAAACATCATCTTAAAATGTAACCAAATATAGTTTAAAAATTGCAAGATGGGGTAGTGTATGCCGGTTTGTGTATGTGGGAAACTGATTGAATGTAGGGTAGCAATGAGGTATTTATCTCTTATTGGTTGGTACCATTTGAGTATTTATCTCTTATTGGTTAGTATCATTTGAGTATTTCATGAGTGTCTAATTTAGTTAAAAATGAAGTAGTTCTTCAAATCGATTAGTGTCATTCGAATACTTATTTTAGATTGTGCCCCTACTAACCTTAATGCATAAACCCATTTAAATGACATAAATAAATCACTAAATCTAACTATCCTTTCATTTAATGAAAGATAGTTAGAATAACTGGTGTGAAAGATGAGGTCAAGCGGCAAATCTCATCATATGTCTACCACTTACATAGTGGGGGCTTTGCTCTTCAAAACACAAACAACATGCGGTGATGCATGCTATTTTTTAAAATTAAATCATTGATTTGGGCAAACCCTAGAAAATCACTCAGTCAGACCCAAAGTCAACAACCCAGATGCCCCACGCCCATGAGGATTCTGCCGCCATCAAAGGGCAACGTCACCCAAGCCATTGTACATGGTGGTGTTTGGGGCGTAGAGGGGCTCACCTCCCCCTCTCCACACCCCATACAGGATATGTCTATAAACTAGACGCTATATTCTAATTTCTCAGTATTAGTATACAAATATGGAGATTAACCAAACAAGTCTCACTTATAAACGTTGAACGAATGAGAACTGATATACACCTGAATGAATGAGAACATGATATACACTTGAAATCTTTGGCATAGAGTATACCATACGCCGCCCGAAGGACCATTGTGAATGACCGAACTTGCCACGTGGCATCTTTGACCATATTACGTAGACCAAAATAATTAGAAAATAAATGTTTTCTGCGTGATAAACTAGCAAAAGAAATTTAATTTGTCGGCATAACACAATGACGACCTTAGATTTTCAAGAGTAATGAGTCGACATAAATATTAGTTTAAAAAATGTTTTTATAAAGATCAAACACCAAGGACGTATTAATTACACCAAAAGCTAAATATACTTTGTGTTTTACTCTCGTCATTGTATTACACCTAAAGATCTAAGGACCAGCGGTGTATTATGGCCAGACAATTGTTTTTGGTCGACGTTTTACTTTCGCTAGTGTATTACGTCTGAAGATTTTTTTGTGATACCAAGGCGTATTAAACCCAATTCAAATTCGTCAGCGTAATACCCCCAAAGATGCCGTGTGGCACATTCTTAGTAGTCCATAGGTCCAGCGTATGGTGCTTTTAAGCCAAAGAATCCCGGTGTCGATTAGTATTTTTTTCATTCGCTCGATCTTTATTAGTGAAAACCTAAAAATCAATGTCTACTTTTATTAAATTTATTATTGTATTTTTTATTTACTAACAAAATAAAATGTTAGTCTAATTACATGTACATCTATATAAACATAACAATCATGTAAACAAATATTGGTAAAATATATGAATAATTAATAGGATAAGTAGCCATGATAGTAACAATTTGCGCGTGTGGAGAACTAAACAAGCTTTAAACCGGCTCACCTAACTTTAAAAAGGGCAAAAACATAATTTCACATGAGATACTAAATCGTGTGAAATTCTTGGTCTACATCTTAAGCAAACTCCTTCCCAGCTATAAATACAGACACAACATATGTGGATCACCAGCACAAGCTGCTAATAAACTTACATTTTTTTCGGCTCAAACTCAATTTCAATGGGAATTTCATCATATTTTTTTCCAATTATCCCTTTCTTAACACTGTTATTAATCACTGGTACCTTGCATGCTAATGGGTGTTATACATCAATCATAAGCTTTGGTGACTCATTAGCTGATACCGGAAACCTAAAACAACTCGCGTCTAAATCTAACAGTCGACCGCCACACTTCCTCTTTCCACCTTACGGCGAGACATTCTTCCATAAACCCACCGGTCGATGCTCCAATGGCCGCCTCATCATCGATTTTATTGGTACACACATGTTTCTTATTGTTCGTGATATGTTAGTTTTGTTTATCATTAACTATTACATTGAAGCAAGTATATATTGTGTGAACCATAGTTGTCGTTGATCTAACATGTGTAAGGAAATGCGTCCTGAATGTTTGGGAAAAAGTATATGTATAGTTTCTTGTATTTCACGTCACCTTTTGTAATTTATGATTTAAATTTTTTTAGAAGGGCTAACTCACACACTATTTAATTAATAATTGTTTTTTTCTTGAAGCTGAGAGTCTTGGGATACTGTTGATACCTCCATCTCATGACGTTAGAGAAAACAGTTTGATCGAGAAAGGACAAGGAGTGAATTTTGCAGTGGCGGGTGCGACTGCATTGGATTCATCGTTCCATGAAGCACAAGGGGTTGTTAATCAATATACGAATGCGTCTTTAGGTGTTCAGATGGAATGGTTCAAATATTGGTTGCCGTCTGTTTGCAGCACTCCCTCAGGTAACCGAGTCTAACCTACACTCATCAAATTTAAATAAATCATCATTTCTTGATAAATTCTATATTTTATTAATCGCAATTTAATATAATATTAATTAGTGCTCGATTGTACAAAAAGTTGTAACCACTTATTGACAACGGACCTACATAGATATATGACATATTTGGGTAATTACATATCCCATGATACATGCATATATACTATATTTTATGTATATAACTAGATGTATTGAACCTCGTGTTGTCGCAAGGACGGGAAGGAAGTTTGATAGGTATTTGTTTGGTCTGTCACGAAATTGTCAGAAAAACATAACGTTAACAAAACACGAAATATAAAAGTTAAATATAAGAAACCGCAAATATAACAAAATAGAAATGAGAAACTAAAATATTAAAAAAACGTATAAAAAACCGCACTTGTAACAAGACAAGATAGGGGGCTAAAACAAAATATTTAAAAAAAAAACCAAAAAAGGCAACTTTTTGTAGCATTTTTTTATTGAAAAAAAAAGTTATTTTAGCATAACATAGGACTTAATTTAGTCTAACAACACTATTCATAAGAAGTTCTTATTGTGTAAATATGTAATATGTAATGTAATATGTAACTAGAATCTCACCATCGCGTGTTGCGGCGAAGATTCCATCTACGAACCAAACACTAAATACCAAACTTTTAAGCAGTTACATTATATATATACATATATCAAAAACCAACTTGTTTTAAATAACAATGACCCATTTAAAATCAACTCGTTTTAATTAACAATAAAACGTTTATAACATCTGTTTCTAATTAACAATAAAGACCACTTTTATACTCTACTAATTGTTAGATGAAAAGCAAAAGTAAGAAAAAAACAAAATAATATAAAAATATTTTGAGGTACAAAATCATGTAAAAAAACCTGTATATATCAGTTTCTAATTCACCAATCTTATTATTATTGTTTCTTTTAATTTTAATATCAAGAAATTAAACGTCGTGCTCCAAATTCCGATGTTTCCCAATGACTTGATGCCATAATTTTGTACCAAGGGCGAGTAGGTAATTTTCTATATATCATACAAATTCATATATTTTTTATTAAAAACGATATGACATATCTACCCTTTGTAAAAGAATCTGGATGTATACATATCTATCCTTTGTAAAAAGAATATGGATGTATAACATATGATGGCATCTTTTGTAATTAAATTTCATGTGAAAGGTTATATACAACTTCTTGTTCTTTAGTAATTGACATACACAAATAGATAAAAACATAATAAAAAAAGCATTGTAGCTAGATGTGACTCTAGCTATAGTGAATTATATGATGTTGTTTAATATTAATTAACAATAATAATAATATGTAATTGTGTAAATATGTAATATGTAATGTAATATTTCTTAGGTAAACACATACACACATATATTCATAGATATAAGTACGATTTTATAGTCCGACGGAACTCTACTACGCAAGCGTTAGGTATAAAGCATGAATACTTCTCATCAAATGAAGTTCACATTGAAAAAGACATTACATTATAATTTTAACCAACCAATTTAAGTAAAGTCCATGTTTAGCTATCTACTCACCAACCCCGCAAGAATAAGTATAACTATTGAGTGTTAGGATATAATAGGAAGTTTATTTGGGTAGAAATGATAGGAAGTCATCTTGTCCATCCATTTAGTAATCAATGGTTAAGATTAAATGTGTGAAATTGAATCAAAAGATAAGGCGCGTGGGTTTGTGTAGAGGCATTCTAATCAATCCAAATCAATAGTTTCTCTCTCCTCCAATTCCCCCCAGTTTTTTAAACGTTAATAACTTTTTCGTACGACATTATTTTTTATAAAAATTGCACCATAAAAACGAGCGTTTTTTTATCTTTAAAACGAGCACACTATTGCTATACTTTTGAAAAAAAAAATCGATAACCCAAATGCGTAAAACGCAATGGACAAAAAACACCAAAAAAATGATTTTTTTTCCTAAAACGCAATAGACTAAAACACAAAAGTAATTGTTTTTTCTAAAACGCAACGGACCAAAAACACAAAAGAAAGTTATTTTTTTCTAAAATGCAATGGATCAAAAACACAAAACAAAGTGTTCTTTCTAAAACGCAATAGACTAAAAACACAAAAGAAATTGTTCTTTCTATAACGCAATGGGCAAAAAACACAAAAAATAGTGTCTTTTCTAAAACACAATGGATAAAAAACACAAAAGAAAGTGTTATTTCTAAAACGCAATGGACTAAAAATATAAAAGAAAGTGTTTTTTTATAAAACGCAATGGATTATAAACACAAATAGATGTGTTGTTTCTAAAACACAATAAAATAAAAACACAAAAAAAATGTGTTTTTTTCTAAAACGCAATGGATTAAAAACACAAAAAATGTGTTTTTTTTAAACGCAATAGAGTAAAACACATAAAAAATAATCATTTTTTGTGTGTTATATAACACAACTCAAAAACGCAATGAACTAGATGTATTACAACACAGTTAAAAAAATAATTATTTTCTTGTTTCAACAACCATTAATTTTTTTGAGGCATTTCCAAAAATCAATTTATACATTTTTACCAAATGACAGAAACATACAAACACTAAAGTCAAAAAGACAATTACGTTTTATAAACATGTCCGTACAAATTGCGTTTTACCAATATGTCTATAATTGCAGATAAAAAATTGCCAAACCTTGCTTTACCACAATTATATCAACAAATATCTTTCTTTTTATTTGAAAAATGCAAGGCTAGTACAAAGTGACAAATATAAGCAAGAGTATGAGGAAACCAAATACAACACAAAACAAACAGAAGCAAAAAGGTAAATATGAAGAAGAAGAACAGAAGCAAAAAAAAAGGTAAAAACCAACAAAAAACAAAGAATAATTATGTATTTGAAATCTCAAATCTATTCTGGTCATCATGTATCCATAATTACGTTTTACAAATAACTTTTTAACACATAAATTAATGTATAAAAAGGCCACAATAAACTGCTTCTAACCTTCGAACAACATCCTGGAATTTGTGAATTCACCATTTATCATCTTCTTCATCGTACAGTTTATGAAGTTCTGGGATCACCGTCGTTGTCTTCTTGGTAAATGATGGTGGTAGTTGCCCGGGAAAAGAAAGAAAGAGCAAGTTAGGGTTGGTGGGGATTGGGTTTTGTTTGCAGGTTTATATATATTGTTAAAAGACTAAAATACCCTTTCACCTTAAATTATAAAAAGAAACATGTCAATATCACATGGCTTTCTACACTTTCTATACAAAACAAACTTCCTATTTGATCTTTTCCCTTAACTATTAATAATGATACTCAAATCAACGTATTAATTTGGTCTCATCATTATCATAGTCAACTCTATGGTTAAAAAAATCATTTATTTGTGTATAAATATAGACAAAGAGAAAAAACACACAATATACATATACCTGAGAGTTTTTAATTACATTCGTTTTGAAATGAAATATTAGCTGATAGGTAGTTGTAATGTTACATCATGTGGTTTTATTTGTGGATTTGTATATTAAAAAAGATCATAATCAACTAACTGTAAGCGATAAAGGAAAATCAAATTAATTTTTCTATTCATACAAATATATAAAGTCACCCAAATTGAAAGTCAAAAGAAGATATTCGCTTTCTTTGTTTAAACTTTTGGTGGTGACACATCCATTTGAAAACCTTTTAGTGGTGAATTATGGCCATTTGAGTTGGTGAGCTCTGTTTTGAGCCTCAGGATTATTTTTTGTTTCTTAATTTAAAAGCAAAAACTAAAATATATAAATTCATAAAAGATGTCCGTCTGCGCTTCCCCGTTTCATAATAATTATCCATAATATTACACTCCATGTGAATGATACATATATTAAAAGAAATTATATATAATATATTAAAAGAAATTATATATTAGATGTTGGATTTATATTACTAGTATATCGATATATAATAAATTAAATTTTAAATGAATACAAATTGCCAAATTGGTATAACTACATTATAGTACGAGTAGTGACCATATTAACATATTTGTTTTAAAAAAGAATTATAGTTATTTTTTTTTCTTTCCAATTTGTCAAGCTAATCTACTTATAAGATGCTCCTATATTTGATCATCGAAGAATTTAAATTCTCCACAACTAGGATAAAAAAAGACATCTTACCATCACATTACATCTTATTTTTCAACATATTTTGTTTTAAAACAGAAATATAGTTATTGTTTTTTCTTTTCAATTTATTTTAACAGCAAACTAAGCTAGTTATAAGATGCTCCTAGATTTGATCATTGAAGAATTTAACTATCCACATTTAGGATAAAAACAAAACACCTTACCATCATATTATGTGTTATTTGTTTTAAGTTTATAAATATAAACGTTAACAATACATGAGTCCTACTTTTATTTTCAAAAGATCTTTTAACTAATGTAGTTTTGTTAAAAAGTCTGTAATATAGTTTTGTTAAAAAGACTGTAATATAATATATTCATTACATAGAAAAAGTGTAACGTACAAAATGTCTTAACGTATGCAGCGTACGTGATGGCAAAATCGCATGTTATGTTATAAAAAAGACGAAAATCGCATGTACAATATGAAAGGTAAAGTCGCATGTACCAAAAACAAAAGAAGAAAAAGAGAAATCACATGTTGTAAACAATATTTCGTATGTTGTAAGGCAATCTCGTACACATTGTACGATAAGGCATATTTATACAATAACTGGCCTCCATTATATATACATAAATATATTTGTAACTTATCAAATTCAGAATAATAAACGGAAATAGTCAAGAGGGTCAAGAGGCAATTCGAAACTTTTATCGTTAAATACTCCACTGTACCAATAAAATTTTGTGGCTTGTTTTATTTAAAGTTTAAAATGTCTTTAGTTTTTTTGTTAGATAAAAGATTATTCCTACTATTCTATATTTCAATTTCTAAAGTAATCATAAAATATATTCTTAGGTTAAAGTAATACTAAAAAAGAAAGAAATCATGTTTTTGATTGTTTGAGTCATTTTCATTAATTTAGAGTTTTATGAAGAAAAAGAATATAGGTGAAGCGTCATGGTGACATATATAGGCACTAACTAGTATTTAAAGACGGGATGTGTTATTTTATTTGGCATTATGTATATTTTAATTAGTTATTAAAGGAATAAATTTTTCTTGCTTATTTGTTTATGACAGATTGCAAAAACATACTTCGAACTTCATTAATTCTTATGGGCGAGATTGGAGGTAACGATTACAATCACGCTGTAATTGCTGGAAAACCCATTAGCGAGCTCAAGTCATACGTTCCGCTTGTTATTAATACCATCATCTCGAGTATTATTGTAGGTATATTCGAGTACAAGTATAATAAAAAAGCACAATCCAACATGCAACTAACTGATATAGCCAACGTGCGCAGGAACTCATTGAGTTAGGGGCAGAAACACTTGTGGTCCCAGGAAACCTTCCAATTGGTTGCTCGGCGGCATATTTAACAATCTACTATGTTCTGATAAAGCAGATTACGACAACAAAACAGGTTGCTTGACTGCACTAAACAAATTTGCTGAGTGGCACAATGAATTACTCCAAACAGCATTGAATCAAATTCGGGAAATACATCCTAACGTCAATATCATCTATGCTGATTATTATAATGCCGCCATGCAGTTTTTTCGCTCTCCAGAAAAATACGGTACTTAGCATGCACCAATCTGGAAATTTTATACGATCTGGCCAGATAATCATGCATTAACCGGAAGGGTTTGACATCAAAAGGGTTGGGTGACTTGAAAACATGTCTTTTTTAAATTATTATTATTTGTTTATTTTTTGTAATATACAAATATTAAAAGTTTAAAAGTCTTACTAGAAGAATACCTAAAAATTTATTTAATTTAACGATTTTGAAGAGTGTAAACATTTATTTTCATTCACTTGTTTTTAAACCTAAATTTTGTAACTTGTAAGTTTATCAATTAGAGCTATTACATAAACAAGCTATAACCGAATTGCCCCACACTGAACCTTTTACGAATACTACAGGATTCACAAACGGAGCTCTAAAGGCATGTTGCGGAGGTGGAGGACCTTATAACTACAATGAGCTGGTAGCGTGTGCAGATCCATCGTCAACAACATGTGCTCAACCAGAAACGTATGCTAATTGGGATGGGCTGCACTTAACAGAAGCAGCATATCATGTGATTTTCAAGAGTTTATTTCAAGGAACGTATACTACACCACAGTTTAATTCTTTGTGTCCTACTTCAAATGTGCAAGTAAGAGATGCATCATCAAGTTTAGTTCAAAGCTCTTAGTACAGGTTGAAGCTTGAAAAGGAGATGTTTTTTTTAAATGTGATTTACATGTAACGCAGTGTGATGTGTAGTTGGATGTGCATGTACATGCCCTGTTCTATGAATTTGCGAACACTTACTTTCATAGTATTTTATTATTTGTATATACATATATATATATATATATATATGATTTTGATATTTTAGCCTGATTCATGATTTAGTATAAGTTAGATTAATGCTAGAGTTAATTACACAGATGGACCCTGTGGTTTATAGCTAGTTTCGTCTTTGGATATTAACTTTTTTTAATAGGTTAAGGTTTCGTAGTTTCAATTTTGTAACACCTTTAGGTACTAACACCAAGCATAGTTAATTTTCTCAATATAATAATTAAAATACCCTTCTATTTTAAAAGGACCATTTATGTCATCACTCTATTTTTAATTTTAACGACCATTTGTATCATTTATACAACTTCAAATTCAATCAAATATATCCTCATTAACATCCGCCATCCAACTTAATCAACAAAACTCACACAAAATGAGTTTCGAGAATTAGTGTAGTGTTTAATCATGACATGTTGAGCAATTTTCCTAACAGAGTCTTTGAAGCACAGACAAGTCGCCTAGAAACTCGATTACTGCAAACAGAAACAACAATTAGTGCGCACATTACACATAAATTTGTAGAAGAATTAGTGTTTGATTATCCAAATTACCTGCTTCAGAATGCATATTTTGTATTCAAAAGAAGCTTGCAGTTGAACTTGTAGGCTTTTGTGAGAAGTGTAACTCGGGGATGGTCAATATGGAGAACGTATCGGTGTCCACTATAGCTTATAAAATGGCTGGAAGGAGAGGTTGGAACAATGGTAGGTGATTGCAAAAATAATTTTAATTCAAAATTCTTTGTAAAACTGATTTAAACTTAAATAAAATTTAGTATAAATGACACAAATGGTCCTTGGAATTAAAATAGAGTAATGACATAAATGCTCATTTTAAATGGAAGGCTATTTATTCATTATATTGAGAAAACTAACTAAGTTTGGTGTTAGTACCGAAAGGTGTTACAAAATTGAAACAATGAAACCTTAACCTGTTAAAAAAAGTTAGTACTTAAAGACGAAACTAGCTATAAACAAAAAGGTCTATACATGTAATTAACTCTTAATGTTATAATGTAATTGAGTTGTATTATTATTGTTATTGCATATTATGGCGGTTATATGTTCACATACCGAACCGTTGTGTCTGTAAACCAAGAGGCATCGTGCCTCTTTGGAAACTATATATGATCCCCATGGCCTTTAATTGGCATCAGGATTTCCACATCATACGAAGAACACGCCCCTTATAATTTATTAGCCTAACACATCTTTATATAGACAAAATTGTCATACCACGACCCGCCGCAACGGAATGTACAGGGCATGATTGATTGTTCAAAACTTATAACAACTATTTAAAGGTTGTAGTATTTAAAGCATCATTATTAAGATGTCACACATAACATAGAAATAAAATATTATTACAAAGTTCCAAACTCAAATAAATAGAAGAAACATAACATATCCCGTTTATTACTAAGGCAGTCCTACATGTCTTCGACTCAAAATCCGTCCGCCCTTCTGTACCCGTATCACGCGTAAAAAAGTTTTGGGTCAACAAACATGTTGTTGAATAGATTCGCTTTTTATTTGAAAATTTTTTGTTTTATTTTTTTTAGAAAACCTTATTTATAACATGCATTATCAAATGTGAAACTAAGTCTCTCAATATAACAAGAATTCAACACAAATCTCAAAAGCAACTCAAACATAACAACATTCGTAACCATAAACACATCGAGATTCAAGCCTCAAAAGGCGAATCTGCGAAACAATGATGGTGATGATACATAACAACATGGGACACGTAGCGACACATCGAATGGCGTGTTAAAAATAGAAATAATAAGTTTAAATTAAATGCAAATACACCAAAAAGATTTAGTTACAAAAATGGGGAATAGGATTTGAATCTAGTCACGGTTTACGTTCCTGCTTAATCTTGCTATAACACCGCACGACTCGGAATTTTCACGGAAGATGAAAAGTCACCCTAATATATATATATATATATATATATATATTATATATATATATAATATATATATATATATCATACTAAATGTACAATATAAAAATAACACAGGTAACGTATTATTACATTTATAGATTATTATATTATTATATATTTTTAACATCTTTAAACTCAACCACTTTGGCTAGGTAACTGACATTTGTGACATATTGTATAAAGATATAATAAAATTTCCTAAGTGCATGTTCAATTTTAAATCATGATAAAATTGACACAAACATGTGGATTTATACTTTAGAAATCTCGCGAGTTTATACCAAACGAGTAGATTTTTAAGATGTGATGGTAATTTGATATACGTACACATATTTTTATAAGTTTTGAGTATATCATTTTACTTAGAAATCCATCATCAAAATTTCATTATGTCCAAAATCATATTTTAGAAATATCAATCATTCATTTACTAAAACACCAACTTCAAAATAATCCATCATCAAAGTTGAAGAAAGTGAATCAAGGAGAAAAATATAAAGATTTGAAGGTTGGAATCGATTAGAATTGGCTTCCAGGTCTTTGTTTTGGGTGTAAATTGGCTTTTGGGGGAAAAACTAGGGGTTTAGCCCAGTGGTCGGATTTTTACATGTCTATGGGGCTAAAAACCAGGGATCTTGCCTCATGGAAGTTAAACAAACATTTTGGACGTAAAAGTTATGATTTTGAGTTAAAATCAGGCATGAATCGCGTGAATCTTCAACTGATGTCCAGTGACACCTAGGAAAGCCAACTCCACTAGACAGCCTGTGTTGGGGAAGAAGGGCATTGATCACGAAGTCTACCAACGATTGGTGTCACGCTGTGCTGGCAACACTTAGGAAATTCACCACCCTAGATGTGTGACAATGGCCTGGTGACATTACCTGCGACATTGTAACTCCCCAAAATCCAATATTTTAATAAACATGGTGTTTAGTAGATTCATGGTGTGAAATAACTTAACTAGGTTGATTTACCTAGTTAACATGAATGGTTAAATAGAAATAATAATGAAAGCTACAAGGACCAATTGTGACATTTTTGGAAACTTGTAAAAATGGTCAAAAAAAAGGATTTGTTTGTAAAAATTTTGCATCTTTAGTGTGAGAAGGGTATGTGTTTTGATGTGAGCATAGAAGAAAGAGGGTTTCTCTCAAAAAGCAAAAAACTCAATTGCTGATGAAATCGGTACCCAACCTCTTGCATGGATGAAGAATTAACATCATCTAGTCCCTAACAACCCTTTGCTAAGTTGTAAATTTTGATTTTGTGATTTTGTAAGAAATTGGTTTATGATCAATCCATGATTAGTATGAAAATAAGCATTAATGTATACTAGAATCACCAAATGGGACTAAATTTATGAATGATTCTAAGTGAATTGATGAATGGGGATGAAACCCACTTGTCGTGGTGAGGATGGTGATATGGGTGTATCACCCATATCCAATTCTTGTTCAAATTTTGATGTAGTATGTTGTATGTGATGAATTCTTGTTAGATAGATTAAGTATTGTTTGGAATTTATTTGATGTTAAGATGTGATTTATAAATGAAACCAAGAAGTAGGGATAAAAGCATGAAATAATTGTATAATATGCTTTGATAGTAGTAGTACGCCAAGTGCTCGATGAAATGTTTAAATGACAATATTATGTGAAAATTTATGCAGTGTGGTAGATATGTATAGAAAGTAATGTATTTGATGAGTAAAATAACACGAGGAATGTGTTTTTGATGAAATACATGTGAGAATGTTGTTGATGATGTGATTCGGTAAAAGTATGCCTTAGGATCTTGCACTATATGCGTGAATGATGTAATGCACACCATGTAGATTGTTTGATTGCCTAATTGTGATTAAGAAATAAAGGTGAAGCATATGAGACTCTAGAAAGGGATAATGTTAGAATTATGTTGGGTTAGCTAAGTATGAATTATGGTGCTAATTGTGAAGTTATGAAAATTCTAGTATGAATGGAATGGTTATATATGTGTGTGTATATATAATTAGGTGATCATGTAGTAGTATATGTCACACAATATGAGTATGAAATGCATATAATGTTAATACTATGGTTTACCATATTAAGAGGGATACATGTTCATAAGTTGAAATTGTGTAAGTAGGACAGTTGACTTTCTGAAAGTCAACATTGTGTGAATAACATGATTCGGCTTTTGGACACAATTGTAAGACCAAGGAAGCCATGTGATATATACTAGATTATTATGTGTGTGTTATGGTGGCGTATTGGACTTCGCTGATGTTGAACAATGTGTCACACCCCGTATTTCCAACACAATCCCGGTGGGCCCGGGTGGGGAGTATTGTGACGTAAGATTGGCATCATCATGGTCAAACATATACAGCACATCGGAAGACTTGAATTATTTTAATTGAGTTTAAAAGTCTTAAAAGGCAAATACAAGGTTTGTAATATTCGATCCACATGCGGATCGAAAGTACGAAATGATAATTCTCCGACAGACTTTAGGCTTGACTAAGAACTTGCAAAATCCCTACGTCATTACCAAGCAGCTCCTAGCCTATTCGTGTCGAAATTTGTCACTTAGCCTTTTTGGAAAATATGTCAGTTCTTACTGAGTAAATACATTTAACCGACTCATTTTGAAAACATTTAAAATTCGTTTGGTGCATTGAGCACGAAAATCTTTTATAACCTGGGACAATTAAAATGATCTTGTTTACAGTTTTATAGGTCTGTCAATACATATGGGGTCCGGTGCTGAAACCGAATAACCTGATTAACCGACACACCACTTAATAAAACCCACGGAGGAGTATAATAAAAATAATTTGATTAGCATTAGCGTCTGTCAGGTGTATGCCTACACCCCGCGCTTAGGTCGTGGCCATTAGTAATTTAAATGAGCCAAGGAATCCAGGACACGGTCGTGGCCATTAGTAAATCATAATCCAATAAACATGATCCCATACCCGACCAAGCGTAATATAATACCGTATCCCAAGCCCGTATAGGGAAAATAACGTTAAAGTATTTATCTGAGCTAGTTCTTCTAACAAATAGTAACTCAAGCCGATAATCAAGAAGACAAATGCAAGTATCGATCTACTGGGAGGCTTCTAGTCTGGATTGATGGTATTAATAACCAATTAGAATGCTAACGGGTTTAGGTTGAGTCGTTGACTCGAACCGGTTAGCTTAAAGGAAAAGTAACGGAACGATACGCTAGATTAAGCGAAGACCGGAAAGAATGTTGTTTAAACCCGACAAGTACTAGGACTTGTATATTTTGGGTAAACATATAACATTCTGGATTTTGATATAAAAATGATAAGGTTAAACCCGTTCGGTGAATTTACGTAAACTAGTCATGTAGGCTTAACCGTACGCATATAAGCGATGCGGGTGACCGGATGAGTCATTTACAATTTTCATGTTTTTAAATATTCTTACAACATGTTTTAAGTATCAGTAAGATACCAACACGTATGCCCGTTATAGTTTTAAAATCGATTTCAGCTTTAAAGGGGTAATTTGGTCATTTTATGATTTATAAAAATGAGTTGGTGATTAATCTGATTCACGATCATATATTATTTATAAAATATTTATTTTATGATATTACATTAGTAAGATGCAATTATATGTGTGGTTTATATTTAAAGACCAAATTATGCCCCGAAAGGGTATTTTGGTCATTTCACACATAGATCTGAAGACTTATTTGGGAATCTTGAGTTTATAACTTGTACCTACTGTAAAGATATTTAAAATGTGTTTTATAATCAGTAGGTAACAAGTCTTGATGCTTAGATATGGTTTTAACCCATACTATGCGTCGAAAAGGCGTTAAAGTCGCTAAATGATGATTTAACCGATGTTTAAGGAAATTATAGTTTTAATCAGGTTTATATAACCAAAATACTTTATTTATTATATAAAGTCAGTTTGTAAAAGGTTTGGTTATGAAAACGTGTTTAAAACTCATTTTATGCGCCATAAGGGTATTATCATCATTTATCAATACATGCAAGAGCTTTTACATAAACTCAGATTGTAAACTAATTTAATGTCCTAAATAATTCTAAATATATCATAACATTAGTAAGTAAAAGTATTTTATTGAAGGAGTTATGTTTAAAACCTTTTATTTTCCGAAAAGGGCATTTTGGTCCTTTAAAAGCTTGATTTGCGATATTTAGGGAAAAACTCAGATTATGACCAAATTATTGACATGCATGCAAGCCAAACAAGTTAACATATCAGTAGGTAACTTGTTGCATGTTCATTTTAGTTTAAATCTCAATTTAAGCAAAAAGGACAAAGTAGTCAAATTTGACACATTAATGAAACTTGCACATAAACAGGATTATGATTATGACCTTGTAGTATGACCTCAGAGTGTTATACTACATTATATAAGGATCATAATGCAACATAGAATCAGCCTAGGAAGACACTAAATCGGGTCAGAACTGAAGGTCAAAGCAGAAGTCAAACCTTGCGACTTTCGGTTGCGAACCGACCTTTAGACCTGGATTTGACGAGCCGAACATGTTCTCAAATGTTCTTATGATTATTACCAAGAATTTAGAGTATCAAAACTGATTTTATAGCATGCATGTTATTAGATGTGCATTTAATACCAAATCTGACCTAGTTTGACTTTTTATGGATGAGTTTGACTCGTCAATCGGACATGCAAACATGGTAATCAGGAGGTGCCCATAAGGGGTGTTGTTACCTACCTCATTACGATCACGTAACCATGTTTGATTCGAACCATGGCTGAACCGATAAAGATTAAACCGAAAGTCAAAGCGTTTTTACGACAAGCTTGACTTTTGGCTTGAAAGCTTAATAAAATGAACAAGGAGGATTAAGGACACTTACTAAGGGTCCTTGAACGAATTTAGAACAGGCTTGAAGATTGCTTGAGCTCCAGAACTTGCAGAGATTTGAGGATAGAGAGTTTGAGGAGTGTGCAAGTTCTTGAAGGATGAATTAAGACTTCAATTTATGGAATTGGAAGATGATGGAGGTGGATACAAGTGTTTAGCATGCAAGCCTGAGGTGCACAAGTGTCCAGGTACGTGTCTTGAGCAGAGAATTGCTGGAAATTCGCGAAAAGAGGTGGCATGCATGCAGGTCTACAGCTGTCCTGCATTTTCTGCGATCTGACTTCTGTCGCGCGTCGCGTGGGATACCAGGTCATTGCGCGTGGCGCCACAGAGGTCGGTTCACAAAATTTCCATTTTGGCCCCTGGACTTCTCCAAACTCCCATATTTTGACAAGCTTGCATATTTTATTCAATATGGCAGCTGGTTAGCACACTCGGATGCATAACCAAACATTGATAAGTTCTGGGTTCCGTTAAATGGTCAATCAGAGGTATAATTGAACATGTTGACACTTTTAATCCCTCAACTTTGTTATACACTGTTCAGAGGTTACAATAATAACATAACGACGCTTTTGGTCCCTCTCGGCCAATACGTGGCAAATAGAGGAAAAGCGGAACACGTGTCGGGATTTAATTGGACAGGAAATTACGAGGTGTTACAAATGTGATTATCAATTTATGTCTAATGCATATTAATGATTGACTAATAAAAGTAAATGTAACTAAGGGTATGGAAATGAAAGTGATATGATGGCACGAAAGGATAGGAATCACATTAGCATGGACTCAAGCACGAAAGGCTAACGGGTCAAAAGGAGGCAAGGAAGCAATCACGAACATGGACGCTTAAGGTATGTGATTCCCGAACTTAATTCTTATTATGTGATGTAGTTTTGAGTAAAAGGAGATGGGGAATCATGCTTGTAGTTTAGTTATAGTTAAAAGCGTTTGGTAAACACCAAACTGGTCAATGATTTGAAAATCTGTCAAGGTGTGGGAATTAGATGTCGGGGCATGGGGTTAGTGTTAGGATGACTTGCGGGCTTGTAATAATGATACTTTACGTTTTGTGGCCCTCGGGATGCACGTACGAGCATACGCAAGTGTTTCGGGGCGCCTGACCAGCAACCTGCGTCGCCGACATCGGTAAAGGGCATCATTGATGCCATGTGACTGGCCAATTCGCCAGGTTGCTAAGATGCTCTTGGTTGATGCCAAAAGGATGGGTCGTTGTCGATGTCGGGGGGGGGGCGTTCTGCCATGATTCTTTGTTTTCTTCGATCCTAGACCTCGTAGCCCCATTTCCAAGCCCCGTTAAACTTTTGAAATACAACCTAACCTTAAAAGGAATTGTATGATGTACAGGTGAGTACGAGATTTATGTTTAATATTTCGAGTTGTATCCCAAACGTATCAAATAGTGTATGCATGATGCGGGTAAGCATGGAGCGTGCATGTATGATTGTGTGGACCAAAATAGGTATGTAAGCATGTTTGTATGGACTTAATGCTATGTTAGTAGATGAGAAACTTGTATAAGTATGATTAGAAACGAATACATGTTAGGCCGTATATATGGGCCTTGTAAAGATGGATGTTTGTGCCTAGGCTTTGTAGGTTGTTTTCCTTAGGATGTAAGAAGTAGGTAAGAATTTGGAATGATATTATGTATGCATGTTTTGGGACTATATGAATACGAATGAGTGGAACTCGAATGTTGGCCCAGTGAAGTATTGACTCGAAGATCTAAAGATTGAAGTCAGGAAGCTAACCAGATCGAATGTATATGAGAATATAACACGACGTGGTTGTCTAATTATGCCTGTTTATAATGTCTCATAGTACTAATGATGTGAATGTATGTGGTGACTGCAAGTTGCACAAAATCACGAAATATCATCATGGAATGTAAGGTGGTGAAGATCGAGTCATATCGTAAATTTTATGAGGGTGTGTAGTAATGTAGTTTAAATACCATAAAATAGTCTTTTAATAAAACGTATGTCGTGTTTTATTTCTTAGTTTATAACGAAGGATGTATTTATGGTAAAATAGTTATTTAAAAGGGGCCTTCCAAGTATGTTAGGATGATTATGAAAGAAAATTTATGGTTGGTATTTTGTTGCATCTTTTTTGATAGAATGTTTAGGGTCTTATAGACATTATATTTTAACATTGTGAAAATCCAAATGCAAGTTAGGCGACAGTGCCAGAGACAATATGCCCGATGATAAAGGCCCGACGACCTTGTTGGTGACACTATGCCCAACGGAACTACTTAAGGACAATATAAGAAAGTGATGTGTTTTGGCGTACTAACTTTTATGCAAATCATGCGACGTTTAATTTAGCCTAAATCCCTACCAACATGTAGTTACTGTGACCATGTGATTCCCTAGATCCCTATTTGCTTATCGTTTTAGTGCGGTGTGCATACTCACTACAATTTTTTAAGTAAAGTAAACGTATTTTCTTCAAACATGTTAATTATTACAAAGTTTTCTAAAGTATATTATACAGTTACCTACGGGGCTATAAGTCTTGCTTCGTGGTCCAAGGTCGTGAAGCTGGCATGTAGGGAGCACAACAGGGGCGGAACCACAGGAGGGTAAGAAGGGTCCGTTGACCCTCCGGCGGCCAAGCTTTAAGTTAACCTGTATGTCCGACGGGGATATATTTTTTATGGTTTGACCCTTCCAATGTACATTGTAGTGTAGTTAATATGGGTAAAAAGAATAAAATTAGCATTTTCATAAAGCTTTGGCCGGCCGGCGCTGAGCTGTGTGCGACTGTGCTTCTTTAATGTTGAAGACGGATAAAGGCCAAAGAAAGAAGGAGAAGTATAGGGTTTGGGTTTAATAAATTAAAATAAAAAGAAAGTAATACTTAATTATAAATGTTTAGACTACACTAGTACCTAGAATTACATATCCCTATGTACCATACCCTCCTCTCATCACCCATGCATTTATTTTTCTTCTTTAAATTGTTTAATATTATTTTTAAACTATAAATAAGCAACAATTATATGCATATGGCAGTTGTACTATGGCTTTTAGGAGTTTTTAAAAAAATTAGATTTTTCATTTATATTCCTAAAGTTCCATGTTTGACAATGTAACTTTAAACTTCATTCTTTCGCAATTTAAACCCTTTGATTAGTTTGATTTTTCATTTCTAATTCAAAATTTTATATCTTTTACAATTTAAACCCTTTGTTTTTTTACGTTTAACCCAAAACTTTTCATGATTTACAATTTAACCTCAACACTTTTTAACTTTCAATCCCTTATAATTTTCATCTTTCACAAGTTTTCCGTTTAACGTTTCGTTCTAAATTTTCCGAGTTAATACGTCGCAACGTGCGTGTGGGGTTCAACGTTTTTTCATCTATTTTTTCTCGTTTGACTTGCTTGTCGCAACGCGTCTATTTCCCCCGTTTGATAAGTCTGTCGCAACGCGAGTGTCAGAGATCAACTTAGTTATTCTTTTCTATGTTTTACACACAGGTTCGCGATCATGTAAGAAATATTTGGCTTTCATCTAATATGTGAGTGGTAATTCTAGTTTAACAATAAAGAAAAAGGTATACGAAGTTTAGTATCTTCTTTATTAATTTAGATCTTATTTGCTATACGGTATACGAAGTTTAGTATCTTCTTTATTTTTGTTTATTAATTTAAATCATATTTGCTATACGATTTCTATTTAATATAATTTTCGTCAAATTTTTATATTATTTTTTAATATATAATAACTCAGTTAATATTATATTTCTATAGAGTATGGATATCTTTTTACATAGATCATTAATGTCACACCCCGACCCGCAGCGGAATAAGAGTCGGGGCATAATCGGGTTATCACCGAAGCTCATGATGTTTACTAATATGTTTCATATTTATTAAATTCAAAATTTCAACTTCAATATTCCAAACAAGTTCATACAATTACAAGGAAAAAGTAACTAAATAAACAATCCAAAGCCTAAACCGGTTTATTCTTCTAAGCCGTCCTATATGTTTCTTGCTGCAACTGGATCACATGTATCATGTGTAAAATGGGGGGTTTTTGGGTCAACAAAAGTTGGCGAGTGAACCTTGTTAGAAAACATTTATTATTGATTTCTTGTTATATTTAATATGGAAAAATTATGCAATAATCATATGTGAACAAACGTAAATAAACATACAATAACAAACCACCTTGCATGAGTATATGACATGAATGATAATGTATATGTTGGCAACGTCACGTTCCGCTCATAGGTAATGGGGAACGGACGGCCTATGATGATGTATGTGCGATCAAGGCTCAATCAAACGGAGCCGATCATATGTTGGCAACGCCTCGTTCACGCTCATAGGTAATGGGGAACGGTTCCGCTCATAGGTAATGGGGAACAGACGGCCTATGATGATGTATGTACTGAAAATGATAAATTTAATCTAAACATTAACCACACAAACAGTTGATACATATTGAATACACATTTGATCATGGATATGATGGATGCACAAGTGTTTAAATGTAACAAATAATAAGACACATGATACACCCCAAAAATGTGATTAAAACGGGGAATTTGTAGAGATTCACTCACATTGGGTGCGTTCGTTTGATGGTGTTGAATGCGCACAAGTTTAGAGGGTTGATCGACGAGGAATAACTAACCTAAATAATAACGAAAAGGTACGGTGAATAAGTGGATTTTATTAACAATTTTAATAGGATTTTTAGATATATTTTTGTGAGTTTAAGGTCATTTTCTAACTTTAAAAATATTATTTTTAAGTATTTTTAATTGATTTTTAAATTAAATAAATAAATAAAAATATAAAAAAATGTTGACTTTTTGGGTTGACCTTGACCGTTGACTTTGACTGTTGACCGGTTCGGACTTGTGTATGTATGCGCTGGGTGAGGCTCGAACTCATGACCACCCGTACGCGTGCACGCAGCTCTACCAACTGAGCTACGTATCTAACCCGAAATATTTCTGTTTTTAATTATATTTATATACTATTTAATTTATTCAGAATTCATTTATTTTAAAAAGGATTTTAATTATGTCGAACCGGTGTGCATGATGAGTTTCGAACCCGTGACCTGTGGTTTAACTTTGCACACAGTCCACCGCTGGACTGTGTGTCTAACCTGGTTAAAATACTTGTTTTTATTTCTCTTCTATACTAACTGAAAGGTTCCATATTTGGGTTTTATAAAAAGGTTTGAATATTGTGACGAATCGGAACAAGGACAGACTCGAACTCGGTATCTCTATGTTTCAAATGCACACAGTCCACTGCTGGGCTGTGTGTCTAACCCGAGATATAACCCGATTTATATTAAATATATACACAATCTAAACTTCATCTTCTTCGTTAAAACAACCCAGACAATTGATATTCGACTGTTCTTGTTTAATTCAATTAACGAAACTTATAAATGATTGAAATGTAACGGATAGAGAAGGTTTTGGAAATGAATGTACCGTAAAGATGATTTTTCTCAGAACTCCAGCAAAGGTCGTCTGCTCTGTTTATGAATTCCGTCTGAGCGGACCAATTAACAGTTTTGATTAACTAATTGTGAAATTAAGTGACTAAACAAGAATTATCAGAGAGTTTAGATGCTCGTACCGATTCACAGCGTGATTTCGGAATTTTCAGAGATTTTCCGGCGGGTACAGATTATCCGGTATCGTCGTCTGGGACCGATTCTGGTTGAAGGATTTGAGTTAGTATAAGTCTAATAATAGATAGAAGATGAAAGAATTGAGAAATTTACCGATTCGATGAATGTCACGATTTTCCGGCGAAAGTCCGGTGATATCAGATAGCGATTCCGACGAACAGAAATTAGAGCGCAAATGAAATTGAAGGTTCTGTGAG
The DNA here is from genome assembly GCA_947069175.1 of Scalesia atractyloides. NCBI lineage: Eukaryota > Viridiplantae > Streptophyta > Magnoliopsida > Asterales > Asteraceae > Scalesia > Scalesia atractyloides. The sequence goes on from CAMTDV010000018.1 coordinate 85,339,794, forward strand.
TGTTTCTGAGTTGCGAGACAATGATATTACCAGTGTAAATTGGAGGTAAATGATTTCGGTTATTAAACTCGAAAATCATAAGAATCGAGTTCAATAAAGACTGAATTGATTAAGAACGTGGGTTGTAATGGTTTTATCGGTTACAATCAGTAACCCACGATCACTCAAACGTCTTTGGATAGTCGAATGCCGATGATCGGTTTCAGTTTTGGCGCAAACAGATGAATTCACGGTAACTTAAGTTTTATTTGTTTCCTTGATTACACAAAAGCACCAAGTGACGGAGTGGTTAAGTGTTTGATGTTTGAGTCTTCCGGCTGACCCGGGTTCGAAACCCGGCAGCCTATTTTATTTTTTATTTACCTTATTTTTACTTTTTAACAATTTTAGTTCCCATATTCTAAAATGTTTATTAATTATGTATTGTTTAAAAATTAAAAATGAGCATTAAATAAGCAACGAAAATTTGAAACTGACTATTCGATTAATAAACGAAGCGGGTTTTGAAAACCCGTTTTTCGACGGATGTTACAGTATCCCTACTTTTACAAATTTCGTCCCGAAATTTAAGTAGTAGTGGTAACAGGAAAAAGATGCGGGTATTTTTCGCGCATTGAGTCTTCACGTTCCCAAGTAAACTCAGGTCCTCGTTTCGACTCCCAGCGTACCCTAACAATTGGAATACGACTCTGTCTTAAATGTTTTTCTCCGAAGTCCATGATCTCTACTGGTCTTTCAATGAAGTGCATAGATTCATCGATCTGAATATCTTCTAGGGGAATATGGAGGTTTTCATCGGCGAGACACTTCTTTAAGTTTGATACGTGGAATGTGGGGTGAATTCTGTTGAGTTCTTCTGGTAGGTCAAGCTTGTATGCTACAGGTCCTACTCTTTCGAGTATCTTGAAAGGTCCTACGTAGCGTGGTGTTAGCTTGCCCTTCTGGCCAAAACGAACTACCCCCTTCCACGGTGATACTTTTAAAAGTACATGATCACCAATGTTAAACTCCAAAGGCTTTCGTCGTTTGTCTGAATTACTCTTTTGACGACTTTGTGCCGCTAGAAGATTGTTTTGAATTTGATGGATCTTGTCTGTGGTTTCTTGAATCAATTCTGGACCGGTGATTTGAGCTTCTCCAATTTCGTGCCAACATACTGGAGATCGGCACTTACGACCATATAAAGCTTCGAAAGGTGCCATGCCGATACTTGAATGATAGCTGTTGTTGTACGAAAATTCAACTAATAGTAGATGAGCGTCCCAATTTCCCTTGAAGTCTATGACACATGCTCGAAGCATGTCTTCAAGTGTTTGGATGGTGCGTTCAGATTGTCCATCAGTTTGAGGATGATAAGCGGTACTGAGGTCTAATCGTGTACCCAAAGCGGCTTGTACGGCTTGCCATGTTCGTGACGTGAAACGACCATCACGATATGAAATAATGCTTAACGGTACACCATGACGGCTTACGATCTCGCTGATGTAGATACGAGCTAACTTCTCGTTCTTGAAGTCCTCGCGGATCGGAATGAAGTGAGCTGATTTTGTAAGACGATCAATGATTACCCATATAGTTTCATACCCACTGGAGGTGCGAGGTAACCCGGTAATGAAGTCCATGGTTATGTTTTCCCACTTCCACACAGGTATTTCAGGTTGAACTAGAAGTCCTGAGGGTCTTTGATGTTCAGCTTTTACTTTGGAACATGTAAGGCACTTGGAAACGAAAACAGCAATATCCTTCTCCATGCTAGGCCACCAGTAGGTGTATCGAAGATCTTGATACATCTTGTCGGCTCCTGGGTGTACAGAGTACCGTGTTTTGTGCGCCTCATTCATAAGGATATCACGAAGGTTATTGTGATCGGGAATCCATATGCGATCTAGATAGTACAGAATACCGTCGGATTTAGTTTCGATTTTAAGTTCAGCTCCACAAGACAGCTCCTTGCGTACGTCGTTTTCCGTTACTGATACATGTTGGGCTTCTCGGATTTGATCTTTGATGTCGGTTATGATTTGCGAACATAGAAGACGAATGGAGTTCGCATAACCCTTTCGACTGAGCGCATCGGCCACCACGTTTGCCTTGCCAGGATGATACCGAATTTCACAGTCGTAGTCATTAAGAAGTTCGACCCATCTCCGTTGCCACATGTTTAACTCCTTTTGGTTGAAGATATGTTGGAGGATCTTGTGATCAGTGTATATTTCACACTTAGTACCGTAGAGGTAATGTCTCCATATCTTAAGAGCGAACACAACGGCTCCAAGTTCCAGGTCGTGGGTGGTGTAGTTCTTCTCATGAATTTTGAGTTGTCTAGAAGCATAAGCTATCACCTTTCCTCTTTGCATCAGTACACAGCCTAGTCCTTGCCCTGACGCGTCGCAATAAACCACGAAGTCATCACAACCTTCAGGAAGTGTGAGGATAGGTGCGTCACAGAGTTTTTGTTTAAGGGTTTGGAAGGCTTCTTCTTGTTTGGGTCCCCATATGAAGGGTTTTCCTTTATGTGTTAAAGCCGTGAGTGGTACAGCGATACGGGAGAAATTTGCAATGAAACGGCGAGAATAACCAGCCAAACCAAGAAATGATCTTACTTCGGTAGGTGTACGTGGCGCTTGCCATTCCTGCACTGCCTTGATCTTCGAGGGATCAACATGAATTCCCTTGTCATTGACGACGTGTCCAAGGAATTGTACTTCCCTTAACCAGAATTCACATTTCGAAAACTTAGCGTACAGCTTTTCTGTCCTTAAGAGCGTAAGGATGAGTCGAAGGTGTCGTTCATGATCAGACTTAGACTTTGAGTAAATGAGGATGTCGTCGATGAAGACTATAACAAAGCGATCGAGATAGGGTTTGCAGACTCTGTTCATTAGATCCATGAAGACAGCTGGAGCGTTGGTTAGACCAAATGGCATGACCATTAATTCATAATGACCATAACGAGTTCGGAAGGCGGTCTTTGGGACGTCTTCTTCATGTACTCTGAGTTGATGATAACCAGAACGAAGGTCGATTTTTGAAAAACAGGTGGCGCCTTGAAGTTGGTCTAGAAGATCATCTATGCGAGGTAGTGGGTAGCGGTTCTTGACCGTTAACTTGTTGAGTTCTCTGTAGTCGATACACATGCGAAACGTTCCATCTTTCTTCTTCACAAAAAGGACAGGTGCACCCCAAGGCGATGAGCTAGGACGTATGATTCCTTTGTCAGTCAGCTCTTGCAGTTGACTGGCCAGCTCTTGCATCACGGATGGGGCTAACCTATAAGGAGATTTTGCAACTGGTGTAGCTCCAGGAATAAGATCAATGCGGAATTCGACTTCTCTCACGGGAGGAAGTCCTGAAATGTCGTCAGTAAAAACTTGCGGAAAATCCTTTACTACTGGGATGTCTTCGAGTTTCTTCTCCTTGGTTCCCTTTTTGACGACATGAGTTAGGAATGCGACATAATTCTTGCGGAGATATTTTCGGGCTTGAAGACAGGACATTAATTTGAGTCCTTTCGAAGGGGTTTCTCCAAAGATTCGTAGAGTCTGACCGTTTGTAAGAGGAATGCGAATAAACTTTTCGCGGCATACAACTTCAGCATGATGTTGACTGAGCCAGTCCATACCAATTATAATGTCGAAACTTCCCAACTTCATAGGTATGAGGTCCACTGGAAAATCGTGATCGTTTAGGGTGAGAGTACAATTGTGTATAATAGAGTTTAATGAGACCGGTTTTCCATCAGCAACTTCTACCGTTATGGATTCCATGAGTTTATCTCGAGTTTGGTTGAGGATGGGTTCAAATTCTAAGGACACAAAACTCCTATCCGCGCCAGTATCAAATAACATGGATGCATAACTACCATTGATGAGAAACGTACCGTTAACCACATTGTTGTCAGCCCTAGCCTGATTTGCATTGATGTTGAAAGCTCTTCCTCTTGCAGGTGGAGGAGCTTGGTTAGCCTGGTTTACTAGATTAGCTTGAGCTTGGGCATGGATGATATTCACCAGGCGTGGACAGGTGTTCCTGAAGTGGTTCAGGTCTCCACAGTTGTAACAAGCCCGCATAGGTTGCACCATGGGATAGTTGGGTTGGTAGTAGGATTGGGCTACATGTTGGGCAGGTGGTAGGAGTAAAGGTTGTTGGGCTTGACCCACTATCTGATGGTGGGTTTGGGTTGAGGGCTGATGGCGGTTCGTTCGCTGAAGTGCGCGACAGGTGACCTGCACGGCCACAGCAGGTGCAATGTTGGCAGGGATGATCAGGAAAGTGATGGTATTGGCAAAGGTTGCATTTTGGGTATGGGCCGGAGTATGGCTTTTTATATGGTGCAGATGAGGGGGCAACTTGAGTGATGGGTGTAGCAGGGATAGGGAAATTTGTTTGTGTGACAGCAAAGTTTCTGGTGTTTCGTTTCCTTTTATTCGCAAACTTTGAGGAGGAGGTGGAATGGTTTGAAGTTTAGCCCTCAATGGGGGCTTTCTTTTTCTCGTCCTTAAATTTGCCGTTACGAATACGATTCTCGGTAAGCTCGGTAGCTAGTTCCATAGCAGCTTCAAGTGTTGCAGGCGAAGTGCTTAGAACTGAGTCTTGAATTTTCGAGGGGAGGCCTCGAATATAGTGTTCGATTAAGCGGTATACTGGGGTGAACAAGTTGGGGATCATTTGGTTCAACTCTAGAAACCTTTTGTTGTAGGAAGTATGATCTCCCTCCTTTTGCTTGAACGAGTGAAATTCATCCTCTAACTTTTTGATCTCGCTTCTTGGACAGAAGCGTCTCGTCATGATTTCCCTTAACTCCTCCCATGTTAAGGCCATTGCATCTTCGATTCCTCTCTTACCTTTTTCTGTATTCCACCAGGTAAGAGCTACTCCAAATAGTCTCCCGGTTACGTAACGTACCTTGCGATCCTCGGGACAATCGCAATTGAGGAAGGTGTTTTCCATTTCCTCAAACCAGTGGAGGTGAGCAGTGACACCTTCGGTCCCTTCAAATTTCGGGGGATCGCAAGACTTGAAGTGTTTGTAAGAACACTTTTTGGAGGGAGGGTTGTCTACGTTCTAGTCTTCTTGATGGGGAGGATTGATGGGATTTGAGGCGAGAGCTTGTTGGACTTGAATTACGATGTCAGGAAGCACCGCGGCCATTTGTTTTGCGATTTGGGTGGCCAAGCGTTCGTTTGACCTTCCTGACCTTCTACCCCCACGTTGCTGCCTAGCCCACAGGAACATACATAAGAAGATTGTGAGTTTAAGGAGTCTTTTTAGGTGTCATGTGTCTTATAAAAAATAACATAAACATCAATAATGCAACTACATCCATAGGATGTCTTGGGTTTGCTCATGTTTGGGCCTCCAATGTCCCCCATACCTTCACCTGTATAGTCGTGTGGGCCCCCATGACTAATGGTTTAGTAGGATCACATTGGTGTTGGCGGTTTAACATTTGCATCACCCGAATGAAAACCATGAAATATGTTTGCGAGATGTATGGTCGGAGGGTGTCCAGGTGTAGACACAATGACAACTCAAAGTGGGGTTGGCTCACACGACGTTTGGTATAGCATGCTTTGGCCTAATAGGTCCTTCGTACTCTCATCGTTAGTCCCCAGGTAGGCAAACTGGTCCTTTATTTTGGATTTATACGAATGCCAAGCCTAGACAGGACGTTCCGACTACCGGTACTTGTACCCTTCCAGTTACTACATGCCCGTCATGAGAACTCACTTTGATGTGATTTGAAAATACAAAAATCGTTGTAAAAATCATGGAAATTGTGTGGTGTGTGCTCTCATGGATATGATATGATATGTTATGAGGATATGATTCATGATAGGCATTGTATAATAATATGTACTTATAAACATGCTTGCATAACATTGAATGTAACAATAAACATAAAGCATATAAACATCATGAATTTTGCATGTAACACACAAACAATTTAAAAAAATTCTAATCAACTATAGTATAGGCTCTAATGGTCTAATAACCTATCCTATATCCCTATAGTCATGGCTCTGATACCAATCTGTCACACCCCGACCCGCAGCGGAATAAGAGTCGGGGCATAATTGGGTTATCACCAAAGCTCATGATGTTTACTAATATGTTTCATATTTATTAAATTCAAAATTTCAACTTCAATATTCCAAACAAGTTCATACAATTACAAGGAAAAAGTAACTAAATAAACAATCCAAAGCCTAAACCGGTTTATTCTTCTAAGCCGTCCTATATGTTTCTTGCTGCAACTGGATCACCTGTATCATGTGTAAAAATGGGGGTTTTTGGGTCAACAAAAGTTGGCGAGTGAACCTTGTTAGAAAACATTTATTATTGATTTCTTGTTATATTTAATATGGAAAAATTGTGCAATAATCATATGTGAACAAACGTAAATAAACATACAATAACAAACCACCTTGCATGAGTATATGACATGAATGATAATGTATATGTTGGCAACGTCACGTTCCGCTCATAGGTAATGGGGAACGGACGGCCTATGATGATGTATGTGCGATCAAGGCTCAATCAAACGGAGCCGATCGTATGTTGGCAACGCCTCGTTCACGCTCATAGGTAATGGGGAACGGTTCTGCTCATAGGTAATGGGGAACAGACGGCCTATGATGATGTATGTACTGAAAATGATAAATTTAATCTAAACATTAACCACACAAACAGTTGATACATATTGAATACACATTTGATCATGGATATGATGGATGCACAAGTGTTTAAATGTAACAAATAATAAGACACATGATACACCCCAAAAATGTGATTAAAATGGGGAATTTGTAGAGATTCACTCACATTGGGTGCGTTCGTTTGATGGTGTTGAATGCGCACAAGTTTAGAGGGTTGATCGACGAGGAATAACTAACCTAAATAATAACGAAAAGGTACGGTGAATAAGTGGATTTTATTAACAATTTTAATAGGATTTTTAGATATATTTTTGTGAGTTTAAGGTCATTTTCTAACTTTAAAAATATTATTTTTAAGTATTTTTAATTGATTTTTAAATTAAATAAATAAATAAAAATATAAAAAAATGTTGACTTTTTGGGTTGACCGTTGACCGTTGACTTTGACTGTTGACCGGTTCGGACTTGTGTATGTATGCGCTGGGTGAGGCTCGAACTCATGACCTCCCGTACGCGTGCACGCAGCTCTACCAACCGAGCTACGTGTCTAACCGAAATATTTCTGTTTTTAATTATATTTATATACTATTTAATTTATTCAGAATTCATTTATTTTAAAAAGGATTTTAATTATGTCGAACCGGTGTGCATGATGAGTTTCGAACCCGTGACCTGTGGTTTAACTTTGCACACAGTCCACCGCTGGACTGTGTGTCTAACCTGGTTAAAATACTTGTTTTTATTTCTCTTCTATACTAACTGAAAGGTTCCATATTTGGGTTTTATAAAAAGGTTTGAATATTGTGACGAATCGGAACAAGGACAGACTCGAACTCGGTATCTCTATGTTTCAAATGCACACAGTCCACTGCTGGGCTGTGTGTCTAACCCGAGATATAACCCGATTTATATTAAATATATACACAATCTAAACTTCATCTTCTTCGTTAAAACAACCCAGACAATTGATATTCGACTGTTCTTGTTTAATTCAATTAACGAAACTTATAAATGATTGAAATGTAACGGATAGAGAAGGTTTTGGAAATGAATGTACCGTAAAGATGATTTTTCTCAGAACTCCAGCAAAGGTCGTCTGCTCTGTTTATGAATTCCGTCTGAGCGGACCAATTAACAGTTTTGATTAACTAATTGTGAAATTAAGTGACTAAACAAGAATTATCAGAGAGTTTAGATGCTCGTACCGATTCACAGCGTGATTTCGGAATTTTCAGAGATTTTCCGGCGGGTACAGATTATCCGGTATCGTCGTCTGGGACCGATTCTGGTTGAAGGATTTGAGTTAGTATAAGTCTAATAATAGATAGAAGATGAAAGAATTGAGAAATTTACCGATTCGATGAATGTCACGATTTTCCGGCGAAAGTCCGGTGATATCAGATAGCGATTCCGACGAACAGAAATTAGAGCGCAAATGAAATTGAAGGTTCTGTGAGTGTTTCTGAGTTGCGAGACAATGATATTACCAGTGTAAATTGGAGGTAAATGATTTCGGTTATTAAACTCGAAAATCATAAGAATCGAGTTCAATAAAGACTGAATTGATTAAGAACGTGGGTTGTAATGGTTTTATCGGTTACAATCAGTAACCCACGATCACTCAAACGTCTTTGGATAGTCGAATGCCGATGATCGGTTTCAGTTTTGGCGCAAACAGATGAATTCACGGTAACTTAAGTTTTATTTGTTTCCTTGATTACACAAAAGCACCAAGTGACGGAGTGGTTAAGTGTTTGATGTTTGAGTCTTCCGGCTGACCCGGGTTCGAAACCCGCAGCCTATTTTATTTTTTATTTACCTTATTTTTACTTTTTAACAATTTTAGTTCCCATATTCTAAAATGTTTATTAATTATGTATTGTTTAAAAATTAAAAATGAGCATTAAATAAGCAACGAAAATTTGAAACTGACTATTCGATTAATAAACGAAGCGGGTTTTGAAAACCCGTTTTTCGACGGATGTTACAGTATCCCTACTTTTACAAATTTCGTCCCGAAATTTAAGTAGTAGTGGTAACAGGAAAAAGATGCGGGTATTTTTCGCGCATTGAGTCTTCACGTTCCCAAGTAAACTCAGGTCCTCGTTTCGACTCCCAGCGTACCCTAACAATTGGAATACGACTCTGTCTTAAATGTTTTTCTCCGAAGTCCATGATCTCTACTGGTCTTTCAATGAAGTGCATAGATTCATCGATCTGAATATCTTCTAGGGGAATATGGAGGTTTTCATCGGCGAGACACTTCTTTAAGTTTGATACGTGGAATGTGGGGTGAATTCTGTTGAGTTCTTCTGGTAGGTCAAGCTTGTATGCTACAGGTCCTACTCTTTCGAGTATCTTGAAAGGTCCTACGTAGCGTGGTGTTAGCTTGCCCTTCTGGCCAAAACGAACTACCCCCTTCCACGGTGATACTTTTAAAAGTACATGATCACCAATGTTAAACTCCAAAGGCTTTCGTCGTTTGTCTGAATTACTCTTTTGACGACTTTGTGCCGCTAGAAGATTGTTTTGAATTTGATGGATCTTGTCTGTGGTTTCTTGAATCAATTCTGGACCGGTGATTTGAGCTTCTCCAATTTCGTGCCAACATACTGGAGATCGGCACTTACGACCATATAAAGCTTCGAAAGGTGCCATGCCGATACTTGAATGATAGCTGTTGTTGTACGAAAATTCAACTAATAGTAGATGAGCGTCCCAATTTCCCTTGAAGTCTATGACACATGCTCGAAGCATGTCTTCAAGTGTTTGGATGGTGCGTTCAGATTGTCCATCAGTTTGAGGATGATAAGCGGTACTGAGGTCTAATCGTGTACCCAAAGCGGCTTGTACGGCTTGCCATGTTCGTGACGTGAAACGACCATCACGATATGAAATAATGCTTAACGGTACACCATGACGGCTTACGATCTCGCTGATGTAGATACGAGCTAACTTCTCGTTCTTGAAGTCCTCGCGGATCGGAATGAAGTGAGCTGATTTTGTAAGACGATCAATGATTACCCATATAGTTTCATACCCACTGGAGGTGCGAGGTAACCCGGTAATGAAGTCCATGGTTATGTTTTCCCACTTCCACACAGGTATTTCAGGTTGAACTAGAAGTCCTGAGGGTCTTTGATGTTCAGCTTTTACTTTGGAACATGTAAGGCACTTGGAAACGAAAACAGCAATATCCTTCTCCATGCTAGGCCACCAGTAGGTGTATCGAAGATCTTGATACATCTTGTCGGCTCCTGGGTGTACAGAGTACCGTGTTTTGTGCGCCTCATTCATAAGGATATCACGAAGGTTATTGTGATCGGGAATCCATATGCGATCTAGATAGTACAGAATACCGTCGGATTTAGTTTCGATTTTAAGTTCAGCTCCACAAGACAGCTCCTTGCGTACGTCGTTTTCCGTTACTGATACATGTTGGGCTTCTCGGATTTGATCTTTGATGTCGGTTATGATTTGCGAACATAGAAGACGAATGGAGTTCGCATAACCCTTTCGACTGAGCGCATCGGCCACCACGTTTGCCTTGCCAGGATGATACCGAATTTCACAGTCGTAGTCATTAAGAAGTTCGACCCATCTCCGTTGCCACATGTTTAACTCCTTTTGGTTGAAGATATGTTGGAGGATCTTGTGATCAGTGTATATTTCACACTTAGTACCGTAGAGGTAATGTCTCCATATCTTAAGAGCGAACACAACGGCTCCAAGTTCCAGGTCGTGGGTGGTGTAGTTCTTCTCATGAATTTTGAGTTGTCTAGAAGCATAAGCTATCACCTTTCCTCTTTGCATCAGTACACAGCCTAGTCCTTGCCCTGACGCGTCGCAATAAACCACGAAGTCATCACAACCTTCAGGAAGTGTGAGGATAGGTGCGTCACAGAGTTTTTGTTTAAGGGTTTGGAAGGCTTCTTCTTGTTTGGGTCCCCATATGAAGGGTTTTCCTTTATGTGTTAAAGCCGTGAGTGGTACAGCGATACGGGAGAAATTTGCAATGAAACGGCGAGAATAACCAGCCAAACCAAGAAATGATCTTACTTCGGTAGGTGTACGTGGCGCTTGCCATTCCTGCACTGCCTTGATCTTCGAGGGATCAACATGAATTCCCTTGTCATTGACGACGTGTCCAAGGAATTGTACTTCCCTTAACCAGAATTCACATTTCGAAAACTTAGCGTACAGCTTTTCTGTCCTTAAGAGCGTAAGGATGAGTCGAAGGTGTCGTTCATGATCAGACTTAGACTTTGAGTAAATGAGGATGTCGTCGATGAAGACTATAACAAAGCGATCGAGATAGGGTTTGCAGACTCTGTTCATTAGATCCATGAAGACAGCTGGAGCGTTGGTTAGACCAAATGGCATGACCATTAATTCATAATGACCATAACGAGTTCGGAAGGCGGTCTTTGGGACGTCTTCTTCATGTACTCTGAGTTGATGATAACCAGAACGAAGGTCGATTTTTGAAAAACAGGTGGCGCCTTGAAGTTGGTCTAGAAGATCATCTATGCGAGGTAGTGGGTAGCGGTTCTTGACCGTTAACTTGTTGAGTTCTCTGTAGTCGATACACATGCGAAACGTTCCATCTTTCTTCTTCACAAAAAGGACAGGTGCACCCCAAGGCGATGAGCTAGGACGTATGATTCCTTTGTCAGTCAGCTCTTGCAGTTGACTGGCCAGCTCTTGCATCACGGATGGGGCTAACCTATAAGGAGATTTTGCAACTGGTGTAGCTCCAGGAATAAGATCAATGCGGAATTCGACTTCTCTCACGGGAGGAAGTCCTGAAATGTCGTCAGTAAAAACTTGCGGAAAATCCTTTACTACTGGGATGTCTTCGAGTTTCTTCTCCTTGGTTCCCTTTTTGACGACATGAGTTAGGAATGCGACATAATTCTTGCGGAGATATTTTCGGGCTTGAAGACAGGACATTAATTTGAGTCCTTTCGAAGGGGTTTCTCCAAAGATTCGTAGAGTCTGACCGTTTGTAAGAGGAATGCGAATAAACTTTTCGCGGCATACAACTTCAGCATGATGTTGACTGAGCCAGTCCATACCAATTATAATGTCGAAACTTCCCAACTTCATAGGTATGAGGTCCACTGGAAAATCGTGATCGTTTAGGGTGAGAGTACAATTGTGTATAATAGAGTTTAATGAGACCGGTTTTCCATCAGCAACTTCTACCGTTATGGATTCCATGAGTTTATCTCGAGTTTGGTTGAGGATGGGTTCAAATTCTAAGGACACAAAACTCCTATCGCGCCAGTATCAAATAACATGGATGCATAACTACCATTGATGAGAAACGTACCGTTAACCACATTGTTGTCAGCCCTAGCCTGATTTGCATTGATGTTGAAAGCTCTTCCTCTTGCAGGTGGAGGAGCTTGGTTAGCCTGGTTTACTAGATTAGCTTGAGCTTGGGCATGGATGATATTCACCAGGCGTGGACAGGTGTTCCTGAAGTGGTTCAGGTCTCCACAGTTGTAACAAGCCCGCATAGGTTGCACCATGGGATAGTTGGGTTGGTAGTAGGATTGGGCTACATGTTGGGCAGGTGGTAGGAGTAAAGGTTGTTGGGCTTGACCCACTATCTGATGGTGGGTTTGGGTTGAGGGCTGATGGCGGTTCGTTCGCTGAAGTGCGCGACAGGTGACCTGCACGGCCACAGCAGGTGCAATGTTGGCAGGGATGATCAGGAAAGTGATGGTATTGGCAAAGGTTGCATTTTGGGTATGGGCCGGAGTATGGCTTTTTATATGGTGCAGATGAGGGGGCAACTTGAGTGATGGGTGTAGCAGGGATAGGGAAATTTGTTTGTGTGACAGCAAAGTTTCTGGTGTTTCGTTTCCTTTTATTCGCAAACTTTGAGGAGGAGGTGGAATGGTTTGAAGTTTAGCCCTCAATGGGGGCTTTCTTTTTCTCGTCCTTAAATTTGCCGTTACGAATACGATTCTCGGTAAGCTCGGTAGCTAGTTCCATAGCAGCTTCAAGTGTTGCAGGCGAAGTGCTTAGAACTGAGTCTTGAATTTTCGAGGGGAGGCCTCGAATATAGTGTTCGATTAAGCGGTATACTGGGGTGAACAAGTTGGGGATCATTTGGTTCAACTCTAGAAACCTTTTGTTGTAGGAAGTATGATCTCCCTCCTTTTGCTTGAACGAGTGAAATTCATCCTCTAACTTTTTGATCTCGCTTCTTGGACAGAAGCGTCTCGTCATGATTTCCCTTAACTCCTCCCATGTTAAGGCCATTGCATCTTCGATTCCTCTCTTACCTTTTTCTGTATTCCACCAGGTAAGAGCTACTCCAAATAGTCTCCCGGTTACGTAACGTACCTTGCGATCCTCGGGACAATCGCAATTGAGGAAGGTGTTTTCCATTTCCTCAAACCAGTGGAGGTGAGCAGTGACACCTTCGGTCCCTTCAAATTTCGGGGGATCGCAAGACTTGAAGTGTTTGTAAGAACACTTTTTGGAGGGAGGGTTGTCTACGTTCTAGTCTTCTTGATGGGGAGGATTGATGGGATTTGAGGCGAGAGCTTGTTGGACTTGAATTACGATGTCAGGAAGCACCGCGGCCATTTGTTTTGCGATTTGGGTGGCCAAGCGTTCGTTTGACCTTCCTGACCTTCTACCCCCACGTTGCTGCCTAGCCCACAGGAACATACATAAGAAGATTGTGAGTTTAAGGAGTCTTTTTAGGTGTCATGTGTCTTATAAAAAATAACATAAACATCAATAATGCAACTACATCCATAGGATGTCTTGGGTTTGCTCATGTTTGGGCCTCCAATGTCCCCCATACCTTCACCTGTATAGTCGTGTGGGCCCCCATGACTAATGGTTTAGTAGGATCACATTGGTGTTGGCGGTTTAACATTTGCATCACCCGAATGAAAACCATGAAATATGTTTGCGAGATGTATGGTCGGAGGGTGTCCAGGTGTAGACACAATGACAACTCAAAGTGGGGTTGGCTCACACGACGTTTGGTATAGCATGCTTTGGCCTAATAGGTCCTTCGTACTCTCATCGTTAGTCCCCAGGTAGGCAAACTGGTCCTTTATTTGGATTTATACGAATGCCAAGCCTAGACAGGACGTTCCGACTACCGGTACTTGTACCCTTCCAGTTACTACATGCCCGTCATGAGAACTCACTTTGATGTGATTTGAAAATACAAAAATCGTTGTAAAAATCATGGAAATTGTGTGGTGTGTGCTCTCATGGATATGATATGATATGTTATGAGGATATGATTCATGATAGGCATTGTATAATAATATGTACTTATAAACATGCTTGCATAACATTGAATGTAACAATAAACATAAAGCATATAAACATCATGAATTTTGCATGTAACACACAAACAATTTAAAAAAATTCTAATCAACTATAGTATAGGCTCTAATGGTCTAATAACCTATCCTATATCCCTATAGTCATGGCTCTGATACCAATCTGTCACACCCCGACCCGCAGCGGAATAAGAGTCGGGGCATAATTGGGTTATCACCAAAGCTCATGATGTTTACTAATATGTTTCATATTTATTAAATTCAAAATTTCAACTTCAATATTCCAAACAAGTTCATACAATTACAAGGAAAAAGTAACTAAATAAACAATCCAAAGCCTAAACCGGTTTATTCTTCTAAGCCGTCCTATATGTTTCTTGCTGCAACTGGATCACCTGTATCATGTGTAAAAATGGGGGTTTTTGGGTCAACAAAAGTTGGCGAGTGAACCTTGTTAGAAAACATTTATTATTGATTTCTTGTTATATTTAATATGGAAAAATTGTGCAATAATCATATGTGAACAAACGTAAATAAACATACAATAACAAACCACCTTGCATGAGTATATGACATGAATGATAATGTATATGTTGGCAACGTCACGTTCCGCTCATAGGTAATGGGGAACGGACGGCCTATGATGATGTATGTGCGATCAAGGCTCAATCAAACGGAGCCGATCGTATGTTGGCAACGCCTCGTTCACGCTCATAGGTAATGGGGAACGGTTCTGCTCATAGGTAATGGGGAACAGACGGCCTATGATGATGTATGTACTGAAAATGATAAATTTAATCTAAACATTAACCACACAAACAGTTGATACATATTGAATACACATTTGATCATGGATATGATGGATGCACAAGTGTTTAAATGTAACAAATAATAAGACACATGATACACCCCAAAAATGTGATTAAAATGGGGAATTTGTAGAGATTCACTCACATTGGGTGCGTTCGTTTGATGGTGTTGAATGCGCACAAGTTTAGAGGGTTGATCGACGAGGAATAACTAACCTAAATAATAACGAAAAGGTACGGTGAATAAGTGGATTTTATTAACAATTTTAATAGGATTTTTAGATATATTTTTGTGAGTTTAAGGTCATTTTCTAACTTTAAAAATATTATTTTTAAGTATTTTTAATTGATTTTTAAATTAAATAAATAAATAAAAATATAAAAAAATGTTGACTTTTTGGGTTGACCGTTGACCGTTGACTTTGACTGTTGACCGGTTCGGACTTGTGTATGTATGCGCTGGGTGAGGCTCGAACTCATGACCTCCCGTACGCGTGCACGCAGCTCTACCAACCGAGCTACGTGTCTAACCGAAATATTTCTGTTTTTAATTATATTTATATACTATTTAATTTATTCAGAATTCATTTATTTTAAAAAGGATTTTAATTATGTCGAACCGGTGTGCATGATGAGTTTCGAACCCGTGACCTGTGGTTTAACTTTGCACACAGTCCACCGTTGGACTGTGTGTCTAACCTGGTTAAAATACTTGTTTTTATTTCTCTTATATATTAACTGAAAGGTTCCGTATTTGGGTTTTATAAAAAGGTTTGAATATTGTGACGAATCGGAACAAGGACAGACTCGAACTCGGTATCTCTATGTTTCAAATACACACAGTCCACCGCTGGACTGTGTGTCTAACCCGAGATATAACCCGATTTATATTAAATATATACACAATCTAAACTTCATCTTCTTCGTTAAAACAACCCAGACAATTGATATTCGACTGTTCTTGTTTAATTCAATTAACGAAACTTATAAATGATTGAAATGTAACGGATAGAGAAGGTTTTGGAAATGAATGTACCGTAAAGATGATTTTTCTCAGAACTCCGGCAAAGGTCGTCGGCTCTGTTTATGAATTCCGTCTGAGCGGACCAATTAACAGTTTTGATTAACTAATTGTGAAATTAAGTGACTAAACAAGAATTATCAGAGAGTTTAGATGCTCGTACCGATTCACATCGTGATTTCGGAATTTTCAGAGATTTTCCGGCGGGTACAGATTATCCGGTATCGTCGTCTGGGACCGATTCTGGTTGAAGGATTTGAGTTAGTATAAGTCTAATAATAGATAGAAGATGAAAGAATTGAGAAATTTACCGATTCGATGAATGTCACGGTTTTCCGGCGAAAGTCTGACGATATCAGATAGCGATTCCGACGAACAGAAATTAGAGCGCAAATGAAAGTGAAGGTTCTGTGAGTGTTTCTGAGTTGCGAGACAATGATATTACCGGTGTAAATTGGAGGTAAATGATTTCGGTTATATAAACTCGAAAATCATAAGAATCGAGTTCAATAAAGACTGAATTGATTAAGAACGTGGGTTGTAATGGTTTTATCGGTTACAATCAGTAACCCACGATCACTCAAACGTCTTTGGATAGTCGAAAGCCGATGATCGGTTTCAGTTTTGGCGCAAACAGATGAATTCACGGTAACTTAAGTTTTATTTGTTTCCTTGATTACACAAAAGCACCAAGTGGCGGAGTGGTTAAGTGTTTGATGTTTGAGTCTTCCGGCTGACCCGGGTTCGAAACCCAGCAGCCTATTTTATTTTTATTTACCTTATTTTTAATTTTTAACAATTTTAGTTCCCATATTCTAAAATGTTTATTAATTATGTATTGTTTAAAAATTAAAAATGAGCATTAAATAAGCAACGAAAATTTGAAACTGACTATTCGATTAATAAACGAAGCGGTTTTGAAAACCCATTTTTCGACGGATGTTACAATTAAATTAGAAAATCCTTTGAAAAGAGAAAAAAAAAACTCAAACCAAACACAAGGGTTGGTAAATTTAGCGGCGGAGCTTGACCTATTGGATAGGGGGTCGAAAGTTTTAAAGAAAAAAAGGGAAGCGGTACCCAATAAGTATAAAATTTTCAGAGTTTTTCAGTAAAATTTACACTATAAAGCGAAAAAAATAGGGGGGGGGGGGGGGGATCAGGGCACCCCTTGACCACACTAAGCTCCGCCCATGGTTATATCAGCTAAATAACAGTTATGCATATATTACAAGAGTTAACCTAGAGAATGTAATAATAATTCTATTACGACCCCCGGTTGAAATGTTCTGGTTCCGCCACTGGAGCACAGTATATGCAGTTATCTATGGGGTTGTAAGTATAGGTGGATACATACGAGGTTATGGTATAGGCGGTTATCTATGGGGCCGTATCATAGTGACAAACACATTTGTTGTTTGCTGCTAGTTGAACAAATATGTAGAGTATAAACTACATCCATAGTTTGTAGAAATGTGTTCATGACAGTAAAGAATGCCATGATTGTATAGAATGTTATGATCATGCGTGTTTTTTTATTATGTGGTGCGTTTTAAATACTTTGTGTGTTTAACGTTTGTTAAAGTATAGTTACTTGATTTAAATTAGAACTCATTCAGCGTAGCTGAATATTAGTATGCACATAAGTTGATTGAGCAGTTGATAGGTGGTCCGTGGCATGGCACCCCGTTGGCGACTGGCATCCTACTTATGTTGTTGTTTTTCTGTTTAAGACAAATGTTAATTTCATTTTCTGTAACATTTGAATGAATTTTACTATCAAGAACTATTTGCTAAAGAGTAAATGCAATAGTTGTGACATCCGGCTTTGAAGCGTTACACATAAGACCATGTGTAGTGGTCATCCATGTGGTTTGGTCTTTTTTGCCCCGTGTCATCCACATCATATTAGCTATTTCACATGGTGAAATGGTGTAATGTCGAGTCATGTGAAATTAGCAGGTTAAATATATAGTTTAGAAGAAAATAAAATAAAACATGACCCAGCCAAATTTAGAAGAAAATGAGATGCGGAGGTGGTGTTGGACTCGTGGTGACGCATGGTCTGGCCAACCACGTGAACATTACGTTTGGTCAAGTATACTATAATCCGTGCGGCAGTTAGCATATCCCAAGAATAACCACAAGACATAGATACATAGTTTGTCACAAAATGAAAAATATTCAACTTTCGAATATAATCTTCATCAAATTTAAACATAGATAATCACCGACTTTTTTAGTAGGCTTATAAATTTTGTGAGTCCAGTTGTAATTCATACGTAGCCCATCACTTTGTAATTGAACTGTGGCCCAGACAATCGCAATTCTAATTTTTCTCCGCCTTCTTTTAATTAATTAATTCCATAAATGACTAACTTCCACAATCCAAAGCTCCATACAATTATTTTTCCTTTGGTTGATATTTGGGAGGCGGCTATGACACCCAAGAAAACATCTCTCATTAATTGATCAATTTATTTACCATATATACAAACACAAGTTTGGGGAATAGTGTCAGACACCTAGACTGGCACTCCTGCATTGGACCAAACTATTTATTACTTTTTATACATTTTAAAATTACGTTTTTACCTTTCAGTTAAAATTACGTTTTTGTCCCCTACTCAAAATAAAATTACGCTTTTGCCCCTAGCCCAAAATTACGCTTTCGCCTTCCATTTAAAATTACGATTTCGCCCTCAGCTCAAAATTACGTTATTGCCCCAGTTCAAAAGAAAAAAAAATATGCTTTTGCCCCCAGCTTAAAATTACGATTTCGTCCTCTCTTCAAAAATAGATTTTTCCCGTTTAAAAAATTATGATTTTGCCCTCAGTTCAAAATCACGTTTTTGCCCCTGTTAAAAATAAAATTACGCTTTTCGCTCCAACTCAAAATTACGATTTTGCCATTGGTTCAAAATAAAATTATGGTTTTGCCTCCAGCCTAAAATTACGATTGTGTCTTTAGTTCAAATTTATATTACTATGTTGCTCTAGGTTAAAAATTACGAATTTGCCCCAGCGCAAATTTACAATTTTTCCCCTGGTTCCAATTTACAATACCGCCATCACTTTAGCTTTTAGCAAATTACGAATTTACCCCAGTCAAAAAATAAAACTTTCCCTTAGTTAAAATAACAGTATTTCCGTTGTTTTAGTTTTTCTTGGCAAAACTGTAAAAGTGTTTTGTTTTAATTGGGTAACTCGATTTAATTGTTTCCGTGTCAAGGAGCTGCCTACCACTTGCTCATTATTCGGCCATCGCCCCGCAACGCGGGCGGGGCATCAACCAGTTACAGATAAAACATAATTTTTGTCTCATAATATTACTTTATACCTTCAATACCAGACCTATAGTATAAGTAACAAAGATTTGAGCCTACTGCCTTCGAAAAAATAGGGCGTCTACTGAAAAGAAAATTTATATGCCAACTATTAATATCAGTGCAAAGTTATTGTTTTAGATTTGTTTGATTTATTTTACCAGCAAAACACCCTCTTTTATAATTGTGTTAGATTTTTGCTTGTTTCCAAACATGGATAAAAAATATCGTTTATAACAATCAAAGAAGGAAAATAGCCACAACAATTCATTAATCCTTGAGCCTCCAAAAATGTTAGAACTGTCTGGATGCCTTAATATCTGATCATCTATATTAGAACTCAAGATTCCATTTTAATATAAACATGAATTAAGCCTCCATATTAGGGGCGTTAAACCATGCCAAATGGTAATAATGCCACACCATCACAAGGGACCACAAATACTGAAGTTGTGGCGTGTTAAAGCGTAGAATCTAATCCGAAATGTAAAATATAGAAAAAAATAACTAAGTTGAACTAGGACCCACGTGTTGCGACGAACCTGTCAAATAGGAAGATTAGATGTAAAATTGTTGAACCACACATACACGTTGCGTCGTGTTAACTCGCAAAATTTTGAACGAACGTAAAAACATTGAACGTGTTTGGTAATTAAACCACATTAATATTAAAGAGTGGGTAAAATACCTTTAGTGGTAAAAGAATCTTAACATATCCATATTACCAAGGGGCCAAATGGCGATTCGATCGAGTAAAGGATAAAGAAAAGGTATACTGGATGGAAGTAACAGCCATGAGGCGTTACTCGTGAAAGGCGCATGCACTTTGGAGCCAAGGACATTACCATACCTTCCTGATAAGACAATTAAATTGTTAAAATGTGAGCAATGCTCAAATGATCACCGAAACTAAGTTCATTGGGCCTAAGTCAATTAACTACGTAAGAAAGGTTTCGGGGACGAAACCTCTTTAAGGGGGGTAGACTTGTAATACCCAAAAATGGGTTTGGTAATTAAACCACATTAATATTAAAGAGCGGGTAAAATACCTTTAGTGGTAAAAGTGAACCCGTAAACAAAACAACTAGGAACAAATTAACCTGGTTACTAACTTGTATATAGTCAATAAAACAATGAGTAGTAAGCCTATGTAATCAAAAACTAAACTTGGGGGACTAAAGTTGTTAAAATGGAAACTAGTGATTCATAAAGAGAAACTAAAACACAACACACACATAGAGTGTGTGTGTAGAACGATCATCAGGAGGAGAAAAGGGGGAAAACCCTAGTTCATCCAAATCACCAAATTGAAGGTCAATTCTAGGTTGAAATCAGTGCATGAACGCATAGAAACGATCACCTAAACGAGGGGATCATAAGGTATGTTGTAAAACTTGATCTCATCAATTTTGGGTGAAGAAGAACTTGAAGGTGATAACCTTGAGTTCAAAATAATTGTTAGTTTGATGAAATTGATGATGTATTTGTGTTGTTAGCACTATACTTGCTAGTATAGATGAAATACTTAAACAATCTAGAGACTATGTCAAGTGTTCATACATGACATAAAGTGGTTTTGACGGTAGAATGAAATTAATGTTATAGTGATGTCAAAACATGCACATAGTCTTCATACTTACAAGAAAATATGAGATACTTGGCTAAATTGATGTTTGGATTAAAGTCCACGTATGTGGTGAAATGGGTTTTTAAGATACTAAAAAAGTACCCAAATTTTAGTATGATAATTTGAGGGATTAGCTATGATGATTGAAAGTCTTGTTAACTTGATGTTAATAATTGTGTAAATTTAACGAATTGAAAGAAATAAAGTAAATTTAGTTAAGGAAGTTAGCCAAATTGGTGGCCTAAAAATGATGCCCACCAAGTGTTAGATAAAATGCCTAATGAGTTTTATTAAGCTTGTTAGTGCACATACATGTAAAACGGTAGTTTGACTTTTAAAAGTCAAACCGGCCTATAATTAAATCGAATACGAAATATGGTAGAAAAGTCCATAATGGTGATGGTCATGATATTGATGACTAATCTAACTATCTTATGGATATTGTATTATAGTTTGACTCTTGACGAGCTAGGTGGAAGCTTGGAGAAGAATGGGTCAAACAGGTCAAAGGTGCGCGAAGACATGAACTTAAAGTAAGTAAAACTTACACCCTTCTTGTAGAATACTTACTTGTTGTATTGATAATGAACAAATAAATTGAGTACTTGAAATATAATGTTTCGACGCGGAAGGATATGGGTCGGAAACAAGTGAAAATGGTAAGAAACCATAATTTACGGTAAAAAGGGTAAATCAGTCATGTGACGATGAATTAATAAGGAATTTTGAAGCATTACGTTACGGTGTAAGCCATAATGGGTAAAAGAGGTAAAATAGTAATCCGGACACGAGTGGACGAATAAATAAAGAAATTAAAAAAAAAGAGACACAACATGGCGTAAGTCATGATGGGTCAAACAAATTAAGAAACGTCTTTAAGTAATATGAACTCACAGTGTTAACCGAAATAGGTTAAAGGGGTGAGATGGCAATTAAACACCATCTCATAATGTTAAATGGTCATTTAGACCAAACGGGTCAAATGGTGAAGTTATCAACATTTGACAATAATAACTACTGATCGCTTGTCGAGTCGTATGCTCACAGGAGTGAATAGCGAATGGAAATTTGTGTTGCTATTAATTAGCGGCTATTAAAGCAAGGTATTAAAATGGGTCGATACTTTGACCTGAGCCAGGTATGTGTATATAAGATTATAGATGTGCGATTTTGGTCAAATATGTTGTTGAAAGTCCCTCGTCGTAAAAGAAGGGAGTAAAGTTGACGAAAACGCCCTTGAACGCTAAACTGGGGAAACGACCCTTAAGGGTAGTTTGAAAGTAAGTTTTATGATCGAATAAGTCTTTTGATAAGTGTAAAAGTTAAAGGTATACGCCTTCTGGGTCAAATGCCTCATAATGGGTCTTTTTCGTAAAATGACAAACCAAGGGGTAGAATTCGGAATAAATAGTTTACTATATTAAATCCACCACAAATATAGTTGTGGTGGAAGATAAGTAGATATCTTAATGTGGAAATGAGATGTATGAAAAGGAAGAGCGAGAATTAAGCTTAAGTGCTTAAATCCCATAACGGGTCAAAATAAATATGCGCATAAACCGGGCAATGGTTGCGCAAAATATATAAATTATGGATCCGAGTAATGGTTTACGGATTTACATATTATAATGAATGGGTTTTAAACATGAAAACTTGATTTGGAGTAATCTAAACACTTGTTTGGTGGAAAAACATGAAATTCGTGAGTCAGGTCTGCGTTCAGCGCCCAGTGCGCCAAAATCAGAGCTCAGTGCGCCAAAATGTAATTGTCTGCTGTGGTGCGCTGAAATCAGCGCCTAGTGGCGCTAAATGAAACAAACCTTCCCGTTTTTCGCGTTTTGAACTTCCAATTTGTGTGTATACTTCCAATACTCCATGATGCATCAAAAATAAAGTTTTCATTTCCGTATTTCGGGTTAAATATGTAGGAAAACATTTTATGAACATCTAGAAATAAGTTTCAAGTGAAACGGATGAAAATTGAGCAAGTTACGGAAGATTTTGTAACAAAAACGGCAAACTTGGAAGTTGCTGCAACAGCCCACCGTAAGCTACGGTGGCCTACCGTAGCTTACGGTAGGTGGTCTGCTGGTCGTAACAGAACCCCCAGATCGTAAGCTATGGTCTGGAGCCGTAGCTTACGACGGGAATCGACAAAAATTTGTATTTGCTCTATGTTTGGTCATTTTTGGCATTCGGGTTTAATTAGACATGTTATATACTTGATATAACTAACGTATTTCATGTTTTATGAAATACAGGTCATTGGTTTGAAGTACCGGAGGAGGATCAAGCTCAATGAAGAACCGAACATGATCAAAATTAAAGCTTCCATAATATGTTTAGTCGTTTCGATACTAAACATCGACAATATGTTGAAACGTTTTAAATTTTTAAGAAGTTTATAGAAACTCGTAATATACTATGAACATGTAATCGCATATAAAATCTTTTATATGCGAAATTTTCACAACTTTTCAATTTGTATAATAAAGGTCTTACAAGTTGGTAATCAGAGCTCAAGGTTAATCATCAAATGTGTTCGGTTCGAGACTTGATCGCACAATCCGGTAAGTTATTATAAATACTAACGGTCTAGCATGGTTAAAAGTGTTGTAAACAACACATAAGGATATTGTGTGAACGCACTTTATCCCAAATAAATTGGTAAAAGACCGGTATGTTTAGTGAAATACTTGTGTTAACAAGTATTGTAGAAAGCCTTGTATTAAAGTACGAGCGCGCATTAATTTCAACGTTACTAATATTTTGTGAATGTTCTAAATGAAGGATGTTCGCATCTGAAGATGGCGAGAGTATAATGATTTATTGTTATGATAATGGAATGGTCCGAAGTATGGCAAGTGGTGAATGCTCATCAAGGATCTAAACCAAAAGAGAATACTGAATAAAAGTCGAACGACAAGGAATCTCATCAAGACGAGCATCGCCCAGGTGCACACTACATATTATTATATGAACAATATTAGGCAACATTCAAGAAATGTATGATTGTTGCATAAGGAATATAAAGACTTGGGAAACCTGGATAGGATACCTATCCAGGATAATGTTTTCAAGAGAATTGGTCGGGAATTATGCGTTATTCACAATCGTGAATAAAAAAAACAATAAAAGAATTCAAATTTAGAAGCTTGAATGGGATCGACCATCCAAGTAGACATTATCAATAAGTTTATATAGAAGAAAAGTGATGATCACATTAGCGAATGTGATTGCACAAAAGTTTTATAAAAAGGAAAACATTCTATATGTTTTGAGATAAAAAGGATAAAAACTAATAATTGTTAAATAACGATTAAACAAGGTTTTACCAAATAAAATCAGAAATTGGACATAAACCGAGGATTTACTTACATGGGGAGTAGTGTGATATTTATAATAAGGTCACGCGTATCATGTGTTGATCGCTTACTCTGGCCAAGTAAGTAGTAACACATGGCACCGTAAACTTCTTATAATGACCACATATACATCATGTAGTAAAGACGAGGCGAATGGGAAGAGTTAAAATATCCTTGGGGTCAAGAAACCTTAAAGGCATACTCGTATAAATGGTTTTTCGTGGGAACCATAAAAACGATATATGACGCACATTGAAATAAATGACCCAAGGAAAATTCATGGAATAAGTCATTATTGACGAAAGAGCCATGGTTGACAAAAAGGGCACATAAAACCAAAGTATAAATGACCCGCGGGGTCATAGAAACGGAGGTATTGCCCACACGGAAAACGATCAAATTCGTTGACTATGGTCGTAAAAAAGATAAAAGGGAAAAGAAAGAAATGATGATGATAATCGTCATTCATGATCTATAAGACCATCAAGGATGGTCAAATAAAGAATAAGGTTTGACTGTTCACAAGTGATGGATTTCACGCGAACAAGTCAAACGGGTCAAATAAAGAATAAGGTTTGATTGTTCATAAGTGATGGATTTCACGCGAACAAGTCAAACGGATCAAATAAAAAAATAAAGTTTGATTATTCATAAGTGATGGATTTCACACGAACAAGTCAAACGAGTTAAATAAAGAATAAGAAGCCCGGGTAATGGGACATGATTAAATATAGATGTAAACGCAAACCGGGTAACAGGAGCGTTAAAAGCAAAAGAATAATGAACCCAGGTAATGGGTCGTGAATGAATATAAACGATATTAAAGATAAAGAACCCGAGTAATGGGTTGTAATGAAATATAGGCGTAAACCGGGTAACGGGAAGCGTAAGACAAATCAACGCATAAATGACGTATAAAGTCATAAAAGCGGAAGAGTTTTCCGAATGCAAATGACTAATAGATCCAGCAAAATGTGGTGGTTGCTATTAAAGATGGTAACTGTGACCCTGTGGTGACGAGTGGTCAATGTCAATTGACCCTTACGCCAGTTTTAGGCGCAAGTGATCAGCACAATTGGGATGAAACGGGTAATAGATCCGACAAATGAATGTGACACATAAAGGACTCACGGAGTCATAGAAAATGAAAATATTGCCAACACGGGTCAATCATGGTCTAAAGACCATAATTGAAATAGAAATAAAACAATCTTCATGGTCCAAAAAGGGCCATGATTAACGAATAAAAGAAAAGACAAGGTAAATGATTTTCCTTTTTAAACATAAAGCAGGTGCATTGACACCAATTACATTAAAGAAATAATACGGGTAAAAGGATGATCTATGGGGTCACCATAACCTTCGGGTCATGAATGATGTAAAGGTCTACGGGACCAAAATGACCCTCGGGTCACGAATCGAGAGGAATGAGCAAAAAAAATAGTGAAAGTCTAAAGAAATGGCTTACGAGGCTAAGTAAAAGGGCCTACGGGTCACTTAAACAAAGCGAGGAAACCATTTACGATTCCCCGCGTAAAATAAAAAAAATGGTAATAGAAGAAACACTAGGTTGTCGATTCGATTTCTTAATGCGAGTAATCGACACAAGTAAAGGGAAAGCGTTGAACTAAAACTAGGTTTTAGTTGGGAAACAACGTTTAAACAAACATTAATAGTTTGAGAGGGATTGGGAAACGGTTAGTGTTAGAAGAAACAAGTCTTGACACCAATAAGTAGAAAAGACATAAATTTAAAAGAATAATCTTTGAAAACAAAAAGTCGATATCAATTTGAACATGACGTGATACAATCACGAACAAGAAAGTAACATAATATATGATTATTTATCAAATACAAGCAATGAGACATAAATCATAAAATGCTTGTAAGTTTCGGAAATGGTAATGTTGGTATACTAAACAATGGGATACAAGGTAACCGGTGACTGATAAGTCTAACTGACAAGAACAATCAAGGTCAGGTTGAATTTAAAACTTGTTTAATGCGCTTATCATTGTAGGATTGGCGTGGAATAAGAATCTTAACATATCCATATTACCAAGGGGCCAAATGGCGATTCGATCGAGTAAAGGATAAAGAAAAGGTATACTGGATGGAAGTAACAGCCCATGAGGCCTTACTCGTGAAAGGCGCATGCACTTTGGAGCCAAGGACATTACCATAGCTTCCTGATAAGACAATTAAATTGTTAAAATGTGAGCAATGCTCAAATGATCACCGAAACTAAGTTCATTGGGTCTAAGTCAATTAACTACGTAAGAAAGGTTTCGGGGACGAAACCTCTTTAAGGGGGGTAGACTTGTAATACCCCAAAAATGGGTTTGGTAATTAAACCACATTAATATTAAAAAGTGGGTAAAATACCTTTAGTGGTAAAAGTGAACCCGTAAACAAAACAACTAGGAACAAATTAACCTGGTTACTAACTTGTA
The DNA here is from genome assembly GCA_947069175.1 of Scalesia atractyloides. Classification (NCBI taxonomy): domain Eukaryota; kingdom Viridiplantae; phylum Streptophyta; class Magnoliopsida; order Asterales; family Asteraceae; genus Scalesia; species Scalesia atractyloides. The sequence goes on from CAMTDV010000018.1 coordinate 85,366,379, forward strand.
TATAGTCAATAAAACAATGAGTAGTAAGCCTATCTAATCAAAAACTAAACTTGGGGGACCAAAGTTGTTAAAATGGAAACCAGTGATTTATAAAGAGAAACTAAAACACAACACACACATAGAGTGTTGTGTGTGTAGAACGATCATCAGGAGGAGAAAAGGGGGGAAACCCTAGTTCATCCAAATCACCAAATTGAAGGTCAATTCTAGGTTGAATCAGTGCATGAACGCATATAAACGATCACCTAAACGAGGGGATCATAAGGTATGTTGTAAAACTTGATCTCATCAATTTTGGGTGAAGAAGAACTTGAAGGTGATAACCTTGAGTTCAAAATAATTGTTAGTTTGATGAAATTGATGATGTATTTGTGTTGGTTATCACTATACTTGCTAGTATAGATGAAATACTTAAACAATCTAGAGACTAGGTCAAGTGTCCATACATGACATAAAGTGGTTTTGACGGTAGAATGAAATATATGTTATAGTTATGTCAAAACATGCACATAGTCTTCATACTTACAAGAAAATATGAGATACTTGGCTAAATTGATGTTTGGATTAAATCCACGTATGTGGTGAAATGGGTTTTTAAGATACTAAAAAATACCCAAATTTTAGTATGATAATTTGAGGGATTAGCTATGATGATTGAAGTCCTGTTAACTTGATGTTAATAATTGTGTAAATTTAACGAATTGAAAGAAATAAAGTAAATTTGGTTAAGGAAGTTAGCCAAATTGGTGGCCTAAAAATGATGCCCACCAAGTGTTAGATAAAATGCCAAATGAGTTTTATTGAGCTTGTTAGTGCACATACATGTAAAACGGCAGTTTGACTTTTAAAAGTCAAATCGGCCTATAATTGAATCGAATACGAAATATGGTAGAAAAGTCCATAAGGGTGGTGGTCATGATATTGATGGCTAATCTAACTATCTAATGGATATTGTATTATAGTTTGACTCTTGACGAGCTAGGTGGAAGCTTGGAGAAGAATGGGTCAAACGGGTCAAAGGTGCGCGAAGGCATGAACGGACTTAAAGTAAGTAAAACTTACACCCTTCTTGTAGAATACTTACTTGTTGTATTGATAATGAACAAATAAATTGAGTACTTGAAATATAATGTTCCGACGCGGAAGGATATGGGTTGGAAACAAGTGAAAATGGTAAGAAACCATAAATTACGGTAAAAAGGGTAAATTAGTTATGTGACGATGAATAAATAAGGAATTTTGAAGCATTACATTACGGTGTAACCCATAATAGGTAAAAGAGGTAAAATAGTAATCCGGACACGAGTGGACGGATAAATAAAGAAATTAAAAAAAAGAGACACAACATGGCGTAATCATGATGGGTCAAACAAATTAAGAAACGTCTTTTAAGTAATATGAACTCACGGTGTAAACCGAAATAGGTTAAAGGGGTGAGATGGCAACTAAATACCATCTCATAATGATAAATGGTCATTTAGACCAAACGGGTCAAATGGTGAAGTTATCACCATTTGACAATAATAACTATTGATCGCTTGTCGAGTCGTATGCTCACAGGAGTGAATAGCGAATGGAAATTTGTGTTGCTATTAATTAGCGGCTATTAAAGCAAGGTATTAAAACGGGTCGATACTTTGACCTGAGCCAGGTATGTGTATATAAGATTATAGATGTGCGATTTTGGTCAAATACGTTGTTGAAAGTCCCTCGTCGTAAAAGAAGGGACTAAAGTTGACGACAACACCCTTGAACGCTAAACTGGGCAAACGACCCTTAAGGGTAGTTTGAAAGTAAGTTTTATGATCGAATAAGTCTTTTGATAAGTGTAAAAGTTAAAGGTATACGCCTTCTGGGTCAAATGCTCATAATGGGTCTTTTCCGTAAAATGACAAACCAAGGGGTAGAATCCGGAATAAATAGTTTACTATATTAAATCCACCACAAATCTAGTTGTGGTGGAAGATAAGTAGATATCTTAATGGGAAATGAGATGTATGAAAAGGAAGAGCGAGAAGTAAGCTTAAGTGCTTAAATCCCATAACGGGTCAAAATAAATATGCGCATAAACCGGGCAATGGTTGCACAAAATATATAAATTATGGATCCGAGTAATGGTTTACGGATTTACATATTATAATGAATGGGTTTTAAACATGAAAACTTGATTTGGAGTAATCTAAACACTTGTTTGGTGGAAAAACATGAAATTCGTGAGTCAGGTCTGCGTTCAGCGCCCAGTGCGCCAAAATCAGAGCATAGTGCGCCAAAATGTAATTGTCTACTGTGTGCGCTGAAATCAGCGCCTAGTGACGCCAAATGATACAAACCTTCCCGTTTTTCGCGTTTTGAACTTCCAATTTGTGTGTATGCTTCCAATACTCCATGATGCATCAAAAACAAAGTTTTCATTTCCGGATTTCGGGTTAAATATGTAGGAAAACATTTTACGAACATCTAGAAATAAGTTTCAAGTGAAACGAATGAAAATTGAGCAAGTTAGGGAAGATTTCGTAACAAAAACGGCAAACTTGGAAGTTGCTGCAGCAGCCCACCGTAAGCTACGGTGGCCTACCGTAGCTTACGGTAGGTGTCTGCTGGTCGCAACAGAACCCCCAGATCGTAAGCTACGGTCTGGAGCCTTAGCTTATGGCAGGAATCGACAAAAATTGTTTTTTGCTTTATGTTTGGTCATTTTTGGCATTCGGGTTTAATTAGACATGTTATATACTTGATAGAACTAACATATTTCATGTTTTATGAAATACAGGTCATTGGTTTGAAGTACCGGAGGAGGATCAAGCTTAATGAAGAACCGAACATGATCAAAATTAAAGCTTCCGTAATATGTTTAGTCGTTTCGAAACCAAACATCGATAATATGTTGAAACATTTTAATTTTTTAAGAAGTTTATAGAAACTCGTAATATAGTATGAACATGTAATCGCATATAAAATCTTTTATATGCGAAATTTTCACAACTTTTCAATTTGTATAATAAGGGTCTTACAAGATCATTAGGTCGTTGAGCCCATAAATGCTCGACTAACTCATGGCGAAGGTTTCCGTGTGTCTCACGGGGCTTGATATTGTTAATGTTTTGGATTTTTTGAACATCAGAGATTGTCGATTCACCCCATGGGATATCAACTTGGTAGTTTTGGCAAATAGCCATACCTTGGTCCTCCAGAATCATGTTATGTAAAATTAGACGAGTGTAGACGACGTCCATTATTTTCTCTCGTGTCATAAATCGTATTGGGTTGGCAATCAAACGAAAAATTTTCTTTAAAACTTCAAACGCTCTTTCAATATCCTTTCTTGCTAATTCTTGTTTCTTTGTAAAGTACTTTCTTTTTCATCAATTGTAGACAAAAATAAGCTTTAACTAGTGTCTCCCATTCGTTGTAAATACCGTCAACCAGGTAGTAGCCATACTTGAAATGTTCCCGGTTTGCATAAAAAGACTGTGCTAGCTCAACCCCGTCGATAAGGTCATCGGAAATTAGGGATTAATCGATAACATTTTGATCGTTATTTGACCCGACAGCTACAGAAAACGCATACCAAATCCAAAGATGATGCGAGGCTGCTGCTTCAAGTATAATTGTTGGGCCGCTATGATCACCTCGGTGGAATTGACCTCGCCAAGCCGTAGGACACATTGCCCATCCAACATGCATACAGTCGAGGCTACCGAAAATTCCAGAAAAACCATGTTTTTCACCGTGAACATCCTATATGCGTTGGATATCATACAATGTTGGTTTTCACAAATATTGTTGTGAGTAAATGGATATGATCCCTATATAAAGATATATGGTAACTTAAAATTTTTAAGAATATAATTTAGGAAAAAATGTATATACCTTGGCCAAAAAATGAAGTGAATCGCGCGCAATTTTCTTCGACATTTCTAGATATTCATCCGTTGCATTTGATATAATCTCATACGCTAGTTGACGTAGAGCGACGGTACATTTTTGTATAGAGAGGTGAACCTGATTCTACTTCTCGCATCATACCTTTGTTGAAAAAAGGGATATCTCTCCGACAAGTCATTAGCTAAACGCATAAATAATTGTCTACCCATTCGAAAACGCGTCTAAAGTGTTCTTCATAGTATACCGGATCGGGGCTAAAATAGTGATGAATCAATGTTTGGTTAGCTCCCTCTCGGTCATGTTCAAGTGGTGGTTGTCTTGTTAGCCCTTGTTGCCTTTGAGACCGGTCAACCAAGTAGTTAACCGTTATCCTACCCGCTTTCATAATGAGATCGTCTTCTTCGGAAGAATCGGATGAAGAAAAATCATTCTACTCCATTTTTTGTGAGAGTAAAAATTGTGATTTTTATAAAAAAAAAAAAAAGAAGAGAGAATTTTGGAGGGTGTGAGATGTATAATAAAGATGAGGAATTATATAGGTTTTATAAAAAGATGATTTTTTTTTCTTTTCTAAAATTCCAACGGTCAAGATGTGGGCCGCACCCTTTCAACGCTTGAATCGTCCTGTGAGGATGCTCGCCCCGGGCTAGCCCACTCTCGCTAGCGGCAGGTTCTTATGGTGTGCGCCATTGTTATTTGGCTGACGTGGCTTGCGCTGCACAACAGGCAGTCTAATATGCAATAACGTATATGTAAAATATAGCAATCTATTTATCACGTAAAATCTATCGATATACATAATAACACAAAAAGAAATCTATAAGGACTGTATATGAGATAAAATAGTAAGTTTGGTATACACACTTAAATAGTAAGTTGTTCATATATAATGTTTCTATTTCCTAACTAAAACCAAGGCTTTGAAGCTTTTACAATTAGGAAAGTATTTATTTCAGACGAAAACGAGGCTTGAACAAGTGGGTTGATGGCACATTTAGGTGTTGTTTGTTTTGTAGACATTTTATGTCTGCAAGCTGATTTTATCTGTTTTCATGTATGTAACTGAAGATGTGGTCTGAAGATCTGCAAGCTGAAAATATAAGACTGTTTGTTTTTATAAGTTGATATTGGTCTGAAACGCATCAAACAATGACGAAACATTCACATCCTGCTTCGATCCACCGGAGGAGAAGAGGGAGGTCGGAGAAGGAGATAGGTTGCGGAGGAGGGGTCGCCGGAGGAGGAGGTAGGTTGCCGGAGGAGGAGGGAGATCGGAGAAGAGGTAGGTAGGCGGACGAGGTAGGTCGCCGGAGAAGAGGGAGGCCGTCGGAGAGGGAGGTCGCTGGAGGAGAAGAGGGAGGTCGGAGAAGGAGGAGGAGCGGCGGTGGGAGGGCTGATGTTTGAGGGAGGAGAAGAGGGAGCTTGTGAAGATGTTTGAAGAAAGGGTGATATAGCTTTTTTTAAGCTGAAAAAAGTCATTTTCAGATCTGTTTAAAAAAACAAACAGTGTTCAAGGGTAACGTCTGCGCGCTTGCAGACATCAGCTCCCTTGAAGATGTTTAAAGAAAAAACAAACACCCCTTAATGTTGTTGAAATTGTCAAATCAATCGTTGATTTTTTGTTTTCTCATATTTTTTACTAACACGTGACTCAATTCATTTATTTGTTCCTCATCAATATGAACATGTTTGAGACCACTTTTGATCTATTTACAAAAAGCTTTAGTCTAACAGAGGGTGTGGTTCTTTTTTTTTTTTTAAATATATTACAGCGAATGGTATATCAGTTTTTAGTTGTCAACACATCTCTATATATAAATAGAGGTGTATGTTTTAGCTTTGGTTGATTTTGAAAACTACAACCACAAATAAACCTCTATAAAAAGGGAGTTTATAGTTGAATTTGATGATATTATTGTGGGTGGACAGTTGGGTTGGTAGGTTGGCTTATCAAGTTTCAGGCAGTACGTACATTGCCAAATGCACCACCACTATAACTATTTCCGCATCACACTATTATTTACTTGTTTTCTTTCCCCAAATAATAAAGAAAGACTTCATTTGAAATTATGAACATGGTAACTCTCTTCTTTCTTTTCTTTTGTGCCCATACAAGACTTTCTGCTTCAACTTCATCAAGGTATGACAAAATCTTTAGCTTTGGTGACTCCATTGCGGATACCCGAACCCTCCTCCATTCTGGTTCACTAGCAAATCCAGTTATTGGAAAGCTACCGTATGGTGAAACTTTCTTTCATCATCCAACTGGTCATTGCTCTGATGGACGCCTTATTGATTTCGTCGGTATAAAGATTACTTAATTATTACCTTGTTTCTAGGATCATTTTTGTTTTATGCCTAGTTTCCCATAATTTTGTTTTACATGATGCTCATTGGAAAAACAGCTGAGAAATATGGCCTACCATACTTACCTCCTTATCTACAAATTGCCAAAAGCTTGAAGTCTAAAGCTAAACATGATTAATTTTGCTTTGTTGGGGCTACTCCACTTGATGCACAATTTTTCCATGACCAAGGCATTGGAGGGATTCTTGGGACTAATGATTTATTTTTTTATTAATAATTCATAAAAACATTCACAATGATTTCTTTATTCATATACATATATACATATGTTTTCACTAAAAACAACTACTTTTTCTTTCTCATTTTCAATTAAATAATATTTTTATACCTTTATCATTACATTTTTCTCTCTCTTTCACTCACAACCATTTCTAAAAATATTAAAAAATTTATACAGTTTTCTCTTTTCAGATTTTTTTCCCATATATTTACAGATGAACAATAAGTTTCTCATATATTTTCTCTCTCCTCCACTCACAACCACTCAAGAACACTAACAACCATTCCTTATAATATAACTAAACCCCCTCACATATTTTTAAAGATTTCATTGTGAATGCTCTAATAAACCAGAGACGATTACAGACCAATGGCAGGTAGACCGGAAACAAGTTGTGCTGCTACCCCCTTCTGAGTAGCAAACCCCACACTGCTAAACACAAAATTATGCCCCTTAACATGCGCGGTGTTACTACTTACCACTTGTTGAACTCGCTTAAGGAACACACCGCGTCAGGGGCGAGAGCGCCAAAGGTATCGAAAGCGAACAGACGAACACGTGTTGATTCTCGATGCAAGCTTTTTTGTGCTTAGTTACTTTGCCTGCCTTCGCCTTGGTTATCGCTTGACCCGCCACAAACCCGTGGTCCCTTAGCCCAATGAGGGGAGGCACACCTGTCAAATCGACGCACGCGTGTTTCCCTTCTTCCCATCCAAAAACAAGAATGTCAGCGGGCCGTAGGATAGATCTCCTTCTAATGGATCGGTCAATAAGTTCACCGGGGCTTCATTTTTTGCCGAGATCCCAGCCCGCTTAAGGACATTATGAAGCACATCTCGAACTAAATCATGTCGATATTTAAACCCCGTTAAATTCTTTACAATGGACTGCATGCTCCCCAAAAGAATCCAAAGCAAGCCTTCCGACATACGGCACATGGGTCATCAACCGGGAAAAGAGGTACCATCAGTCGGTACTTGAGGATAACACGGTATTCCACAGTCACATACATTGCCCTAAACCTTCAATGGGAACAACAGACAGGAAATCCTGAGCACGGGGGCTCGTAAACACTCAAACACGGCTCGCTGCTGCGGGACAAAGCAAACTTCTCTTCAACTGTTTTGACGATTTCACCATATAAGGCTTCTCCAGAATATTATGGGCTTTAAGGGGGCGGTGTCTTTAATGTAGAAACCGCCAAGACCAAGATCGGGAAGAAACTATGCAAAGTGTCCAACGCACCCGTGTAGTCAGAGTCCAACAATCCACCACCACATTCACGAAGGATGTGGTCTTAAAGAACCCACAATTGGGCCCTTGAAGCAACAAAAGCGTAGGAAGAGGCATCCTCAGCTGAGCAAATCCCAAGACCCCCAAACGGGCCGGGAGGGAAGCTAACCTCCATTGAAGATCCCCGAAAAAGGCACCCCCACAAACAACAATGTCCTCAATCGGATTACGAAGCCCTTTATAAAAAACAGAGACAACTCCCCGACATAAGAAAGCTGACATGTCCTAAGCCCAGACAATCAGTTCGCTCTGAGGGTCCCCAAGACGTTTGAGAGCATCCCATCAGCTCAACCGCACATTTGGCTCTTTTGAGATCCAAACCGCTAATAAACTCCCTATCTCTACTGACAACACCACCCAAAAGTTTAATACCATGCACCGGCCTACCAATCTCTCACGGAAATAAACCTCTTGGATCTTCACCCTGTCACATGTCAGGAAAAAAACTTCAATTTTTTTATGTTGAGAAGGAGGCTTAAGGAGGGGCCCTCCACTCTAATGATGTCTAAAGCCTTGGCAACCTGAGTAGCATCTCCAATAAGGGTTCCATCATCCAAGTACTAGGCGTGAAAAAGAAGCTTGCAACGATCTCTGATTTGGAGGACAAGGGGGTGTAAAAATAAGGAAAAAAGGAGAGGCCCTAAGGGATCCCCTGCTGAACCCCATGGAAGACCAGATATTACCATTCCCCACATAAAGCCTAGCTGGTTGCCCGTATAAAAATCAACCCAAGTAGAGATGGATGGACACATTTTCCTTACTTTATTTAAAAGAGAAGTTCTATCCACAAGGTTAAAGGCATTCGAGAAATCGACGGTAAGCATAGCCAACATCCGTCTCGGTGGATGCACATTTAGTAACCTGTTCGCACTATGAAGAACCGCCTCAGGCCCATTTGGAACCCCGACCCCAAACTGAAAATCTCCAATTTGGGCCGGTTCAAGCGACTTAAGTCAAGCATGTGCATCACCAAACAAGGTAGTTATTATTATAATTAACACCTTGATTCAGTAATGCAAAGGTTATAATATCACTACTGTTGGATATCATTTTTATCATTGTATATTGTTTATCATTCATGTTTTGGCCCGAGGCAATTAAGTGATCAAACTTAATTTGTGAGGTAGCGTGCTATTGTGAATTGCAAAAATACGTTAAGTTGATTGATTATGAAAACAGTTTCAGGATATAGTTTGAGGATATCGAACTATATCAATTGACAAGTAATAAATGATAAAAGTAAAAAATGACACAGGATGTACGAGGTAAGCCCTTGATCAATGTATATCGCCGGCACATAACCTCGGGAGCTGACAATCGTCAGCTACCTTGTTCTTATTATTGCTTGGAATAACAGGATACAACTTCAGGATAATGCTCGATCAGGTCTAAGTGTTACAATGTTGTGAAGCGTGAAGTGTGAGTGTTTGGTTGCAAAAATAGCAAGTGATCGACGAGTGTCCGAGATTGGGTGCTCGAAATTGTGTGTCTAACCACTGATCCGGCACCCCTTTATATAGTTAAAAAAAATAACTAACTATCCCACCTTAGTTTGTAGGTGTTTTGTAGGGATATGTTTCAGGATGATACTCCAGGATTCACACTAGACTATTGGAGGGCGTGGGTCTGAGTGCCCATTCCCAAAGTTGTGGACCATTTCAAAACATTTTAACAATTAAACACAACCTAAACACACTCATTTCACTTTTACATTCAAATTTCACTACACTCTCATTCAATTTATACTACACTAAACCTACATCTAATAAAAATGGGTGGAGGATATCTATTTCCTCTTAAACCATCAATGTCGAGCAATAGAAGTTGGCATTTGGTGCTACTGGTTTCCCCTACAAATCCTTCTGTCTGGTGCAGTCATTACCCCCCTACAATCCATTCGCATCCCTGCACCTGCACCTGGTCCTTCCTATAAACCCTTCATGTTTTATGCAAGTATTCCTCCACAAATGTCCCACGCTTGTCGTGCAATCAATCTCCCGTACAAAACCTCCTCCTCCTTCCGACAAACCTTTAACATGGACAGATGAAGAATGAAACGTGAGTTTCAACAAGGTTTTTGGCCAATTGAAAATTCAAGACGACGCTCAACGAACTCGCGCATCTCGTTTGACTCAATCTTTTAGGTTTGGATTCAGGTATTTCTTATTTTACTATTTGTTGTATGTTTTTTTTAATTTTTAGGTTTAAGTGTGTTTTCATTATTATTGTTGTATGTTTTTTATTTTTAGGTTTATGTTTATTTTTTGTATATTATGTGTTGTAATTTTATTATCTATGTTGAATTCTATCTATATTTTTATTAAGGTTTTTTTAATATTTAAATATAATTTTATGTTATGTAATGTAATTTATTAATTTTAGAATAAAAGTATTCTATTAATTTAATATTAAAAAAATACAAAAAAACTTATTTTTTTATAAAAGAAAATAACTTGATATAGATTAAATAAATGTAGGTGATGATATGAATGTTGCAAATGAAATTTAGAGTTGTTTGGTAAAATAGGTGATAATGTGGATGTTGTAAATGAAAGTTTAGAATTGTTTGATGTTAAGGAAAAATGAAAGGCTTTTAGGTTTGCTTGAAATTATGAAATATGATTTCTTATATATATTTTGTTGGTCGATAGATACACGAGCTCTATGATGAACAAGATAGGACATTCTAAAGAAATATAATTTAAAATCTTGATAAAAAGAATGAGCTTTATATAAGTATTTTAGAAAAAAAATGTGTGTGGAATAAAAAAAGTCAACCCTGCTTTTAGAGCATCTATAATGTATATACTTCACAAACCTTTACAAATTGACATCGTAGCACCATATGTAGAGTATAGATTGCATGCATAGTCAGTAGAAATGTATTCATGAATGCTATCATCATGTGTGTGTTTTTTTACTCATGTGATGCGTTTTAAATGATTGGTGTTTAACGTTTGTTAAAGTTATAGAGATCTAAATTGGAACTCATTTAGTGTAGCTGACTTTTAATATGCACACAAGTTGATTGAGCAATTGATAATGGGTTTGTGGCATGGTTCCTCGTTGGCTACTGGCATCCTACTTATGTTGTTTTTCTGTTTAAGACAATGTTAATGCTAATTTCATTTTCATTTTCACTTTGGTTTGTAAAGGATTTGTATGTTTTCGTTATATTCAGATGAATTTTACTATTAAGAACTATTTGCTAAAGAGTAAATGCAATAGCTACAACCTCTGGCTTTAAAGCGTTACACATAAGACCATGTGTAGTGGTCATCTATGTGGTTTGGTCTTTTTTGCCACGTGTCGTCTACGTCATATTAGCCATTTCACGTGCAGTAACGAAACATGTGAAATTAGTAGGTTAAATAAATAGTTTAGAATAAAAAATAAATAAAACATGACCCCTTCAGATTTGAAAGAAAATGAGACCGCGAGGGTGGTGTTGGACTCGTGGTGGCTCGTGTCTGACCAACCACGTGACCACTTCGGTCTATATACTATAATCTGTGCGGCAGTAGCACATCCAAATAATACTCTAAAGAAATAAATACATAGTTTGCCACAAGTTGATATATATATATATATATATATTCAAATTTCGATTATAATCTTGCATCAAAATTATCAATTCTTAATTTTCACCGACTTTCTAGTAGGCTCTGTAAATTTTTGGAGTCCAATTGTAACTCAAACGTAGCCCATATAATTGGAGTTCAATTGTAATTCAAACGTAGCTCATCACTTTGTAACTAAATCGTGGCCCAAAAAATTTCATTCATAATTGTGCCCAGAGAATCGCACTTCTAGTTTTTTCTCCACCTTTTTAATTAACCTATTTTTTTTCTCCACCTTCTTTTAATTAATTCCGTAAATGATCAACTTCCACAATCTAAAGCTCCATACAATTAGGTAGTGTTTGTTTCATGGGATTGTAATGGAATTTAGAATGGAAATTCACGTAGAAATTAAATTTGATTGTAATTTAGGTGTGTTTGTTTCGTAGAATGGAATTAAATTTGGATGAAATTGGAATGTAGATTTTCTTCCTTACGTTTTCAATTCCAATTTATTTTCTTGTTGAAACCAACAAAATAAGGAGTAAAATCAACATTTCAGTCATCAAGATTCTATTCCATTTCATGAAACGAACGCTACATTAATTTTCCTTTCGTTGATATTCGGAGGCGGCTATGACCCCCAAGAAAACATATCTCATTGATGTATGAATTATATATAAAAACATAAGTTTTGTTAATAAAATAACTCGATACCTTAAAATCTAATCATCTATATCAGAACTCAAGATTCCATTTTAATATAAACTAGAATTAAGCCTCCTACTGTTGTTGAGGGGCATAAAACCATGTCAAATAGAACCAATATCACACCACCGCAAGCGACCACCAACACTGAAGTTGCGGCGCGTTAATCCGAGGAATATCCTCTTAAACGTAAAATATAGAAAATAATAACTAGGTCGAACTAGGACCCGTGTGTTGCGACGAACCTGTCAAAAAGAAAAAAAAAATGTAAAAAACGTGGAACCACACATGCATGTTGCGCCATGTTAACTCGCAAAATTTGAACAAAATGTAAAAACGTTGAACTATACACGCACGTTGCGGCGTTTTAACACGCAAAATTTTGAATAAAACATAAAACGAAAATTTGTGAAAGATGAAAGTATGGGACTAAAGTTAAAAGTAAAAAAATTACGGTTTTAAATTGCAAATAATAAAAAGTTTTAGGTTTAAAAGTAATTTTTTATAAGGTTAAATTTGCTAAAGATGAAAACTTTGAGTTAAAAATAAAAAATCAAAACTCTTAAAAACCCTTAATGCATGATCATCATGTATAATTAAAAACCCCTAAAGCATGATGTATAACATCGTCATTATAAAATAGTTGCTTATAGTACTGATTTGTCACTTTTGAATGTTTTCTCTGGAAACTTACAAATCACAAAAAACAAACAATAGGGGCGGCCCTGGGGTGTGCGAGGAGGATCACCGGTCAGGGCCCGTGATTTCGAGAGACACGTTTTCTTTGAATAAATACTACCTATATGTATATAAAAGAATATAAAACCCATATTATTTCAAAATATTAAATGTGGCTCAGTTGGTTTCAATGTTTAATATCTATACCTAGGTCCTGAGTTCAACTCCAAGGGTCTTCCTTTTTTACTCTATTTTATCTATTTTAAGGTGGTTGAAACAGATTGGGCCTGTTCCACTCCAAGCAGATTGAGGCACGTTTTTTCAGGCTTGAACATGCACTTGAATTCTTAGGGCCGGCCCTGACAAACAACACCGATATATTTTATAGAGTAATATCAATGCCATTTATCATATCGTTAATAAGCAATGACGTGTATGTAAAATATACCGGTCACAAACGTAAAACCTATCAATATACAAAATAACACGTAAAGAAAACTACAAGGACTGTATATGAGATAAAAGAGTAACACTTAAAAAGTAAGTTGTTCATATATAACGTTTGTATTTCCCAACTAAAACCAACGTTATGAAGCTTTTACAATTAGGGAAGTATTTATTTCAGACGCAAAAGAGGCTTGAACAAGTGGGTTGATGGCTACATTTAATGTTGGTTAATTGTCAAATCAATCAATTTTTTTTTGTTTTCTCATTCTTTTTTACATCCACATGACTCAATTAGTACATTTATTTGTTCCTCGTCAATTTGAATATATTTGAGCCCACCTCTATAAATAGAGGTGTATGTTTTAGCTTTGATAGGTTAAGAAAATTACAACAAAAAAATCCCTACAAAAAGGCAGCTTATAGTTGACTTTGATTATGATTCGTTTATTATTGTGGGTGGACAGTTGTTGGTAGGTTGGCTTATTAAGTTTCAGGCAGTACATTGCCAAAGGACACTACTATAACTATTTCCACATCACATGCTATGATATCACTATTAGTTACTTGTTTCTTTCCCCAAAAAAATTAACAAACACTTCATTTGAAATTATGAACATGGTAACTCTCTTCTTTCTTTTCTTTTGTGCCCATACAAGACTTTCTGCTTCAACTTCATCAAGGTATGACAAAATCTTTAGCTTTGGTGACTCCATTGCGGATACCGGAAACCTCCTCTATTCTGGTGCACTAGCAAATCCGGTTATTGGAAGGTTACCATATGGCGAAACTTTCTTTCGTCATCCAACTGGTCGTTGCTCCGATGGGCGCCTTATTATTGATTTCGTAGGTATATAGATTTATTAATAATTATCTTGTTCCTATGATCATTTTTGTTTTATGCCTACTTTCCTATAATTTTGTTTTACATGATGCTAAATGGACAAACAGCTGAGAAATATGGACTACCATACTTACCTCCTTATCTACAAATTGCCAAAAGCTTGAAGTCTAAAGCGAAACATGGAGTTAATTTTGCTGTTGCTGGAGCTACTGCACTTGATGCACAATTTTTCTATGACCAAGGCATTGGAGGGATTCTTTGGACCAATGATTCATTAAACATCCAGTTGGCTGGTTCAAGCGACTTAAGTCAAGCATGCGCACCACTAAACAAGGTAATTATTATTATAATTAACACCTTGATTCAGTTATGCAAAGGTTATAATACCATTACTGTTGGATATAGTACCATTACTGTTGGTTATTGTAAATCATTGTGACAAAATACCATTACTGTTGGTTATTTGTGAATCATTGTGCACTCTTCATGAATCTTACACATGTTCGGACTTCAGGACTATAAACATAACACCAAGACTTTCATTTTAACACATCTCTTCCCATTCTTTTCGTATAATCACAATGCACACTTTGTTCATTAGAGAGTCTTGTTGGTTCACTGCCTTCATTCTCTAGACTGAACGAGCTGTCATGGAGGGTCTTAGACTCTTAGCCAATTGTCCCGTCAACGATTATCGTGGAGGCTAATTATTATCCTTAAGGATAGTGATTCCATCACGTCTCGTGTTGTTGCATATCTTTTTATTTGCTTTCTCACTGAAATGCATTAGTTGTATAGGGTAACTTTGTAGAAATTAATTTTGCCAAATGTTCCAATTAAGTTATTAGAAACTTTTTTTCGTCTCTCTAAAGTTAGTGACGTTTCGTTAATTTGTTGTTCTAATACTATGTAATTATTAGGTTACCAATACTATGATATATCACGTTTCTTTAATTTTTTTATTCTTTAATATGATGTGGGAAATATAAATAATAACATGAAATTTTCATTTAAATATTATTAAAAATCTCATTTTTATTCTAAAATTTATAAAGTAATAAATTTTACGTCTTAATTTTTATTGGTTTTTAAAATCATAAAGCTATATTTTTAAGTGTGTAAAGTTAAAAAAAGCCTAGATGTTTGATTTTATAAAATCAATATAAATAATGTCCACACAAGCATTAAAACAAAACAAAAAATAAGAAAAAAGATGGTAAACTAGTGAACTGATAATTATACACTAATTTAATATTTACTGACTTCAGAGAGATAAAAAAGAAAAAAGTTTGGATGACTTAAATAGAACAACTGACAAAATTGATTACATTTCTATGACTTTTTTCAGTTTTTTAACAAATCATTAACCTTATTATTGATAACGTGCATCATATTTTTTTGTATCATAGAGTGCGATGGCTACTTCAAGTGATCACTCTTTATGATGGGAGAGATTGGTGGCAATGACTACAATTATGCATTTTTGTTGGGTGGAACCATTACAAAGTTAAAAGGAATGGTACCTTTGGTTGTGGAAACAATCATATCTGCCACCAGTGTAAGCGTATTCAAGAACATCTATTGTTTGTGTTTTTCTATCGTTATATATACATGTATGAATGATCTATGTAGATTTATGAATAATGTTTCACAGATGGTGATTGAAGAAGGTGCGCAGGAGGTAGTGGTGCCGGGGAATTTCCCAATAGGATGCTCCGCGATTTACCTAACCGTGTTCCAAACTCAAAACAAAACAGCTTACGATGGAAACGGATGTTTGATAGCATACAATGCATTCTCGAAATATATATATATTATATGCGCGAAATAATATGTAATCATATATTATAAACTAATTAATACACACACGTAAATTCACTATTATGATCCGATAACGGCTCAAAATTTATACGAGTCTGGCACTCTCGAGCAAAATATGTTCAAGCTGATTTAACTTGAGTCTTTTTTGAACTATCATCGAGTGAGTTGTAAGTCATGTGCTATTTGAACAACACTATAGAAGGAAAACATAGAACACCCCAAGATGAATGTCTTTCTAGTGGCGATTATACATATCAAGTCTCATGAATCAACGATTCTAGTTAATTTGAGCTGCCTTATGATATGGTAAATTTGGTAGTGAACTACAATGTAGCATTAATGTTAGGCATACATGCAGGACTCGAGAATGCTTTAAGTGCTTGTTGTGGTGGGGGTGGACCATACAATTTCAATAACACAGCAAGGTGTGGTCACATAGGGTCCAAAGTATGCGAGGATCCGTCCACTTATTCAAATTGGGACGGGGTGCACCTTACCGAGACAGCTTATAGGCACATAGCAACTGGATTGCTCGATGGAACTTTCACTTCTCCACCCATCTAGTACGCGTTCAAGCTTTTCGTCCATCATCTCATTTGTAATATAGAGTTATTATTCAAATGAAAGTAAGAATAAATTCAAAAACTGTTCTTTTTCTTAATATTATATTATGTAAACATGTATGCTTGTTTTATACGATCCTTGAAATTTTACATTTAATTACAATATAAATATTAAATAAGATAGAGGTATTGTTTCTCCACGTTCTTCTATCATCGTATTTCCTAACCCCCCCCCCCCCCCCCCCCCTCTCTCGTCTTTATATCGCGCAATCTAAGAGCACCTCCAACACGTTGTTTGGAATTCTAAACTGATGTTCTGGATGAGCATTCACGTTGGACTATTGGAGGGCATGGGTCTAAGTGCTCATGCCCAAAGTCGTGGACCATTTCAAACGGTAATGATGGGCCCAAAGTCATGTAAATTAAAAAAAAACAATCTTTTATTCCAACGGTAATGTAAAACTAATTAATTAATTTTCTAAAACTTAAAACTCCTAGCCATTTTAACAATTAAACACAATCATTTCACTTTTACTTTCAAATTTCATTACACTCTCATTCAAAGTATACACTCAACCTACATCTAATTAAAAATGGGTGGAGGATATCTATTTCTTCTTAAACCGTCTACGTTGAGCCGTAGAAACTGTCGGCATCTGGTGCTACTGGTTTCTCCTACAAACCCTTCGTGTCTGGTGCAACAAGTCCCCCTATAATCCCTTCACATCGCATGCACCAGGTCCTTCCTATAAACCCTTTGTATCCCCCCCCCACACACACACACACACACATGTCCCACGCTTCTCGTGCAATCGATCCCCCCTCCTGTTGATGAACCTTAAAAATGGACAGATGAAGAATGGAACATGACTTTCAACAAGGTTTTTGGCCAATTGAAATTCGTGACAACGCTCAACGTACTCACCCTTCTCGTTTGACTCAATCTTTTAGGTTCGAATTTAGGTATTTTTATTTAGTTTACTAGTTGTTTGTTTTTTATTTTTAGGTTTAGGTGTGTTTTTTTATATTATGTGTTGTAATTTTATTATCTTTATTGAATATTCTATCTATGTTTTTATTAGGTCTTTTTGATTATTTATATTTAAATTTATGTTATGTAATTAAATTTTAAAATGTATTATATTAATTCAATATATAAGAAAAATAGAAAAAGAAAACTTATTTTTTTATCGAAGAAATTAACTAGATATAGATTAAATAAAGAGTAAATTGCACAAAACGTCCTTTATGTTTTCTCAAACTTGCAGGTTCCAGCCTTAATGTTTAAAACTTGCCAAAAACAACCTTTACGTTTATTTTTGTTGCCGGTTCAGTCCTTTATTACTAACCAAGTTAATTATCTCAGTTTATTTCCCTCACATGCCTAACATGTGAGGGTATATTCGTCATTTTATTTCCTCGTCTTATAAAACCCTCAAAAAAACACATCACCTCCTCCACCCACACCACCTCCTCTGCCACCACCTTCAATTCACTTCAATTCTGCATTTAAGATCCGATAACAACTTCATCCACCACTTTCAATCACACCTATACACACACAAGTTCACATTTTCTGTGTGCGTGTGTGTGTGGTTTCACTGGTGTACATATAACAACATATTGAGTGTACATATTGATTTGTTAAATTACGGTGAAATTACATTTTTAGTGTCGGTGAAGTGAGATATTTTGTTGCTGATTTGCTCTGCTAAATCTTATCTTCAACGGTAGGTATATGTATTGCATTATTGTTTTGGAATTTTGTCACCGAATAATGATTTTATCGAAGAATTTTGAAAAAATATGGTGATTTTCATGATTAGGTCTTCTGTACGTTCTGGTGTGAATGACATTGAAGTGAAATTTACAAATTAATAGTTGAAAATGATATTTTGTTGCTTTTTGTTGTGAAAAATTTACAAATTAATAGTTGAGATTATGAAATTGAGTTAGGGTTTTGGTGTAGTGTTGTTACAGGTTGGTGGAGATGGAGGGAGGGATTCATCCTGATGCAATGCTTGATTATGTTGAATTTCACATGTTTCCTAGCCAGAACAGGTTATTATTATTATTATTATTATTATTATTATTATTATTATTATTATTATTATTGTTATTATTATTATTCCTTTTATTTACTGACAATTTTGATTGTTTTCTGTTGTGTAAGTCGATGTTACAAGCTCTTGTGTTTATCTAATCATCTAATTATTTTGGAATTAAGGTGGATTAGATGAATTTATGATACACATTTTTGTAAGATGAAAAGCCAGTTGTACACTAGGGATGAGAATTTTCGTATAGAATAACGGTACCGTACCATACCAAACCATACCATACCAGTATGGACCGAATACATACCACACGGTATTTGGTTTGAATTTAGCTCAATTTTGGTATCGGCACTACATGGTACGGTACCTGAACCCTGTTCGTGACTTTTAATGGTACCTTACCATATAGGTATCGACCGAACATAAATGGTACAATATTCCAATATTTGGTATTGGTTTTAGCTAAATTTTGGTATCTGTACAATACAATACAATACGGAACCGGTACCAATCTCATCCCTGTTGTACACCAAATCTCAAAATCTGAAAGGTGCTGTTTTGATCGATCTTGATAGGTTATGCATGTGCGATTTGGTTAAAGATGTAAATTAGTTGCTCCAAATTCCTCGGAACTAATTTATGCATGTTCTGAGCATTTAGGTAGAAGATGCCATTTGAAACACCAATTGGTTTTTTTGTTCTTGTAAATGCTTGTAATTAAAAGATTGCTACACATGTATTAGATGGAACTTAGTTATTATGGTCAATAAGAGCCAAATCAGGCTCAAGGATTATGACATTATGTTGATGTCATTTACAAAATAGCATGCTTAATGTTGTTCCACTTGTAATTTTTTTTCTCTTATGTAGATATGAGGCAAGTGCATGGAGTAGCAACCGAGAAGAGAATGTAGCATCCGGACCATTGGAACAACTGCTGTTTTTGGATTCACCCGAAATCAAAAGTTTGTCCAACAAAGGCTCCGACATAAAGTTCAAGATTTTACCACCCGAAAATGTTAATGATGCCAGCTGGTTCACAACAGCCACACTTAAAAGGTCCATATAATACGTATCTTAATTCCGTTTTCCAAATTTCTTCATTCTCTGCTCACCTGAGTTTGTTTATTTTCGTTTAGATTTCTACACTTTACCGGTTTGCGAGACGTTCTTACCATTGGAAACGAAATTTCACAGTTAGAGGAAACCAGAAAATTTCAACTCTCGTTATTCGATAAGGTCTGTCCTGATTCTCCCCTGTTTTATGACCAAGCATTTGCATCAAACTCTTTTTCAAAGCCTGATGTATGTTTACATGTGTGTTTCGTGTTTTAACAGGCTGAAGCTGATATGACCACATCGATTGAGTCGGAGTAATTTTCTGTACCGCCTTTTAATTCTTATGTTACATGTTTTCTTACCAATTACCAACATGTGTTGTGGTTTCTGATAGGAATGAACTACTCCTAGCAGTTGATTTGAGATTAACAGCATTAAAAAAAGAAATAGCTTCTGCGTTTAACCAGGCTATCGGTTCCAAATCCTCACCTAAGGATATTTCCGACATAAAAAACTTCGCCTTTCATTTTGGAACCAAGAATCTAAGGTATGACTTTTGGCGTTCATTTTGTGTCGTGAATTTCCATTAACAAGATTGGTACTTGTTTCAGGGATTCATTACAGAATTTTGTTGAATCAATCACAATATCAACAGAAGACGAAGAAGATTCAACCATTTCAAGTGAGAATGATGAACCGTCTGTTGAACGAAGTCGGGGTCTTACAAGATCTGCAATGCCTAGAAGATCAGCATCTCCTATGAGAAGAATCCAGATTGGCCGATCTGGTTCTAGAAGAGCAGCTTCACTAAGTATTAAAAGTCTCAACTATTTTCCGGTCAAGGAAAAGTCAACATCCTATGGAGACGCAGATGGTGATAGTAGTGAAGAAGATTCACAGAGACCCGTTAAGAACAATGCGTTAAGAATGAGCGTGCAAGATAAAATCAGTCTTTTTGAAAGCAAACAGAAAGACCAAGGTGTAGCAGACGTTCATAAGACGAAACCGAGTGTCGGTGCGAACAAAGGTGGAGGTGGTGGCAGAGGAGGTGGTGTGGGTGGAGGAGGTGATGTGTTTTTTGAGGGTTTTATAAGAAGAGGAAACAAAATGACGAATATACCCTCACATGTTAGGCATGTGAGGGAAATAAACTGAGATAATTAACTTGGTTAGTAATAAAGGACTGAACCGGCAACAAAAATAAACGTAAAGGTTGTTTTTGGCAAGTTTTAAACATTAAGGCTGGAACCTGCAAGTTTGAGAAAACATAAAGGACGTTTTGTGCAATTTACTCTTAAATAAATAAGTAGGTGATGATGTGGGGATGTTGTAAATAAAGGTTTGGAAATATTTGATGTTAAAAGGAAAACTAAAACGCTTTTAGGTTTGCTTGAAATTTTAAAACATGACTTCTTAAATATATTATATTGGTTCATAGATACACAGATACACGAGCTCTATGATGAACAAGATATGGCGTTTTCAAGAAATATAATTTAAATTCTCAGTAAAAAGAATGGGCTTTATACGATCATTTTAGAAAAAAAAAAGTGTGGAATAAAAATGTTAACCGTGTTTTTAGAGCATCCGTAATTTACATACTCTACAAACCTTTATAAATTGACATTGTAGTAATACATAGATTTTTAAACTTTCTTAGAAATCCTTTGATATATATATATATATATATATATATATATATATATAGGGATCGGTTCAAGAGAGAACCAAGCCGAGTTGTAAAAACCGCAAGAACCACTCTCCACCAATAAAATAATGACAACCAAAAGGGTATTATAGTCATTTAATCAAAACCATCAAATCATTTCTCTCTCCACATTAAAGTCACTTTTAAAATCTTTTCAATTTCTCTCTCTTCAATTTCTATCTCCTCTTTTTATTATTTTGTAAAAAAAATTATAAAAAACTTTTTGTAAAAAAAAGTTTAAAAACGGGCGAAAAACGAGATGTAAAAACCGGCGTAAAAAAAGTTTAAAATGCACGCGTAAAAACCGGCGTAAAAATATTTTAAAACCGGCGCGTAAATAAAGTTTAAAATGCACGCGTAAAACCGCGCGTAAAAAAAGTTTAAAACCGCTCGTAAAAAAATTTAAATCGACGCGTAAAAAAGTTTCTATACCGGCATGTAAAAAAGTTTAAACCCGCGCGTAAAAAAAGTTTTAAACGGCATAAAAAAAGTTTAAACCGCGCGTAAAAAAACGTTTAAACCGGCGCGTAAAAAAGTTTAAACCCGCGCGTAAAAACAGTTTTAAACCCGCGCGTAAAAAAATTTATAACCGGCGCGTAAAAAAGTTTTTTGAACCGGCGCGTAAAAAAAGTTTATATATCAGCGTGTAAAAAAAGTTTAAACTCTGGCGTAAAAAAAACGGCGCGTAAAAACGGGGCGTAAAAAACGGCGCGTAAAAAACGACGTGAAAAACGGGGCCTAAAAACGGCGGGTAAAAAAATCGGGCGCGTAATAAACGGCGCGTAAAAAAGCTGAACGTAAAAAAAAAGGCTCGTAAAAATGTTTTTCTTTAAATCTTGAAAACATCGTTTTTTGTTAAAAAACAGATTTCAAAATGTATTTTAATAAAAAAAATTCGGATTTTAATAAAAATCAATAAATATAATAAAACAAAAAATAATAAAAAACAATAAATACAATAAGACAAAAGTAACAAATTTACCAAACTATCATTTTTGATTAAAATATAAAAAACATAATAAGACAAAATGATTTAATATTACTTTTTATTACTTTTAAACTCATCCATCCATCATCTAAGATCTAATGGTTAGAAAGTGGTTCT
Organism: Scalesia atractyloides; assembly: GCA_947069175.1. Classification (NCBI taxonomy): domain Eukaryota; kingdom Viridiplantae; phylum Streptophyta; class Magnoliopsida; order Asterales; family Asteraceae; genus Scalesia; species Scalesia atractyloides. The sequence goes on from CAMTDV010000018.1 coordinate 85,388,691, forward strand.
CACGGTTCTCGCAACTGGAGGTGGTTCTCATTTTAGTCATCCCCTATATATATATGTGTGTATATATATATATATAACGAGATTAAAAAAAACTTAAGAAACTTAGTCTCTATCGTTCATCTTAAAATTCTATTGTTAAGATTGGATTTTACAAAAAGTAAATTTTCAGAAACGTGTTACCACCGACAAAAGTAACTGTAACAGTTTATTGTTTTTTCACTTTTCTGTATGAGACACTGACATGTAACAGGTTTGTTGGTTTGTCTGTTACAATATATTTTTTTTATAAAAACACGTAACATGTTTTCTACATGCACTATGCATTTAAAACTCGTAAAAATTATGATCGAAAATATTACACTTCGTAAAACCTGCAAAATCTGTTGTAGAAAACCAAAAAAATGTGTAACATGTAACTAATCATATCCGATTGTAAAGCTATGTCGTATACTCAACCCAATATTTATCAGGTATATGTTGGCATCGGTTAAACCGATTAGTTTTTATAAAAAAAAATATCCATCAGGGATTTTGAAATGCATTTTTTTTCTTACCATTCTAAATTTTATAAAACATAAGTTATGCTCTTAATAACTTCAATAAATTTAAATATAATTATTCATATACATATAAGTATCACTATAGAAAATTTGAAATTTCTAAAATATGTAAAATTTATAATAATAGGAATCACAAAAGATAAGTTAATACTTCACATCATACACAATATAAACCATGTTATCAAATAGGCATTCCAAAAGATTTTTTTCAAATAATAAATCTATTAGAATGAACCGCTACTAGACTAGATTTAATGAAAAATAAAAATTAATAAAATTTGATTTTATGTATCAGGTAACCGGGCGTGTATCATTGATCGATGTCGAAAAGTAGATCAACAACAAGTTTAAAATCAGTATAAATATCTTTAACTATAAACCGTAACTAGGGTATTGAACCACGAGGAATTAATTGAAAATGCCACTCAAGATTTGATTAGCTAAACTACTTTGTGAACTGTGGGCCTTGATTTGATTGAAGAGACAATTATTAAAACAGTTTCATTGATTGGTTGTAAACAATAGTCTGACAAGGTGATCGTCTCTAGGATTTAGGTTTTGCAAAGTAATAATTTTGCTAGTTTAACCCAGTGAAAAATCATCAAGAGTTATTCTTTGTATGATTTAATTAAGTGATGGATAGGGTTCGAAGTTTAACGGGCTCTATTTACACAATCACCAATCTAAAAATGCAAAACATAATTAACCCATATCAAACATTTAATGATGTGAAGAAACCAACCACAAATGACATTAAATCAAAGCCTAAACAAAATATGATCATTTAAGTATTCAAACCACTAGTTAAATCCTTTGGAACTAAAAGGGTTCGGTAATTTTAACCCAAAACCAAGGTTAAAACTAAGAACAAAAACCGCTTGCACAAACGCCTCACCCAAAGTAGATCATAGATAGTTTAGCCTAGAATCATTTTAATTGTACCTTTGAAAGTTGATTTGGATCTTGAACAGGATGATTGGAATTCACCAAAACACCTTTTTCACGCAAAACTCGTCTAAGAGGAAGGTTGATTGGAAACCTTAAGAAAAATCCTTTAAATATGGACAATCAGATTTGTCAGAATTTTCTGTAGGTACCGGCATCCCCGATGCAGTCACATGCGTCCCGGATGCCAGACTCAAACCCAGACGCTAAGAACTCTCTACAAATGCCTAGCTAGGACATTGCTAGCCCAATTTGACCTAATTTTATCTTCTCACTAAGATACCCCATTTTCAATTATTATAGCTCCTGTAACTTTGTTCTTAGCTTGAGATATGCTCGTTTGAAATTTTGAGGCCTTTATGGTTTCTTCCTTTTTCCTATTTTCAATTCTGAAGCCTTGTATTCTCCTTAAATGCTTCCATATACCTCCGAAACACGTCTTTAACCTATTTTAACCTGCAAAACACGTACCGTCTCAAAGTACGCGTGTCCCACAACCAAAAACATATTAAATCATTAATTTAAACTTGTTACAATTTTTAAAACAAATCCTAGAGTGGCTCTCATACCTGTATACATGTCCCATTACCCATCCTGAATCTTTTGGGTTATGGGTTTGTGCATCAAGTTTGGGTTCGATTGCCATCCTTTTTTTGTTGAAACCAACATGATCAGTGTTGTTTTTCGTGTTTGGTAAGTCATGGGGAATTCGGTTGGAGTTTTGTGGTGATACTATGGTGGTTTGCAGAGCAGGTTATTGATGGCATGTCGTCGGTCCTCTAAAAGAAGAAGGGATATTTAGGGGTCATTTGATTCGAATAATGCTTTTGAAGAAGTCAACATTCATTAAAGGTATAAAATGTGTAGATATTGAAAATAAATAAAAATATAAGGTTTTAGTTTATAAATTTGTAAAATGAATTCGAAGGTATAAACATTAAAATGATTAAATAACCTTTATAATATACCACGTCCCTCCCTTGTCACTCAGGTCGACACTCCATCACCATCAAGTTCTAGCCTTTCTTTGGTACTCGTCACAAGACTGTGTCAACTTTTCTTATCATTTATGGCGGAATTATCTTTTGTCTTCTTCCTACCATTCATGTCTTGCTGTTATGTTCGAACTTCTACCCACAATTATTTACCGTTCGAACTTTATGTGAATATATTATAACTTTGATCCTTGTTTGTAATTTGTGGTATGTGGTTAATTGGCTAAGACTTATGCATTAGGTATGTATGGGTATGTAGGTGCAAATGACTAGTATGATTGGGACATGGATGTGTGAATTAGGTTACGTATATATGTATGTGTATGTTATATACATGATTAACTAGGGGGCTATTTAAGATCAGATTATGAGATATTTAGATATCAGAAAATATCAGATAGCGAATATTAATATCCGAATCCTTATCCGAAATTTTGTACCCAAAATTTTGGATACACATTCAAATATTTAAATGGATATCTAAATTTATAATAATAAAATAAAAAATCATTTCATGCATAGATTAAAACTAAACTTGTATTTGATTTTTCACATTTTCTACATCCGAATCCGAATATTTACTATTTTTAACTATTTTTTTACGATATATATACACACACACTAAACTAGTGTTCATATAATATATCTATTTAGTAGATTTTAATTTTTATAGCTTCTATATACATATTTTGTATTTAATTTTTATTCTAGTTACATTTTTTTATTGTTTATATGTTCTATTTACGTGTATATAAAACAAAAAAAATATATAGTTTGTTATAAATTATAAATTAAATTAATTGTTAAAAAAATAATTCGTTAGTAATATGGCAGCACAATTGGTGGCTAAGTCGACGGTGATACTTCTGTTTTACAGCCCTTAGTGAAATTCTAACGGTAAAAATTGCTACTATTTGTCTGCAATCCGTTGTTGAATTTCCTATCGATGATACCTTGGTAATACCTGTTAAAAGTTAAATTCTGCTTCGTAGTGATGTATGTATATGCACGGAAACGGTTGACTTATATTTTTGTAAGCATTCATCATTCATGTTGTACATGGCGGCTAATTCATATTATTAGTTTAAAAAAAGTTAAAGCTGACACATTCAATTCAAGTTCCCGTTTACATTGGCAATCACAGCGGTACGTAGTAAATTGAACAAGTATTATATATAGTAAGCAATATAATCCCCACTATTTGCTAGTTTGAGCCCATGGCTTTATAGCCTAGTGGCATCTTGGTGTGTGCTAAGATTTTGGGACCAATAGGTCCTGAGTTTGATTCTCACAAGGAGGTTTTTCCCATATTTATTGAGTTTTCTCCTGAATTTGTGTATAGGCTATTGCCTAGTGGAGATGTATATGATTGTGTGGTTCCGCTGATGGTGCGATGATACTCCAGTGGTCCGTCAGTGATCCAAATTTACCGTTAAAAAAAAATGAATAATAATTTGCTAGTTTGAGTTTAACGACGTTTATTTAGTTCTCATGTGCAAAACATGTAATCTCTTAACTAAGTTTGAGTTTAATGGACATAGAATTAATGTACCGATTAGCATTACTAAAAATGTAGCAAGATTATGACATTTCATAGCAATAGTTGACATATTGTTTAGTTTGTAAATAAAGGTTTAGAGAACGAGGTCTCGTCGGACATTGAAGTTGAGTTTATTATTTACTTTCTGTGTTACTAGCTTCTGATTATAAGTTTGATATTTAAAAATTTTTAGATTAATTAACCAATCAGCTAACATAAATTTACGTCTGCCCGTCTATAAGAAAATAGGAACCTGTATATCTGTATTTCTCTGTCACATTTATTGCCGTTTGAACAAGTATAGCGTTGTTTCAAATTCAAGACTGATCAATAATTCACCTATACCCAATACGTTGCTGATTTGGGTATTGGGCGGTTGGTATATATTATATATGATATTCTACAGAATTATTGGTTCAATGATGGTGATATAATCCATTTGGATGAAAACTAAACATGATTAAATGTAACCCAAACAAGTCATAGTTGTATACAAATAGAAAGACACATACTACTATGATGGTGGGTTAGTTAGGGCGTTATTCTATAAGCACGCTTAATGGCTTAAGATATATGATTGCGACCAACAAAAATGTTCATAATTATACATTTAGGGTAAGTTTCAAAAATTTTATTTGTGGATCTATGGTTTTAGTTTTATACTCCAAAACTTGTTACAAAATTTATATCACATCAACTCAGCTTTTTAATATCAAAACATATATTTAATACATGAAAAACAAAATGGTTGACCTCTCAAAAGTTGAAGAAAATAATTACAGTTACATTGGTGAAACTGTATACGGTTTATTCACATGTCACTTATGAATTAAAATAGGAGTATCTTTAGAGCATGGAAGAATTAATATATTACTTCTTGCAGCAGTTAACTAGATATCACAGCTCACAATATATTTGACCAGGTAGATGCCACAATGCCAGTCTAAAAGGGTAGCACACCAAGGCTCTCTATTTGCACACTTAGGGTTTATATACGCTGCGTATAGGTCTACGCAACGTAGGTACACGTAGGGTTTGGTGTGCAAATATACATATTGGTGTGCCAATACAACCTTTATAATATGTTTAAATTTTGAAACCTGCACATTTGTTTTCAAAACGCGGAGGTCGTTTATGATCTGGGTTTCTGTTTGAGTTTGATTTTGATTATGTTCAGGGGCGGATCCACCCTTTGGTTAAGGTGGGTGGCCGCACCATTTGAAAAAAAATTAGTGTATATTTTAGGCAAAATAACCCAACGCACCCCTTGAAAATATGGTTGAATACCTCATCCGTACCCCAATAAATAATTTTTGGGTCCGCCACTGATTACTTTTCTTGTAGGTAAAAGTAATGATTGGTGCCAAGAAGGTTGGTTTTGAAACCAGACATAACCAGGGAGCTTTAGGTGAGATTATTAATTGTTTGTCTATTTACTTAAAAGTTGGTATAATATATAAACCACATTTTAGATTTACAAAATAAACTCTTATGTCTATTAAATTAACTGATTGCTTTGTTTTTCTAATTTAAATTACTAGCTAGTATAAAAACATATGTCAAGTTTAAATTACTAAAATACTTCGTACATTCTACTAATGTGACTAAGATTTAAATGAAGCTAGATGGGGTTAGTCTAGACTTCTCTAGACTTCAATTACAATAAAATAGAAATCTTATCTTTTGAATTTTGTAATTAATAGTTAACATAATGAACCAAGTCAACGGATCCAATTATCCAATTTTGTACATTTGAAGACACCATAGCCAATATAAATGAAGATTGAAGGAAATTAGAGGATACGAAGAATGTTTAGACAATTGATTGTGCTTTCCCCATCCCTGTTGTATTCCCATCCCCTTCTAGGTTGTTCTTATTTGATTTTTATTTGATTTTTCATAGTTGAACTAATATTGGATCAACAATATCACAGCAGTTTACTTCTCAGTGTAATTAGAATTTATATACTATTAATTTATAACATTTGTATGTATGTATGGTTGTAAATTGTGCTTAAATTTATATACAATTAATTTGTAACATTAGTATGCATATGGTTGTACCCTAATTAACTAATGGTTTCATTATTTTACCAAATTCAATTAACATTTGTTTGCATGTATGGTTGTAAACTGTGCTTAAGTGGTTGTACCCTAATTAACTAATGGTTTCATTATCTTACCAAATTCAATCGGTTTGATCCGTCGCAACGTACGTGTGTGGTTGAGTGTATTTATGTCGTCTATTTTTTCTCCCGTTTAATAAGTTCGTCACAACGCACAAGTCCTGAATCGAGTTAGTTATTATTTTCCATGTTTTATATGTCGGTCTAATTTCTCCACCTTAAGACGCCACAACTTCAATGTTGGTGGTCGTTGGCTATAGTGTGGCTTGTGTTATTTGTCACGGTTTTACGCCCCCGCTGCAACGCAGGGGCTTAATACGATAGGTTATTTATATGGATACAAGTCATGTAATGTAGTAATTATGATATAATTAATTGTATTTCTTATTTGGTGAATTACTTATTTGTATAAGATAGTTATACAGATTAACCGACAAAAACATTTTTAACACATTGTAAATGTGAATCTGATTAACAGCATGTCAATTTCGTTGGCCGCAACGCTCGCGGATCAATCTTCTAGTTTATATTAAATGATATCTATAGTCAATAATAACTCATCAGTCTTCTAACATATCGGTTTCAAATATTATAGATCTCCTTTAATACCATACTAGTGAGATTTCTTCGTGCTTCGGATCGGCAAATCATCGGTTATGCATAACAATATCAGCACTCGCTATAATAATTGAAAGAAAAGATTACATCGATTGGGATCAACAAAAGCAGATATCGATATCGGTACTGATGTTGTTCATTGATATTGGTTTGGATCGTTTGCATTCTGTGTTTATTAAATTTCAACATTGCGATAAATTTCTTTTGAAAACTTACATTGTGCCGCTATCATACAAATCGAATTGAAATCGATTGAACAACATCTGTATCGGTACCAATATTTATTTTTATTATTATTGTTTTCGATCAACCGACACCAAGCTGAACTGAATAACATCGGTACCGGTATGGATTCTTTTTTGTGGTTTTCTATTTGATAAGGGATACTTTGATCGTATCTTAAAAGTTGTATGAGAAAAAAAATATGTTTAAAATCAATTAAAGTAATAAAACAACTGTGTGGCTATCGTATTAAACCGAACCGAAACCGATTGAACATCCATATAGGTACCAGGTATTTTTTATTGTTTTTGTTTTCGATAAAATGACATAGTATCCTTACTCTACCGTACCGAACTGAACCGAAAAATATCAGTATCAATATAGATTCATTTTTATGATTAGTGTTTAATAACGAATACTTTGATCCTATTTTAAAAGTTATATAAGAATAAAATTTTTTTATAATCAATTAATGTAATAAAATAATTAAATAATAAAAACTTAGAAAAAAATATTAAAAAAATATTATACTGTTCATCGCAACTTGTAAGAACATGATTTTCTTTATTTCGCTTATCCAAACTTTCGTCAATAAACACCTTGATTAATCTACTTCATTTAATTTTTTATAATTTTGGCGATTAAATTAATATGCTTATAAAGTTGAAAAGAATCGCAACCGTTATTTATAGATATATACTAGTTTCAAACAAACATATGAACAATATTTCAGATTTATTAAAGAAAAAGTTATTCATTCTACCATATCCATTATAAAGGGTTATAAGATTTTTTTTTAACGGCTAATTACATATAATTTCATCACCAAACAGTTATGTACAATGATTAAGACAAGCAAGCTACTAGAACAAAAACATTATACAAAACTAATATGTTTCACTTCCGATTACACCCTTGTAAGGAAGTTACTCGTTTATATTGAAAGATATCCAGCTTGTCCATTCCAGACTGTCTTTTGCCCCTGTTTTGACCCATGTAAAGGAGGCTAACTGTAATCGCCAAAGATTTTCTCGATTCTTGCCCTTTCACCTGAAAAAATTAAGGCGTTTCTCGCTCTCCATATCTCCCAACATGTCGCAACGATTATAGTCCGGAGAACTTTAATCTTGAGCTTTGAGAGATCTAAACTTAGATGGAAATTCAACAGCTCGTTTATATTACCGAACCGACCAACAGGGATCTTGCACCAGCTGCATACTTTCTGCCACACCAGCGTCGCCACAGAACAATTAACTAGCACATGATCAGCATCTTCCTCGAACATATTACACAGCTTGCAGGTAACCGAGCCGCTGATGATGTGCCGTTTCTGCAGATTTATCAGTGTGGACATCCTATTTTGTACACTTCTCCACATAAAGATATTGATTTTCTTTGGTGCCCAGTTTACCCCCGTTTGTAGGACAATACGGAACAGCGAAACACGCGAGAAAAGACCTGCAAGATGACACCGAAAAAGAGCCCTCGTCGCCTATTCGCCACTTCCATTTGTCTTCGGCTCCAGAACAAACAACCAGCTGTCGAAGCATGTTAATTTGCATCAGTTGATGTTGTTCCAAAACTCCTACAAGGTTCCGTTTCCACTCCCAGGTAACCATTCTTTCCGCAACTGTTGCTTTTTTATTTTTCTCAAAAATAAAAAGTTGAGGGAATCTATCTTTAAGCGGACCATTCCTTTCCCAGTTGTCGATCCAGAATCTTGCATCATTACTATTACCAATTGTAGCTTCAATAAGGCGGGAAGCCTGCACATTAAAATCCTCCAAATCTTTTTCTACTTTAATAATTCCACTCCATACTCCAGCGATACCTGTTTTAATAGGCAAAAAGGACCAGGAGGAGGGATTGTAGTGAATTGATTCAATAGTTCGTTGCACAAACAACCCCTTTCATTTTTAAACCGCCACCACCATTTTAAGAGGAGACTTACGTTCATGTCTCTTAAAGAGCCGAAACCAAGTCCCCCTTTATCCATCGGGCCCATAACCCTCTCCCAACATACCCAGGATGTTTTAGCTTTTTCTTCATCCCCTCCCCAAAAAAATCTCCTTCGTAAGCTTTCAATCGTATCAAGAACACACTTAGGGCCCGATACAAAGAAAAGTAATAGACTGGCAGACTATCCAGAACCTATTTTAGAAGTGTAGCTCTACCACCTACCGATAAGGTTTTTGATTTCCATTTTGACAACCGACTTTTGATGCAGTCAATTACCCCTTTCCAATGTCGGGTTTGACCCATATTAGCACCAACCAGAAGGCCAAGATACTTATACGGGAACTTACCGACATTGCAATTAATATCATTCGCCATATTAGTTACAACCATTTGATCGACCCCGATACCAAACAAGTGTGATTTTATGTGACTCAATTTTAACCCTGGAAATGAGATAGAAACATCTCATTAATCGAATTAGATTTTTAATATTATTCTCTCCCCACTACCCCATGAATACAACATCATCTGCATATAATAAATGAGATAAAATCGGGCCGTTGTTTGGTAAACTTACTCCTTTGATGTAGCCCATTGCTATTGCTTTATTCATGAAACCAGATAATGCTTCCATAGCTATAATAAAAATGAACGGTGAGAGAGGGTTCCCTTGATGAACCCCCTGTAGCATTGGAATTCCTAAGTTAGCGAGCCGTTAATTAAAACCGACGCCGTCAGGAAATAAGAATACCTCATACCCATCTTCTCCACAGGTCCGGAAAACCCATTTGTAATAAGACCGAATCGATAAACTCCCAATTTTTTGTATCGTAACAAACATAATATATTTTGTGTACCAAAATAGTAAATCAAATAAAAAAACTAACTAATACTGATTCCAAGACATATTAAAGTTTCTCACACAAATTCACTTGTTTTTGACACTCGAGATGACATTATGGTTATTATAAACTAGGATTGGACCCGCGCTTCACAGCGGGGTGTTCGTGAGAATGTATTTGTTATATAATATATCAATAGGTTATTCTAGACCATGCAAACTTTAATTTAAACAACGTTAAAAATAAGCAATCAACACAGTTGAGTAAACATGTCTAAAGTTGATAGTTAGCTTTAACTGTAATAAAGTAAACAAATAATATATTAAGTTTGTTACCTATGCTATATAGGCTTTAATCTAAATTACGCTAAAAATAAGCGAGCAACCCAATTAAGTAAACATATCTAACCTTAAAAGTTAGATTTTATTATAAGAAAGTAAATAAATAATAATTAAAATAAAGAAGAATTAAAATTATAAGAAAATAAAATATTTGTTAAAAAAGAAAATAAAAAAATAAAATAATTTTGAAAAAGAGAAAATAATTAAGTTTATGTACAAGTGTTCACATTTCATATTGTTGTATAGAATATTGTGTTTTGACAAATCCTAGCAAAATTTCCAATATTTATATACTGCAGGGACTATTTATGCCATAAACTCAAACTTTTATCATTAAAACAAAACAAATCAAATCTGCTTTCTTCTCTGCCCCTTCGTTAATCCGGCGCTATCTCCGGCGGATTCTCCGGCGAACCGCCGTTCTTCACCTTTTTTTATCCGTATTTTTTGTGACAGTTTATCTCCACATCTATTCTAACTAACACTCAATCTATACACCGTGAAACGCGAAACATTGTGCTTATCAGGTCATCACAACAACTCCGAAATTCCCTTATGCAGAAAATAACCAAACACTAGATCAGTTAACTTAAGATCTTGAGGTAGATGGGCTGGATTCAACCTGCACACTGAACAAACCGTTAGGCTCGTCACAGGGGAATGGGAGGGTTCCACTGTGACCACCCTCCGGTGTGAGAGTAGGTATTTGGAGTAGAGAGAGAAAGTATGGGACGAAGGTACTGACTGTGTGTACTTACATGATACTTGGGGGGTATATATACTAGTCAAATAGATGACGTCATATGGTACCGAAGGCCAGATATTTTTATGTGCGTCCTGTGGATGGTCCGTCCAGCTTACCTTATGGAATGATGGGTGACTTTTATGATGTTCGGCCTACGGCCCTTTGGTCGTCATACCGGATGTAGGTCCGTCTACGGCCTTACATCTACAAGTCCCCCAGTCTTTTAGACAAAACTTGTTGTCTGAGAGACTCTAGGATGACCGTCGGTGATCTATTTTGCTGACGCGTGTTATCTTGTCCTTGAGTCACCCTTGTGTTGCTTTAGCGGAACCTCCTTCGAGGTACGTGTCTTGCCGTTTTTTCGAATGACATGATGGGATTGGCGGCTATCATTGCCTTTTCTCTTATATAAAGAGATGGTTTCCCCTATTTTTCTTACCAGTTCTCCTTTATCTCTTGTGTTGCTCTCATAACTCACATTCGGAATCTATCTTTTCTTTTACGACTCCATTTACGGAGGTGCGTACCTTCATCTTTCATCACCCATTCCCCTTTTTTCTTTTATGTTTTATATATAATGGCTCCTGGCAAGGATAACTTGCGGTCTAGCTTTAGTGTTATGACGGAGAAAGAGTTGGAGAAGTTTATAACCACATATCAGATCCCTCGTGATTTGAATCCGGTTCTTTCTTCGAAAGATATAGCTATATACCCGCTTATCTCTGGTAAGTTTGCTTTTTACACACGTGTGTGTAATTTTGCAAACTACCGCGTCCCCTTTACCCAATTTCTGATTAAGGTTATACAGTTCTTCCGAGTCCACATTAGTTAAATAAACCCATTTGGTCTCAGTAGGGTTAGTCACTTTGAGATTTCCTGCCGAGCCGTTAACATGAAGCCGGATTTAAATGTCTTACGGTATTTTTATGAATTTGGAACGGCCGGGGATTGGTACACATTTTTGCATCGGAAGACAGTCCCTAGTATCACCTCTTTAGAGAAATCAAGCCTTAAACATTGGAAGGATCATTTCTTTTGGTTGGACGATCGGTGCTTTCCGGAGAACTTGGTATGGAGGATCAAAGACAGTTCAATGGATTTTGAACTTAAGGATGGATTCGTTTTTTATAAGACGCTTGCTCGTGCTTTGGTCAGCATCCCTAGCCCGGTTCGTCCCTTTCCGGAGCCCTTGTAGCTGTTGGGGAGGATTAGCCAGGTATGGCTTCATGGGGAGAAAGATTGGCCGGTTATAATTAGGAAGTCCGATAGTGAGTGTTGTATTTTGCTTTTACGTTGTCAAAAATCATTCCTTATGTTTATGTCACAGCCCCCGACCCCCCCCTGGGAGCGGGAGCCGTGAACCAGTCAGGTGGTCACGTGAAACATTTAAAGTGCAGCAGAAATTTCATCAGGATCGTAGTTAGGAAAAATATCAGAGTTTAGAAACACCGGATTGTTATTTATTAAACAGATGGAATAAAACCCATGTTTTATAAAGGTAGCTTTTTAATAAGGGATAAACCTGAATTCATAAAACAACATTTCTTAATTTACTTGATAAAATAAGCCACTCCTTTAAGCCTTATGGTGTTGTATCCGAACTCTTAATCCGATCTACTGAAATCACCTGAAACATGTTTTAAAAATATTTTTGTCAGCAAGAAATACTGGTGAGTTCATTCAATTTGTACAAAATGACACATTCTTATATTCACGGCATTAAGAGTTTTTACATTTGTTTATCTTACCAAACTACTATTGGCTAGCTCATTGTCCAATAGCAAAGAAACTTATTTTAAATAGTATTTGTCACTCGGTGGCAGTTCCTGTGACTGTAGTCATATCACTCACTAGCTAACCCATTGTCCAATAGTGAAGATTATCAAGTATTGTATACAAAACCCCACATATTGACAGTAGTTTCCCAGTAAGAATACAAAGACTTAATCACTGTAATATAACTTGGAAAACATTTAGGGTTTGCAAAGCATTTGAGAAAAGGAGAATGACTCACTTTGTGGATTTAGGTTTTTAACTTTAGAGCTTCCTGGTGCTATTCCTGGGTTCCTAATAACATTACCATGCAACACGTGTCAGTGCAATAACCCAACTTAAATTTTAACGATACATTACGAGACAAAACCCCAACGTAGTTTACAAAGTATAGCCTTATATACAGGCAGCACTTTGGCATCCGTTGTTGGGTTTTAGATCAATCGGACAGATATCGAATCAGTGATTAGGGTTAAAACACTTACAACGCGGCAGAGTTTATCAGGTTTAGGGGTTTAGGGGGGTGTTTGCAAGAGAACGGGGCTAGAGGGAGTATACGAACGAGTTTCTCGATCGATTTTGTGCAGAAACTTCAGTCCCACGTTGCTGGTTATATAGCCCATCTGGGCATCCCCCGCGCGTCGCGCGGGATACCCTGGATTCTGGCATGACGCGCGGGGGCGGTCGGCCTGGCATAGGTCTGCCACATGTCCACGTAGGTCTGACACGTGGCGCGATGTCGTGACACGTGTCCCTGGCCACCTTTTTCGTCCAATCGGGTGTTTTTCTTGATTTTCGTGCTGGTTCTTGTCGCGTATGCTCGGGTCTTGATTCCACTTGGTTCGGTTTTTAATTGTGAATCTAATATGGGTTCTTTTGTGCCGGTTGGTTCGTCAATCACCAAGTTTCTTAACCGCTAAGTTTTCTGATCGAGTATCCAACTTTCATCGCGCATACCAGGGGTTTTAATTACGGGTTATTGCTGGGAATATTTTTGAGGGTTGTTACAGTTTACCTCTTACTTCTTGCAGATTCGGAGATGTCTCTCCGAGACGCTTTGAATATTCCAAGTTTGATGATCTGGAGTTTAGTTTTCCCGAGAATACCCAGGATGATCCCCCATTCTTGGTTCAAACTGCTTCGGCCGTTTATCCTATCCGGGATCCATCTGTGACCGATCCGGGAGGAACTGGTAGTTCATTTAGAGCTCAACCCTCAGGTGCACACCCTTCATTGACAGAGGCGCATGTGACAGCCGCATCTGATGATCTCACCACAACCGGAACAGGGGCGACTACTCAAGACTCGAAACTTGTTATCCCCGTGGAAGACAGTGACCCGGAGGTGAGGGAGCTAGATTTGGAGCTTAACAAGGGTCTACCGGTAGGGAAAGGGAAGAAGGTTAAGAAGTCCGTTTCTATTGACCTATCCCTATCGGAGTCCCGGAAGCGGAATGACTCTCCTGTCAAGAAACGTCAGTCTCTTTCCATCCTCGAACTATTTCTCCATTACCTACAATGCTTGGACCTGTTTTAAAAAATTTACACGAACACCTTGTAGGGGGAAGTCATCCAGAGAAGAGGGTCCACTTGTTATGCCAGGACTGGGTGTCGACTATACTCGATCTGACCCCTTAGCTGAGGTGAACGAGGGTGTGTTTGTTGATTCCGATGTGGAGGTGGTTTCGACGAAGACTGGGAACGAGATCCTCACAGGTGTGGACACATGATCTTCTCTGGGTTCGGGCTTTGCCGGGGACAAAGGGACCATGTATCATCTGCACCCTCCTCCTGGTTTGGCCCATAATTGATAAACATATGTCGTGATGTTGATCTTTTTTCAGATGTCATGGAGATTGACCCTTCTACCGCTGATGAGAAGTTTGTCCCGGAATGGAACATAAAAAACAATGATTCTGTTATGGACTCACTTACCGCCAAGTTCTTTTTCATGAACGTGTGTACTCCTATGGACCATTGCCAAAGTCAAAAGCTGACCGGTGAGGATCTTGGTTCAGCGTTTCTAAACAACCAAGCCCAATCAAACGTCTTGGCCGCTGAAGTTTACAAGCGTCGGGTTGGGGCTGAGGCCCGTAGTGAAGACCTAGCCAAGGAGATGGCCGGTATAAAGAAGGAGACCCGACAGTCGGTGGACATCGAGAAGAAGGCCGCACAACAAAACCGTGAGCTTCTTCAGGCCAAAGAGACGTTAAAGTCCTTGACTGTGCAACACAAGTCCGCAATAGCCACTGCGGCCGCAGCCACCGAAGAACGTGACAAATAAAAAAGGATTTTGATGGTTATGTGGCCAAAACTTGTGAGGAGAACGCCGCTCAGAAGGAATGTTTGACGAAGGTGGAGGAGGCGTTGAACCAAGCGAAGGATGCTTATGAAAGGATGGTTGAAGGTTCGTAATCCATTTCTTTACTTGTTTAGATTAATTATTTATACCTATCTTACTTCTTTAGATCAGTTATTGGGTGATGCAGTGGAGGCAAAATTGAAGAAAGAAATGAAGAGGAGAAGATGGGTCGGGCTGCTGATGTGGATACCTGGAAGAAGAAAGCCGAAGAGCTATCATATGTTAAATCTGGGTTCTTCTTGGAGGGGGCAAACAACATTGCTCGTTATGTCCACAAGTTCCCAGAGATGAGAGAATCCGTTGAACCGGTGAATAATGCGATGAGTAAAGTAGGGATGAATGCTGGGGTAAAGGGCGGTTATGTTTTTGCCCAAAAGAACGTTCCTTTTGATAAGATTCCGATGGTCTCCTTAGATGCCGAGGCTATTCTTGATTCGGCCGTCAAGAACTTTGACCAGTTGCAGGTTCCGTTGATTGAAAGTTTGGCTGCTTTGATCGAGGAGCCACGTTCCAAGATCATGGAGCTGCTGAAGGTGGACCTGTCTGGCAAGTTGGGGCAGGCACCTTATTTTTGTGATGAAAGATATTTATGTCTAGTATGTTTAGGATTTTATGATAGTAGTAATGTCCGGTTACTTTAATATCCGGAACGCTATAAAGTTTTAATGAATCAAACTTTTGATAATGTCGTGTAAGTTTGTACGTTTATTCGAATATTTCATGCGTCCATGCTCCTTCGAATGTTGTGAGAACGTTCTTTAAAAGAAAAAAATATATTTTATATTTAATTGATCCGGATTTTGGTCCTATTCGGACGTCGTCATTGTCAAGGTGGATTCGGACGTTTGGCCATGTCCGGACCCTTCTTTTTTTATGAGTTACTTTTGTTAATTGTGGCTTTTTTTGGACTCAGTTTATGACTTAAAAAATAACGTCTGATTTTGTTACGACATATATTAAGGGATGCATCCTGATAACGTCCGGCTCATATGTTGTCCGGGTTATTTTTATAATAAATGCCGGAAAAAACATCCGCTGATTACAGGAAAAATGAAAGGTGCGGGAACGCTATATATGGAAAGATGAAGACAAGCTAAAAAAGAACTTATTCGTCCTCCTGATTCGGCTTACAAATAACATCTTTTTAAATGGATTCCGTTCCAAGTGCGAGGGACTGTTGTTCCATCTAGCCGAGACAGGGTGTAAGCTCCTTCCTTTCCGACCATTTTTATCACATGATTACCTTGCTTGAACCGAACCTCCTTAATTTTGGAATTATAATGCTTCTCTAGTTCCTTTTTGTACCTAGCTTCCCGGATAGCGGCCATTTCTCTACGCTCTTCGGCAAGGTCTAGGTTTAGACACAATTCGTACTCGTTGTTCTGGGTTCGGAAGTGATTCTTTGGGTTGGCATCCCAATTTCCGCAGGTATCACGGCCACGGTACCATAAGCAAAACTGTATGGATTCTCCCCATTGCTAGTCTTCGGCATCGTCCTATGTGCCCATAGGACATTTGGGAGTTCGTCCGCCCACGTTGTGCCTTCTCGGCCAAGTCTTTTCTTGATGCCATTCACTATGCTTTGGTTCGTCCTTTCTACTTGTCCATTTTCTTGGGGATGGGCAACCGAAGCGAACCTTTGTTGGATGTGTAGTTTTTCACACCATGTCTTGAAGGGTTTCTCAGCGAACTATTTGCCATTATCGCTGACTATACACATCGATAAAGCGTACCTGCAAACGATATTTTCCCAAACAAACCGGATCATTTTTTCTCCTGTTATGGTGACCAAAGGCTTTGCTTCTGTCCATTTGGTGAAGTAGTCTATGGCGAAAACTAGAAAACGAACACCACGGACGAGGCCGGGAATGGGCCCATGATATCGATCAACCATTTTGGAACGGCCAGGCTGATGTGACCGGGATCATTTCATTTTTTGACCTTAGGCTTATCAGTGCGTGTCTTTGACAATCTTCACAACTCTTGAGCTCGTTTACCGCACTTTGATTCATATTCGGCCAATAATATCCAGCATTCATTATCTTCGCCACTACCATTCTCGGCCCAGCGTGTATGCCACAGATTCCCCAGTGGATTTCACGGATTACATAACTAGCTTCTTCCGGAGTCAAGCATCGGAGTAGCGGACCCAAGAAAGTTTTTTGATAAAGTTTTCCCCCCTTCGATTTGGTATTGCAAAGCCTTGACTCTAATCTTTTGCGCTTGAGATCGGTCTTCCGGAAGGGTATCTTTCATCATATAATTCATGATCGGAGTCATCCAACTATCTGCTTGAACCGAGATGGACATTGTTTCGGAAGCGTTGGTGATGGCCGAGACCGAGAGTGTTTCCACAAGTACCTCTTTTGAGAGATGGCAGAACGAGAGTGACACGAGTTTACTCAGGGCATCGGCCTTTTTGCTTTTGCTTCGTGGTATGTGTACCACTTTACAAGTGTCAAACTTGGAGATTAAACTTTGCGACGCGAGTTTACTCAGGGCATCGGCCTTTTTGCTTTTGCTTCATGGTATGTGTACCACTTTACAAGTGTCAAACTTGGAGATTAAACTTTGCACTTTCTGCAGGTATTTGATCATATTCGGCTCTCTGGCCCCGTACTCCCCGCTTATGTGACTGGCCACTAGAATGAGTCAACATGTGCCAGAAGGGATTTGGCTCCGGCTTTTATTGCGATCTGCAATCCGGCAACCAGAGCTTTGTATTCGGCTTCATTATATGAGCTTTGGAAATTGAAGCGTAGAGTGTAGGTAAATCCCAACCCATCCAGATCGGACAAAATCAAACCGGCGCCTGCACCTTTTTTGCAGGAGGCTCCGTCGATGAATAGATTACACATTTTCGGCTGCTCCGAATGTTTCTTACTTCCTTCTGGAAGTTCAGCTAAGAAATCAGCCACGGCTTGCCCTTTCATGGGTCCCCGGGTTAGGTTATGTCAAAAGCGCCCAGCTCTATTTCCCATTTGGTCAATCGTCCCGATACTTCTGGTTTCCGTAGTACTTGCTGAATCCGTAAATCGGTCTGTACCTCAATGTTGAAAGCTTGAAGTAACGTCTCAAGCGTCTTGAGGTATGGACAAGGGCTAAAGCCAATTTCTCTATCATTGGGTATCTTGTTTCGTAGTCTTTCAAGGTCTGGCTAACGTAATAAACCGGGACTTGTGCCTGATTATGGTGAACCACAAGTGTCATACCCCAACCGATGACGGAAACATCGGGATGAGACGAACAAATCGTTCAAAAGCATCATAACACTATTGTGACAATATAATTAAATCAAATTTCATTAAAGACTAAGATTCAATACAAAGTTTCAAATAAACGAACAAGCATAACAAATATTTAAGGTGTGTTTCTAGAGCTTGTACTAACTTGTTTCTTCACTTCATCTTGGCTAACAACATGCAACATGTATTAAAATATGATCAACAAATAATGTTGAGCGAGTATACAAATTTGATACATAGCATAGTAGGATAAAAAAAGACTCATATCCAACACGAAAACATATAACAAGTTTCACCATGCTAGCTAACGCAGTCCAAGTGATAGCCCAAGTTTCCAATGCGTTAATGTTGCCTATCCCAAAGTTTCACGGGAGGTTAATGTGTTTAACTTAACAATACCCCAAAGACTAACGGGGAGGTGCATTACCCCTATAGCATATGCATAGTACTACCATTGTTAAGGCGGAACTACACACAAGGATTAAACGTTCACATAGCATCAAAGTCTCAAGTATCACAAGTTTCATGTTTTCATGTTTAAATGGATGGAGTAAGTTTAAAATAAGTTTCAAGTGCCAAGTGTCTTGATATAGAATACATGTTGCACCCCAAAAGTGATTAAACAAAAAGGGGATCGAGTATACTCACCTTTGGTTGCGTAATATTTTTCCTTGAATTAACGCACGAATAAAAAGAGAAATCCCCAAACGATGAGAAGTACCCTAAGAATATGGAATACACAAACTAAATATATTATAATCAAACACAACTATCTATAATGTATATTGGGTTATATTAATTTTATCATCGTTGTATAAGAGCCCGAATAGGATTGGAAATTTGTTAAAGGTTATTTAATTATAATATTACGTCAAAACTATAGGACCTGTCATAAATCATATTATAGTTATAGTTTAGCCGAAAGAAACTTTTAGTGAATATGCAGATTACCGTGTGATATCTGGCCGTAGAACGAGGTTTCGTCGCTGAATGAACTTAATGGATCAAACCGTATGTTGATTATGGCTTCCTCTTTTAGCGGTAGGTCATCGGCAAACTGAGGGTTTCAAACATACCAGCGATGTTATGAGCGAGAAGGGCTGTTCGACAGCTTATTGTAACCTCAAAACTTGTAACGGTCTAGCTCCACCGATGCTACTAAGTGCTCCACGATGTTTGGCGGCTGCAGAAAATCTCGATGACGCGATCTAGTTTGATGATGGGCAGGGATACCAAGGTTCCGACGAAAAGACACAACTTCCGGCGAGGCTCGAGAAAAACGTCGTTGGTGTTTGAGGGTTTTTGCGAGGTGATAGCAGTTTGGAATGATATCTACGACTTGTTTATATCGGCAAGCGTAATTTGGAAGTCTTGCGAATTTCGGAATAAAATCCGGTTGGGTTGATGATTGATTCGGTTAATACTAGCGAGATACGGTAGATAATAAGTTGCCTAATACGCGCTAATGAAATTAGGAAACAATCAACGAGTAATTTGAGATTTATAATTTACTAAAAAAATTGATTGGTGGGATCTTGAATCGTCGACGGAGAAAAAGAAATAAACGATCTGATGATCTGAGGCATTAATTCTTGTTTGAAAGTTTTCTTATTTTTCATCTCCAATGGTCCCTAGAGTTTTGGAGTTGTTTTAATCTAAAACCAACTTTCAAAACATGCTAAGAATGATCCTTTAAAATGCAAACAAGTATTAATGGTATATATATCTCTATATTAAATTCCATAACTTTTGAAATCAACTTTATAAACTTAAAATTTTTCTTTACTTAATGATTAAATAAATATAATATATATAATTAACTGAGTGAATCAATAAGTAATTAAATTAATGCGTTTAATGATAAGGATTTTTAGGCGATTCCCTGCTCAGGGTTAGGATCCGAATTTCTTGATTAATGGGTCGGATTCAGATATTCGTTTTTTAAGGATGTTACAACAAGGACCGCACTGATAGCAAAGTGTGAAGCTGACAGATACACAGTAACAACTTCTTCGGTGACAGGAGAGGTTAAAGTTGGAAGCGAACCAAGGCCTACCTTTAAGTCTTGGAATCCTTGTTCGGCCTCCTCCGACCATTCTACCTCACCTTTCCCGAAGCTCTTTTTTAGGACGGTCATAAAAGGAAAGGATTTGTCGGCCGCTTTTGAGATGAACCGATGCAAGGCTATAAGCTTTCCGTTCAGAGATTGGTTTCTTTTACGGTTTTTGGAGATTGCAGGCTTACTACTGCATGATTTTTTTCCGAATGAGCCTGGATTACGGACTGGGTAACCCACACTCCAAGGAACTTTCCTTCCTCCAGGACGTAGGAACATTTCTTCGGATTTAGCTTTAAATCGATGCTCCGTAGGCGAGTGAACGTTTCTTGGATGTCTTCAAGCATGTGCGTCTCATCCTCGCTTTTGATGACCAGATCGTCCACGTAAATTTCAAGGTTTCGGCCGATTTGACTTTTAAAAGCGTTATCCATTAGCCGTTGGTATGTTGCTCTGGCGTTCTTAAGGCCGAATGGCATTTTTTTGTAACTGAACAATCCCTCGTTAGTGACGAACACCGTTTTATCCTCATCTGCCACGGCCATTTGTATTTGATGATACCCTTTAAAGGCGTCAAGGAAACATTTGATCCGGAAATGAGACAATGAATCGATCTTTAGGTCCATCTCGGGAAGGGACAACAATCCTTAGGACAAGCATTGTTCAGGTCAGAGGAGTCAACACACATTCGCCATGTGTCGTCTTTCTTGGTAACCATTACTGGGTTTGAAACCCATGTTTGGTAACGGACTTCTCTGATTATCTCGACATCCAGCAACTTCTTGACATCCTCGGCACTTGCTCGATGCCTTGACGAGGCCATGCTTCGTTTCCTCTGTGCAATTGGTTTCACCGAATGAGACGTTTTCAACTTATGTTCGGCAAGGGATCTGGGGACACCGACCATTTCAGAGTGTTGCCATGCAAACACGTCCAGAGAGTTGGATAGTACTTTCCACAGGAGTTTCTTAATTCGGTCTGGTAATTGTGATCCGATGGCGATTTTTTGTTCCGGAAAGCCCGGATGAATGGACCATTCCTCAATCGTCGTGTTTCGAGGGTCGGTACTACAACTCCCAGCTTGTCTGACTTCCGCCACTTGGTTTGTTGATTCGGAAACTAACCTGACAATTCCGGCCTCCATCGGGAATTTTACGGACTCGTGGATGGTGGAACTAACCATTCCGAAAGCGCACATGTCGGATCGTCCCAAGATGAAATTATGGACGGACTTAGCCACTACTACCAGGAACGTGAGATGCACCGTTCTTCGTATTGTGTCCGTTCCCATGGTTACCGGAAGGGTGATTTGCCCCAAAGGCTGGATCACTTCTTCGGAAAAACTAACAAGCGGCATAGAAACTTGAATGAGCTTTGTTTTTGTTTGGGGAGCCAACTGCTGAAAGCATTGTTGGTGCATAATCTCAGAAGCACTGCCACTGTCGACGTATATCCGGCGAACCTTTGGCCCGACAATTATTGCTGACACAATTACCGGACCATCTTTAGCTTCGTCCATGTCGATAGAGGGGAAAGAAATAGGCTGCCGCATCCATGCAGCCATTTGACAACCCGACCGTTTCAAACCCTTATTGTTTAAAGTTTATATCATGCCGATGCCGGCCTGATTGTTAGGATTTTCTAATACTGTAGCCTTTCCCTCCTTGACTTCTTTAACCAAATGGGATAATTTTCCGGAACGAACATCTTTTTCTATTTCCTGCTTTAGAGACCAAGAATCATCAGTGTTGCGCCCTTTGGTCCTGTGGTATTCACAGAATTTCTTTGAATTCTTATCTCCGGGAGTCCGAAGCTTCGGTGGAGCTGGAAAGTTGGATCCTTCGGCGTTGAGTATTTCACTTGGAGTTTTTGTAAGGCTGGTGAGATTTTGGAACCGAGAGTCGAAACTTCGATCTCTTGGGGTCTGATCATTTCGTCCATAGGGATTGTGCCGAGCCTTATTTCCTCCAGCCAATTTATCAAAGACGGAACCACCATTTTTCTTCCAGGATGATCCTTTTGTCTCTGAATCCCCCGAGGGGTTACATGCGTTCTTTCCTCTGGAGAATGCCCTTGCTCGTTCCATCAGAACTTCCATTGTCTTCGGAAGATTCTCATGTAGCTTTTCAACCAACTGGTTGCTCCGAAACCCATGACAGAATCCAGAGAACTGGAGCTGATCTACTACTCCACTGATTTGCATACTTTCTCGGTTAAAACGATCGATGAAGTTGTCTAGGGTTTCCCCCTCTTTCCTCCTAATGTTGTGAACTTTCGTAATTTCCCTAGAATAATGCCGCTGCTGGCTAAAGTTCTGGAGGAACAACCATCTCAACTCTTTAAAGTCATTAATCTCTTATTCATTCAGAGCATCTAACCAAACTCTGACCGCTCCAGTAAGCGTTTGGGCGAACATGAAGCACCATGCTGGCATGGACCGTTGCTCTACCCTGGCCGCACCATCAAAATCGAACATGTGATCGTCTGGATCAGTTGTTCCATCATTTTTTTTACGGTCGAGGGCATTTTCAATTTTGAAGGTAACTTGGCATTGACAATTCTTTGAGAGAATTTGAACTTTGCCGTCATGGAGATTGGATGATAGGGCTTTGTGAGGTCTGGATCTCCCATGACAGTGTTGCTAATTGGTACTTTAATAGCTCTTGGGTGCACAGAGCCGGAGTAATCGTATTGAGGGCCGAAGCTAGGCAAGCCTGGCGGAGTGGATACAACCATGGCGTTTGTGGTTACAACTGTGATCATTGGCTCAGATGTTTGACGTATAACCTCATTTTGAAAAAGCCTGGTTTGTAAACCGAGGATTTGTTCGTCGCGAGCTTGTTGAGCTTTTAAACGAAGAAGGAGATAAACGTTCTTTTCCAAAATAAAAATGCGTCGAACTCTATTGATAACGGGGGTGGGATCAGAACGAAAGGCATGGTTGCACTTGAACCAGAGTTCAAAGGAGCTATAAGCTGTGTTAAAACAGCCGAAGATACTGCAAATAGATCAGAGATGGTATCCTGACCATTGGAGCCAGGAGCCGCCGTAGATCAGTAATTTAACGTTCAAGAAATTCAACTAGTGAAGGACTGTGAACGTAAATCGGATGGCGCCAATTGAAGATGCAGAAACTAACTGAACACTAGATCAGTTAACTTAAGAACTTAAGGTTGATGGGCTGGATTCAACCTGCACACTGAATAAACCGTTAGGCTCGTCACAGGGAATGGGACAGTTCCACTATGACCACCCTCCGGCGTGAGAGTAAGTATTTGGAGTAGAGAGAGAAAGTACTGGACGAAGGTACTGACTGTGTGTACTTACATGGTACTTGGGGGGTATATATACTGTCAAATAGATGACGTCATATGGTACCGAAGGCCGGATATTTTTATGTGCGTCTGGATGTCCATCCACTTACTATGGAATGATGGGTGACTTTTATGATGTTCGGCCTACGGCCCTTTGGTCGTCATACCGGATGTAGGTCCGTCTACGCCTTACATCTACAACGATCTCTGCAACATCGTCGAATAACAACTCCGTCATACTTCATATTTGTCTTGCCGAGCTCAATCAAGTGAGTTTTAATATACTTCTCTTAGTTTTGCTCTTTTGATCTAAGACCCTAAGACAATCAATCATAATAACAGTTTTAAAGTGATAAATTTTGATTACAAGATGCTAGGCTTGTAACTAATAATTTGGGAAATAGGTAAATGAAACTGTGTAAATCACCGACACATCTAAACAGTTTTAAAGTGATAAATTTTGATTACAAGATGCTAGGGCTTGTAACTAATAATTTGGGGAAATAGGGTTAAATGAAACTGTGTAAAACCACCGAACAACCATCTATGACCAGTAGCCGGGTGGGTTGACATTTGTGTGTAGTTATACAGACCTGGGTTCGATCCTTTTTACCCTCTTCTTTTCTCCCATATTTTTAGTGTTTAAAGCCTCTTCTTTTCTCTCATATTTTTAGTGTTTAAAGCCTTTATTTTTTTGTTATTTTATTAAACTAATTGCCTTATGAAGCAATTAATGAACTGATATAACTCTACGATTCATTCATTTTAATTATAAACTAGTTATTATAATTATAATTCAATATATTAGAATTAGAAATCAGTTCATTTACAATTTAATCTATTATGATATTCTTATTATAATTCAGTTTACTAAAATCTTGATTAACAACTATTGAATTTATTTTAATTTTTAAATCTCTTATATTTTTATATCTCTATCATCATTTAATCTCTATACTTAATTTAATAAACTCTCACATCAGTTAATTGTTATATTTTATTCTTTTTAAACAAATTATATACTTAACTAATCTATAATTATACAAAGGTTGTTATTCGTTGTATTTTTTTAAACCATACTATACATTATTAATTATTCTAAAAATTAATAACATCTATTCATGACTTGTTCTATCAAATAATTGTTAACTATTTCCATACAATATTCCATTAATTAATTGTAACTATTTTCCATACATATTCCATCAATACGACAATTAAAACCCTAACTATTTCCCAAATTAGTTTAGAGATCCCTAACTTCTTGTAATACTAGTATATACCTCAGACGCTAAGTTCCATATCAATTAAACCACATAACTTGCACATGATAGGGTAACACTAGGGATTCTCCCAACTTATTCAATACAACTAGCTTGTGTTTTCCGTTGCTTGCTAAGGTGAGTTTACATAGCCCTTTTCTTTAAACTTTTGGGTGAAACATGTTACTTGAACTTTTCAATTACTTATATCATACTTTTATCTTTATACTTCTTGTCTTAAACGATACTTTAGGAGCTAACGTTAGATACATCGTATAATCATTAACTCCGTACAAGTCAATTATAGTAGATTATAACGCTATAGATCTGACAAACCCATCCCATTTGTTTTCCGAGGATGATTGAAACATCATACATACAAACTTTTGGTTTTCAAATTGATTCAGTCATTAGGTTTGATTGTGCACACCATTTGTTCCAAAGTGTTACTTTTCACAAGATGGTTTTAGATAATTTGACATGTTATTTACTTACTTACTTATTGTTGCAAACCTATATATGCTCGTCAACTTCTTTTAGTTGACCCATTATTTTTTTTTCCACATGTTTCAGGAAATAGAGTTTCTTGATGCTTACAAGATTACTATCACATAGAAAGCTTATCGGGACTTAGATAAATTTGATATAAATTACTTTGTATTACTTGTTTTCTTGATACAAATTAATTAATAAACATTTAAATTGTAGTTCCATGTGCTTTTGTACAAATCTACCATGTGATGCTCCAATGTTTTCGTCTTCAGTTAGGATGTTACATAACTTTCTAATAATAATAATAATAATAATAATGTCGGCAAGTAAGCCAACATCATTTTTTTAAACCACAACCGCCAAATTCCACAAGTAACGTGGGACAAATCATCATTTTATTCGTTTTAAACAGGTCCACTGCTGACGGCCTTTTGTTTAACAAGTCACCAACGCAATCATTTTCTCCATCTTTAGTTTATTGATTGTAGCTTTATGACACAAAAAAAATCTATAAAAAAACGTATGTTTTATTGGTGTGTAAACGGGCTTATACAAGTTTAAGCTAGGTAAGCTCGAATCGGCTCATTTGAGCTACATATTCACATCTCGAGCTCGGCTCATTAATAACTTTTGAAGCTTAGGTCAAGTGTAGTCAAACTTTGGTATGCATTGACGTTGAACATGAATGTATGTTTTCTTATAGTTCTCATTTATCAACTAGGTAACTTTTCTTAAGACATTTGATTATGATATATTGTATTGAATTTCCTTTTCAAGATTTACCTATTTGTTTTTATTCTCATATATATAGCCGAGCAAGCCTCTTGTGGGTGATTCACAAGGAACTAATGGTGTAGCACCATCCGCAACGGTGTGATTATGTTTATAGGTTATATTATTGGCCACATATTATATTCTAACAAGTATTTTGGACCCAGACGGTTGTGGTGTGATCGTTAAATCAAACAAAGTATAGGCGTACAAGCGTTGAACCATGCACACGTGTTACGACGTGTTAACTCGTAAAACATAAACCGTTACAAAAATGAAGTTTAAAAAAAATCCAAAAGACGGTACCATTAAATTGGAAAACAATAACGTAAAATCTCAGTTTTTATTAATAAAAGTGATTTAGTGACTTCATTCTACCGAAACTATTGACAAGTAGGAATTTAAATTTAAAACATTACAATCAGATGTTACGATTGCTTTAAACTAAATTTATGATGCTTAAAAACAAATTTCTGTATTTCTAAAATTGCAGACCAAATAAGAGAATGATTATATCAAGAAAATTATGATATGCATACGAACCATTAAATAATATAAAAATCTATAGAGTGAAAAAGGTGATGCAGTTGTGACTAGTCAAAACCATGACCAATCAGAAACCAACAAAAATATAATCTTTTTTTTAAGATTTACTTGAATTTATATATAAGAATTTACATCGAGATAGATGGTAAACGGGTAACAAGCTGCGTCGCTATCCCTTTTTGAATACAAAAAGCCTTTTAAAAACTACGTCCATAGATCTCGGGTCATAACATCATTATGCATGACCTTTGAACTCGACTAAGAAGGTCCACAGCCTGCGGCGCAGGAAACCAAAAATATAAAAAACAAATGGGATGAACACGTTCTGGTTGTCAAGGCACGCTTTCTCATGTTTGGTCACTTTACCCGAAGCAGCCTTTAAAGCAGCCTGACCCACCGTAAAAACACTACCCCCTAAGCCCACAAGAGGGGAAACCCG
The DNA here is from genome assembly GCA_947069175.1 of Scalesia atractyloides. Lineage (NCBI taxonomy): Eukaryota > Viridiplantae > Streptophyta > Magnoliopsida > Asterales > Asteraceae > Scalesia > Scalesia atractyloides. Next base: position 85,415,843 of record CAMTDV010000018.1, read on the forward strand.
TGTTAGATCCACACATGCATGTTTTCCTCCTACCCATCCAAAGACCAGAATGTCAGCTGGTCGAAGTGTAGATCTCCCTTCCAACGAGTCAATTAAGAAATTAACCGGTGCCTCTTTCTTAGCAGAAATACCAGCGCGCCTAAAGATGTCAAAAAGGATATCCCTAACCAAATCATGCCGATATTTGAACCCCGGGAGCTCTCTACAATGAACTGCATGTTCCCCAAAAGAATCCAAGCACGCCTTATGACAAATAGGGCATACCTCATCAACAGAAAATAAATGAATCATGAGGCGATACTTAAGGATAGTACGGTACTCGCCGACAACATATGCTGGCCTATCCCATCTAAGGTATAGCAAGAAGAAAATCTTGTGCATGTGGTGCTCGTAGACACTCAAAAACGGCTTTTTGTCTAACGGTCAAGTCAAACTGTACCTCAATGTCATGGACAATTTTACTAAAAAGAGCAATCACCAATGCATGTTGGGCTTTAGGGGGGCGGTGTCCTTATTAGTGAAACCGCTAAAGTCAAAGCTTGGAATCGTATCACGAAGACAAGCCAAAGCACAAACATAATCAGAATCCATACCACATATGCCACTGTCTCTTAAGATGTGGTCCTGTAGCACCTACGATTGGGCCCTCGAGGCCACAAAAGAATAGGATGAAGCCTCTACAGTCGAATACAACCCTAAACCCCCAAACCTAATAGGTAAGGAAGCAAGTCGCCACTGTAAGTCTCCAAAGCAAGGACCTCCATAAACCACCAATTCCTGAATCGCCTCACGCAACCCTTTGTCAAAGAACAACGCTGCATCTTTCATGTGTACAGGTTGGCATGTCCTTAAGCCAAAGAAAAGTTTGGCAATGCCCATACAGGATCGAAGCAAGAGTAGTTCACTCTGCGGATCACCTAATTTGGGTAGAAGACGCATCAAATCTACAGCCTTAGCAGCTCTTTTCTTTACCAACCCACTAATAAAGCTTGCGTCTCTACTAATGACCCCCCTCCCCCCCCCCCCAAGAAGCTTCACCCCCACTAATAGCCTCCCAATTTCCGTTGGAAATAACCATTTACGAAACTTGCTACCTCACAAGAGGGCCAAAATAGCCCAATTTTCTTAATATTAAGTTCAAGACCCAATGTTGGACCCGTCACCTTAATGATGTCCAACACTCTAGCCACCTCTTCTGAATCTCCAATGACAGTCCCATCGTCAAGATACCAAGCCTGAAGAAGAAGCTTGCATTTATCTCTAATCTGATGCACAAAGGGGTGCAAAACAAGAGCGAAAAGAAGTGGTCCCAATGGGTCCCCTTGCTGAACCCCTGCGGTAGACCAAATGTGCCCATCTCCAAGATACAATCTTGCTGGTTGCCCGTATAGAAATTCTACCCACAAAGAAATAGAAGGGCACCTCATCCTGACCCACGAAGTAAGGCTGATCTATCCACCTGGTTAAAAGCATTAGAAAAATCTACAATAAGCATTACAAGAGACCCAACAGTGTGACGTTCATTTAAAACCATGTTGACGCTGTGTAAAATGGCCTTAGCGCCACCTGACACGCCGACCCAAACTGAAAATCATTAAGGTACTTGATCATTTCTTTACCAACACCCTTCATAGCAACCTTGGAAACCAAACGCTTCCGTATAGTGCCCATTGTAATAGGTCTAATCCCATTGTCTGGTTTTAAGGGCGGTGTAAGGGCAGTAGACGCAACAAACTCTACCAAACTCGATGAACATTTCCCCCTAACCATAAGTTGACTACCACAATGACAGCGCATAAGAGATCAGTGGCAATAGCAGACCAAGTACCTTAATGATTTTTTTGAATAGTGTTTTGTTAGAAGAAAGAAAAGTTGATAATTAACAGAGGGTAAATATCCACGATTAATTGTATTTTTTTGATTGATGATTCGATCTCATGTTTGCTGCATTAGGGTCGATGAGCTCTTGTTACACCATATTTGTTTTGTTTGGCACTAAATGAGTTAGGCCCCTAATGATACAACTTATTTGATTTTATGCTTGTTTTATATCGATTATCTTCCTTACGCGTTCGGATATTTTGTTTTGGCTTCAATAACGATTCGTTTATGTCAGTTTTGTTCATGAATTGTCTTGAGTATATTCTATTAATATCGTTATTACTTATATTATAGGTTGTGTTTATCAGCTCATATGGTAATTGACCAAGTCATGCATTGTTAACAAATTAACTCTTACATATTTCCTTTATATAAGAGTAAATTATAAGTTTTGTGTTTTATATTTATACCAAATTGCAGCCGCTGTCCTTTAGCGCAAAAGTTGACAAATTTTGTACTTAATGTTCCAAAATCTTGCATGTTTATCTTTTAGGCCAAACCCAGTTAGATTTTTTTAGTTAAATTTAGTTATGATGAAAGCTAATGCGGGGATTATTGTCATTTCGTCTCTTTAAGACTAGTTTGTAATAAAGAAAAGTCAATGAAATATAATCTCTTGTCTCTTTCTCTCTTTCACCTAAAAGTCCCCTCTCTCTTTTCTCTCTCTCTATAACACAATCTGTCTCTCTCCTCTCTAACACAATCTGAAGGCCAAGAGTCAAGACCCAAACACCATAATCACCACTGTATATCCAAATACAATTATCACCACCGTATTCCAAATATAATCGAACCTTCTCTCTCATTCTGTTATGAAAAAACAACAAGAAGAAGAAGCTGGAGACGACAAACCATAATTTCGCCGGAAACATCATACCCTAATGTCGCCGGAGCAGCAGAAGCACAACCAGACGTCTGAACACGAAGAAGAAGGACGACGGCTGATGGTGGTGTTGACAGTGGCGGTGGTAGGTGGGGTGGGGTGGGGTCGGTGGTGGCAGGTGGCGCCGGTGGGGGTTGGGTATAGAGAGAAGAGAGAGAGTGGGTCGGTGGCAGATGGTGGTGTTGACAGTGGCGGTAGTAGGTGGGGTGGGGACGGTGGTAGCTGGTGGCGCCGGTAGTGGTTCGGTATAGAGGGAGATGGTGGTTGCGGTGGTGGATGGTTGTTTCAAGGATGGGGATGGTGGTTGCAGGGGTGGGGATGGCGGTTGCGATGGTGGTTGATGGTGGTCAAGGGAGAGGGAGTGGTAAATAGCCACAGAGAGAGAGAGAGAGAGATGCAAATAGAGAGAGTTGTAGACATAATCTGATACATAATATATGAATAATAGTTATAATTATAGTATTTTTTAGGAATAATATTAAATATATATGTATAAAGACAAAAATACCCTTTGGTGAGTAGATTTAACCAAAAAAACTAACTGGGTTTAACCTAAAGGACATAACGTGCAAGATTTTGAAACATTAACTACATAACTTGTCGAGTTTTGCGCTAAAGTACAGCGCCTGCAATTTGCAGTAAACATAAAGGACAAAACTTTAATTTCACTCAAACTTCTCAATAGTCAGAGAACTATTGTTACATTTGATTTTCGTAAGAAACAGTAATCATACTCGCGCTATGCTGCGGGGGTTCCTGAAGGTTAATTATATGATAACAATGATCCTTACAAAAAATGCGAATCTACTAATATGTTTAAGTGACTTCTACCCTATTTGGCCCGTATGAAAAGATGAATATTACCTAATTGACCCGTTTATAAGGAAAATGAATACTACCTAACATCAACCCTGTAAAATCGACCCATCAAAATAAATATTGTTCTACTTAACAGGAATATACAAGTCCACCGTCAAGGTCATGAAAGAAAGTTTGTTTTTATAAAACCTATAACTAAGAAGCAGAATCAGCACCTATGCATATCTTTTGCAGAATTATTCTCAAAACCAAATGCTCCGCCTCCTAATAATCAATTCAGTAATGTATTTAGAATCGGAATGGGAAAACATCATGGGGACCCATTTGGCAAGTTCAAACACTTACAAGGAACCGTCAAGAACACACTTTCTATCTTACTTTGTTCATCATCAGGTAGTCATGGATGCCTTGGGTTATATCATAGGTGGTAATCTCATCCCGTTTATAAGCAAACAGGTCAATTCGGGCTATACTATAATGATAAGGGTTAAACGGGTAAAATAAAGTGAAATTCGTCAGGGGAAATGATTAAATTGGTTAGAAGTTGAAAAAGTTCCCTGAAATTTGTTACAACATTCTAAATCATCTTTTAATAGAAAAATATAATAAAATTCATATTATTACATTAACTATTTTCATTAGAGCAATATAGCATAGTCACAAGGAAGGATCCACTAAAAAGTGAATTTTGCCTAAGTAGCATAAGAAAGATTGTGATGATGACATGTGACACCCTTTATAAGTAGAAAGGAAGGGTATTTTGGTACTAAAATATTACGGTTCTTATAAGTAGGAGCGTGAAAATGACATGTGTCACCCTTTTTATTTTCTCATAAATACAAAAAAAAAAATCTAACACAAGAAATCAAGTATAAAAACATATAGCACAAAAAAATTCAATACAAAAAAATATAGCACAAAAAATCTAGTACAGAAAACATAGCACTAAAAAATCTAGTACAAAAAATATAACACAAAAACATTCAACACAAAAAAATATAGTACAAAAAATCTAGCACAAAAAATTAAATAAAAAAATTTAGCACAAAAAATCTAGCACAAAAAATATAGTGCAAAAATCTAGCACAAAAATGTTATAAAACATAGAAATACAACACATTTTTGTGGGTTTTTTTAGTTGTTATATTTTATATAGCAATACGATACTCGAATTAAAGATAAAAAGACGCTCGATTTTATGGTGAAAATTTTATGAAAAAATATTGTCATATAAAAAGTTATGAATGTTTAAAAAATATGGGTAGAATATGCATGTGGAGAGAGAAAGTCAATAAATTACTCTCCTCTTTTTTCCTACATTTTCATCTTAACCATTAATTTAAAAATGAAAGGTTGAGATTCCTACTCATCCTACTTAAGCAAAATAAACTTTCTATTGATCTTAAAACATAGCCACATATTAGAATTTGGAAATCTGTATTACCAGACATACATATATATTTATCTTGTGGTGGCCTAGCTAATCCTGCAAGAGCACACCTTCTACAAAATTATATTCATATACTGCATATACACTTTTAGATTTTTTGGTTTTGTTAGTTTACTAAATGTAGATTTTTATTACTTTCTAGGTTATATGTTAAAAAAATTTCAAGAGGAATTTGAGCAAGTTTGTAGCAAAACTCAAGAAAATTGGTCTTGTTTATCAATAATATCAAGGGACCAAGGTCAATTCAGGTTGTACAATATAGCCTTTACCTTAATTATTTACAACATGGATTGATTTGTTCATGGTATAACCATTGTTGACATATACACACGCAATTACCCGGAAAAAGGAATCACGACACTAAAGAAAGAAAACACGAAAAGAAAATGAAGCGTTTTTATTACAGTGACCGCAAATTTTGTTGTCAGCATGATAGAAGCTACGACCATCATCTCATAGTATTTTTTGCCCTAGTTCATCTCCTACAAATAAAGCGTAACAACAATTTAGTTAATCAGTTTACAAGTTATGAATCGAAACGATATATGTACATGCGATGACACAACATTTGGAGATCAAACACTCAAATATATACTATATAATTTGTTAAAATATCAAAATGTTTATGCTTTTGCTTACTGAATATCTGAGGGTGAATCCCTTTCTTCTAAAAGTGAAAGAAATCATTAGAAAAACACTGTAACTGTTGGTATACATTATTCCAGATTAGTTTAACTGAATAATTAATCTATCTCAAATATTATAAATTATATATATATACAATATAAATACAACGAATTGGTATACATTATTCCAATTTAACTGTTGATCGAATTTCTTAACCTGTCTTATCTTTACTTCCTGATTCTTCGGATTAAAATATTTAAGTTATAAATAATCAAATGGGTATTTAAATTAAATTTTATACATCCAGTAATTCATATTTTAATTTATAGTTGTAATTTAAGATCAATAATAATTAAGTTATTTTTTATTATCATAGAGGATATTTATATAACACCTTGAGTTTACATTTGATCAGTGGGGTAAAGTAATGTGACAGGTTCGATTGACTTTAGTTATTAACAATAACAAATATATAATTTAAAGTATTAACTACTGGAATCCTCCGTGCAATTCGGTAGGAATTCAGTTTCAACCGATATCGATTTGATTTGTTACGGTAATGACATTCTATATAACAACAAAAAAAAAACCTTAGAAATAAAGTCAATAACTTTAGAGATAAAAATTTTATGGTCATATAAAAAAATGCAGCAACTTCAATATTGTTGTCACATAAAGAAAAAAAAAACGATATTAAACTGAATACACTATGAAATTTATGCTTAAGCAGATGTTTAAGATTTAGCAGTACTGTTTTAAATTATTTATAGTGTGTGGTTTAAGCAAATTTTGTTACGTAAGATATTTTATTTATTCAATCCGTATAATACACGGGTTTATAAACTCGTAAAGTATAAATAAATAAAATAATTCTTTTATTTAATCCAAACGCTCATATGACCTTTGCAAAGTCAACAAGATCACCGATCATCACAATGTATCACGGGTTGTTCTATTCGGCCAGCCAACCCGACAACCATACCCATAAAGGGGACGACAATGTTGTCGCACCACAACAAACCTGAAAAGGGTAGCCACATGGTCACTAGCCCCACCCCTATCAACTAACACAACGAACCATTAGAAGAAGGAAAAATTACAAGTTTTGTCCTTTATCTTAATACCATATATCAGGCGGTATCTTTTTTACGAATTTTGACAGGTTTTGCACTTTACAGGGATTTTTGTTGCACGTTTTGTCCTTTACACCCAACTCAATTAAAAAAGTCTGTTAAGTCTGGTCACGTGATACGCATATGAGGATAATTTTGTCAATTTACACTTAATCTCTCTCTAAAACAACTCACCCTTATCACCACCACAATACCCACCTTCACTGCCACCACCCCACCTCAGCCTTCACTGCCACCCCACCCACCACCACCTCAGCCTTCACCGCCACCACAACAACCACCGTACCCCTGACCATCCTCCTCTTTTAATTCACACCACAACCACCTTACCCCCAATTTCAGAACGCAATCGAAATTGCAGCCCTTATTTCAAACCACAACTAACCCCAAATCAACCACCATAACCTACCCTCTCTCTGGTTTATCCCAAATCAGCCACCAAATCCGAACCCTAACCACAAATCAACCACCATAACCCTTATTTGAGACCACAACTAACCACAAATCGGAACTCTAACTCCTAATCGGCTACCATAACCCACCCTCTCTCTAGTTTATCTCTCTATCTTGCTCTGCTTCCCGGATTTTAATTTGAAGGTTGTGGCAGTGGGCTGTTGCGACTGGATTTGACGTGAGTGTGGTGGTCAGAGATGTTGACGATGACGAGTGGTGGAGTTTGAAGGTTAAGCCGCTGATGACGCCATTGGTGGTGGTTGTTTGGGTGGTGACTGAGGTTGATTAGGGTTTTGTTCGGTGGTGATTTTGTCATTGAAGAAGGGGCTTGAAATTTTCCATCGAGTCGATTTGGATTAAAGCTTTTGTTGCGATGCTGGATGGTGGTTGTGTTGCTGGATGGTGATTGTGTTGCTGGATGCTGGTTGAGGACATGGTAGATGGTGGTGTTGATCATGGGTTTTTAGAAAGAGAGAGAGAAAGTAAGGCTATATGGGTTTTTATAGGGAGAGAATAGAGTGGGTGAGAATGGAATGGAAGAGTGGAATTTATGTATTTTATTAAAAAAGGGTTTATTTATATATTCAGATGTTAAAAGACAACAATACCCTTACATGGGTCCATATGATCATTATTAACCTACATACACAAAACCCATGGCTGGGAATAGTGTCAGGATGTTTCCTGGCACCTGGTGATTGGGCGGCGAAGGCGGCAAGTCAGGCTGTTGCCTGGCACCCGGTGATTGGGCGGCGAAGGCGGCAAAGAAGCTTACAGTTTTGCCCTCCAATCTTTGTTCTTATTTCCGTAGGGCAGGTCCCGCCAAAACCACTGCTGCAGGCTCAACGGTTCCGACCCTCTATGCCAAAAAACCACCACAATCGCCATGGCGAGGAATGACTTGCACTTTATCACTGGCTCGTATCGTCGGTAGCTGAAATTACAGTTTTACCCTCGCTTCAAAATCACATTATCCCCACGATTCAGTTTATTTTAACCAACACTATGGCACAAGGAGGAAGCTCTTGGTGACGGCAGATAGATCCACACGCACAAAAGAGATTGTCGCGGTTGCATGTGGTGTTGGAATGTGGCGATGGACTAGCGGTGACGATGGCGGTGGATCGGGCATGTGTGTGAAGAAGAGGGAGGAAGAGAGAGAAAGAAGGTTGATAAGCCAACTGCAGGTTAAAAGAGGCGACCTACGGCATCTACCGCCGGCAGCAGAAACTATTCTCGCAAAGGGAGAGAGAGTACCACAGTGGTGGTTTTGGAATGCCGGAGATCTTGCCGGTAGTGCCTGTAGAACAAGCCTGCGTGTTGTGGTGGAAATTGCAGTGCCGGTAGAACAAGACTGCGTGTGATCTTGCCGGAGAAAGGAAAACCGGCAACAAGGATCTTGCCGGAGAAATGTTTCTCTCTCTCTGTAACTTTTTTTTTGATAGGTGAACTTCACAACAGACGGTTAATTCACACCTGCTAGTCGCAGACCCGTCACCCCACTTATTACCAAGGACTATGTTTGTCTAAACCGGGTCCACGCCTTGGTCGAATGTGGCTTGGCTATCCCCCTGCCACTTGACAGGAGTTGCACCCTCCACAAGAGTCTACTCTATTATGAAAGCCAACTCTCTGGAGTAAATGTGCTGTAATAGAAAACTCGGGATGGCTCCGGATTTTGAACTTGTGATCAAGCATCTACCTGTTCATTACCATGACGACTGGGCTGTGAACCTGAAAGTCCTACAATTGATCTCCAAGGAGATTTTTTTTATTTTACTATCTAGGGTTATAAAAGTATGTGTACTCAAGCCACGTATAAAGCCAGCTCAAAAGTAGTGTACTCAAGTTATAACCACGTGGGTGGTGATTTAAACTTGACTGAAACTATTAATTATGTAAGAAATTTAATTGCAACGCCACAACAAAGGTTTTAAAAATTTATTTTCAAAGTTTCCCACAGTAAAACGATGATTCCTATTTTCCTACATACATAATATTCAAATTGCGGTTAAAAGAAAACTAACATCCAACTAAATTATTATTTGGACAGGTGATACCAGATATTTTTTCTTAAATATATAACCCGTTAATCATCATTATCAGAGAAATAAACAAAGTGTTCATATTTTCTTGGATGAGTCGGATTAAAAAAAGTTGATTATTATTGCATCTAAACCATGAATATGATGACACAATCATCTAAAGGCTACAATTAACAGGAGATTAATTTCCATGGATGAATGTAACATTTTTTATTGTTTTTTTATATAAAAGTATGGTAGGGTTTTTTTTTTGCAAAATTATAGTAGTTTTTTGTTTTAATTAGTTAACTCAGTGTAATTTTTATTCATGTCAGGCAGCTGCCTGGCACACGTTCATTTGTCCTAAGAAATTACGATTTTGCCCCTGTTTAAAATTATCGTTTTCCCATCGTTTTTGTTTTTTTAGCATAAGTATGGTAGTGTTTTGTTTTAATTGATTGAGTTGATGTAATTTTTTTAGATCGTGTTATGAGTAGTATGTACAGCAAATCGAGACACAGACGTACATGCTATGAGAGAGGAATATTCGACTTAGTGCCCCGCAACGCGGGCGAGGCAAACACTAGTATTTAACAAAAAAAACTAACTAGGTTAGGGCCAAAGGACGTAATGTACAAGAGTTTTTTTTGATAAAGTGCAAAACATGTCAACATTCGTTGAAAATGACACCACCTGAAAAATGGTGTTAAGATAAAGAACAAAATGTATAATTTTTCTTTAGAAGAAAATAATAAGTTAGAAATCATTTAATTCTGTGCCACATTATTGCCTTTTGAATAGGTAGACCTAGAAAATAAAATAAGCAGCATTGTTTCCCATTCAAGGGTCAAGCGAGACCACCAATTAAATAGTCCAATACGTTTCGAATTTTGGGTATTCGGCCGTCTAAGTCGTTATCTATCCAATGGAATTTTAGTTCAATGATGGTGATATGATCCATTTTGGATATAAAGGTGATTAACCTTTCTTTTAACAATAATTTTTAAATACTCTATTATATATACATACATAACTACATGCATGCACATGTAGAATTGAACTTTTTTTTTAAGAAGGCGATATCATTGAAAACAGAAGATGAACCTAAGCAAGGTGCTCAAGGATTTAACAAAAGTCAAATTACAAACAAAACAAGTTAACGTCAATCCCTACGTTGCGGCGACATGTTGATATAATGTTTTAGCATTAATATATAAGGAATCGAACTTTTTTTAAGTTTCTTCAAAACATTATATTCATTTTGCTTTTAGTCCCGGCCTACAACACAAAACCAAAAAGTTTTTAAAGATTATGTTATGTCACGCTAAACTGTTTGAAAATAATATTCTTGAAATTATATACGATTAATTTTATTCTCAAATTTTATTTCAAACTTATATGTTAAATTAATGCATAACATAATACTAAAAGTTATACAAATTCTGAAGTAGAGACTGAAAACAAAAGTTTATATATTATAAATAATAGGTATTATTTTCTATAATCTTTTTAGGGTAGAAAATCATAACAATTGACATAATAATTTATTTTTTATTTTGTTAAGTTAAAATATATAGTAATGTATCCATATTAATGCTAGGTAGATTTTTTTACCTAAAGGAGCACAATTTATTCATTCAGATTGATATATTATATTAACGCAGATTGATGTCAATATAAAAAATAACATAAAAAGTAAAACTCAAAGTTTAAGAAAATCACCGACCACCTATGTAAGAAAACCACTGCCTTCACCCAAAACACACACACTCTCTCTCTCTCACCGCCACCACATACAGCAAACTCACACCCACTTCGCCACCACCCACAACAACAAAGTCATAGAAAATTCTCGGGTATTTTAATTTAATTTATTTGACTTTGAATGCAACAATTAACCGAACAGAATCAAAGCAACAATTACCAATTAAACAGTCCTAAAGAAACCAATTAGATTTTAAAATCAAAGCAACAACTACCATCAACAACAATTACAATTATCAGGTATTGTAATTTAATCTATTTGACGTTGATTAACCAAACCAAATCAAAGAAACAACGTCCACCACTCCATCGATAAACCGACATGACCATTACAATTATAATATCCAACCGACATTCTAACCGTATAGGGATACACTAGTTCTGTTACCGTACAAGCGTACACCAATTCCTTCGATTAACCAAACCGATTCAAACTCAATTAACCAACGTGTCTTTTTTGTTAAACACACGTGTTTGTTCCGATGTAACAATTATGAAATTTTAAACGACATGTAATTGATGGTTCACATTTGTTTGACATAGTATAACCCTTTGTGTTTGATTCTATAAACTGAAACACCTCTATTTATTCCATCCAATGTCCATTAATCCAGCCATAGCATTTATACACAGGTAAGATAACGCCATGATGTCTCCCACTGCCTTTGAAACCTGAGTTGTTTTGTTCTTGAAAATCAAATTGTTACTGATTCTCCACAAAATCCAACATGTTGTAGCAACAATTATATGAATCACCTTCTTTTTCGCCTTTTCTGTTCCATAGTCATTTAAGTATTTTAGAAGTTCCACCACACTTAGTAGGTATCTCGGCCAAGGAATCCTAACCTACAGCGATAATGCTACCCACACTTGGTGAGCAAACTCACAAGAAATCAGCAGGTGATCCACTGATTCTTGAGCCAAGTTGTAAAGGGCACATGTTACTGATGGAATTAGGACATTTCTAGTTGTGAGAGCATCCCATGTAGGTATCCAGTTCAGTGCCACACGCCAAAGGAAGCAATTTCTTTTCTATGGGGTCCAGTTAAGCCACTTAAGCCGCTGTAGAAATTTTGTCTCCGGGATAAAAGGCATTCCATCCAGTTCTTTCTGAGATTACAAACTCTAAAATCTTCACTCGAACCTCCATCTTTCCACATCCATCTATCTGCATCATTACCCATGTTAATGTTGTCCAGTAACATTACCAAATATGCCCATTGTTGCATATGTCTAGCTTGCATTATGGGTTTGAGCCGCCCCATAACCATAAGACTTTATCATGAATGAGGTTGTAAGTTTGCTGCACCAAATAGTAATTTTCTATTTCGAGATTAAAGAGGTTCAGAAACTACTCACTCTGGTGTTGTTCCCTACCCATTTATCCAACTAGAAAAATACCTGGTCTTCGCGACCCATCTTTAGTTCCAGCCTGATGACAATGCTTTTCCATATGCCTCCCAACGAACTTTTGAGAGTATAGGCGGATGGCTTTCTCCCCCCCCCCCCCCCCCCAATCACAACCATAATGACCTTACACCATAATGTAGGATGTCTCGTTTTTTAACCTTGCAATCACTTGACCATTAAAGCCTTGTTAATTGATGTGTACAAAATGCAACATATAAATAACATCAATAGAGGCATAAAATCAACCTTTTTTAGTACCAATGTTGGAAAAATCACGTTTCGTTGTTCCTTTTAAATTTACAGATCCAAAAGAGCTTAAACGAACAAAAGGAGCAAATCAGTGCCTAAAACCAACACAAAATACAAGAAGAAGGAATAACGTGATATGCCCGACCCCTCGGCAACATCCCAAGAACAAAAACAAGAGAAACAGAAGCCCACCACGGGGCCGTGTCCACCTAGACATGGGCCGTGGTCAGCTAACAACTCCTACACAAAAGACAAAATGCAGAATTCAAGCCAACACGGGTCGTGTCCACCCAGGCACGGTCGTGGTCAACGCTTAGATTCGCCAAATCTTTAGAGTACAGCAATACTCTGACCACGAGGCCGTGTCCAGGACACGATGTTGTGTGGGGCCCTCTGAGACAACTGCATATAATGATGGAAGAGAAAGGAAGTGGCCACGGGCCATGTCCAGCGGGCACGGGGCCATGGCCGGGGCTCTGTTCTGACTAAAATAGGGGTGCTTGGTTTTCTTCAAATGCATCCATTGGCAAACCACTTCTCTCTCACTTTGCTAACACTCCACCACCACTATAACACCAACACCCACCACCATCATCCATCTTCCATCTTTAGAGTGTGTAGTAGTCTCGGGATCCTATCTTGTCTATTTGTATTTCATTTTTTTATCTTTTATTTTATGTTCAATTTTATCTTTAAAAACTTTTATAAAAAATTTGTATCAATTAGACGTTGACGCTAAACCGGTATTAAAAGCTTTTGTGTCCTTGGAGGACCTCAGTATCTTACCAACACTATGCTACACTCGCGATGGGTGCACTTGCCCTAGTGTGTGTTTAGTGTTAGTTAATATCGTGTTTTATAAATTTAATACATAACTAATGCGTAAAACGGACTCAATATATCAATAAAATCATGACATGCTTGACACGCATCAAGTTTTTGGTGTCATTTCCGGGGACACAAGGATTTTAAGAAAGTTTAAAATTGACGCCCTAATTGTTTTTAACAATTTTCTTTTTAATTTTTAGGATTTTTTCTCTTTTTCAGCAGAATCTGCGAATTCTGCAAGATGCAGCACAGGCCGTGCTCGGTCAGACACAGGGCCGTGTCCAGCTTCTTACTGATAGTTTTGTTTTCTGAGTTACAGAAGAGTAACCACGGGGCCGTGCCCAACTCCGCTGTAATTGGGATCCAGAAAACATAAACTGTAACCCTCAACACGGGCCGTGGCCAATAACCACGGGGTCGTGGTAAGCTATCTGATCAACAACACTTTTTCTTTTTTATCGCAGAACTCAGAACTCGATCGCATGACCTAAAATCTCTACACGGTGCATGAGCTCCGGTTCCAAAAAAGACATAAAAGAACCTCTAGACGAACTCGAACGCTTTATAAGAAAAAGACTAAAAGCCAAAACCAAGGGTAAGCTTCGGGAAAACAAATCCCAGTGGCGGATCAACGTACCCTAATGGATTACTTACGGCCCACGATCGGTAATCATGGTGCCGCCATCAACCCACCCAACGTTGACGCTAACAACTTGGAGCTTCGGTCTCACTTAATACAAATGTTCCAAAATTCCGCCACATTCCACGGCCTACCCGATGAAGATCCCCATTTACATATTACCAACTTTTTGGAAAAATGTGACACTTCTCGGATTAATGGAGCATCAAACGATGCCATCCAACTCCGAATGTTCCCATTCTCACTAAAAGACTGAGCTAAGGCTTGGCTAAACACCCTCCCAAGTCGATCGGTTAACACTTGGGATGAACTTGCCCAAAAATTTCTATACAAATATTTTCCGCCCTCTTAAACCGCTAAATTAATGACTGAAATAAACACTTATTCACAAGAGGACGGGAATCTTTGTATGAAACTTGAGAAAGATTCAATGAGCTATTGAGAATGTGCCCCCATCATGGTCTAGAAGTGTGGCAGCAAGTATCTACTTTCTATAATGGACTTCTGCCACACATATGGAAAACACTCGACTCGAGCTCCGGGGGTCTCCTAGGTAATAGACGCCCAACCGAAATTTACAATCAAATTGAGGAAATTGCTCAAAACAACTTTCAATGGCACACCCCCCGAGGCACAAAATCTATTGCCCCAGGAGCCCACAAAGTGGACGAAAACACCTCTTTGCAAGCCCAAACAGAAGCCTATCTTAAAAAAAAACTAGAAATATCTAAAACTGCCTCGGTTATGGCTTGTGAAGGGTGCGGTAGGCCACACGAAAATTGGAGTTTATGAAAGAAATGGAAAATCAAAGGGAAATGGTAAACGACTTGGATAATCGACCTAGACCACTGGGACCCCCAACGAACACCTACACTCCGGGTAGGTAAAATATAAATTTTACGCCAGGCATAAAAAAAACTTGCATCAGTCAAAACTACCGACTCGACAATTTTTTTTAAAAATATTTTGTTAATTTTTTTGCATCAGTCATCTACGTTTTTGCAAAAAATTTTGGCCCGACTCACCCCGGATCAAAAAGTTCTCGCGGTTCTCGCAACTTTTGGTGGTTCTCATTTGAACCGAATCCTATATATATATATATATATATATATATATATAGCTTATATAATACTTCTAATCTAAGACCATCAAGAGTATTCATATATTCTCATATAAGTCAAGCATGGAGGATTAACCTCATTGTATGATTCACCAATGCAAAAATCATCACTAGGATGATTCGGATGGTCATGAATGAATAGGAAATGTACAACTAATTACTATATCAAATAGTCAAGTAAGCTTTAACCCGGGTGAGCCATTACCGACATAGAAAGAGTTAACTAAGTGTCGGAGGCTAGACATAGTTAAATCACCTTAAGTCTAGCAAACTACATGGGATAGTAATGGTAAAACGTCAACTGAGGTGGTAGAATGAAGTTAGGATAGCCAAGGCTTGCAAGTATTCAAACCTTGTACCATAACACAAGCATTGCCATAAGAACTAGGGTAGCCTTAGTTGGTTTCACACTTGTGGGTTATCTAAACCCTAACAAAACAGAAAGTTTAGAGGTGTTTGCACCTCTTAAACTCATAAGAATCTATTCCCAACAAGTCTCATAACCTTAGATAGGTTCAAGAACAAGTAGGAACAAGATTAAGTCAAGAAAAACATAGTTTGAAAAAGTTTAACAAAATTTCTTCCAAAACAAAAGTTTGGACCTCAAAATGGAGATGTTCCACCTCGGTTTACCATGGCAAACCTATGGAAACACTTCTACAGGTGTTCCAAGCTTTATACAGGAAGAAGTGAAGAAAATGGAAGAAAAGTGAATTTGTACTCACTTTTGCACTTAGAATGTTTCTGCCTTGAACTTGAAATTCCATAGATTTGAGAGTGTTTTGGAGGTTTAGATGACTTTGGAAAGTGAAAATGGGTGAGTGGAGGCTTACTTTTATAATGGTTAAGTAGGGTTTTGTGTTTAATGGAGGTTTGAAGATGATTGGGTAAGAAGGGAGGTGGAGAAGATGACCAATCTGCTGAAGAGAAACAACTCGTTGCAGGTCCAACCCCCGTCACATTACATGAAGGTAGTAGGGGGAGGGCGTCAAGTGACGCGATGCCTTCTTTGTCCGAAGAAAGTTTGTTTATTCACAAATCAGCCTCTAAACTTCCTATAAGTTATCATTTCATGCCTAAACTTGGTATTTAACATGTTTTCAAGTATATAGAACGTATGTAAGTATAATTCAAGTATCGAGGATGCATGTACGAATGTTTGCATGTATAATAAGCACCAGTTTGCGTATAAATGATTAAATTGTAAGTATAACAAGCGTATTTAAAGTATAAATTTCATTACGATCAAAGTCTCCGATTACAAAGTTGGAAATGAAATGCGAATACGATACGAATACAAGTTTCCAGAAATAGAAATACGGTTAGACTTTCTAAATACGGAAAGCACAAAATGCGAAGCGTTATACAAACCACCTCACCCACAACCCACTCCGTCCATTTCCTATATATATGCCTGTCACAACCATACCTATGCCCAAAACCCAAAATTCATGCATATTTACGCCCCAACCCAACCCAATTCAGTCCCAAACCAACCATTCTCAAACAGCCCAACTCCTATCTCATGGCTACCTACCTCACCCCCTTCTTACTTATTCTCGTAGGTCTCATTACCTATTCCCATCTAACCCTCTGCCACAAACTCAGTCGGTCCCACATCCTCAACCACCTACACGCTCCAAACACACGTGTGCTATGGAGGGCATAACCAAGCCTAAACAATTGTTCAATCTTAACACTTCCACAATTGTTCCAATTCCAAAAACTCTACAGGTTTCCTTGTTTATACCGAAATGGTTTAATGCTATCAACGATGAATTTAGTGCATCTATTAAAAATGAGACATGTGAGCTAGTTCCTGGTCAACCAGATATATGAATATAATCCATAGTATGTGGCTATTTAAACATAATTTTAAATCTGATGGGATTCTTGAAAGATATAATGGTCGCTTGGTTTGTGATGGCACAAACCAACAAGTTGGCATTGATTGTGGAGAAACATTTAACCCAGTTTTCAAATCGGCTACCATATGGTTGGTTTTATCTTTCTCCCTTTCTCAGTCTTGGTTGATTTTATCAAAGATTTCACCAACGGCTTTCTTCATGGGAATCTAAGTGAAACATTTTATATGTATCAACCAATGGGGTAAACAAGCACCACAAGCTTGGTACCAACATTAAAATTTTTTTTTTCATCTTATAGGGCTTCACTCAGAGTACAATTCTAGTTTATATACCGTCATGGTCCTCATACAACAGTTTTACTAATATATGTTGATAAAATCAATCTCACTACTTAGTCTGAAGACCTACTTAAGCAATTAATGTCTATTCTTACTGGTGAATTTGCTATGAAAGATTTGGGACCGTTGATATATGTTCTGGGCATCTCTGTCAGTCGCATTGGTAATCACATGTTCCTGTCTAAGTAGGCTTACACTAAAGATCTCATTCACCATGCCGCCATGGACTGCTTGTAAACCTGTTGGAATTCCGGTTGATACTCAATCAAAGTTAAGTGATACTTTAGGTGTGTTATTTGATGACCCGACCACTTATGGTAGTCTTGCAGGGCCTTAAAGTATCTCATGTTAACTATGCCCGACATCACATAGTTTGTTCAAGAAGTTCGCATGCACATGCGTTCTCCAAAGATAGAACACTGGAAGCGCCCTAAAACGGATTCTCAGGTATGTACGAGGCACGTTGGAATTTGTACTTCATTTGGGTCTTGCTCTTAATATATCTTTGCTTGCACACACTGATGCTGATTGGGTCGGGTGTCAGACACTCGCTGTTCTGCTTCTTGCTATTGTGTGTATCTAGGGGACAAACTTCTCTCATGGTCCTCTAAAAGTCAGTCCACTATCTCTCGTTCTAGTGCAGAAGCTGAATATCGGGGAGTGGCCAATGTCGTCGCCGAAATTGCTGGCTACGGAATCTGCTTCCGGAGCTTCATCGACCGCTCTCCCGTGCCACTCTTGTCTATTATGACAACATGGGTGCGATTTATCTGCCAGGCAACCCAGTACAACACCAGCGCACTAAGCACATTGAGTTAGACATTTACTTTGTTCGTGAACATGTTCAATGGGGTCGAATTCGGGTTCTTCATGTTCCATTTCACAACTAGATAGCCGATATCTTTACTAAAGGTCTACCTAAGGTTCTATTTGATTATTTTCGCTCCGGTCTCAACATATGACCTCATCCTACTTCGACTGCGTGAGTGTAATAGCATTAGCATGTATATTTGGAATATATTGTACTATTAATATTTGCGAATCTCTATACATATTTAGGAGATTCTATTGTATCTTATTAATGTTGGTTTAATGTTTAATAAGAGATCACCTAGGATATTACATTTTCCTACAAGCCTAATTAGAGTTTCAAACAATTCAATTGAATAAATTATTTAAAGAGTTTGGTTTGTACTAACAGTTTGTAATCCCATATGTAAACCCGAATTATTCAAATATTACTAGTTGATGCCTTTAAACAGTCATTATTACATATGATTAATGTTTTTCTAATAGAATGTAACTTTAGTTCTTGCAACTGTAAACAAGATATTTGACCAGGTAGACGGTCCTATTTGAAATACTTATTAATTTTGCGTGCATATGCAGTAAGCTTCATAAGTGATGGGCATTTGGGTTAGAATCATTCCGATATGTTACTGAATCGTAAATAGAGTTCAAGTTCGAATTGGGAGTTGGATTCAACTATAGATTATTCAACGTCAATCGAACTTTGATTGTAGGATTTCGGCTTAGGGGGGTAAGGCGCGTTGCTAGTGATGGAATTCCATCACTCACAACATCCAATCACCATACGCCACGTCATCAAGCTAAATTCCATCACTAGTGATGGATTTTACTAGGGGTGCCCCTCACTAGTGATAGGTTATTTTTTAATTTTAAATTATAAATTAACAATAAAACAATAAAATTATAAATTATAAAATTCATTTAAATAAAAAACAATATTTCTAAAAATACAACTAAAAATAAACATATAAAATTAAAAAGATACATAAACAAAGCATACTCTTCGTCTGAATCTGGAAATTCCAAACCTAAAGAACCTACAAGTTCAATTAAATCATATTTCAACCGAAAGTGAAGTTCTTCATTAGGCAAGTCTTGTTGGACATTTTCTAGAACGGGATCTTGTATTAGAGGATCCGGCACCCAATCTGGAGATATTGCACGCTCGTCTTCTTTAATTAGCATATTGTGCAATATGATACATGCATATACTATGCTATGGATTGTTTTTTATTCATCGCACGAACTAGTCGGCCTAGTATCCCCCATCTTGAACGCTTTTTCTTTAGGCTCGATAGGAAATGAAAGGGCTTTCACAAAAAACATACAATGATGGGTAGATACCAGCCACAAGTAGAAAGCCTCGTCTGTAATATTTTTCGTTAACCATAAACGGACAAAAAAGTGCGGTATCACTGTTCATAGTTCATTTTGATGATGCTGGTTGTTATGTGCTGAAGCCTGGGTTCAAGATTCCCAAAGAATGGATTCTATTGTCGACTCCAAGAATTAATGATCTTTATATTCTTGACATGAGCCAAGCGATTACTATGACTGCACAAGTTACATGTTTCGTCTATAAAGCAACCGAAAAGGAATCTATCTCTTGGCATAGAGGTATGGGACACATTCACTTGAGGAAAATGAATCATTTGGTGGAAAACAACCTTGTGAATGGTGTACCAGTAAAGAATTTTCATCTTCAAGACGTCTGTGTTTCGTGCATGAAAGGAAAGCAAGCGAAGAAATCACATCCTATCAAGAAAGTCAACATGTTAACATGCCACTTGAACGTCTTCATATGGACCTTTTTGGACCTATGAAACACAAGACTACTTTTGGCGACGCTTATTGTTTAGTTGTTACTGACGACTACTCACATTTTTCTTGGATAGCAGTGATGGCACACAAGAGTAAGACTCCAGAAATCCTCAAGAATCTCTTTACTCTCATTGAAAATCTGTATAAGCAGCGAAAATGGCACTGAGTTCAAGAATCGGGTTATGGATGAGTTCTGTACTTCAAGGGTATTTTGCATGAAACAGTTCCTGCTATACTCCACAACAGAATGGTTTCACTGAGAGGAAGAATCAGACGCTTATTGAAACTGCAAGAACAATGTTGGTAGAGTCGCAACTTCCAGTTCAGTTTTGGGGGGAAGATGTGGCTACTGCTTGTTACATGTTGAACAGAGTTCTTACAGTTAAGAGACATGGAAAGACTTGCTTTGAACTGCTACATCGACGGAAACCGGATGTGTCATACTTAGAACCTTTTGGAGCTCCATGCACTATGATTGAACAAACCGATAAATTTGGGGCAAAGGCGATCGAAGGGTTCTTTCTTGGGTATGCTACACCAAATTTTAGAGTTTGGAATCTATCTACACGAAAGATTGAAGAATGGGGTGAAGTTAAGGTTCAAAGCTACACTGAGTCTGTTAGAGCTCGGGGTGATCCGTGGATGTTTGACTATGATGGTCTTTTTGGCTCCTTTAATCTGCCAACTTTGATGAAGCTTCTGCAGCAGCACAAATGTTACTAGAGAGTGATACTGCAATTGTTTCGTCATTAGTGCGACCGATTATTGTTAATCCTAAAGCTTCAACTTCGGTTCACAATATTGGTCCAAATGAGGTGTTTGAAGATGCTGCAGATTACAACGTTTCGTCTGAAGATGAAGAATATCATGATGCAAATGAAGCTACATCAGTTCCTGTTCAAGGTGTCCCTGATGGTGTTTATGTGGAAAGCAATGTTGGCACTGGGGAAGGTAATGCTTCAACATCTTCGGCGATGCCGATATTGATTTGGTGGTTGATCTGAACTTCAACAATTGGTTATAAATGCTCGTGTTCCTTGAAGAAACCCTAGATCAACTAGACCGGAATCTATGTAGATCTATGGATTGGGCTCTGCATAAAATGGTTAATCCTTCGTTTTGGTTTCGAGATGATGGCGGCTGCAACTGTGTTGCAACTGATCCTGCAAAACAGAACACCGTCAGCTCGCCACGGGGAGAAGAGGAGTTCTCTCCGTGACCACCCTCTGGCGTAAGAATAAGTACAGGTAGTCGGAAATAGTTTAAGTGAAGTAAGAGAGAGAGAGTAAGTGATAGTGAATACCTCCTACTTGTAGTCCAAGTTACTTATTTATAGCCGGATTTTGGGCGCCAAAATGAGAGATGTTGATCTTAACGGAATGTTTCGCCACTCCATTAAGTTATGTTATCTGTTAGTGCACACGGATCGTGAGCTCATCCACGGTTAGGGAGATGCCACGTGTCGTCATGAAATCACTATCTTTTATTGATGTGAGCATGCTATCACCGTGATCTCTCGATCGTCCCAGATGCTGCCATATGGCAATTGGTTATAACTGAAAAGATGCTTGCACGATTGGGTGTTAGTGGCTTTTAGAAGATATCAAAACTGTAATCTATCTGTTGCTCGCCACGTGTGCATTCTGTTACAACAGAAAAGATTCCCTTTACCTCTTCATAAGCTCAAGGATTTGTGCCAAGGGAAAGCTTCTCAGGATTAACTGTTTTCTTGCGCGAGCGGAGCAAGGTAGTTAACTGAACCTCTTTCCTTTCTCCGCTGTTGGCGCAACGTTTACTGAGCTCTTGCTTTGATATAAACGTCTGCGCAAGGTTTATGAGTGAAGAGTTATCCAAGAAAACGATCAAGGTTAACTTTGAACCTTGCGCGAGCCAGCGCAAGGAAGTTAAATGATATTTTCCCTTCTTGGATACCTGGCGCAGAGTCTAGTGACTCTTTCTTTAGCAAGGAAGCCTGCGCAAGGTCTCCTTGGCAATTAACAATGGGTATGGTTCCCTTGCTTGGCGCAAGGTTTTTGGGACCACACCCCTTCAAGTCCCCTCAGTCCAGTGTTGCTCCTATGTAAAAGTTAAAAGTAGGTGGAGCACTGGACTTAAGATAAGTATGCTGCGCTGAACGGGGCTGGTCCTTTAGTGTTTTTTGCTTCTTGGTGACGTGTCGTATGTGAACTTTGAAGACTTTTTGAATTTCAAATATATCTGGACACGTGTCGCTCATCCAAATAATGTAGTTGGTGTAAACGCATGTTCTTGAGACGTGGTGGTACTGTTGACAGGCTGTCAACAGTACGTGTCCCACTGCATTCATGATAATTCGGCGACACTCGCACGCGTGGGGGTAAGTATTGTTCGCCACTCGCCCTTTCAGTTACCTGGGAAGGTGTAATGGTCGAAAAGTCACTGTTGTCACGTCTAGCATTAATTGCGATTGGTATATAAAGGGAATCGTCGTTTCCATTCCTCACACCTTTGTGTTTTTTGAGAGAAATAGCTGTTCATAAATTCAGGGGACCTTCAAAGTTTTCCGATTATTATTCGAAGTCTATGTCATGGCCACCGGTTCGAGCTCTGCTGATATGCCGACGACATCAAGTTTACCACCGTTAAAGTGGAAGAAGGAGGATTTTGACAACCTTGCTACCAACTTTTTGTTTGCTCCGTCTTGGAAGGCGTTTTTCAGGCAGAGAATGCCATGGCGGCCGATGCTCCGGCCAGTTATATTACTCTATTCTATGATTACTTTGCCGAGGGCAATTTCCGGCTTCCGGTGACCCACTTCATGCTGGAGATCCTTGATTATTATAAGTTCCATATTTCCCAACTGAATCCGATGGGGATGGTGAGGATCCGACACTTTGAGTTCGTATGTCGGTCGATGGGCATAGTTCCGACAGTGGAGAAATTTCGAGTTTTCTATCAACTCCATTGTGTATTAGGCTTCAACTCTTTTCAACAACGTGTACAAGCGAAATGGTTGTTGTTAGTGCCACCCAAATCCTACCATGACTGGAAACAGAAATTTTTCTGATAAAGGCGGCTGTGATCCCGATGAAGATGACTTTCTGGGCCGGTGACGATATAGAGCTGGAAACCCTCCCCATACCTGTCGACGAGGTGTGGTACCAGGACATTAAAGATGTGCCCAACATTGTTTTGCCGTAGAGGGCCCTCATCGCTGCTGGGATGAGTATTTTCTGGGAGAAAGAACGCCGGGAAAAACCGGTGTACACTGAAGACGGAACTAGTACGTGACCGTTTAACTTCCTAGTAATACCTTTTAATAGATATGTACTGATGCAAAAATATTTGTGATACAGTTGCGCCGCCCATTGCTGAGGGTGAGGATACATGGTTCTCGCAAATCCTGGGGAACTTTGAGCTGCCCAAGAAGGAGGAGCTGGAGGCGCAACCGTCCTCTGCGACTGGTAAGTAAAACCTTGCAAGGCCTAAGTTAATATTGCAATATTACTGTTGAAAATATTTTCTAAGTAATATTGCAATATAACTAATGGCGCAACCTTTGTTCAATATTATTGATTATGTAGGTGATTTGCTAAACTTGGGCGTAGGTCCTGACTTGAAGAAGAAAAAGAAGCCCAACTGCTGCTGCAGCTGCTGAACCTCCTCCTTCCAAACCAGATCAAAAAACTAAGCCATCAGCTGCTGTGAGAGCTGAGGGTAAGAAAGGTATGCGTCTCAGATCTGACTCTTGGTGTGATTACGTGGTGGTGTCAGACTCATTAGAGGGTCTTGTGCCTGTAGGTTTGAGGAAACCAAAGCCAGAACCTATTGACACATCTTCTGTCCCAGCCTCAAATCCAGATGATCCTTTGGAGATCCCTTCAAGCCCTGAAGAGGCGCTGAAGCGTGGTTCCAAGAAGAGGAAAGAATCTGAGACTGCACCACCATCTCCACCAAAAAAGGCTGCGCGACCGCACATTGGAAAGAGAGGCAATTTAGAAGCTTTTGCAAAGAAGTTTTCTACTGGTAAGGTTTGCTTAAACATTTATTTGCAAGTTATTTGCTCGCTATTTTTCTTACCTTTATATTTGATCACAGCGAAATGTGTGAAGATAACTCCACCGTCATCAACAACCTCTACGCCAGAGCAGGCGCATGTTGAAAAAGAACCAGTTGCAGAGCCTATCATTCTTGGCATGCCACAGACGGCTGCAAGTGAAGAAAATAAAACAACTGTTGTTGAAGATCCTACTGGCGAGCAGGTTAAAAATACTGCTCCTGATGCCACGGAGAATCCTACTGGCGAGCAGGTAAAAGATACTGCCCCTCCAATTGTGGAGACTGAAACTGCGGCGCAAGAGAACGGTTGTCTCTCCTACTCATGCTGAAAAGATAAAGTCAATGATTAAGGGAATGGATCCCTCCGCTAGCCAAGGGTTTTTCTCGTTTTCTGACGATCCTGAAGAGGAGTCGCCTATTCGTCCTGAGGAAACTCTTGGGGACTATTACTACCGAACTTACTCTGCTAAGAGGGCCTCCGCCGTTCATGAGCCAGTGTGGAAGTTGAAACAAAGTGACACCTTTATCGACCTGCATGCTTGCAGGGAATGGTATAAGGGAATTTATTCACCGGCGGAGGTGAAGCACCAAGAAGACAAATCTCATGATCAAATGAGACAGCGCAGGCCTCATTGTAACCCATCGAATCGTGCACGAGTGGCGCAGCATGAACAAGGACTGGGATGAGTTTGAGTCCAAACGATTCAAGGTTGGAATCGAGAGTGAGAAGTTGGGGAAGATGAGGGTTGAGCTCGAGGCGGAGAAAAGTAAGTTTGAGGATGAGAAGAAGACCGAGGAATGGTCTGCGCTTGCGTGGAAACGCAAGTATGAAACCGTTTCTGCACAGCACGCTGAAGATCGCAAGCGCTTTGTAGAGGCTTGTGATGTGATAACAATGAAAAAATCTCTCTTCGTAATGAAATTGAGAAACTTAAAAAAGAGAAAGCTGATGCGGTTTCTGCTGCAGAAGAGGCTCGTTCTCACAGGGAAAGAAGCGAGCAAAATGAGGTAGCGACCAAAATGACTCTCTTCCTTAAGAATAAAAAGATTGATGAGCTAACCTCTATGTTATTTGACCAGGAGCGACTTCAAGCGGAAGCAGATTCCTTGAAAAAGGATATCAAGCTTCACCTAACCGAGAAAGCCGAGTTGATGCGCTGCTTGACCGAAGCCGAAGAAAAACTTCATGAGACGGAGGTCGCTCGTGCTACAGCTGAGAGCTTGACAGAATCGCTGATGAACCAGCTCCCTGGTTGCGCGAGTATGGGATTGTTGAGGTAATATTCCCTTTTCCTTGTACATTTCTGGATCCATAATTATAACATATACTGATTGATTTTGTATACAGATTGCAAATGCCATCCTTAACTCTACGGAGTTGGATGAGAGTGTGGCAGAATTGATGATGTCTGCGCGCAGTGACGGGCATGCCGAGGGCTATAAAGAGTGCACATTGCATGTGGCACACGTGCTGAAAACCAAATGGGATACAAGCCGGGCTGCCACGCATGGTTTAAATACTGCTGCCATTTATTCTGCTGCTAAGGAGAAATATGATCATTTGCAGATTCCTATTATGGACCTGGTGGATGCCGCGCTACAGCAAGATGACTTTGTCGATAGACTAAAGGAAATCTTCACAACAACAGAAAAGCAGGCGGGCAAGAAATCCATAGAGTAGGAAATTTGTAACTCTTTATTTTGTAATTACTTGTAACGTTGCACTGCTGCGCAAGTACTTTTGATGTGAATATGATATATTTAGTTTACAATTTTTGCATGTGACCAATTACTTGTTTAGGATAAACGAATGAACAATAACTTCATGTGTGAGCGCAAGCATTGTATTTCTTGTGGCTCATGAGTATGTGTTTTTGTTTATCCAAAGGAATTGCATGCATTTGTAATAAATATAAAAGAATGTAAGTAGCAACAGAAAGTATGTTATTTCATTGATAATGCGTAACGCTTACAATCTGTTACTAAGATTACAAATGAAAACTGATGTAAGCAGGCTCATATAAGGCGCATGGCTTATGAGCGCTGAGATTACATGTAACATCTACGCAACTGCTGGGCGTTCCAGGTCCGTGGGACACTGGAGCCATCCAAGCGCTTCAATGTGTAAGCGCCTTTGCCTAGGACTTCATGAATTACATAAGGTCCTTCCTATTTGGGTGCTAGCTTCCCTGACTTTTCAACGTTTGAAGATTCATGTCGCGAAGTACAAAATCTCCGGGTATGAAGGTGCATAAGCGTACCCGTTTGTTGTAATATTTTTCCATTTGAGATTTATACTTAGCTTCGCGTATCGCTGCATTCTCGCGCCTCTCTTCAACCAAATCAAGATCAAGTCGGCGCTGCTCTTCATTGTTCTGCTTTTCAAGAGCAATCATTCTGGGCGATGGAAGGCCGATCTCAGCAGGAATAACGGCTTCTGTACCATAAACAAGACTGAATGGTGTTTCGCCATTGCTCGTTTTTGGCATAGTACGATATGCCCATAGTATACTTGGTAATTCATCGACCCAGCCACGTCGCGCCGTCCCTAAACGTGCCTTAATGCCTTCCACCAATTGTTTGTTTATGCTTTCCACCTGACCGTTTGCATGTGGATGGGCGGCAGAGGCGAAAACATGTTCGATTTTCATTTCTTGCATCCAAGCTTGCAGCTCTGCAGCTGTGAGATTGGGACCATTGTCGGTGATGATTCGTAATGGTAAACCAAACCGGCAAATAATGTTTTTCCATATGAATTTACGAACGAACATGGCTGTGGTAGACGCCAATGGCTTAGCTTCAACCCATTTGGTGAAATAATCAACTGCGATAATAACGAACTTTACTGCGCCCGGCGCATCAGGAAAGGGTCCGATAAGATCAATCCCCCACTGTTGGAAAGGCCAAGCAGTGGTTATCGGAACCAGAGGATTCTTTGGGCGCAACGTCTTCGGAGCATGCCTTTGACAGGACATACATTTGCGCAGAATCTCCACTGTATCAACATACATTCCAGGCCAGTAATAACCTGTACTCATAATCTTGGCCACCACCATGCGCGGTCCAGAATGGATTCCACGTAATCCCTTGTGTATTTCTCGTATTAAATATTGCGCATCATGTTTGCTCACACACCGAAGCAAAGGTCTAGAATATGACCTTCGGTATAAGATACCATCTGCCATTTCGTAATTGATTGCTTTACATCGTATTTTTCTTGCTTGAGCTTTGTCAGTTGGAAGTGATCCATGCAGTAAGTACATAATTATTGGAGACATCCAAGATGGATCTCCAATTTCAACCATGCTTACTTGTTTCAGTGGTACCGATGGTTGCTTAAAACTTCAATTCGAACCTCTCTTGCCAAATGTTGAAAACTTGTTGCAGCTAATTTGCTCAGGGAATCGGCATGTTTATTCTCACTCCGATTTATATGTAAAACTTGGAATTGCTTAAACTGAGTGATGAGTGCTTTCGCTTGTTCCAGATAGAGGGCCATGATGTCGCCCTTTGCATCATAAGATCCGATAATTTGTTCAGCAACTAGTTTAGAGTCGACATGAGCAGTTAGGTTAGATGCACCCATTTTAATAGCTAGGCGTAAACCTGCTAAGAAAGCTTCATATTCCGCTTCATTGTTGGTACTCTTAAACTCAAGTCAAATTGCATAAGTGAACTCTGCACCATCTGGCCTTATCAATCATAATCCTGCTCCTGCCCCATCATTGTTTGATGCGCCGTCAGTGTATAAGATCCATTCTCTGTCATCGACAATGGGAACTGGAGTTTGAATGGCTTCACATTCTTCAACCTTATCTGCTAGAATTTCAGCAATGAAATCAGCTAATACTTGACCCTTGATAGCTGGTCTTGGCTTGTAACGGATGTTGTATGCTCCCAATTCAATTGCCCACTTCGCGAGGCGTCCCGAGACATCTGGTTTAGATAAAAATTGACCAAAATGATAATTTGTCAGGACCGTAATGACGTGTCCAGAAAAATATCGTCTCTGTAACATCCGTCAAAAACGGATTTACCAAACCCGCTCCGTTTATCAACCGAACAGTCAGTCAAAATTTTCGTTGCGAATTAAATGCCCAAAATATTTTTAAACGATCTGTAATCAATTATTATACGGGAATATATATTTAGTTTTTGAAAAACTGTCAAAAATCGCAAAATAAAAATGAATTGCCTCTGCCGGGTTTCGAACCCGGGTCTGTACCGAGTCACTCAGCGACTTATCACCTCACACACAAACCACTGCGCCACTTGTTCCGTTTGTTAAATAATAGAATCATTTAATTGATAAAGTGTCGTTACGAATTCAAAACCGGCGCCCAAACAGTTCAGTCGTCGGAATCCCGGAAATCTCGCGAGTTTTAACACCATTTTCAGTTATAACGTAAATCATTAACAATACATCGGTTATAACCGATGTTTGAAGTCCGCGACCAAAATCATAACCGCCGGAAAATTTAAATAAACGAACACAGTCCGAAATCAGACCAAATACATCTCGTTTTTCTCCTATAAATTGACCCACAACCGACGACAAACCTTTTCGCTCAAAAACACATCTTTTCACGGCGTAATTCCACTCGCCGGAATTTCCCTGCTCATCGCCGGAAAACCGACTTTCTTATTTCTGAACCTCACTGAGCCCCTGAAGCTTATCCCGGAGATACCCATACTCTTTCCAAGCTTTTCGGAGACTTGCTGCTGCAAGACACCTGACGCCGGAGTTGAATCCTGTTGCCGGAGTTCTGCCGGAAAACAGAGGATCCAGTCGGTATACCTCTCCGCCCAGTTTCTTTTCCGTTTCACTTTTATCTTACCTTAATCGACTGTAACACACTATTAAACCGATAAAAACTTTGAACCAGTCGATTTCCGAATTCTGGTTCAACTTTGATGAAGAAGACGATGTACTCGTTATATTATAAGTATAATTAAAATCATGAAATTAATCGGGTTAGACACACAGTCCAGTGGTGGACTGTGTGCACATAAAACGTTAAACATGCAAAGGTCTCGAGTTCGATTCCCGTCTCACACACGCTGCCTTTAATAAAAACCAATTTTTTGTTTAACTGAACCGGAGTCGTCACTAGTATATGTTAAGTATATTGATAACCGGAATAATAACCAAGTTAGACACACAGTCCAGCGGTGGACTGTGTGTTTGTTTATATCACAGGTCACGAGTTCGAGTCCGGTCTTCAGCACCGACTCGGACCATTATCTCTTCTTTTTAATTAAGGCAGAAAAGGAAATAAATAATTAGTACTTAAGTATAATAAAAACCGAATGATATAACATGTTGAACACACAGTCCAGCAGTGGACTGTGTGTTGGATTAAACCACAGGTCCCGGGTTCGAGACCTGTGGAGTGCATGACCGTGTCGTTTAAACTGTTTTTAAAATAAAAAGGATTTCTGTTTAATTCTAATTAATGTATATATGTAATTAAAATCGGATATATAACGGGTTAGACACGTAGCTCAGTTGGTAGAGCTGCGTGCACGCGTACGAGAGGTCTCGGGTTCGAGCCTCACCCAGCGCACAATAATATGCCTTCCGAACCGGTCAACGCCAGTCAAAGTCAACCGGTCAAGGTCACTGTAGCAGAAAAAAATAAAATATTTTTTATTATTTTTATTTAATTATTTTAATTAAAAATCAATTATAAATACTTAAAAATAACATTTTTTAAGGTCAGAAAATAGCCTCAAACTCACAAAAATACACCCAAAAATTCTACTAAAATAGTTTAATAAAATCCGTTTACTTACCAAACCATAATGCGATTTATCTAGGTTAAATCTCACTCGTGGTTAAAACCACTTCGCGTGCATTCAACGTCATCAACCGAACGCACCCACTGTGAGTGAATCTTACAATTCCCCTTTTAAATTACACGTTTTGGGGTGTGTCATGTGTTATGAAATTAATTAATTTAATTATTTAAACTTGTGCCATACCACATCATGACTTAAACTTAGATTGTTTTTATTGTTGTGATTTACTTATTTTCCTTTTGTCAAATTACATGAAACTCATACATTAAGCCCATCAGTTCCTCGTGGGAGACGAGTAGAACATCGCGTGCTTCAATTCAAATTCATTATTGTTCATATGTGTTTCATTGAGTTTATATGGTTTGTAGTTGTGTCATTCATATTATCATGATTATGCAATTCATTCATCAGGCCCCTCAGTTCCTCGTGAGAGACGAGTTGAGCATCGCGTGCCTTTAATTGTTCCATTATTGTTCATGAGTGTTTCACTTAATATCTTATGATTGTTGATCAAGTTACATCTAATTTTACTCATGTTTGGTTGTGCACATATTTCATAATCAATTTAAATAAATTTGTTCAAATGTTTTCCATAGGATTCACTCGCCAACATTATGTTGATCCAAAAACCTTTTTACGCATGATACAGGTGAACAGGTTGAAGCAAGGAAAACATAGGATATGCCTTAGAAGAGAACAAAGAAGTTTAGATTGTTAGTTAGATCATGTTGTAGCAATCATTGTAAATTTCCATTTAATTTGTATTAATAAATATGAAACGCTTAATAAATGTCATGAGCTTTGATGATAACCCAATCATGCCCCGATCACCTTTTCCGCTGCGGGTCGGGGTGTGACAGTCTCAGCCTGCGCGAAGCGTGAACAAGGGCTAACACTAATTTTTCCATTATAGAATATCGAGTTTCTGGATCATTTAGCATTTTGCTGATGTAATATATTGGAGATTGAACACCCTCACCATCCACCATTAATACTGCTCCCATTGCCATTGGAGATGCTGAAAGATAAAGAATCATCGGCTCTTTACTGCGCGGCGCAGTAAGTGTGGGTAATTGAATAAGACAATCTTTCATTTCTTGAAAAGCTTTCTCCGCTTCGGGAGTCCATGAAAACGTTTAACTTTTGACACAATTGCGCAAGGTTCGGATAAATGGGAATGATATTGCAGCATGATTAGCCAAGAAACGGTTAAGTGCAGCTAATCTCCCATCCAAACGTTGCATTTCTTTTATGGTGGTAGGAGACGACATCTTTTGGATGGCCTCCACCTTTTCGGGATTGACCTTGAATCCTTCCTTTGTAACCACAAAATCTAGGAATCTTCCCTCTTCCATGCCAAAAGAGCATTTTCCTGGGTTTAACTTTAAATTGACTTTGCGTAAGGAGTTAAAAGTTCTCTGGATATTTTCTAGCATTATTTCTTCTGAGTTACTCATGGTCATCAATATAAACTTTTACGGTTTTGCCAATATCATCGCCGAAGACAGTGTCCATTAATCTTTGATATGTAGCTCCCTCATTGCGGAGGCCAAAGGGCATTTTTGTGTAACAAAAGATGCCTTTCTCCGTGCGAAAAACTGTTTTGTCTTCATCCTCTTTCTTCATCAGCACTTGGTGTATCCCTTGTAACAATCTAGAAAACATTTCCAACGGAAAGAAGCTAGCGAATCTATTGTCTATTTCAGGGAGAGTATAACAGTCTTTGGGACATGCTTTGTTTAAATCTTTGAAATCCACGCACATGCGCCAGCCACCATTGTGATTTTTTACCATTACTGGGTTTGCAACCCAGGTTTGATATTTGACTTCGTGCAGGATACCGGCTTGTAATAGCTCCGCAACTTGCTCATTCATTGCCTCTGTCTTTTCCGATCCGAGGCTGCGCTTTTTCTGAACCACCGGTTGCGCCGTCGGGAAGACGTTTAAGCAATGCTCAGTTATCTTGCGCGGAACCCCTACCATATCTGCAGGAGTCCACGCGAAGATATCCATATTCAAAACAACAAAGTCTGAAGTTTTGCGCGACTTGCCATAGAAATTGCAGGACCAAGGATAATTGGTTGCTCGGGATAGTTATTGTTCAGTACCCATCTTTCAGGTTCATTTGGTGATGTTGATTTAGCAGCCTTAACAACTGATTCTTCAATAGACATAATTTCTTTTCGCACGAAAATGATAGCTACTCCAGTTGGTGTTGGGAAACCACATGCAACATGAGGTGCAGATGTGATCATGCTGAAATCTCGTTGCGCTCGTCTCCCTAATAACACGTCATGACGGGATGTTGCTGGCATTCCATGAAGTTCATTTGAATGGTGCGCGAGTGTTTTCCGTCTGAAATGATCACGGGAAAACTATTTGTCCAAGAGGAAAGACAACCTCATTGTAGAATCCAGTTAACAGGAAGTCAACTAGTTCTAGGCGTGCCTTGTCTTTCGGATCTAACTGTTTGAAGCACTGTTCATATATGATATCCATAGAACTTCCCGGATCTATGAACATATAGTCGGTCCGGTAATGGCCAAAGATGCCTGAAATTATCACAGGTCTTTCTTCCTGAGGCCCACCTGGAACCACATGAAATATCACTTGTTGCTCTTGACAATTTTCTCCTCGGAACCTTTAAAAGCTGCGCTTGCGCGTCGAGCTCCCTTGGATCATGGCAACTTGTTTCATCTTTTTATTGCTTGGCCCCTCATCACCGCACGTGAGTTGCCTGACCTCTTTTCGAACTGATTGCACCAAGTGTGTCAGCTTACCACTTTTCAGGGCCTTTTCAGTTTCTATGCGTAGGCTAATGCAATTATCGGTTGTATGCCCTGTGTCTTTGTGGAAATCACAGAAGAGGTTCGGGTCTTGACCGTTTTTGTTCTTCATGGGCTGGGGTTGTTTGAATTGATAATTCTCAGTGCTCAAGACTTCCGCGTGAGATTTAATGAGAGGAGTCCACTGTCGCTCCCGATTCTCATTCTTGATGGCTTTCTGAGTTGCTATCTTGTCAATTGTTGCGCGAGCATCCGTTGGAGAGTATGGTGAATAAGAACTCTGGTTTGAGTCTTTCCAACCCTTCTTAAACTTCCGACCTCCTTTGCTCAGATCCTCAGGACGATGCTGAGGTAGAGGAGGTCTGTTTGAATTAAGGTTGCGCTTGGTCTGCGCATAGACCTTGGCTGCTGCCATGAGCTTATCCCAGCTTTTCGGTAACCCAGTGTACCAGAAAGTACCTTAATCATTTCGTCACATCTTACCGCGTACTTGAACTGTGCGCGGATAAGATCTTCATGCACGTCACCGATTTCTAAAACCTCCTTGTTGTATCACGTAATAAAATCTTCCAAACTCTCGTTGTCTCTTCGCCAGATGTTCATCACATCCGACGAATCTCTAACATAACGACGTTGCTGACTGAAATGAGTAAGGAATTTTTCCTTAAGATCATTCCATGAAGATAGCTTACCTGTTGGTAAGTTGTCGAACCAGAGTCGCGCAACTCCGGTTAACGTTTGGACGAACAGATGGCACCACATAGGTAAGGTCCATCCTCCAATAAGTCCTGCGCCAGTAAACAAAATACTCATAATACTCAGCAGAATATTATTGGAGATGTTCAAAGGGGTGTGCAGACTCGTAATCAGCTGAAGAACAATCAGAATGCAGGATTGTATGCTGCAATTAGGGAATCTGGAGAGCAAAATGATTAGTCTTTCGCATGCTATGTCTGCCAAGTTGAGCCAAATCTTCAGCAGTTCTAGAAACTGGGCGTGTGGAAATTGGTTGACAGGCCCGAGAATTACAAGAAGATTGGCACTCGATGGGTTTTCAAGTTCAAACGGGATGACTGATGTGTTGTTGTTCAAAACAAAGCAAGATTGGTTGTTTAGGGCTTTGCACAGGTAGAAGGCATTGATTACAATGAAGTATATGCACTAGTGGCACGTCTTGAGGCGATAAGGATTTTCTTGGCTTATGCGTCCTACAAGAAGTTCACTGTGTATCAGATGGATGTTAAAAGTGCATTTCTTCATGGTATGGTTGAAGAAGAAGTATATATTGAGCAACCGCCTGGTTTTGAAGATCCGATGCATCCTGACAAGGTTTGGCTTCTAAACAAGGCGTTGTATGGTCTTTATCAAGCTCCAAGGGCTTGGTATGAGACTTTGTCTTCGTATCTTCTCAAGAATGGTTTTCGACGGGGTTTGATAGACTGCACTCTCTTCATCAAGGAAAAGGGTGAGGATTTGTCGTTGGTGCAAGTGTATGTGGATGGCATTATTTTCGGGTCAACAAATGACGAAATGTGCAAAGAATTTGAGCGCGTGATGCAAGAGAAGTTGGAGGTGAGCGTGATGGGAGAAATGACGTTCTTTTTAGGTTTGCAGGTACATCAATCTAAAGAGGGGATCTTTATTCATTAGACCAAGTACGTCGGGGATATTCTCAAGCGATTTCAGATGGAAGATTCAAAGCCTGCTGGAACTCCATTGGCACAGAATCATGGGATTACTCCTGATGGGTCGGGTGAACATGTGGATCCGTCTCTTTATCGTGCTATGACCAGATCTCTTATGTATCTCACTGCTTCAAGACCCGATATTATGTATCCGACATGTCTTCTCGCTCGTTATTAGTCATGTCCAAAAGTTTCTCAACTTGCAGCTATGAAGAGGATTTTTCGTTATCTAAAGGGTTGTCCGGACACTGGTCTTTGGTACCCTAAGGATGATAATTTTGAGTTAATCGCGTTCAGTGATTCTGATCACGGCGGCTGCAAAATTGATGCAAAGTCAACATCAACAGGATGTCAGTTTTTGGGAAGTCGCTTAGTCACGTGGCAATGCAAGAAGCAGACCTGTGTAGCTACTTCAACATGCGAAGCTGAGTATATTGCAGCTTCTAGTTGCTGCTCCCAAGTTCTATGGATCCAACAGCAGATGCGCGACTACAGTTTTGAATTCCTAACTACTCCATTTATGTTGATAATGAAGCTGCTTTACAGATTACCCGTAATCCTGTACAACATTTGAAAACTAAACACATCGAGATTAAGTATCATTTCCTACAAGATTGTTATTAAAAGAAACTTATCGATGTTATTAAAATTCACACGGATCTCCAACATGCCGACCTGTTTACAAAAGCTTTTGATAAATCACGTTTTGATTTTCTACTTTTGGTCAATGGCATCAAGGTGCAACCCGAGTAAATAATCATCGACTAATCGTTTTTGTAAATATTTTCTTAAAACCTTAAAAAATACAAAAAGATTTTCATTTTATTTATCTTTCTGCATTTTAGGGGGAGAAAATTTCAAGAAAATACAAAAACATGAGAAAAATTCAGAAATACAAAAATATGTGTTTTATTTATTTACAAACTGCATTTAAGGGGGAGAAATTCTGAAAAATATAAAAACAATAGAAAACCGAAAATCAAAAATTGAGTTTCTTGGAAATATAAGAGAAGATGAGGATACACGGTGGTCTGTCAAATACGGTCAAAAATGTAAATTGAAAACTGATAAGTAGCTTTACTGACGATGTACCGGTGGACTCACAATCAGATTAAAACGTGCAGGTTGATATAAACATAACAAACTGAAAGCCAGGTGGGAACCATTCATTGGCATTTGGTCTTGGTACCGAAATTTCGTTTGATAGTATGTTGAGGTTCTAAGATATACGGTCTTTATGCTTGTTTATCATCTGGGTACCATGGTTGAATCTTTAACCGAAAATAACGGGGACGCAAGTCAAAAACTTCCATGATACCATACATACGTGTAAATATTTCATAGGACCATCAATAAGTGATAAACATATCCCATCCACCAAACGAATAAGTGATAATATATCACAGTTATTGCGGGAGTCAAGTTCGTCTCTCTAACGGGTACGAAAGTACTAACCTGTTCATAGACTTGCTCCTATGCCCTGCATGCATCTGAAAATCAAGTTCCTCATCAATAAGTGATTTTATCACATAGGGCTTGTTTCAATCAATAATAAGTGTGTATCTCACATCTATATACGTCAAAACAGATGATAAGCTGTATACTCATCGATAAGATGAACTCTCGTGCATGTCTTGATACGGGAATGTGTCGTGAAGTGGATGAACACCGGCTAGTAAGTATAAATCATACATTAAATCATATCTCTTAATCGTGATTACATCTGATAAGTTGAGTTTAAGTGGACAACAATATTGGTAATCAAGGTAAAATGCTTATCCGACTTATAATGAATTTAGTAAATCGTGCTTGACAAGACCGTAAGCTTGTATGATTCTCTTACCTTGAAACTCGTAAATGTTGTTAAGAAGTGTACAACGTATTTCGTAAATGTAGTTTGTTTGTCTTAGTTGTTTCTAGATTCATGTTTATTTTGATTAGTCGAAATTCAATCTCGAATGGTTTCTACTGGTGAAGTCCTAAAATCAACCTTGTTTGACAACACAACTTCATAAAGATCACTGTGCATCTTGTTAAAACCAAATTCAAGCAAAATCTGTTCAAATTGTTGAAACTTCATAACTTGGACACTGGTGATCCTTGAGAATTGATCTGGTCAACGAACAACTTGTTGGTCAACGAAGAATCATTCTTTGTTGAAGTATGTTGGGCCTTTAAGGTTCTGGCCCAAAGCTATAGTTGTTCGTCAGCCCAGTTCTCGTAGGGCTCATCGACAAAGAATCAGTACTTCGTAGGGCTCAACGACGAACAATGGATTCTTCGTCGAGCCTATGGATTGTTCGTCGAGGAATTGGTTCTTCGTGGGGAACCGGGATATAAAAGGGATGGGGCAGTTGAAACCTTATCACTTTCAAAAACTCATTTTCACTCTTTCTCTCTCAAACCCACCTACTGTTCATCTTCTTTACTTTGAAGAAACATTCACCGACATTAAACCCTCGATTATTTGTGTTGTTTGATACCGATCTAAGGCATAATACATATTGTTTATCATGTGTTATATATTGTTCTCGTTTTTTTATAACACAAATTGATGGTATAAATCCAAATGAATCATGATAAAAACCA
Organism: Scalesia atractyloides; assembly: GCA_947069175.1. NCBI lineage: Eukaryota > Viridiplantae > Streptophyta > Magnoliopsida > Asterales > Asteraceae > Scalesia > Scalesia atractyloides. Next base: position 85,452,861 of record CAMTDV010000018.1, read on the forward strand.
CTTTTAACCATTGATTCTTCATGAAGAAAATGTTCTTGTTCTGAATGTTTATGACCTATTTTAAGTTCACATCAATGAATACTTGTTGTGTTTCATATATCATGTAGGTGTATATATATTCGGTTTGTAAAAACACATGGATGGGTAAATGGGTTTTACATGAATGTTGATATTTATGGGTTTTAACATGAATGTCGGAAATAGAAGTTAATGAACTGGGTTTTTGATCTTGTTTGTTAGAACGTCTTCAACATCTGGTTGTTTGTCTCTGACATGTTTTAACTGTGACTAACAACTGAATCGGCAAAGAATCAAATGACGAAGAACTCCCCGGCAAAGAACCTAAGTCAATGAAGAATGAGTTCTTCGTTGACCAAGATTGTTCGTTGGATCTACTTATTCTCAACAGACGAAGAATCAAGTCAACGAATAATGTATTCTTCGTTCACCATGATTGTTTGCAGTATTCTATGGTTCTTTGTAATTGAATTAAATTGACGAAAAATAGAAGTCAACGAAGAATAAGTTCTTCGTTGACCTTGATTGTTCGTTGGGGGATAACTAGTTCTTCGTCTAAGATTTGAATCTTCGTAGGACAGCTTCTTCGTGGACACTGTGTTCACAGAGAACACAGGTTGTTCGTTGGAACACTTGTGTTTACAGAAGGATCATAGTTAATGTATGTTAGCATGTTTGGATTTGTTTCTAGGGTTTATTTGTATTTCTTCACATTGTGGGTATGTTCATGTACAGAATGGCACCGAAAGCCCGAAAGCTCGAAAGCCTGCTACGAAGAAAGGGGATAAAACGGAAGTAGAGATTATGTCAGAATCTCGACATAACATGATTACTTTTTTGGATCCGGAAGACAAGATCATTGAATACAACAGCATTATGAAATGGTTACGGGACTCGCGAATATGTTACGCCATCACTCACAAAAGACCTGTGTACCGCGCCTTGATTAAAGAGTTTTGGGATTCAGCAGAAGCAGTTGATGAGGATGGTAAGGAAGGTATTCGTGGGAGGGTCAACAATCTAGACGTTGTTGTTACTGCCGAAGTTCTTAGCAACGTGTTACGATTAAATGATGATCCCGATGCTCCCTATTCCGTGTCATTAATGTGTCAGCGAGGTTGTCTACTACGAATGAAGTGTACAAGGGATATTCTAGGAAATCAGCTGAACAAGTCTGGGCTACCACTCCGGTACAAGTTTCTTCTACATGTGTTAATTCAGTGCATAAGCAATCGTAAAAGTGGATACGATATGGCAAACCCTGATTTAGTTGGAATGATGGTGGCTTTGGTACTAAACATACCGTTTAGTATTTCAAAGTATATTTTGGCGAACATGAAGGAGAACTTGACTAGAACGGGAGGTACGACTGTGGGTAGCAAGTTTTGGATGTATCCACGCTTTCAACAGATGATAATGAATGTTCAGCACCCAGATCTTTCAAAAATGAGAACGATATGCTTAAGACTGACGAGATGGTACCACATTCATTGAAAGTCTTTCGAGGCTATGCAGCTAAGCTCTACAAGGAAAGCACGCCTCCTAGAAAGCTGATCGGATTTTTAGGAAGCAATACATATGTAGCACCGGAAAACGACAAATGGCGTCATGACAACAGCGATTCTGACAACGAGGAGCCAACGTTAAAGAAGATGATTGAGGACAAGTTTAGAAAGAAGTGAAAGGATAGAGGTGATGATGATGAGGGTGACGATAGTGATGATGATGATGGTGGAGATGGTGGTGATGGGGGTGATAGTGGTGCAGTACCCCAGTGATGATACGGAAAAACAACCGGAGAGTGCGGCAGGTGCCGAAGAGGAAGATAATCCTCCTGAAGCTGGCTATGAACACTACAGTGATAACAGAGGTGTTCGACAGGTTCGACAGATTTGAACTGAAGTTGATCCAGAATATGTTCCATCCGACATTGAATCTGAGAAGGCACGAAAGAAACAAGCTGCCATTCGAAGAAAGAAGAAGAGTAAAAAGACAGTTGGAGCATCTTCAGTACAACCATCTGTTACTAGACAACCTGATCCTACTCCACAACTCCTATCTCAGAGCATGTTCAAGAATAAGGTTTCACTGCAGAGGAGATTCTGGCACTTATGTCGTCCCCTACTGTATCATATGCAGCCGCAACCCCAACAGTTCAAGCGAGTCCAGTTCAACCTCCACCACAGCATGCAGCAACGTCTTCATCTCAGTCAGCTCACGCTACTGCTCATCAACAGAGCTCAGCGGGACGTGATTCAACATTTGAGCGTATGAATGAAAGTAAGAAGCTTAACTTTCTATTCTCACAGCTTCAGGCAGCAGCAGCTCAAATTAATTCACATACGGAGTATATGTCTTTTACACGCAACATGACGATTGCCCAACAATTAGAGATTAATGCTTTAAATGAAACTGTGGGAAAGCAACATGCTGAGATAGAGGGTTTAAGGGCTGAGAATGCACAGTTACGGGCTGCAGATGTAGAACGAGAGGCGCAACTGCAACAGATGCGTGCATCACACAATCTTCGGGGTATCGAGATGAACCGAATGAAGGAAAGAAATACTGATGTACTGCACACTGGCGAGAGACTGAATGGAAAGTACAATGAGATCACCGAGTGGTATAACACTAGAAACAAGACCATAGCTGACAATGTTAGACATATGACTAGCAGCTATGAAGTAACCAGAAAAGGAGTTAACGTTCTGTGGGTGATCGGTGCAAGGCACAGGAAGTACTGCAAAAGCGAGATCATGACAGTGAAGGTCCCGGAAATCCTGATGCTCCTGCTTCATCTGCGCAACCGGAAGGCTCTGCTTCAACTCCGGTTGGCGCTTCCAGTTCAGTTCAAGTCGTTGTCGGTTCTTTTGCATCTGATGGTACACAGGAGGTTATCGAAGGTCTGCAAGATATTGAGGATCTTGGCCTTCAGCTGGCAGTTGTTGAAAGTTCTAATGTTGGTCTTGGTCTTGGAGATAGTTCAGTTGCAGGTGGTGAGGTAGTGGCTACTTCAGACGTTGATGTGGTTATGTCTGAAGGCGTGGTTGTGCAACCGTTACAGGCTTGTCACCCTGTAACCGGTGAAGCTTTAGAAGAAGGGGAGTTTGTTCCGGAACTCTCGCAAGAACATATTTTGGCGTTAAAGGAAATGAAAGTAGTCGACGAGGCTACTATTGAGGAGATTCCAAGTGAACCCGAAGTAACAAACGTTGAAAGTTTAGAAGAAATCGTGTTTGAAGGAGATGCAGAGAAGTCTAGGTATGTCTGTGAGGATGGGTCTGAGTTTAATCTGTTTAATAGCGATTGGCTTCACGAGAATGTGGATGATATTGATGAGAAACTCAAAGGTCGTGATACAGCAGACATTCCCGCAGATTCGTTTGAAGAATGGAGAAAGCAGTTTCTGGCTAAGTCGAAAAAGCCAGTTCCTCCACCCGCTCAAGTTGATTATTTAAAGTATCAGAAGGATCAACCACAAGGAGAGATCCTCAATTGGATGTTCGTGAAAGACATCACTGCATGGGAGTGAAACGGGAAAACGGGATCCAATAATTTAACTCACTCCTTAGTATCTTAACTTTGCTTTTCTATGATGTTGCAGCATTAGCAACGCTAAATCTGATAAACAAGTCCAACTATGAAGGCGCATCGTTATTTGCAAAGAAGCTAAGGATTGAACGACGATGGGGTTGCAAGGATGATCTGTACAAGCCTCAGTTCTCAATGCATGAGTAAATAAAGTATACTGTGGACCCAGACACGAACACTGCTCGATACAGGCTCGTGTACAAGCCAGTGAAGGTGATGGAGAAAATACCCCTCATGCCGTGAAACAAGATTTCTTGGGAAACATGTAGCTTTGGTGTTATGACTCAGATACTCACGAAGTGGTGATAGTGTTCAAGTATGATGAAGAAATTTTCCGAATGCTTGATCCGATGTGGATCGTAAACATGACCGCTTGTGACATCAAGACTCTTCTTCAGCATGATATCTTTTATGAAGAAAAGGAAGCATATCAGGCGTTATTATTCCAACGCGTCGCTTGTTTCTGTTTCTACAAGGGTCTTCATGCGGGAAGCTCATGGACCGAAGGACACAAAGAATGAAGACCGAAGACCAAGCTATAAACAAGGGGGAGTTTATTGATACAGTTTTTGTGTCTGTAGCTTGTTCTTAGCGTCGTATGTTTGTACGGTCTTTATTTTACGTGTAGTGTATGTTTTGGTCAAGTCGGCGAAATCGAGATATCCTCCTATCTCGATTTAGCACGACATTTACATTGTTAGCTTTGTAAAATAGCTGCATGTTGTAGTCTGTTAGTTGTTAGGTGTTTGTATCTTTCTGCTGTGTATTGCATGAATTGTTTCTGTCTGTCTACAGGTCCCCACGAAGAATCCTACATTCTTCGTGGGATTTCATCTCGACGAACAACAGTTCTTCGTCAGTTATATACCACGAACAACCAATGGTTTGTGGTCTTTGATTGTTCGTTGGGTAACCCACGAAGAATAGGTTCTTCATGGGTCTGTTGGTTGTTCGTAGCCCAGTTAACTTCTTCGTAGGTTAACTGGGTATTCAGCCTATATATACAGAACACATGCACCTCATTTCAGTAAGAGAGTCCCTGAGAGTTGTAAACACTGTGTGTATGTGTTGTATTTATTCTCTTCACTTAATCTAAGGTAGAATACATAATGTTTAATGTGTGTTATATAATGTTCTCGTTTTTTATAACACAAATGTGATGGTATAAACCCAAATGAATCATGATAAAAACCACTTTTAACCATTGATTCTTCATGAAGAAAATGTTCTTGTTCTGAATGTTTATGACCTATTTTAAGTTCACATCAATGAAAACTTGTTGTGTTTCATATATCATGTAGGTGTATATATATTCGGTTTGTAAAAACACATGGATGGGTAAATGGGTTTTACATGAATGTTGATATTTATGGGTTTTTAACATGAATGTCGGAAATAGAAGTTAAGAACATGGTTTTTGATCTTGTTTGTCAGAAAGTCTTCAACATCTGGTTGTTTGTCTCTGACATGTTTTAACCATGACGAACAACTGAATCGGCAAAGAATCAAATGACAAAGAACTCCCCGGCGAAGAACCTAAGTCAATGAAGAATGAGTTCTTCGTTGACCAAGATTGTTCGTTGGATCTACTTATTCTCAACAGACGAAGAATCAAGTCAACGAAAAAATGTATTCTTCGTTGACCATGATTGTTCGCAGTATTCTATGGTTCTTCGTAATTGAATGAAATCGACAAAAAATAAAAGTCAACGAAGAATAAGTTCTTCGTTGACCTTGATTGTTCATTGGGGATAACTAGTTCTTCGTCTAAGATTTTGAATCTTCGTAGGACAGGTTGTTCGTTGGAACACCTGTGTTTACATAAGGATCACTGTTAATGTATGTTAGCATGTTTAGATTTGTTTCTAGTTTTTAGTTGTCTTTCTTCACATTATGGGTATGTTCGTGTACAGAATGGCACCGAAAGCTCGAAAGCCTGCTACGAAGAAAGAGGATAAAACGGAAGTAAAGATTATGTCGGAATATCGACATAACATGATTGCTTTTTTTGATCCGTAAGACAAGATCACTGAATACAATGGCACTATTAAATGGTTACGGGACTCGCGGCTATGCTACGCCATCACTCACAAGAGGCTTGTGTACCGAGCCTTGATTAAAGAGTTTTTGGATTCGGCAGAAGTAGTTGATGTGGATGGTAAGGAAGGTATTCGTGTGAGGGTCAACAATCTAGACGTTGTTGTTACTGCCGAAGTTCTTAGCAACATGTTACGATTAAATGATGATCCCGATGCTCCCTATTCCGTGTCATTAATGTGTCAGCGAGGTTGTCTACTACGAATGAAGTGTACATGGGATATTCTAGGAAATCAGCTGAACAAGTCTGGGCTACCACTCCTGTACAAGTTTCTTCTACTTGTGTTAATTCAGTGCATAAGCAATCGTAAAAGTGGATATGATATGGCAAACCCTGATTTAGTTGGAATGATGGTGGCTATGGTACTAAACAAACCGTTCAATATTTCAAAGTATATTTTGGCGAACATGAAGGAGAACTTGACTAGAACGGGAGGTACGACCGTGGGTAGCAAGGTTTGGATGTATCCACGCTTTCTACAGATGATAATGAATGTTCAGCACCCAAATCCTCCGAAAAATGAAAATGATAAGCTTAAGACTGACGAGATGGCACCACATTCATTGAAAGTCTTTCGAGGCTATGCAGCTAAGCTCTACAAGGAAAGCACGCCTACTAGAAACCGGAAAACGACAAATGGCGTCATGACAACACGATTCTGACAACGAGGAGCCACCATTAAAGAAGATGATTAAGGACAAGTTTGGGAAGAAGTGAAAGGATAGAGGTGACGATGATGAGAGTGACGATAGTGATGATGATGATGGAGATGGTGGTGATGGGGGTGATAGTGGTGCAGTACCATCCAGTGGTGATACGGAAAAACAACCGGAGAGTCGGCAGGTGCCGAAGAGGAAGATAATCCTTTTGAAGCTTTCTATGAACACTACAATGATAACAGAGGTGTTCGCAGGTTCGACGGGTTCGAACCGAAGTTGATCTAGAATATGTTCCATCTGACACTGAATCTGAGAAGGCACGAAAGAAACAAGCTACCATTCGAAGAAAGAAGAAGAGTAAAAAGACAGTTGGAGCATCTTCAGTACAACCATCTGTTACTAGATAACCTGATCCTACTCCACAACTGGATCCTATCTCAGAGCCTGTTCAAGAATAAGATTTCACTGCAGAGGAGACTGTGGCACTGATGTCGTGCCCTACTGTATCATCTGCAGCCGCAACCCCAACAATTCAAGCGAGTCCAGTTCAACCTCCACCACAGCGTGCAGCATCGTCTGCATCTCAGTCAGCTCACGCTACTACTCATCAACAGAGCTCAGCTCGACGTGATTCAACGTTTGAGCGTATGAATGAAAGTGAGAAGGTTAACTTTCTATTCTCACAGCTTCAGGCAGCAGCATCTCAAATTAATTCACATACGGAGTATATGTCTTTTACACGCAACATGACGATTGCCCAACAGTTAGAGATTAACGCTTTAAATGAAACTGTGGGAAAGCAACATGTTGCGATGGAGAGTTTAAGGGCTGAGAATGCACAATTACGGGCTGCAGATGCCGAACGAGAGGCGCAACTGCAACAGATGCGTGCATCACACAATCTTCAGGGTATCGAAATGAATCGAATGAAGGAAAGAAATACTGATGTACTGCACAATGCCGAGAGACTGATTGGAAAGTACAATGAGATAACCGAGTGGTATAACACTAGAAACAAGACCATAGCTAACAACGTTAGACAGATGACTAGCAGCTATGAAGTAACCAGAAAAAAGAGTTAACGTTCTGTGGGCTGATCGGTGCAAGACACAGGAAGTACTGCAAAAGCGAGATCACGAAAGTGTAGGTCCCGGAAATCCTGATGCTCCTGCTTCATCTGCGCAACCGGAAGGCTCTGCGTCAACTCCGGTTGGCGCTTCCAGTTCAGTTCAGGTCGTTGCCGGTTCTTGTGCATCTGGTGGTACACATGATGTTATGGTAGGTCTGCAAGATATTGAGTATCTTGGCCTTAAGCTGGCAGTTGTTGAAAGTTCTGGTGTTCGTCTTGGAGATAGTTCAGTTGCAGGTGGTAAGGTAGTGGCTACTTCAGACGTTGATGTGGTTATGTCTGAAGGCGTGGATGTGCAACCTTTACAGGCTTATCACCCTATAACCGGTGAAGCTTTAGAAGAAGGGGAGTTTGTTTCGGACTCTCGCAAGAACAAGATTTTGGCGTTAAAGGAAATGAAAGTAGTCGACGAGGCTACTATTGAGGAGATTCCAAGTGAACCCGAGGTAACAAACGTTGAAGGTTTAGAGGAAATCGTGTTTGAAGGAGATGCAGAGAAGACTAGGTATGTCCGTGAGGATGGGTCTGAGTTTAATCCCTTTAATAGCGATTGGCTTCGCGAGAATGTGGATGATGTTGACGAGAAACTCAAAGGTCGTGATACAGCCGACATTCCCGCTGATTCGTTTGAGGAATGGAGAAAGCAGTTTCTGGCTAAGTCGAAAAACCCAGTTCCTCCACCCGCTCAAGTTGATTATTTAAAGTATCAAAAGGATCGACCACAAGGAAAGATCCTCAGTTGGATGCTCGTGAAAGACATTCACTGCATGTGAGTGAAACGGGATCCAATACTTTAACTCACTCCTTAGTATCTTAACTTTGCCTTTCTATGATGTTGCAGCATTAGCAAAGCTAAATCTGATAAACATGTCCAACTATGAAGGCACATCATTATTTGCAAAGAAGCTAAGGTTTGAATGACGACGGGGCTGGAAGGATGATCTGTACAAGCCTCAGTTCCCAATGCATTAGAAAATTAAGTATACACTGGACCCAGACACGAACACTGGTCGATACAGGCTCGTGTACATACCAGTGAAGGTGATGTAGAAAATACCCCTCATGCCGATGAAACAAGATTTCTTGGGAAACATGAAGCTTTGGTGTTACGACTTAGATACTCACGAAGCGGTGATAGTGTTCAAGAATGATGAAGAAAATTTCCGAATGTTTGATCCGATGTGGATCGTAAACATGACTGCTCGTGACATCAAGACTCTTCTTCAGCATGATATCTTTTATGAAGACAAGGACGCGTATCAGTCGTTGTCATTCCAACGCGCCGCTTGTTTTTGTTTCTACCGGGGTATTCATGCGGAAAGCTCATGGACCGAAGAACACAAAGAATGAAGATCGAGACCAAGCTATAGACAAGGGGGAGTTTGTTGATACAGTTTTTATGTCTGTAGCTTGTTCTTAGCATTGTATGTTTGTACGGTCTTTATTTTACGTGTATGTATGTTTTGGTCAAGTCGGCCAAATCGAGATATCCTCCTATCTCGATTTAGCACGACATTTACGTTGTTAGCGTTGTAAAACAGCTGCATGTTGCAGTTTGTTAGTTGTTAGATGTTTGTATCTTTCTGTTGTGTATTGCTTGAATTGTTTATGTCTGTCTATAGGTCCCCACGAAGAATCCTACATTCTTCGTGGATTTCATCTTGACGAACAACAGTTCTTCGTCAGTTACATATAACAGTGGTCTTTGATTGTTCGTCGGGTAACCCACGAAGAATAGGTTCTTATGGGTCTGTTGGTTGTTCATAGCCCAGTTTACTTCTTCGTAGGTTAACTGGGTATTGGGCCTATATATGCAGAACACATGCACCTCATTTCAGTAAGAGAGTCACTGGGAGTTGTAAACACTGTGTGTATGTGTTGTATTGATTCTCTTGACTTAATCTAAGATTGTGAATCTTTGGTTACTTGTGTTTGCTTTACTTTTGCTTCGGTTTGCATGTTTACGTGGATTCCGCACTCGTAAGTGTGTTAACAAACAAGGAAGTAGGTTTAATCTTGATCCTCCAAGAGGACCTACAGAAACCGATCCCTAAACGTTTTGGCATTGTAGACCGGATTCTCCACAAAATAATCCTTCATTGACACCTCGTTGGCATGTATACGGTCACGAGCAACCATTTACTTCTTTGGACGGCTCGAACCTTCAAGTATGTTATACACCTTCTCGAAAAATTCAAGCGTGTCGTTGTTGGAAGACGTATCGCTTTCGGTATCCGTCGGAAACGAATCCTAAGAAGATGCGATTGAAGAAATTTAGAAGATGGAGAGTAGGTTGAAAGAATGTTAATTTTTGTGTGTGAGAGATTGTGTATTATATATATATATATATATATATATATATTATATATATTATATAAACAAAAATAACAAAATATCATCATCATCTCTCAACGGTCAACAACAACGGTAACAAAACGTTTGAATTTTTCGATTCATAACGCGTTGCCGACTCCATGCGTTTTATACATCCCGCATTATACATTGATCGGCGATCGTGTATAACGTGAGTTGACGCGTTGTGGGGATGTATAACAGGGACGCCCCGACTGGCCGTGAGAAAGTTTGGAAACAGGAAATTGACCAGTTTCAAAATCATGGAAGTAGTTGCCAATTGACGGTAATTTCAGATAAAATAAAATATATTTGGCTAATTTCTCAATATGGTGTTTTTTACTAGTTTTATTTTAATTCACAATAAGAAGTGTCTTTTAATATACTTATTATACTCAAAATCTGAATTTCAACGGCTAGGTATAGTTTTTTAAAAAGTTTATTAATTTAGTTTTACGTTTGGGCTTTTGGTTTAAATCCATGTATGACGACATGGTTTACGTGATACGTGATGTCTTAAAATTGTATGCTACTTGTTAGTTACATGCAGAGAATACGTGAATTACTTGCATACAAACCTAATTGATATTGGTAACCATACTAGGGTGTGGTTGACCAACTTAACTCAAGTAACTTAATCTCCGAGCTAAGCAAAGGTGAGTTCACACAATTACCAAAAGCATGTATTCCCAGTGGTTGGGAATGAACTACACTTTCTCTGGTTTGGGATTGCCTAGTATTCCGGGGAGTAATACTAATAAATACTATTTTATAGTTCATGTCTTTAGCGTACTAAACGCAACTCTATCACGAAGTCCCCACTTTCTATACCGATTAATCGCCTGGCCTGGCGAACAAGATATCAATTGATAGCGCTATTAGGTTTCACTAAACTCACACCATACCGGGGAGGACGGGCGTGAACTAGTATGCCTTGGCAATCGTCAATGATGATAGACATTGACAAACGGGGGCAACAACGATACAACAATCACAAGTGTTCGGTATTACGCAGTTTACTAGCTTACAGATGGGGTAGCTCCCCATAACATGATTATAACTGAGTAATTTAACAAACTTATGTTTTTTGGAATTAAAACTGGAAAAACCGTGAACTCGCCAGCTTTATGTTGACACTCTACTGCATGCTTTGCAGGACCTTAGGTACAGCTCAGGAACTTGCAGCGGAGAAGTGTAGTGGTTGCATTGAACCCATGTTGGGTTTCATGAACCTTTAAACAATTGTTGGATTATTTAACTTTATGCTTCCGTTATTAACTTTAATGTTGTTTTTGAACTTTAACTTTAGTCACTGATCGTATTGATGTGATAAATTTACTTTATTTTATTTAATTGTTCAATATGATTGGTGGCATGATCCTTGTCAGTTGCACGCCTCGCGGTATTACTCCGCATGTAGAAGTTAAGGGTGTGACAGGTTAGCTGAACCCCTCACCTCATCATGGCTCTTCCACTCGTATTTTTACATTGTGTCTTCTTAAGACTATAGTGAATGATTGAACTACATTGTTAACTGTAGAACACACATACATTAAGGTTGTGTAGTGGCCTAGTACCTGCTGCCACCTCACCTATTCAAGGTGCCACACATCGTATCTTGGGGGTTATTGTGGGGTGGGGGTTTTGTGGCTTTAACAGGTGTGAAGGGCTTGGGGTGTGAGGCCAACTCACAATCAAATAATGTTTCTCACACTACTCAAACTATTACACCTGAAGAAAAAGTTAGTAAGAAGTTAAGAGCTCTCCTTAAACGACTACACTTAGTGTAGGAAACTACAAAAATTGACCTAATCTGGTGCCAGGTTTCATCTCTAAGACTTTCTTTTGTAAATAATTTTTTTATCTTCACTGTGCAGCTCTTTTTTCCATTAAACCCTTAAATTAGTGACTTCACTGCATACGCACGTTCCCTTCATGATTTCTGATAAGAAACACTAAATTAACGTCCCTGAAGCTTCAAGAAGTAACCTTAACCCTAGAAACAACACGATGATATATCATGATCGCAGTATAATTACTCTATAAGAACCCAAATTCAACTATAACTGAGCATTTGAGTATAAGTTACTAACTAAAACTAAACTTACTTGGATGCTCGATGTTAATGAGTAATGTGTAGAGCCAGAGAGTGAAATTGATGTCGGGGTAGCAGATGGATGCAAAATAATAAGAATCCAATCGTCGATTAGATTCCATAGCCGACATAAGATCTGTATATCGAAAAGAAGACCATGTGCTGCTTCCATGGAAGAAACATAGACATTTGATTATTTGAAAGCCACGAATGAAAGATAGTGAAGAACAAAGGGGAAGCGGTGGAGGGTAGTTTTGTCTTTGTGGTCGATGGCATCGACCATTCTCTTTAAGGATCTATAAATATAAACAAGTTTCGTTTATTTATACAACTTATACATACACATAACCTAACACAAGTGTATGAAAATTTAAACATAAAAAAAACTAATGAAGATTTAAAGATAAAAAATAAAAAAGGTTATGAATTATTAATAAGAAATTTAATAATCTAGAGTGCTTTTGCACTAAAACACTTTTTTTGAAATAAAATCCTATACACACATATGTAATATATTTATATATATATAGGATCAAGGTTAAGAGAAAACCCTTTTAAGTTGTGAGAACTTAGAGAACTTTGACTTCTCATGCCGGTTTTAGCCCCATCTTTTTTGCTTTTTTGCACATCGGTAGATTAAAATGTTACAAACACAAATGTAAAAAAAAAAATCAAAACGACATATTCCGCCTTTTTACACTACTGTAAAATGCTGCTGACATGAGCGTCAACACCAACCGCAAGGGGTTTTTTTTATGAATGGTGTATATCAACAAAAACTATTTTTTTTTGGAAAAGTTGATTGTTTTAGAATTTATGGTAAAGAAATTTTGAACTTTTGTAAGGCCGAGTTCTGTAAGCTCTCACAACTCGTATGAGTTTTCATTTTACCCTAACAATATATATATATGTGTGTGTGTGTGTGTGCGTGCGTGTGTGTGTGTTTATGCGCGGGCGTGTGTGTTTGTGTGTGTAAAAGAGAGATTCATGAGAAAACTATTTATTCGTGGAAAAACTAAAAAACTAAAAAAAAAAGTAAAAATCACACCAAAATTTCGTTTGCTAGTTTTTTTATCTTATGAAATCGAGTATTATAAAAAAAACTTTAAAAAGGTTAGTATTACACACGTGCAACATATCTATATGTCATAAAATTTAGTCTTAGGGTTTAGGTTTAGGTTTTAGTTTTATTTTAGCTTTTAAGGTTATGTTTTTTGGGATTTACGTTTTAGAGGGGGGGTTGACTTTTTTGTAGTATTGCACATGCATAATATTATATATATATATATATATATATTATAGGGATGGGTTAAAAGGAGAACCACCAGAGTTGTGAGAACCATGAGAGCTAGGTCATCCAAAAGGTTTTTCCGAACTTTTTTCTCAAAAATCTCTAAAAAAAGTCACTTGTTTCGGCAATTTTTTTTTAAATGTCGCATACCCACATTTACATGAAGCGTAAAAAAATTATTTATTTCTTCCAAAATTACGCTCAGGCGTAAAAAAACTTGCATAAGTCAAAATTACCGTCTCGACAATTTTTGTTTTTTTATTTTTTTAAAAAGATTTGGTTATAATGTTTTCCTTTACGTTTGTGCAAAAAAATTTTGGCCCAACTCGCACCGGATCAAAATGTTCTCACGGTTCTCGCAACTCGTGATGGTTCTCATTTAAACCGAGCCCATATATATATGTGTGTATATATATATATATATATTGTTGAGTTCATTTCAGAACTTTAGAAAATTACAGAACTTACCGAACCAATATAAACCACCCATTTTCTTGTTTTAGATTTTTTTATAGATAGGGTATTTTGGTAAATTAAGTAGCCATTTAATTTTGATAGTTATCACAATTCGTTGACTTTCCGTAATTATCTCTAACTGCGTTCATTAATAAACACCTCAAAAATTTTAATTTTCTTTTCATCTTTTTAGGTAATCTGAATATTTACTTTTCTTTATTAAATTTGCATATACCATATACGTGCACTAAACAAAATACATCATTTACATATTAAAAAAATATATAATTCTTTAACATAAACGTGTAATTTGTTAATCGTGTTTGTTTGTTTACCATCCATATACAAAATCATTTGTTGTTTTTTTACATGTATGTAATTAGTGACATGCAATCAATGTAGCATTGTTTTACATAAGTTTAATGTTGTTTTATATATGTGTAAACTCTAAAGAAACTATTTACATATGTGTTATTATATCCTCCTATAAAACTACCAATACTAAGAAATCAAATAAAATTAATTAGCGTGAATCAACTACTAATATTAATAATGTAACGAAACCATTTAAAATTATATTGTTAGAAAGACAACAATATAACTAATTATTATGAACCACAAGTCATCACAGAAATTCAAAAAAATAGATAGCAAATTCCAAAAAAAAAAAATAGATCGCAAAACTCAAAAAGATAATTCAAATCTACATTTACACATATGTCATAGATATTTCTTATGTGCACATTCGTATTGTTCAAAAATTAATGATCTTTATGGCGTCAACTTCAAATCTTTACGTGAGAAAAAAAGGAATCGATTCAAACTCAAACTGTGATAAACCAAGATGTATGAATAATAAGATAATTAAGGATGTGTAAAATTTGGATAACGTGTATGATTGAATATATATGATTTTTTTAGATCTAAATGTGAGAAAATAGAGGAATTCAAATCTTTTGAAATTGAGATAAATCTGGGTAAATAAAAAATGTGATAATTTTCTAGGTGTAAATTTACTTTAATGCCTAATAAAATTAATGAAAAAATAGCATGAAATAAAATGAGTGGCTATAAAGAGTTCTGCAGGTTCTGTAAATTTGTTTGGTTCTGAAATGATCTTATCATATACATATATATATATATATATATATATATATATATATATATGGTGGGGTTCGGCTACAATGTCCATTTTTCCTACAAACTGGAGAAAACCATAAAACACCATAGTTTCGGTCATAGAACACACTCAAAAATCACAAATAATAGAGTGAAAATTTCTAAAACACAATATTCAAATCCTAACAATCAATAAAAACTTCAAACACAACATTATAGAACTATGAATATAAAACACAACATGATAATTAACATAAAATACACTAATTTTAGTCATTCGATGATCATAGCCTTATCATTCAAAACACAACACAAAACCCACAAATATAACGACTAGTAATCTTCACTTGTGATTTGTGGGTTTTTAGTGTGTTTTATGGTTGACAGTATTGTCATAACCCCCCGATGGCGGAAACATCGGGGTAGTGGCACTAGGCGAATCAGATTGTTCAAGAGATTCCAAAACAATCATTTCAAAGATAATAATTAATATTTAATATCCCATACTATCAAACTCATACAATCTTCAAAACAACCATTACAATTCAACATAATCTCTTAAACACAAATCCAATTCGATCTCCCCTGGATTTATTACAAGGGTTCCAAAACATAAACAACTAAACGACTAAGCTAAGCATAATCCAATGCATCCAAGCTAAAATCCTCAACCTGTTACATACGTTAAAATACAAGTCAATACAATTAAGTAAAGATGAGCATACATGTTTTAGTAATACTAGCATAACTGAGAACCCGTTCGCGAAATAGTTTAACTACATATCATGATACACCATAACATATCACACAGAAAAACATAGGCTTATTTCTCATGCTAACTACCGTGAGAAGGCTTGCGTGTCCATCCTAACTAGACCCGTCCATCCTAAGAAACTAGACAAGTTCAGGCGAACTTGCAAGGGATTTGATGAAATAACTCAAGTTCGGTCAAACTTGACCCATTTGGGTACAAGTTCGGTTGAACTTGACCTGGGTGATGGTGATTCTTGAGCGAACTTGAGGTTTTCACGTCCAAAATCTTGCGTTTTCGCGTCGTTTGCTAAGGAAATCGAGTGCCCATCCCTCCAATCTTAAGCCACTGAGTAAAACTTAGGCTGGAGAGGTCTTTTGGAGTGAACTTAGCCATTTTACAGAAACTCGGGCTAACCCGGGCGAACTTGATGGTTCGTACGGGTTAGTCCAGCTTGTGTAAAGTGACGATTTCGTCCTTTTGCTTCCGGATCTGAGATCTAGCTTCGACAACGCCTCGTTCTACTCAAAAGTGAACGAAACATACGTCATTTGTCAAAAAATTGTGTAAAAATCAAGGATTTAAAGGGTCTTGCTTAGATCTAGTATGGATCTGAGTAAAAAGAAAAAGATGAAGATTTTCGTAAATAGAAGAGATTTGATGAAAACGAAGGCAATGCCTTGTGCAAAATCGTTGTAAAATGTTGTTGAACATCATTGTTGTTGAAATCGGGTTGATTCTTACTTAGAAAACAGAGCGTTTCGGGTTTCGGGAGCTCTGGGCGAAGTTGCAGCAAGTTCAAATGATAGAATGGAGCTAGGTATTTATAGGTGAAGGCAAAAATGGAGCTGGTGGGGTCAAGTTCGGCCGAACTTGTATGAATTTCATAGTTCGCGCGAACTTGTGAGATATTTGAAGGGAATGAGTCAAGTTCGGCCGAACTTGACCCTTGAAGGGCAAGTTCGAGCGAACTTGAGGTTAAACTAGAAGTTCTGAGCTAAACAGCCAAGTTCGGCCGAACTAGGGGTTACCAAGTTCGAGCGAACTTGACCCAAATTGTTGGGTTTTCTTCATTTTTCATTCGTTTATCGAGTCTTTAGCGATGTAATCAAGTTACATGGTAACGTTAAGCGATTAAGCGATATATTAAGCGTTGTTATTGTTATAATTGTGCGATTTAGCGATTTGAGTGCGCGAGAGCGATGCGATAGCGAGTGTAATCATAACCACAAACATACACAACACATAAATAACATAAAACCATATAATTAACTGCGATTTGCGATGCGAAGAGATTAGCGATGCGATTTAATAAGTGTACAACACCATAATTAATTAACATAAACTTTATTATAAACCGAACCTCGGGATTACAAAAGATAGATACATCTAAAAGACAAATGAAAAGATAACAACGAATTTTCGAGTTGTTACAGTCTCCCCTACTTTAGGAAATCCCGTCCCGAAATTTAAGTAGTAGCTGTAGCAAAGAGGTACGGGTATTTGGCCTTCATGTCACTTTCCAATTCCCAAGTGAACTCTGCGCCGCGTTTGCCTTCCCATCAGACCTTCACGATAGGGATATGTGAGCGCCGTAGTTTCTTGGTTTCTCAGTCCATGATCTCAACAGGCTTTTCCACAAAATGGAGAGTCTCGTTGATTTGTAGATCTTCGAGAGGTACATGGAGAGTTTCTTCGGCTAAGCATTTCTTATGGTTAGACACGTGTAAGGTCGGATGAACGTTATTAAGTTCCGTCGGTAGTTCGAGACGATAGGCTACTTTACCGATCCTTTCCAGAATCTTAAAGGGATCAACGTATCGAGGCGCTAGCTTTCCCTTCTTCCCGAAGCGGACCACTCCCTTCCAAGGTGCAACCTTTAGGAGAACGTGGTCTCCCACTTTGAACTGTAGGGGCTTGCGGCGTTTATCGGCGTAACCCTTTTGACGACTCCGAGCATTCAAGAGATTGCCTCTGATTTGGAGGATCTTATCCGTCGTTTCTTGAATTAGCTCGGGACCGGTGATTTGTGCTTCTCCGATCTCGTGCCATGCAATAGGCGATCGACATTTTCTTCCATACAGTGCCTCAAAAGGATCCATTTGAATACTAGATGATAACTATTATTGTACGATAATTCGATTAAAGGTAAATGTGTATCCCAGTTACCACCAAAATCTATGATGCACGCACAAAGCATGTCTTCGAGGGTGCGGATCGTACGCTCAGTCTGACCGTCGGTTTGAGGGTGAAAAGCGGTATTGAGATTAAGCATAAATACCATTAACGAGGAACGTACCGTTGACAACATTGTTGTCATTCTGGGCCTGGCGGTGACTCAGTTTGAAAGCTCTTCCACGCGCAGCTTGTTGTTGCTGCTGGGGCTGCGGTGGTGGCTGCTGCTGGGGCTGCTGTTGCTCGGGCTCTTGTTTCACGGTACGGTTTGGGCATGCATTAGCAAAGTGGTTCAGATCACCATACACGTAGCACATACGTGCCTTTTGAGCTGCTGCTTGTTGCTGCTGGTTGTTCTGGGGAGTATGCTGAGGGGCTGGCAGAGCTGGAGCTTGAGGAGCTGGTTGACGTGGGCCGGTACGGCAACTGATAGTAAAGTGGCCGTAGATGTTGCAGTGCGTGCAAAAGCGGGAGTTTCCACCCACCACGTGATGGTATGTGCACTTAGGGCACAGTGGGTGAGGACCAGTGTACGCACGTTTAGCTGGGGGTGTGTTTTGAGCAGGAGCCTGATAGGGCTGAGAGTATAGCGGTGTATCAGTGGCGTAGTTCTTGCTAGGGTTTCCTCTTTTGCGTCCTTGACGCTTTCCCTTTGGAACACTGGATGGTTCGATAGCAACAGTTGGTTCGACGACAGCTTGATTGGCAACTTTCGCATGGTTCTGGAAATAACCATCTTGAACTCGCTGATCATTGATCTCAGCGGCGAGCATGTAGGTTTCCTCGATGATTCGGGACCATCTTGTTTGATTCCCCAAAACTCGTTCTCGAGATTTTACATCTCATGCGGAGGACAGAACTCCTTCATCATCACTTCCTTGAGTTCCTCCCAAGACAGATTATAGGCTTCATCATTACCGCGCCTATTTCTTTCAGCGGTCCACCAGTCGAGAGCACGGGATTGGAAAGACTCCTGTAGTGTTCAGTGTTCGAAGGTCATTGGGGCATCCACTTTGTCTAAAGGTGACCTCAATGGAGTCAAACCAATGGAACATAGAAGTCGGTCCTTCGTTGCCCGTGAAGGCGAGAGGTGCACAAGCCTTGAAATTTTTTAAGCTGAACCGTGGCTTGGGGTTCTCAAATTTCGAGTCGACCGAGGAGTTACTGCTCACAGCATGAATTACCGAGATGATTTGTGGGATGACTTTTGCCACTTGTTTGGCGACTAGTGAAGCGATGCGCTTGTTGTCGCTGTGGCGCTGAGCAGAACAGCGAGTATGAGATCCGATTGACGACATCCACATAAAGGATTTAGATTAGATTAGATGAGATTTGATTATAATAAAGTTACGTTTAAATATTTATTATTATTATTATTATTCATGCAAAGCACACAAAACACGTAAGCACGTATCCACGTAAACACATAACCACGTATGCACATTAACACGTAAGCACATAGGCACGTAAGCACATAATCACAAAGGTACGTAAGCACATATTTTGCACATATTCACTTCTAATTAACCATCATGCGTAGCGCGATATGAGATGCGAGATATATGCTATATATAATAGCGAGATAGGCGAGTAATACCGCATATGAGACACACATGTCCTCATAGGCGTAAGCGAGTTAAGCGATTAGTTTGGTTGGTGTATTAATTAGCGTTTTAGATTACGAGAGTTGTGCAAGTTGTGCATGCGTTTATGGAGTGTAAAGCGAAAAAGCAAGAAATCGGTAATGCGAGAAATAAAAATAAAGCGAGAAATCGAATAAAGCGAAAATTCTCAAAACTTCAAACACATAAATAATAATAAACTCAATGAAGCGTAAATCTACGATATAGGCTCAAATCAATTGGGAGTGTCCGGGCTTTTGAGACGTTGACTATCCAAACTGATTCGATCATCCTTCGACTTTGAACCCACGCTTTGGCCTAATAGATAGAAGCTCTCACCGCAAGCGGCTAATGGCATTATCCTTCCGGTTACTACGTGTTCCAAACCATCGGAATAATCGAGACTTTGGTGAGATTGAAAATCGAAAGGCGGAATTTGTTACTAAGATGCGGGTTTCACCCCTAACTTAGCAACTTCATTCCTAGTTAGAAATGGAGATTTTCGTCGAGGTTTGAATATCACTCCTAACTCAACGAAGGTATCTTGTGCGATAGAGTATGCGCGGAGTGAATGATCTCATCGAGAGTTCTCGGTTTTCACACCTAATATCGACTTGATCACTCATTTGTGTGATATGAGCGTTTCCAAGCGTGTATTTTGTAATAGCCTCAGGAAAGGCACATTTAAGCATTTATGGCAAGTAATTTAACATTTAAGTCAAAGATAGGTCAATCGGGTACTTAAACATGCTACTAGGTCGAACATGGCAATTCGACCTATCATCTTAAGGTTATGGGCTCTGATACCAATCTGTCACACCCCAACCGATGGCGGAAACATCGGGGTAGTGGCACTAGGCGAATCAGATTGATCAAGAGATTCCATAACAATCATTTCAAAGATAATAATCAATATTTAATATCCCATACTAACAAACTCATACAATCTTCAAAACAACCACTACAATTCAACATAATCTCTTAAACACAAATCCAATTCGATCTCCCCTAGATTTTTATTACAAGAGTTCCAAAACATAAACAACTAAACGACTAAGCTAAGCATAATCCAATGCACCCAAGCTAAAATCCTCAACCTGTTACATACGTTAAAATACAAGTCAATACAATTAAGTAAATGTGAGCATACATGTTTTAGTAATACTAGCATAATTGAGAACCCGTTCGCGAAATAGTCTAACTACATATCATGATACACCAAAACACATCACACAGATAAACATACTCTTATTTCTCATGCTAACTACCGTGAGAAGGCTTGCGCGTCCGTCCTAACTAGACCCGTCAGGTGTTAGCCAAACTATAGTACCATACTAGCTAAGGAGGTAAGTTAACGAAAATAATTCCTAGTCACATGTTTCTAGTATCACGTATTGAGCATACATAATCAGATTATTCGCGTGTGATAAACAGTTTGATTTGTGAAGTGATTTTGATAGAGGAACGTATGTAACACCCAGTGCGTTAAGCGTAAGATGGTTCAAGTATACTTACAGTGGGTGCGTTTAGGTAAGATTGAGGGATCTGAGAAGAGTTGCGGAGTGCGCCGGGTCAGCCTGTAAACGACAAAAGTGCATCAGTGTTCCGAAAAGCTGAAACGGTGAAGTATTGGTTGAGCAGTAGGCAAGTTCGAGCGAACTTGCAAGGTTCTGAGTGATTTGGAGTCAAGTTCGGTCGAACTTGGCAAGTTTCTGTAGGAAATTTGACAAGTTCGGGCGAACTTGTGAGTAAACCTTACTGGAAAGTCAAGTTCATGCGAACTTGTATAGTTTCCTAAGAAACTAGACAAGTTCGGTCGAACTTGACCTGGGTGATGATGATTCTTGAACGAACTTGTGGTTTTCGGGTCCAAAATCTTGCGTTTTCGCGTCGTTTGCTGAGGAAATCGAGTGCCCATCCCTCCAACCTTAAGCCACTGAGTAAAACATAGGCTGGAGAGGTCTTTTGGAGCGAACTTAGCCATTTTACAGAAACTCGGGCTAATCCGGGCGAACTTGATGGTTCGTACGGGTTAGTCCAGCTTGTGTAAAGTGACGATTTAGTCCTTGTGCTTCTGGATCTGAGATCTAGCTTCGACAACGCCTCGTTCTACTCAAAAGTGAAAGAAACATACGTCATTACTCCGAAAATGGTGTAAAAATCAAGGATTTAAAAGGTCTTGCTCAGATCTAATATAGATCTGAGTGAAAACAGAAGTTTTTATGGAAAAAAGATGAAGATATTCGTAAATAGAAGAGATTTGATGAAAACGAAGGCAATGCCTTGTGCAAAATCGTTGTAAAACGTTGTTGAACATTATTGTTGTTGAAATCAGGTTGATTCTTACTTAGAAAACAGTGGGTTTAGTGTTTCGGGAGCTCTGGGTGAAGTTGCAGCAACTTTAAGTGAGAGAATGGAGCTGGGTATTTATAGGTGAAGCAAAAAATGGAGCTAGTGGGGTCAAGTTCGGCCGAACTTGCATGAATTTCATGCAAGTTCATGCGAACTTGTGAGATATTTGAAGGGAATGAGTCAAGTTCGGCCGAACTTGACCTTTGAAGGGCAAGTTCGAGCGAACTTGAGGTTAAACTGGAAGTTCTGAGCTAGACAGCCAAGTTCGGCCGAACTTGGGGTTACCAAATTCGAGCGAACTTGACCCAAATTGTTGGGTTTTCTTCGTTTTTCTTTCGTTTATCGATTGTTTAGCGATGTTATCAAGTTACATGGTAATGTTAAGCAATTAAGCGATATATTAAGCGTTGTAATTGTTATAATAGAGCGATTTAGCGATTTGAGTGCGCGAGAGCGATGCGATAGCGAGTGTAATCATAACCACAAACATACACAACACATAAATAACACAAAACCATATAATTAACTGCGTTTTGCGATGCGATGAGATTAGCGATGCGATTTAATAAGCGTACAACACCATAATTAATTAACATAAACTTTATTATAAACCGAACCTCGGGATTACAAAATATAGATACATCGTAAAGACAAATGAAAAAATAACAACGAATTTTCGAGTTGTTACAGTCTCCCCTACTTTAGGAAATTCCGTCCCGAAATTTAAGTAGTAGCTGTAGCAAAGAGATGCGGGTATTTGGCCTTCATGTCATTTCCAATTCCCAAGTGAACTCTGCGCCGCGTTTGCCTTCCCATCAGACCTTCACGATAGGGATACGTGAGCGCCGTAGTTTCTTGGTTTCTCAGTCCATGATCTCAACAGGCTTTTCCACAAAATGGAGAGTCTCGTTGATTTGTAGATCTTCGAGAGGTACATGGAGAGTTTCTTCGGCTAAGCATTTCTTATGGTTAGACACGTGTAAGGTCGGATGAACGTTATTAAGTTCCGTCGGTAGTTCGAGACGATAGGCTACTTTACCGATCCTTTCCAGAATCTTAAAGGGATCAACGTATCGAGGCGCTAGCTTTCCCTTCTTCCCGAAGCGGACCACTCCCTTCCAAGGTGCAACCTTTAGGAGAACGTGGTCTCCCACTTTGAACTGTAGGGGCTTGCGGCGTTTATCGGCGTAACCCTTTTGACGACTCCGAGCATTCAAGAGATTGCCTCTGATTTGGAGGATCTTATCCGTCGTTTCTTGAATTAGCTCGAGACCGGTGATTTGTGCTTCTCCGATCTCGTGCCATGCAATAGGCGATCGACATTTTCTTCCATACAGTGCCTCAAAAGGATCCATTTGAATACTAGATGATAACTATTATTGTACGATAATTCGATTAAAGGTAAATGTGTATCCCAGTTACCACCAAAATCTATGATGCACGCACGAAGCATGTCTTCGAGGGTGCGGATCGTACGCTCAGTCTGACCGTCGGTTTGAGGGTGAAAAGCGGTACTGAGATTAAGAGTAGTACCGAGAGCGGATTGAAAAGTCTCCCAGAGACGCGGGGTAAAGCGACCGTCGCGGTCAGAGATGATGTCACGAGGCGTCCCGTGTCGACATATGACTTGGTCGGTATAGATTCGGGCTAACCATTCGACCTTAAAGTCTTCACGTATGGCAATAAAGTGCGCGGATTTAGTAAGACGATCAACGATAACCCAAATGCTATCGTGGCCGGATGAAGTGCGGGGAAGTTTCGTAATAAAGTCAGTAGCTATACTCTCCCACTTCCACATCGGGATTTCGGGCTGTTCGAGTAAACCAGAGGGCCTTTGATGTTCGGCTTTAACTTTCGAACAAGTTAAGCATTTTGAGACGTAGACGACGATATCCTTTTTCATGCCCGGCCACCAATACTTAGGACGAAGGTCCAGGTACATCTTGTCGGCACCGGGGTGAATGGAATATCGAGATTTATGAGCTTCGGTCATTAGCAGTTCACGGAGATTATCACGACTTGGAATCCAGATGCGATTGAGGTAGTAATAGTTACCGTTAGGTTTAACAACGAGTTGAGTTTCGGCACCACATTTCATTTCTTCCTCCAAAGTATTCTCGTTAAAGCAGGCGAATTGAGCGGAGCGAATCATGATTTCGAGATCATTCAAAGCTTGAGGGTCACGAACACTATATACATAGCATCGTCGACTTAGAGCATCGGCTACGACGTTTGCTTTGCCGGGATGGTAGCGTATCTCGCAATCATAGTCGTTGAGAAGTTCAACCCATCTGCGTTGGCGCATATTCAGTTCTTTTTTATTAAAGATATGTTGTATGCTCTTATGGTCGGTGAAGACCGTACACTTGGTACCGTAAAGGTAGTGTCGCCATATCTTCAATGCAAAAACAACTGCACCGAGTTCGAGATCGTGGGTTGTGTAGTTCTTCTCGTGGATTTTGAGTTGTCGAGACGCATACGCGATAACTTTGTCTCGTTGCATGAGAACACAACCAAGACCAAGATTAGAGGCATCGCAATAAACAACGAAATCGTCGTTTCCTTCGGGAAGAGCGAGGACAGGAGCGTTGCATAGCATACGCTTGAGTGTTTGAAAAGCTTCCTCTTGTTTAGAATCCCAAACAAAAGGTTTGTCCTTATGAGTTAAAGCGGTAAGCGGAACATCGATTTTAGAAAAGTCGGTGATGAATCGACAGTAGTAACCCGCCAATCCAAGAAATGAATGGATTTCGGAAGCATTCTTCGGTGTATTCCGACTCTTGACGGCTTCAATCTTAGCAGGGTCAACGTGAATTCCTTGAATATTAACGATGTGGCCGAGAAATTGGACTTCTTCGAGCCAGAATTCACATTTAGAGAACTTAGCATAAAGGCGATTACCTTGGAGAAGTTCGAGGACGAAACGGAGATGGCGTGCGTGTTCGTCTCTCGACTTCGAATAGATAAGGATGTCATCGATAAACACAATGGTGAAACGATCCAAGAAAGCTTTACACACACGGTTCATCAAATCCATGAAGACCGCGGGTGCATTTGTAAGACCAAAGGCATGACCACGAATTCGAAATGGCCATAGCGAGTACGAAAGGCAGTTTTCCGAATGTCCTCTTCCAACACGCGTAACTGATGATAGTCAGAATGTAAATCGATCTTAGAAAAACAAGTGGCACCTTGAAGCTGATCAAATAGGTCGTCGATACGAGGAAGAGGAAACGGTTCCTTATCGTGAGTTTGTTAAGTTCACAATAATCGATGCACATTCGGAACGTCCCATCTTTCTTTTTCACAAAAAGAATGGGTGCGCCCCAAGGCGAAGTGCTCGGGCGTATGAAACCTTTATCAAGAAGCTCTTGAAGTTGGCTTGATAGCTCGCGCATTTCGGATGGTACGAGGCGATAAGGAGCTTTAGCAACAGGAGTAGCACCGGGAATTAAATCGATACGGAATTCGACATCTCGAGTAGGGGGTAAACCGGGTAAGTCGTCAGGAAAGACTTTAGGAAATTCACAAACAACATGAACATCTTTATAAGTCTTCTTTTCTTTCTCCGGGTTCACGATATGGGCGAGGAAGGCAACACATCGCTTTTGCAAGCATTTCTGTGCTCGAGTACATGACAAAAAGCATCAACTTCTTTGAGGGAGTTTCACCATAGACATGAAGTTGATCACCGTTTGAGAGAGGGAAGCGAATCATTTTATCGAAGTATACAACCTCAGCATGGTTTTCACGAAGAAAGTCCATACCTACTATGATATCGAAGCTACCTAACTGCATAGGTATGAGTTTGATCGAGAAGACATGGTTGTTGAGATCGAGAGAACAACCACGTAGGACGGAGGTGACGCTGATGGATTTTCCGGTGGCGACTTCGACATCGAAGGTCTTTGAGAGTTTAGTGCGTTTACATTTTAAAACCTTTTCGAATTCTAACGATACAAAACAGTTATCAGCACCAGTATCAAATAAAATGAAGCATAAATACCATTAACGAGGAACGTACCATTGACAACATTGTTGTCATTCTGGGCCCGGCGGTGACTCAGGTTGAAAGCTCTTCCACGCGCAGCTTGTTGTTGCTGCTGGGGCTGCGGTGGTGGCTGCTGCTGGGGCTGCTGTGCTGCGCTCTTGTTTCACGGTACGGTTTGGGCATGCATTAGCAAAGTGGTTCAGATCACCATACACGTAGCACATACGTGCCTTTTGAGCTGCTGCTTGTTGCTGCTGGTTGTTCTGGGGAGTATGCTGAGGGGCTGGCAGAGCTGGAGCTTGAGGAGCTGGTTGACGTGGGCCGGTACGGCAACTGATAGTAAAGTGGCCGT
Organism: Scalesia atractyloides; assembly: GCA_947069175.1. NCBI lineage: Eukaryota > Viridiplantae > Streptophyta > Magnoliopsida > Asterales > Asteraceae > Scalesia > Scalesia atractyloides. The sequence continues at coordinate 85,478,912 of CAMTDV010000018.1, forward strand.
AGATGTTGCAGTGCGTGCAAAAGCGGGAGTTTCCACCCACCACGTGATGGTATGTGCACTTAGGGCACAGTGGGTGAGGACCAGTGTACGCACGTTTAGCTGGGGGTGCGTTTTGAGCAGGAGCCTGATAGGGCTGAGAGTTTAGCGGTGTATCAGTGGCGTAGTTCTTGCTAGGGTTTCCTCTTTTGCGTCCTTGACGCTTTCCCTTTGGAACACTGGATGGTTCGATAGCAACAGTTGGTTCGACGACAGCTTGATTGGCAACTTTACAATTCAACATAATCTCTTAAACACAAATCCAATTCGATCTCCCCTGGATTTATTACAAGAGTTCCAAAACATAAACAACTAAACGACTAAGCTAAGCATAATCCAATGCATCCAAGCTAAAATCCTCAACCTGTTACATACGTTAAAATACAAGTCAATACAATTAAGTAAAGATGAGCATACATGTTTTAGTAATACTAGCATAACTGAGAACCCGTTCGCGAAATAGTTTAACTACATATCATGATACACCATAACATATCACACAGAAAAACATAGGCTTATTTCTCATGCTAACTACCGTGAGAAGGCTTGCGTGTCCATCCTAACTAGACCCCGTCCATCCTAAGAAACTAGACAAGTTCAGGCGAACTTGCAAGGGATTTGATGAAATAACTCAAGTTCGGTCGAACTTGACCCATTTGGGTACAAGTTCAAGTTCGGTTGAACTTGACCTGGGTGATGGTGATTCTTGAGCGAACTTGAGGTTTCGCGTCGTTTGCTGAGGAAATCGAGTGCCCATCCCTCCAACCTTAAGCCACTGAGTAAAACTTAGGCTGGAGAGGTCTTTTGGAGTGAACTTAGCCATTTTACAGAAACTCGGGCTAACCCGGGCGAACTTGATGGTTCGTACGGGTTAGTCCAGCTTGTGTAAAGTGACGATTTCGTCCTTTTGCTTCCGGATCTGAGATCTAGCTTCGACAACGATTCGTTCTACTCAAAAGTGAAAGAAACATACGTCATTTGTCCGAAAATTGTGTAAAAATCAAGGATTTAAAGGGTCTTGCTTAGATCTAGTATAGATCTGAGTGAAAACAGAAGTTTTTATGGAAAAAGATGAAGATTTTCGTAAATAGAAGAGATTTGATGAAAACGAAGGCAATGCCTTGTGCAAAATCGTTGTAAAATGTTGTTGAACATCATTGTTGTTGAAATCGGGTTGATTCTTACTTAGAAAACAGAGCGTTTCGGGTTTCGAGAACTCTGGGCGAAGTTACAGCAAGTTCAAATGATAGAATGGAGCTAGGTATTTATAGGTGAAGGCAAAAATGGAGCTGGTGGGGTCAAGTTCTGCCGAACTTGTATGAATTTCATAGTTCGCGCGAACTTGTGAGATATTTGAAGGGAATGAGTCAAGTTCGGCCGAACTTGACCCTTGAAGGGCAAGTTCGAGCGAACTTGAGGTTAAACTAGAAGTTTTGAGCTAAATAGCCAAGTTCGGCCGAACTAGGGGTTACCAAGTTCGAGCGAACTTGACCCAAATTGTTGGGTTTTCTTCATTTTTCATTCGTTTATCGAGTCTTTAGCGATGTAATCAAGTTACATGGTAACGTTAAGTGATTAAGCGATATATTAAGCGTTGTTATTGTTATAATTGTGCGATTTAGCGATTTGAGTGCGCGAGAGCGATGCGATAGCGAGTGTAATCATAACCACAAACATACACAACACATAAATAACATAAAACCATATAATTAACTGTGATTTGTGATGCGAAGAGATTAGCGATGCGATTTAATAAGCGTACAACACCATAATTAATTAACATAAACTTTATTATAAACCGAACCTCGGGATTAGAAAAGATAGATACATCTAAAAGACAAATGAAAAGATAACAACGAATTTTCGAGTTGTTACAGTCTCCCCTACTTTAGGAAATTCCGTCCCGAAATTTAAGTAGTAGCTGTAGCAAAGAGGTACGGGTATTTGGCCTTCATGTCACTTTCCAATTCCCAAGTGAACTCTGCGCCGCGTTTGCCTTCCCATCAGACCTTCACGATAGGGATATGTGAGCGCCGTAGTTTCTTGGTTTCTCAGTCCATGATCTCAACAGGCTTTTCCACAAAATGGAGAGTCTCGTTGATTTGTAGATCTTCGAGAGGTACATGGAGAGTTTCTTCGGCTAAGCATTTCTTATGGTTAGACACGTGTAAGGTCGGATGAACGTTATTAAGTTCCGTCGGTAGTTCGAGACGATAGGCTACTTTACCGATCCTTTCCAGAATCTTAAAGGGATCAACGTATCGAGGCGCTAGCTTTCCCTTCTTCCCGAAGCGGACCACTCCCTTCCAAGGTGCAACCTTTAGGAGACGTGGTCTCCCACTTTGAACTGTAGGGGCTTGCGGCGTTTATCGGCGTAACCCTTTTGACGACTCCGAGCATTCAAGAGATTGCCTCTGATTTGGAGGATCTTATCCGTCGTTTCTTGAATTAGCTCGGGACCGGTGATTTGTGCATCTCCGATCTCGTGCCATGCAATAGGCGATCGACATTTTCTTCCATACAGTGCCTCAAAAGGATCCATTTGAATACTAGATGATAACTATTATTGTACGATAATTCGATTAAAGGTAAATGTGTATCCCAGTTACCACCAAAATCTATGATGCACGCACGAAGCATGTCTTCGAGGGTGCGGATCGTACGCTCAGTCTGACCGTCGGTTTGAGGGTGAAAAGCGGTACTGAGATTAAGAGTAGTACCGAGAGCGGATTGAAAAGTCTCCCAGAGACGCGGGGTAAAGCGACCGTCGCGGTCAGAGATGATGTCACGAGGCGTCCCTTGTCGACATATGACTTCGTCGGTATAGATTCGGGCTAACCATTCGACCTTAAAGTCTTCAAGTATGGCAATAAAGTGCGCGGATTTAGTAAGACGATCAACGATAACCCAAATGCTATCGTGGCCGGATGAAGTCCGGGGAAGTTTCGTAATAAAGTCAGTAGCTATACTCTCCCACTTCCACATCGGGATTTCGGGCTGTTCGAGTAAACCAGAGGGCCTTTGATGTTCGGTTTTAACTTTCGAACAAGTTAAGCATTTTGAGACGTAGACGGCGAGATCCTTTTTCATGCCCGGCCACCAATACTTAGGACGAAGGTCCAGGTACATCTTGTCGGCACCGGGGTGAATGGAATATCGAGATTTATGAGCTTCGGTCATTAGCAGTTCACGGAGATTATCACGACTTGGAATCCAGATGCGATTGAGATAGTAATAGTTACCGTTAGGTTTAACAACGAGTTGAGTTTCGGCACCACATTTCATTTCTTCCTCCAAAGTATTCTCGTTAAAGCAGGCGAATTGAGCGGAGCGAATCATGATTTCGAGATCATTCAAAGCTTGAGAGTCACGAACACTATATACATAGCTTCGTCGACTTAGAGCATCAGCTACGACGTTTGCTTGCCGGGATGGTAGCGTATCTCGCAATCATAGTCGTTGAGAAGTTCAACCCATCTGCGTTGGCACATATTCAGTTCTTTTTTATTAAAGATATGTTGTATGCTCTTATGGTCGGTGAAGACCGTACACTTGGTACCGTAAAGATTGTGTCGCCATATCTTCAATGCAAAAACAACTGCACCGAGTTCGAGATCGTGGGTTGTGTAGTTCTTCTCGTGGATTTTGAGTTGTCGAGACGCATACGCGATAACTTTGTCTCGTTGCATGAGAACACAACCAAGACCAAGATTAGAGGCATCGCAATAAACAACGAAATCGTCGTTTCCTTCGGGAAGAGCGAGGACAGGAGCGTTGCATAGCATACGCTTGAGTGTTTGAAAAGCTTCCTCTTGTTTAGAATCCCAAACAAAAGGTTTGTCCTTATGAGTTAAAGCGGTAAGCGGAACATTGATTTTAGAAAAGTCGGTGATGAATCGACAGTAGTAACCCGCCAATCCAAGAAATGAATGGATTTCGGAAGCATTCTTCGGTGTATTCTGACTCTTGACGGCTTCAATCTTAGCAGGGTCGAAGTGAATTCCTTGATTATTATCGATGTGGCCGAGAAATTGGACTTCTTCGAGCCAGAATTCACATTTAGAGAACTTAGCATAAAGGCGATTACCTTGGAGAAGTTCGAGGACGAAACGGAGATGGCGTGCGTGTTCGTCTCTCGATTTCGAATAGATAAGGATGTCATCGATAAACACAATGCTGAAACGATCCAAGAAAGCTTTACACACACGGTTCATCAAATCCATGAAGACCGCGGGTGCATTTGTAAGACCAAAAGGCATGACCACGAATTCGAAATGGCCATAGCGAGTACGAAAGGCAGTTTTCCGAATGTCTTCTTCCAACAAGCGTAACTGATGATAGCCGGAATGTAAATCGATCTTAGAAAAACAAGTGGCACCTTGAAGCTGATCAAATAGGTCGTCGATACGAGGAAGAGGATAACGGTTCCTTATCGTGAGTTTGTTAAGTTCACAATAATCGATGCACATTCGGAACGTCCCATCTTTATTTTTCACAAAAAGAATGGGTGCGCCCCATGGCGAAGTGCTCGGGCGTATGAAACCTTTATCAAGAAGCTCTTGAAGTTGGCTTGATAGCTCGCGCATTTCGGATGGTACGAGGCGATAAGGAGCTTTAGCAACGGGAGTAGCACCGGGAATTAAATCGATACGGAATTCGACATCTCGAGTAGGGGGTAAACCGGGTAAGTCGTCAGGAAAGACTTTAGGAAATTCACAAACAACATGAACATCTTTATAAGTCTTCTTTTCTTTCTCCGGGTTCACGATATGGGCGAGGAAGGCAACACATCGCTTTTGCAAGCATTTCTGTGCTCGAGTACATGACAAAAGCATCAACTTCTTTGAGGGACTTTCACCATAGACATGAAGTTGATCACCGTTTGAGAGAGGGAAGCGAATCATTTTATCGAAGCATACAACCTCAGCATGGTTTTCACGAAGAAAGTCCATACCTACTATGATATCGAAGCTACCTAACTGCATAGGTATGAGATTGATCGAGAAGACATGGTTGTTGAGATCGAGAGAACAACCACGTAGGACGAGGTGACGCTGATGGATTTTCCGGTGGCGACTTCGACATCGAAGGTCTTTGGGAGTTTAGTGCGTTTACATTTTAAAACCTTTTCGAATTCTAATGATACAAAACAGTTATCAGCACCAGTATCAAATAAAATGAAGCATAAATACCATTAACGAGGAACGTACCGTTGACAACATTGTTGTCATTCTGGGCCGGCGGTGACTCAGGTTGAAAGCTCTTCCACGCGCAGCTTGTTGTTGCTGCTGGGGCTGCGGTGGTGGCTGCTGCTGGGGCTGCTGTTGCTGCGGCTCTTGTTTCACGGTACGGTTTGGGCATGCATTAGCAAAGTGGTTCAGATCACCATACACGTAGCACATACGTGCCTTTTGAGCTGCTGCTTGTTGCTGCTGGTTGTTCTGGGGAGTATGCTGAGGGGCTGGCAGAGCTAGAGCTTAAGGAGCTGGTTGACGTGGGCCGGTACGGCAACTGATAGTAAAGTGGCCGTAGATGTTGCAGTGCGTGCAAAAGCGGGAGTTTCCACCCACCAAGTGATGGTATGTGCACTTAGGGCACAGTGGGTGAGGACCAGTGTACGCACGTTTAGCTGGGGGTGCGTTTTGAGCAGGAGCCTGATAGTGCTGAGAGTTAAGCGGTGTATCAGTGGCGTAGTTCTTGCTAGGGTTTCCTCTCTTGCGTCCTTGACGCTTTCCCTTTGGAACACTGGATGGTTCGATAGCAACAGTTGGTTCGACGACAGCTTGATTGGCAACTTTCGCATGGTTCTGGAAATAACCATCTTGAACTCGCTGATCATTGATCTCAGCGGCGAGCATGTAGGTTTCCTCGATGTTTGTAGTACGAGCAACTTTCACAAAATTAGCGACACATTCGGGTAACCCATGGTATACTTGTTGATAGCTTTCTCAGTAGTATCAACTTGACTGGACAGATGATGCTCAAAATCTTGAATCGAGCGGTGAATCCAGCATTGTCGGGACCATCTTGTTTGATTCCCCAAAACTCGTTCTCGAGATTTTACATCTCATGCGGAGGACATAACTCCTTCATCATCACTTCCTTGAGTTCCTCCCAAGACAGATTATAGGCTTCATCATTACCGCGCCTATTTCTTTCAGCGGTCCACCAGTTGAGAGCACGGGATGGAAAGACTCCTGTAGTGTTCAGTGTTCGAAGGTCATTGGGGCATCCACTTTGCCTAAAGGTGACCTCAATGGAGTCAAACCAATGGAACATAGAAGTCGGTCCTTCGTTGCCCGTGAAGGCGAGAGGTGCACAAGCCTTGAAATTTTTAAAGCTGAACCGTGGCTTGGGGTTCTCAAATTTCGAGTCGACCGAGGAGTTACTGCTCACAGCATGAATTACCGAGATGATTTGCGGGATGACTTTTGCCACTTGTTTGGCGACTAGTGAAGCGATGCGCTTATTGTCGCTGTGGCGCTGAGCAGAACAGCGAGTATTATTCATGCAAGGCACACAAAACATGTAAGCACGTATCCACGTAAACACATAACCACGTATGCACATTAACACGTAAGCACGTAGGCACGTAAGCACATAATCACGTAGGCACGTAAGCACATATTTTGCACATATTCACTTCTAATTAACCATCATGCGTAGCGCGATATGAGATGCGAGATATATGCGATATATAATAGCGAGATAGGCGAGTAATACCGCGTATGAGACACACATGTCCTCATAGGCGTAAGCGAGTTAAGCGATTAGTTTGGTTGGTGTATTAATTAGCGTTTTCGATTACGAGAGTTGTGCGAGTTGTGCATGCGTTTATGGAGCGTAAAGCGATAAAGCAAGAAATCGGTAATGCGAGAAATAATAATAAAGCGAGAAATCGAATATAGCGAAAATTCTCAAAACTTCAAACACATAAATAATAATAAACTCGATGATGTGTAAATCGATGATATAGGCACAAATCAATTGGGAGTGTCTGGGGTTTTGAGACGTTGACTATCCAAAGTGATTCGATCATCCTTCGACTTTGGACCCACGCTTTGGCCTAATAGATAGAGGCTCTCATCGCAAGAGGCTAACGGCATTACCTTCCGGTTACTACGTGTTCCAAACCATCGGAATAATCGAGACTTTGGTGAGATTGAAAATCGAAAGGCGGAATTTTTTACTAAGATGCGGGTTTCACCCCTAACTTAGCAACTTCATTCCTAGTTAGAAATGGAGATTTTCGTCGAGGTTTGGATATCATTCCTAACTCAACGAAGATATCTCGTGCGATAGAGTATGCGCGGAGTGAATGATCTCATCGAGAGTTCTCGGTTTTCACACCTAATCTCGACTTGATCACTCATTTGTGTGATATGAGGGTTTCCAAGCGTGTATTTTGTAATAGCCTAAAGAAAGGCACATTTAAGCATTTATGGCAAGTAATTTAACATTTAAGTCAAAGATAGGTCAATCGGGTACTTAAACATGCTACTAGGTCGAACATGGCAATTCTACCTATCATCCTAAGGTTATGGGCTCTGATACCAATCTGTCACCCCAACGATGGCGGAAACATGGGGGATAGTGGCACTAGGCGAATCAGATTGATCAAGAGATTCCATAACAATCATTTCAAAGATAATAATCAAATTTAATATCCATACTATCAAACTCATACAATCTTCAAAACAACCATACAATTCAACATAATCTCTTAAACACAAATCCAATTCGATCTACCCTAGATTTTTATTACAAGAGTTCCAAAACATAAACAACTAAACGACTAAGCTAAGCATAATCCAATGCACCCAAGCTAAAATCCTCAACCTGTTACATACGTTAAAATACAAGTCAATACAATTAAGTAAATGTGAGCATAAATTTTTAGTAATACTAGCATAATTGAGAACCCTTCGCGAAATAATCTAACTACATATCATGATACACCAAAACACATCAAACAGATAAACATAGGCTTATTTCTCATGCTAACTACGTGAGAAGGCTTGCGCGTCCGTCCTAACTAGACCCGTCGGGTGTTAGCCAAACTATAGTACCATACTAGCTAAGGAGGTAAGTTAATGAAAATAAGTCCTAGTCACATGTTTCTAGTATCACGTATTGAGCATACATAATCAAATTATTCGCGTGTGATAAACAGTTTGATTTGTGAAGTGATTTTGATAGAGGAACATATGTAACACCCAGTGCGTTAAGCGTAAAAGGGTTCAAGTATACTCACAGTGGGTGCGTTTAGGTAAGATTGAGGGATCTGAGAAGAGTTGCGGAGTGTGACGGTCAGCCTGTAAACGAACAGAAGTGCACCAGTCTTCCGAAAAGCTGAAACAGTGAAGTCTTGGTTGAGCAGTAGGGAAGTTCGAGCGAACTTGCAAGGTTTTGAGTGATTTAGAGTCAAGTTCGGTCGAACTTGGCAAGTTTCTTTAGGAAATTTGACAAGTTTGGGCGAACTTGTGAGTAAACCTTACTGGAAAGACAAGTTCAGGCGAACTTGTATAGTTTCCTAAGAAACTAGACAAGTTCGGGCGAACTTGCAAGGGATTTGATGAAATAGACTCAAGTTCGGTCGAACTTGACCCATTTGGGTACAAGTTCGGTCGAACTTACCTTTGGGGGATGGTGATTCTTGAGCGAACTTGAGGTTTTCGGGTCCAAAATCTTGCGTTTTCGCTTCGTTTGCTGAGAAATCGAGTGCCCATCCCTCCAACCTTAAGCCACTGAGTAAAACTTAGGCTGGAGAGGTCTTTTGGAGCGAACTTAGCCATTTTACAGAAACTCGGGCTGATCCGGGCGAACTTGATGGTTTGTACGGGTTAGTCCAGCTTGTGTAAAGTGACGATTTCGTCCTTGTGCTTCCGGATCTGAGATCTAGCTTCGACAACGCCTCGTTCCACTCAAAAGTGAACGAAACATACGTTATTAGTCCGAAAATGGTGTAAAAATCAAGGATTTAAAAGGTCTTCTCAGATCTAATACAGATCTGAGTGAAAACAGAAGTTTTTATGGAAAAAGATGAAGATTTTTCGTAAATAGAAGAGATTTGATGAAAACGAAGGCAATGCCTTAGTGCAAAATCGTTGTAAAACGTTGTTGAACATCATTGTTGTCGAAATCAGGTTGATTCTTACTTAAAAACAGAGGGTTTCGGGTTTCGGGAGCTCTGGGCGAAGTTGCAAAAGTTCAAATGAGAGAATGGAGCTGGGTATTTATAGTTGAAGGCAAAAATGGAGCTGGTGGGGTCAAGTTCGGCCGAACTTGCATGAATTTCATGAATTCGCGCAAGTTGTGAGATATTTGAAGGGAAAGTCAAGTTCGGCCGAACTTGACCTTGAAGGCAATTCGACGAACTTGTGGTTAAACTGGAAGTCTGACTAGAAGCCAAGTTCGGCCGAACTTGGGGTTACCAAGTTCGAGCGAACTTGACCCAAATTGTTGGGTTTTCTCGTTTTTCTTTCGTTTATCGATTGTTTAGCGATGTAATCAAGTTACATGGTAACGATTAAGCGATTAAGCGATATATTAAGCTTGTAATTGTTATAATAGTGCGATTTAGCGATTTGAGTGCGCGAGAGCGATGCGATAGCGAGTGTAATCATAACCACAAACGTACACAACACATAAATAACATAAAACCATATAATTAACTGCGATTTGCATGCGATGAGATTAGCGATGCGATTTAATAAGCATACAACACCATAATTAATTAACATAAACTTTATTATAAACCGAACATCAGGATTACAAAAGATAGATACATCGAAAAGACAAATGAAAAGATAACAACGAATTTTCGAGTTGTTACAATTATGGTGTTTTATGACTATTTATACTATGTAGGAAAAATGGGCTTTGTAGCCAACTATCACCCTATATATATTGTATCTTAAAAATGCTAGATTTATTGCAAAAAAATGTAAAAAAAAATATAACTGGTGTATTTTTAAGTTTTCTTTTTGGAGTTTTTTTAGTTTTCTCACGAAGAAGAGTTTTCTCGTAATCTCTCCATATATATACATATTATATATATATATATAGGGAGAGGATCATGAGAAAACTAGAATATAAATGAGAAAACTAGAAAACTAACTCAAAAAGCCAAAAAAAAAGCATAAAAACATACAAATTTTTTTTTACAATTTTTTATAAAAAATCACTGGATTTCATGTATAAATTAAAAAAAAAAAAAAAAACTTGTACTGCACAGGTGCATTATATGTGTACTACACATGTGCATTATATGTGTATGTTGCAAATGTGCATTATATGCCTTTTTTATTTTTTATTTTTTAAACGTATTTTTTATATAATATATATAGCGAATTTTAATAAAAAAAATCAAAAAAAATTTTTTGATATGTTTTTTTGGCTTTTTAGTTAGTTTTTTGGTTTTCTCATTTAAACTATTTTCTCATTATTCAACCCTATAATATATATATATATATATAGTGGGGGATTGGCTTCAAAGTATATTTTTTCTATAAAGTGTAAAAATTCATAAAACACCATAACGTCAACCATAAAACACACTCAAAAACCACAAATTACAAAGTGAAGATTTGAAAACGTCATATTTGTAGGCTTGTGTTGTGTTCGGATGATAAGGCTTTATTATCGAATTACTAACATTAATATGTTTTATGTTAATTATCATGTTGTGTTTTATCCTTATAGTTGTACGGTATTGTGTTTGAAGTTTTTATGTATTCACTCTGTTATTTAGTGATCTCTTCTATTACATATATATACATATACATATATACATATATATATATACTTATATTATATATATATATATATATATATATATATATATAAAGTGATTTGTGGTTGTCACATAAACCAATGGGACTCCAAGACATAGTCCGGTAAAAACATCATATTATTTGATACCACAACATATCCACCACAGAATTCCACGTAAGTAACGTTGTGGAAAATCATTTTTATATTCGTTTTAACAAGTCCACATCCTTTTGTTGAATTAGTCATCCACGGAGTCAGTTTCTCCATTTTCGGTTTATTGCAACCTTATGACAAAAAAAAAGTATGTTTAATGTGGATGTAAACGAGCCATTCCAGTTTGAGCTCGTATAACCTTGAGGGGTCAAATCGTTAGGAGTTGCATAATCAAATCTCAAGTTTGAAACATGAGACTTTTCAAACTTTAGGTCGACTGTAATTAAACTTTGTCATGTATTGATGTGAAACCAAAATTTGGATTGTAGCTTGTTATGTATGTGATGTGAATTAATGATTTGTAGTCTTTATAACATGTTTCCTTATTCTGAATTATGATACGACATATTATATATTATGTTTGTTTCGTATCGTTTCCTCATTATTCATACGAGTTCTTGAATATTTTTATTTTGATTATTCTACGGATTCTCCCAGTACGTATGCTATTTTGATTATTCTACAGTGTTTTTTGGCGGTGTGTGTTGTTGGTATTTTCTGTCTTAAACGATCATAAGATTACCATCAGCCTGAGTATACTTTTCACTGCTTCGACAAATATAAGCGTTGGTGATTGTTCGAAAGAAGATAATACAAGACATGCGGCCTACTCTATCAACGTTTATCATAAATCGCTATACTCATGGTAATAGTAACAACTTCTTCAAAATGAATCTACCATTTTGTTAGGTTTGCGATAATACAAGAATTTGGTTTATTTGTGCATTTTAAAAAGAGTTTTAGTTTGAACATCAAACATAAAACCAATTTTATTACATGGGTTTAATTAAATTGTGCGCAGGTTCTTTTGGGTCCATACTGAAAAGCATAATAAGTTATGAATAACTCAATACACTAACAAGTGGATGCATGGAGTGTAATAGTGAAAAAAAAATATTATGATGTAAGAGATAGATTAATATATATATTTAATTATGGGCTTGATGCAAGACCGAGTCCTCAAAGGTGTTCTACCCCGTGAATGAACATGCGATACACGACAAAGAGTTGACTAATATTGTTAAACATTCGTCATTCTTGTTGTTTATATATGGCGACTAATTCAATATACTTAAAAAGTATTTAAAGTTGAAACATTCCATTTAAGTTCCAGATGAAAACGGCAATCTCAAGACTCTTGTGATACTTGGTAAATTAAAACGCCAATGAGGTGGTGGTGGAGTGGTAAGGGAGAGACTTGGTGTTCTAAGGGACCCAAGTTCGATTCCTACCATCCCCATTATTTTCTGCGGCACCTAGTGATGATGGGAGACTAGGCGAATATGTGGAGATCGCTAGTTCGATCCTTGAACTGAGCGGGTTATACCTCACTGCACTTTCGTGCGGTTCGGATGCGAGTGTATCCTGATGTGGTGAATTTCATCAGTAGCCCATTTGAAGGATTCGTTGGCGTTAAAAAAAACTTGGTAAATTAAACAAGTTTTTAATACATAATCCCCACCAGTATTTGTCGTTTGTCTTAAACACGTTATTTTAGTTCTTCATTTGCTCAAACGTAGAATGCCTATGTTTTTGGTTGAATGAAACTACTATATATACAAAAAGTACATGATGGCTTCCCCAATATAATTTGGTTTTATGAAAGACTAGGTATATAGCATCTTTGATCATATCACTCATAAATATATGTGACCAGGTTAGCATGAATGAGTTCTATATTGTCAAATTTAGCCTGATTTTCTACTGGTTCAGCTGGTTTCTACATAATAGTTCTTAATGTTCTTGAAGTAATAATTAAGAACCATTTGATGAACTTGTTATTTAATAAAAAAACATTTGTGCAATGATTTTATTTATTTTAACAATTTCTATATTTTCTAAATAAATACATCAATGCTTACATTTTGAATGGTTTAAAGTCCCAAACTTATGACTGTGAAATACACTATTTAACCACTAGAATTTCGACCCAGAGGACATTCTTGCAGTAATTTGAGTAATTGACATATTGTTTTGCGGATAGAGGTTAACTGTGAGGTTAATGAATATTAACTAGTAATTTTACCCGCGTGTTGCGGCGGGAGTTTGATTATCAGTATAATACCGACACTCGGTGTAGCACCAGAGATAACATAAAATCATTGGAAAAAAAGCATCAACGTCCACATAACAAAAGAAATACCAAAAGAAAAAAATATCGGTTCCGATAATACCGTTAGTTGAAGCAATATTGTTCAGTTGGATTGGCTTTGGTTCATCACGTTAGGGAGGAAAAAAAACTTAAAAGGAGAAATACTTAATCGAATAAAGTAAAAGTTGAGTGACTAAACATGTATATCAACAAAGTTAAAGTAGATGGATTAAACATTTATATAAACAAAGGTAACTAATGGGGAATAAAATTTATTAAGTTGAGAGACTAAATATGTATATTAGAAAAGCTAAAATCAAGGGATTAAAAACATAGATAAGCAAGTTAAAGGCTAAAAGCATAAAATTTTTGTGGCAAATCATAAGATGACATTTGGCTATGTCGGATTGGGCCACCAACATAGCCTTTTAAGTGTATATATAATATATTATCTATACGAATGGAACTCTTCATGAATAGTAATTAATTTAATAGTATTTTATTATTAGCTTTTTTTGAAAATAGATACAATTTATATATTTGTTATGTATATTTTATATTTTATAAATATGATAAACGTATATCATTATAAATATTGTTTGATATTACTTAATGCTATCAGACAAAATAAAGCAGTCAGTTTACCAAAGTAATAACGTAATTACAATGATATTGTTACCGTCATGTACCGAGCAACATCGATACCGATATCTGTATTCATTTTTATTGTTTTTAGTTTTGGTAATATTCCATTTATGCAACTCTGTCTGCGCGATAAGGGAATATTGGTACCAGTATCTTGACAATCTGAACCATCGATCCCATTCAATCAGTGGTGCCGGTACCCGTGTTTGTTTTTATTGTTTCCACTCGATGTAAAACACGTGTTGATTTCTATACTGAATGCATGTATTGTATATGTACTATGTACTGTAACAAATCGAACCAATACCCACCAAATGCTCACGGTAACGTACCACCGCAACACGCGAGGAATAACCTAGTTTAAATTAAAGTTAGGTTACATGTTGGCTAAATGGCATCTGGTTTTGAGTTTGATATTTTCAAATTAAGATATTATCTAACCTTACAACTAACACAAGTAACCTTTATATAAAACAATAATTTATGAACGCCTTCTATTTCTATGCCACAATTATTGCCGTTTGAATTGGTAAACACAGAATATAAAATAGGCAGCATTGTTTCCTATGCAACACAGACAAATGGTTATTAACCTATTAAATACTTTTCGATCTGATTTGGTATCTTGGTTCAATGATGGTGATATGATCCATTTTGATGAATTCTAAGCATGGTTAGGTTGGAAGTTGGTAGTCACACTAAACAAGTCATGTATGTGTTATATGGATAGAAATATACATACAATACATTGAATGGGTATGGTCCTAAAAACCTTGTGCCAATCAAGAAAAATCATACCTATTAATAACTTCTAATAAAACGTGCGAGTAACTTCTTTGCTAAAATAAGATTTATTAGAACTCTGCCCCAAATATCCAAGAGAGGAAAGCGTCATTTAACTACCTTGCGCGGGCTCGCGCAATGTTCAAAGTTAACATTGAACACTCTCTATGGATAAATGCTTCATTTAACTACCTTGCGCGCGGGCTCGCGCAAGGTTTAAAGTTAACCTTAAACACTCTCTTTGGATAAATGCTTCATTTAACTACCTTGCGCGGGCTCGCCAAGGTTCAAAAAACACTCTCGTTTGATAATGCTTCATTTAACTACCTTGCGCGGGCTCGCGCAAGGTTCAAAGTTAACCTTGAACACTCTCGTTTGATAATGCTTCATTTAACTACCTTGCGCGGGCTCGCGCAAGGTTCAAAGTTAACCTTGAACATTCTCGTTGGATAATGCTCCATGCACAAACCTTGCGCAGATATTTATATCAAAGCAAGCATCCACCAAACGTTGCGCTAAGCAGCAAGGAGAAGAAGGAAGATCAGTTAACTAACTTGCGCTTCTCGCGCAAGGAAACAGTAAATCCTGAGAAACTTTTCCTTAGCGAATTCCTTGGCTTGGCAGAAGCAAAGGGAATCTTTTCTGTTGTAACAGAATGTACACGTGGCGAATAATAGATGGGTAACAGCTGTGAAACCTTCTAGAAGCCATTAACACCCAATTGTGCAAGCATCTTTTCGGTTATAACCAATTGCCACATGGCAGCATCTGGACGGCTAAGGAAGATCACGGTGATGGCATGCTCACATTTATAAGATGTAGTGATCTCATGTTGACACGTGGCACCTCCCTAACCGCTGATGAGCTCACGATTCGTGTGCACTAACAGATTGCCAACAAACGTTAACGGAATAACAAAAGATTCCGTTAAAGTTAACAATCTCTATTTTTGGCGCCAAACACCGGCTATAAATAAGTAACTTGGAGTTCAAGGAAAGGTATTCACTCTCAACTACTCTCTCACTTACAATACTTACTTCCGACTACCTGTACTTATTCTCACGCCGGAGGGTGGTCACGGAGAGAACTCCCCTTCTCCCCGTGGCGAGCTAACGGTGTTCTGTTTTGCAGGATCAACCGGAATATTGTTCTATTCATCATCCATCGTGAAACCAAACGGAGGGTTAACCCTTTTATGCAAAGCCCATTCCATATATACTTAGATTCCGGTCTAGTTGATCCAGTGTTTCTTCATTAGCGCCCACCGATTTCATTTCTTTCTCACCTTTCGTTTCATTTCACTTAGATCTGCAGCATCATGGCTGACGGCTCATCTTTTCAAGGTCCTCGATCATGGATTCGACGCGTTGTTGTCGGACCTCAGGTCGACGGACAAATAGTTGAGGATTCTTCCGGCGAAGCTAATGCTCAGTATGATCCTAATCATGCGAGTATTCCTGTAACGCCAACGGCTCCTCGGTTGATGTTACGTCGATTTTACCACCTGGAGAGACTCCATTATCGTGGTTAATCAAATCTCAAGCGACTCTAAACGCTATGTATGCTCAGTTATGTGCTCAAACCAAAACTCCAGTTTTCAAGCTGTGGTTAACGCTCCTCAGGTCCGTGCTTCGCCGGCACATCGAGGTTTGAGTTATAATACTCAAAGTCATGCTTGTTCCCCTTCGCGCATGCCTGAAGATGGAATAGAAATGTATTCTAAAACCAGGAATGATCCTGTTCATTCGGTAATAGAAGGCAAGAAAACAACTTTCAGCGTCGCGCATCTGTCCACTCTCGTTTGGGCCCGCGGTCTTCGCAGAAACGGGACACCCAACACGATGAGCTCGATAGAACCTATGACGAAGGGGATAGTGCAAGTATTTTCAATCGAATATCTGCAGATCATGCTAGTTACAGGCCAAAAATACGTGCAGTATAAAATCCAGAAGCTGAGCATGATTACAAATTGGTGTATCGCCCAACCGAAGCAGCTGAGCAATCAAAGTTTACCAGAGAGATAGCATTGGCTCCGTTGGAGCGAGTGAAATTACCATCCAACGTTGGAAAGTTTAACGGTTTGACCGATCCTGATGCTCACATGCGCCTCTTTACCGGTGCAGGGTTACTTGGATGCTGGACATTGCCAATGTGAACCCTTACTGCATCTGCGCGCCTTTGGTTTGATAATTTGCCGGAAGGTAAACTTTACTCTTGGAATGACTTAAAAGAAAATTTTCTTACACACTTTAGTCAGCAACGGCGATACGTGCGCGACTCCTAAGATGTAATGAACATCTGGCGGAGGGACGATGAAAGCCTCGAAGATTTTATAACACGTTACAAAAAGAGGTGTTGGAGATTGGAGATGTCCAAGAAGACCTTATACGCGCGCAGTTCAAGTATGCGGTAAGGTGCGACGAAATGATTAAAGTGTTGTCCGGTACAACTGGCCTTCCTAAAAACTGGGAGAAACTCATGGCGGCAGCCAAAGTCTACGCCCAGACCGAACTATGCCCAAGACTAGCACTGGAGAAACTCCTTTTAGCCTTGTGTACGGCACGGAAGCCGTGATTCCTGCCGAAATTGGGTTACCATCTACAAGAATGCTAGCTTTGGAAAAACAAGATAACGAAGAACAAAGACGCATCGACCTAGGCTTATTGGAAGAACGACGAGAAAATGCAGCGATTCACGAAGCTAAATACAAGTCCCAGCTTGAAAAGTATTACAACAAAAGGGTGCGCATCTGTTCCTTTTTGCCTAGTGACTTTGTTCTTCGCGATAATGAAGCGTCGAATGCCGAGAAACCGGGAAAGTTAACCCCGTGATGGGAAGGTCCGTACGTGATAAATGAAGTCTTGGGAAAAGGCGCGTACACTCTGAAGCGTATGGACAGATCCAGCGTTCCTCGAACCTGGAACGCCCAACAATTACACCGATGTTATATGTAATCTCAGTTCTCTAAGCAACTTCTGAGCGTTGCGCAACGAGACTACTTACTTTATTTTATTATGTGATCTTAGTGGCAGCCATAGTTTTGCGCTTTATCAGTATGAATAAAATACTCTGCCACTACTTACAGTCTTGTATATATTCGTTTACAAATGCATGCAATTCCTTTGGATAAACAAAAACACAAACTCATGAGCCACAAGCTAACTTAATACTTACGCTCACACATGAGAATAGAAATTGTTCATTTGTCTATTCTACACAAGTAATTGGTCCCATGCAAACATTGTAAAACTGAAATATATTATATTCACATCCATAGTACTTGCATAGCAGCGCAACATTACAAGTTATCACAAAGTGAAAAATTACAAATTTCCTATTCTATGGATTTGGTTCCCGCCTGCCTTTCTGTTGAAGAAAAGATCTCCTTTAATTTATCAACAACGTCATCTTGCTCCGGCGGGCATCCCACAAGGTCCATAATCGGAATTTGCAATTGATCATATTTTTCTTTGGCAGCAGAATAAATGGCGGCAGTATTTAGCCCATGCGTGGCAGCACGGCTTGTATCCCATTCGGTCTTCAGCGCATGGGCCACGTACAAAGTCACTCTCTATAAGCCCTCGGCATGCCTGTCATTACGTGACGCCATCATCAATTCTGCCACTCTCTCATCCAACTCCGTAGAGTTAAGGATGGCATTTGCGATCTGTATACAAAGACAATCATTATATGTTGCGACAATCAAACCAGACATATATAAAGAAAAGTGAATATTACCTCCACAATTCCGTACTCTCTGCAACCAGGTAAGCTGGTTCATGAGGGATTCGGTCAAGCTTTCTACGGTAGAGCGAGTGACCTCCGTGTCGTTAAGTTTTTGTTCGCCTTCAGTTAAACGGCAGATCAACTCGGCTTTCTCTGTTCGGTGAAGGTTGATATCTTTTTTCAAACTATCAACCTTAGCTTGCAGCCGCGCCTGGTCAAAGAGCATAGCAGTTAGATCATCATTTCTTTATTCTTAAGAAGAAGAGTCATTTTGGTTGATACCTCATTCTGCTAGCTCCTTTCTCTGTGTGAGCGCGCCTTTTCTGCTGCCGCAACTGCATCAGCTTTCTCTTTTTTGAGTTTTTCAATTTCGTTGCGCAGGGAAATTTTTTCTTTGTTATCACGATCACAAGCCTCCACAAAGCGCTTGCGCTCGTCCGCATATTGCGCAGAAGAGGCCTCACACTTGCGCTTCCACGACAGCGCAGCCCACTCTTCAGTCTTCTTCTCTTCCTCAAACTGGGCCTTTTCCGCCTCAAAATCGACAAGCATTTTCAACATTTTCTCTTTCTCAAGCTTGGCCTTCGCCTTCTCAAGCTCAACCTCATCCCACTCCTTGTTCATGTTGCGCCATTCGCGCACAATTCTATTTATTGTGGAAGAGGCAAGGGCAGACTCTTGCAGATATGACTCATAAGTAGCCTCGTGGTCTTTTTCTTCCTGGCGCTTCACCTACGCCGGCGGGAAGATGCCCTTATACCACTCCCTACAGGAGTGCCAATCAAGGAAAACATCACCCTGCTTAACTTTCCACACGGGCTGATGAATCGCAGAGGCCCGCCTCTCAGAATAAG
This sequence comes from Scalesia atractyloides, assembly GCA_947069175.1. Classification (NCBI taxonomy): domain Eukaryota; kingdom Viridiplantae; phylum Streptophyta; class Magnoliopsida; order Asterales; family Asteraceae; genus Scalesia; species Scalesia atractyloides. The sequence continues at coordinate 85,498,037 of CAMTDV010000018.1, forward strand.
AGCGATAATAATAGTCCCCAGGCTCTCCTCTCGGCGAATAGGCAACTCCTCCTCTGAATCCTCAACAAACACAAAGCCTTCGCTTTGTGTTGAAGGTCCGGCTACCCTTGGATATCAACTTTGACGGTTCCCCAACATCTGTAGCCGTATCTTTAACCTGCTCGCCAGCAGGATTCTCAGCATCAAAATTTTTGGGCTCTTCTTCCGGAGCCACTTTCTCAATATTTTCCGGGACGATGGGGTCGGCATCAAGAACAACAGTTTCTTGCCCCGCATCTCCCTCCTCAACATTCTCAGGCCTGCGCGGCGATAGTATAGCAGATGAGGTGGCCGGCGCAGCCTTCACCATTTTCTCTGCAAAGCATGTCAACAAATACCAAGTATAAGATTTGCGCAACTTTTTGACAGAAATGTGCAACAAACTAAACGTACCAGGTGAGAATTTCTTTACGAAGGCATCCAGATTGCCCTTCTTGCCAATGCGCGGGCACGCAACTTTTGTTGGCGCAGGGGCTTTAGTTTCCGCCCCCTTCCTCTTCTTGGAAGTGAGCTTCAACGCCTCTTCCAGGCTAGAAGGTACTTCCAAGGGATCATCTGGGTTCGCAGCTGGAAGAGATGAGGTGTCAATGGGTTCGGGCTTCGGTTTCTTCAAACCTACAGGCGCAAGACCCTCCAGTGAGTCTGACACCACCACATAATTGCACCAAGAGTCAGATACGAGACGCGTACCTTTCTTGCCCTCAGCTTTCGCAGAAGCTGATGGCTTGGTTTTTTGCTCTGGGTTGGAAGGGGGAGGCGCAGCAGCTGCAGCAACAGTTGGTTTCTTCTTCTTCTTCGAATCAGGGCCTACACCCAAGTTTAGCAAATCACCTACATAATCAATCATATTGAGCAAAGTTGCGCCATTAGTTATATTGCAATATTACTTAGAAAAAATGTTCAAGAGTAATATTGCAATATCAACTTAGGCTTTGTAAGAACTTAGTTACCAGTTTTGAAGATGGTTGCGCCTCCAGATCCTCCTTCTTGGGCAACTCAAAGTTCCCCAAGATTTGTGAGAACCAAGTTTCCTCACCATCAGCAAGAGGCACAACAGCCATTTTCCCTTTCTCTCTCTTGAAAGAGACCAAGTAGAGAGGCGCAGCTACATAACAAACATTTTTGCATCAGTGCATATCTATTGAAAGATATTGCTAGGAAGTTAAAAGGTTACATACCAGTTCCATCTTCGGTATACACCCGGTTTCATCCCGGCAACGATGAGGGCCCTCTCCGGCAAAACGATATTGGGCACATCTTTAATATCTTGATACCACACCTCATCGGCAGGTATGGGAAGGGTCTCCAGCTTGATCTCCTCACCAGCCCAGAATGTCATCCTCATCGGGATCACCGCCACCTTGATAAAGAAGAACTTCTGCTTCCAGTCGTGGTAGGACTTCGGCGGCACCAACAGCAATCGTTTGGCTTGCACACGCTGTTGGAACGAATAAAAACCCAACGAGCAGTGCAGCTGGTAGAAAACTCTAAACTTCTCGACCGACGGCACGATCTGCATCGACCGGCAAACGAACTCAAAATGCCGGATCCTCACCATTCCCATCGAGCTCAACTGAGAAATGTGAATCTTGTAAAAACCAAGAACTTCCAGCAAGAAATGGGTCACCAGAAGCCGGAAGTTCCCTTCGGCAAAATATTCGTAAAATAATGTAATGTAGCCGGCCGGCGCATCAGCCGCCGTGGCATTCGCCACCGGAAAAAATGCTTTCCAGGACGAAGCGAAAAGAAAGTTGGTGGCAAGATTATCGAAATCTTTCTTCGACCACTTTAGTGGTGGCAAACTTGACGACGACATCTCAGCAGAACTTGCACCGGTGGCCATAACTCGAACTTTGAAGAAAACATAGAAAACTTTGAAGGTCGCCAGAATTTTTGAACACAAATTTCTCTCAAGTTGTAATCTAGTGAGGAAGCAAATGGATCGTTGATCCCTTTATATACTAACCGCAATTAATGCACGATTTGACGCAACGACTTTTGCGACCGTCACGTATCCCCAAGTAACCGCAGGGGCGAGTGGGGAACAGTAACCACCCCACGCGCGCGAGTGTCGCTGAAAAGCATTAAATACGGTAAGACATGTACTGTTGACAGCCTGTCAACAGTACCACCACGTCTCAAGAACATGCATCGTCATCAACTGCACCATCCAGATAAGTGACACGTGTCTAAGTATATTTGAAATTCAAATACTTTTTCAAAATTCACTTACGACACGTCATCAAGATGCATAAAGCAACAAAAAGCTAGTCCTTACCTAGCGCAGCACATTTATCTTAGGTCCAGTGATCCACCTACTTTTTATTCTTACATAGGAGCAACACTGGACTGGGGGAACTTGAAGGGGTATGGTCCCAAAAACCTTGCGCCAATCAAGGAAACCATACCTATTAATATCTTCTAAGAAAACTGCGCGCAGACTTCTTTGCCAGAATAAGATTTATTAGAACTCTGTGCCAAATATCCAAGAGAGGAAAGCGTCATTTAACTACTTGCGCGGGCTCGCGCAAGGTTCAAAGTTAACCTTGAACACTCTCTTTGGATAAATGCTTCATTTAACTACCTTGGGCGGGCTCGCCAAGGTTCAAAGTTAACATTGAACACTCTCGTTTGATAATGCTTCATTTAACTACTTGCGCGGGCTCGCGCAAGGTTCAAAGTTAACCTTGAACATTCTAGTTTGATAATGCTTCATTTAACTACCTTGCGCGGGTTCGCGCAAGGTTCAAAGTTAACCTTGAACATTCTCGTTGGATAATGCTCCATGCACAAACCTTGCGCAGATATTTATATCAAAGCAAGCATCCACCAAACGTTGCGCTAAGCAGCAAGGAGAAGAAGGAAGATCACTTAACTAACTTGCGCTTCTAGCGCAAGGAAACAGTAAATCCTGAGAAACTTTCCCTTAGCGAAATCCTTGACTTGGTGCAGAAGCAAAGGGAATCTTTTCTGTTGTAACAGAATGTACACGTGGCGAATAATAGATGGGTAACAGCTGTGAAACCTTCTAGAAAGCCATTAACACCTAATCGTGCAAGCATCTTTTCGGTTATAACCAATTGTCACATGGTAGCATCTGGACGGCTGAGGAAGATCACGGTGACGGCATGCTCACATTTATAAGATGTAGTGATCTCATGTTGACAGTGGCACCTCCCTAACCGCTGATGAGCTCAGATCTGTGTGCACTGACGATTGCCAACAAACGTTAACGGAATAACAAAAGATTCCATTAAAGTTAACAATCTCTCTTTTTGGCGCCAAACACCGGCTATAAATAAGTAACTTGGAGTTCAAGGAAAGGTATTAACTCTCAACTACTCTCTCACTTACAATACTTACTTCCGACTACCTGTACTTATTCTCACGCCGGAGGGTGGTCACGGAGAGAACTCCCCTTCTCCCCGTGGCGAGCTAACAGTGTTCTGTTTTGCAGGATCAACCGGAATATTTTTCTATTCATCATCCATCGTGAAACCAAACGGAGGGTTAACCCTTTTATGCAATGCTCATTCCATAAATTTACTTAGATTACGGTCTAGTTGATTCAGGGTTTCTTCATACATTATGATTGAATAGTAGATCTAAATTCAAACCGATCATTTGGGAAAACTGGTGTAAATTTGTAATTATGTAGTTTGTTTGTTTGGCTGCCATGTTTTGAGATGGTCGTGTTCGTGTTAATAAAGTTTACTTTTCAAAAATAAAAATAAAAATACAACCTAGCGGATTATGCAGGGCGTTATTTTTTCTTATAAGCATGTTTAAGACATTATGGTCAAGGCCAACAAAATACATATGGCCTTCAGTTTGACACAAGAAAAATAACTTGGGATTAAGTGAAGTGAAAGACTGATTAACCGAATTATTGTTTCATGCAATTCGGTTCAGGGATTACTTCAAAAATGTATCCGATGACAAGCTGTCAGTAAAATGCCTTTTCTTTTCCATTTTTTTTATTACAATGCTTTCACTGTCGAGATTGCCATGGTCTATCCCTACGACATGTCGGTACAGGATTTCCATTTAGTGTTTTTATTTTATAATCGCCTTAAAAAGGCCGACGACATGTTGTCGGTACAAGATTTCCATTTAGTGTTTTTATTTTATAATCGCCTTAAAAAGGACGGCTTTATTTGCATCACCCTAATTGATGTGGAAGTGACTAAGCCGGACTGGGCGAAAAGTGAGAAATGTAGCCCTCGTTATGTCGTGTAACTGAAGCCAGAAACCGTTCACTTGATGAATGAAAACATGAAACTATGCAAGAATCAAATAAAATCCAACAAACACAAGTTGCAAGGTCAAACAGAAGGTGAAGACAAAGATGAAGATAATTATCAGTTTATTATGATAATTTGACAGTTTGTATTACAATTAATTAATTAAATTATGTAATTTGCGGGTTTGTGATTATAACTAGTTCTTAATTTACTGTTTTGTTTTATAATAATTTTGTAAGATTATCAGAAAAAAGAATTAGAAAAAGAAAAACCTTTTAGGGACGGGCATGTTGTCAGAAAATGTTTAAGTATATTTATTTAATTATTAAACACCTTTAGCGCCGTCGCTAAAGGATGCATTTTTCTTAAATTTCAACAAAAAAAGCTTATTGTTTTTCACTTTGACGACATGTCATCAGGAACGGGTAATATTCATTTTTTAATTAAATTAATCTTCGAAATTAGTTTTAGGTACCCTACACATCGTCGGAATAGTGGGACCATTTGCGACAGCATTTTTGTGACAGCATTGAACACTTTTAGGGAAGGAGCAATGACGACTTGTGGGATTGTGCCGACATGTCGTCAGTAAATGCCGAAGTATCAGACAGGTATTCTGTATTCTTGTAGTGAAAGCTGCATCAAAGGTCCGCAAGCTTGTCCGCATTTCCGGACATTCATTCCAGACCACCTCTTTATGTCCTTTGTATTCGGACCTGGCCACGTTGACACCGTTACAGAAGGTGTAGCATTAGTTCTTGCAACTGTATATTAACAAACTGTTGCAGCTCACTTGATATCTGACCGGGTTCGTACATGCTCCTATTTGAATGACTTATTATTTTTTCGTGCATATGTAGTAAGCTTCGTATTTTATCTCTATTGAGTTTGAATATCAGAATAGCGGATATGGTCATAATTCAATAGGTCAGGTCCACTTATTTTTCCTTTATTTATTTCTAATCGTTACAATGGATTTCATTGGCCTAATTGAAAATAGGAAGATTTGGTGATTCAACAAATGACTTATCTTGATTTGTGATAACTAATGGTGGGGATTTGAGAATTGGTCTTGAACGAAGTTTATTGCGACCGGTTAGAATCGTTGATCACATTGTTTGGAGTTCAATTAACTAAAGATAAGGCTCTTACTTTATAAACAGTTTTAAATATATATAATAATGGTATAAATATAAATAAATTACAAAAACTAGATAAAATAGTTCGTACATATTTTTTCCAAAATTAAGTTAAATCCCATAACTTAGTTATACGATTGTAAATTATTAATGATAAATTCATAATTTGAAAATGATGTTATAGCAATTTGAAAGTGATGATATATTACCGATGGTTGCTTCCGGCGGTTAACTCATTAAAAAGATAGACAACCGAAGGTGTGCATTCATGGTTTTAAACGAGTTCTACATCGGTTAACTCTTCCTTCTAGAATGCCTACATGTACCGATGGACACTCTCGTCGGTGAAAAAAATTTAATGGAAATATAGATAAATATAAATATATCGTAACAATTCATTGAAATTTTGTAGATGTTATATTATATTATAATAATAGAATGACGAAAAAAGTAAACTACGTCACTTAAAAAAAACCTAAATCTTAGGCGGTTTTGATAATACGTATGTTTGTATTTTTCAATCACTTTTACAATACTATTTACTTCTCGATTTTAAACAAAACTTCTATTTTATTATTATATTGAAATGACAAAAAAGATAAACTATGACACTTTATACGAAAAAATTAAAAATAAAACTAAACCGTTAGACAGTTATGATGACATGTATGTGTTTCGATCACTTTTACTTTACTATATACAAATCGTATGTATGTGTTTCGATCACTTTTACTTTACTATATATAAATCGTATTCAAATAAAACTTATATTGACATGTAGATAAAAATAAGAATGTTGCAACTGAAATTTTTTTAGTAAATATGTTATTTTTTAAATACTCAATATACATTTTTTTCACATACTTTTCTTCTTTTCATTAAGTCTCTTTCTCATTTTTCAAAACCTATTTGACGTAGCATAGTAGAGTCAAGATTGCCTAGGGGAAAATTTTCAAAACCACAATTTGTTGGTTAAAATATACGAGTAGAAGAAATAAATGGCATAATATATAAAGTGTGGTTTAAATAGAATCTAAGTTATAGATAACTGGATAATAAAAATTAATGTTACATCACGTTCTTTTATTTAAGATATTTATAATTTATAATATAAATAATTAAGATATTAATGTTACGAGACATTCTTTCATTTAATATATTTATAATTTATAAAATAAATAATTAATATATTAGATAATATCTAAATAATATTATTAATATATATTATTCTTTTATTTTATACCCGCCGTCCATAGTAAACAAGTTAATTAATATACAATTACAAAAAGCTAAATAATATTATTGTAAGATTTTTCATTTAACCAATAAGGTTTTTTTTTTTACTTTACTATGTGATTAAAAGAAGTTTAGTAAGCACAAAAAAATGTTAGTGCATACAAAGTGGATAGTTTACAAAAGCATGAGGAGCATCTTTGGAAATATTAAATCATAATATCGCCTTTTTAATTTATTTAATATTTCTTTTATTACTTTTTTTATTTTTTTTCTGTATATTAATAATCATTTACTCTTTTCTTTATCCAACCTAATGTAATACATAAGTTTCTAACATAATAATAATAATAATAAAATAAAAAGGTATAATGTTATAATACGTGTAATACATAAGTTTATAACTTAATAATAAATAAAAAGACGAAGTAAAAATGTTATAATAAGTAAATAGTACATCAAAGTTAATAACTAAGTTCTGTAGCCCGGAAAGCAATCCCGGGTGATAACTAGTGATATAATAAGTAATAGTACATCAAAGTTATTTTTTATTAAAACATATTTTTAATAATTATATATGTTAACCGATAAAATTATATTTGTTAACCGCATGTAATAGATGTGTTTATTCAATCCGTGCAAACACAAGTTTAATGAACTTACAGTTATTCAACCTTGTAATATACGGTGTTATAACAGCTTTGCACAAATCTTATAAACAAAAACAGGAATGATTTATATCAAACGAAAATTTTAAATAACAATATAATTAATAAAACAAATGATATATTTATCAACAATATACATATTCAATTATGTGATAGGGTTATAATATTATTATTACCTTTAAAGTCCGCATTTATTAACCGTACTATACATTTTTATAAGAATATAGCTTATATTTTCTCAACACGTATGACAAAATTCATAAATTATAAATGTATAAAATTGTAATGTTATTACATATTTTTACAATAAAGATTATATATAAGTTTATGATTTATATTTTTTTATATTCAACTCGTGTAATATACGGATTTATAACACCTATGAATTAAAATAATAGTCAATCTAGAGTTTTTATATTTAATTCGTTTAATACACGGGTTTATAAGCTATTAGAAAATAAATGAATACATATTTTACAAACTCACTAGTATTATTATCAAGTAGTTTAAAAAGAAATTCAGATTGAAAATATGGAAATAAACTTTGCATCATACGAAATCGTCCTTCGACTTTATATTGTTTTTTTTACAAATTTGTTAAACTCTTATAACGTTTGTTAATTTGGCTTTTCTCTATGAAATTTCTATGAATACCGGCGTAGGTTTTTTACAATTCAAGGCTCAATTGTCAAATATAATTGTCTTTATAAGTTTTCTCGATTCCTTCTTAGATACTCGTTTTGGGCCCTTTTCCTTCTATCTTCCTCTTCATTAATGTAGCTAGTCTTCAAAATAATTTTCTTGATTACCAATAGATCAAAAATAAATTTTCTTAGCAATTTACAAAGGAAAGAATTGATACAATCTAAGCATCGTTGTCAATCGGAGAATATACTATCAGAAGAGACTTTTCTTTTTGGCTTTTATAATACAAAAAAAACTATATAAAATAAAACTACAAACCCCAAGCAGGGCCCAACGGTTGGAGTAATAAGACGGACGTTTAAGTGATCTATCGATGGGGGAAACAAGCCCGCCAAGAGTTTTAACTCAGATTTAGGGGCGACTTGTGAAGAAAAGAAATCAACCCTTAGATTCTTTACCTGATCGACGGCCTGAACTCATTGTACAAAGCTGAAACACGGATTGGTTCTTTAGGGGCAACTTTTTATATGTCGCCACTAAAGATATCGTTCCTAATGCTCCTTTTTCTTGTAGTGGTGGTTAGTCTTTAATCCAGTGACCCCTCTGGATAGTCTTAGATCAAAATTATTGTTACATAAAGATCTTAATTAACCAGTTCAATTTGTTCCATGTCAATCATACTTGCATCTTTATCAGACTTTTTTTTCACCGAAAAGTGCCAAAAATATTATCACATCGATGAGTGTGAATAATCTCATGATTGTCGACTCATGGGTTAATGTGAATGGTCGATCTCAAGTCAACGTTGTTATTGTATCATGTGTGTGAATATTCTCATTGAGAAAGTTAACAGTATTAATTGATATGTCTTTTGTTAAATGGGAAACATAACTTGTTTGGAAATTACTTAAAGAATATCACAACATCATCCAACTTTGTTGATATATATTTTGTACGTAATCAATCCATTTTTTTCTCTTTTTCAACGGCAAATGTTGCAATAAACCTACTTTTAAATTACTTAAATTATAACTAATCAAGTTCATTTCAGGAATTGAACTTGACATTTTTCCTTACCGGCAAGAGCCTCTATCACCAATCAAAGTGAGATGCCTTTTATGTAATTAGTTACTAAATAGTATGGGAAAATGTACAAGAGTGCGCATATTTAATTTTTTAAATGAAGTTAATACATGCTAGTAATATTACTAAAGTTTGGATGGAAACAGCTTCCAATGTACCACGTGATGAATTCTTCAATTCAATCACCAATTTCATAGGGTGTATTGTTCGAATATAACTTAAGTTCGCATATTTTTAAATCAAATGAAAAAAAGGTAAATTACCGGGTCGCCTTAAGTTGACAAAGGCTTTCATCTGTATTTTAAATATTGTAAAAATTATAATAAAAGATTACACTTTTAATTAGAGTTTTATGACTTATATTTAGTGACTTACAGGTATAGTGTTTGTTCACTGTAAAAGTGATGTAGATTTAAAATTATGATCAGTTTCTCCAAATCACTAACCGGATCGATCGATGCATATACGTTAAGTCACTCCACTTGACTAAGTCGTAGGAAACAACATGATAGATTTCGTGATGCTCAATTACGTGCGCAAAGAGAATATATATCATTCACAAAGAGTTATACAGTACAACCATTTAATGCAAACGTTTGCATATAAATACAAGGAAAACTTGTGTAGACAGACCACAAGCCTTTCTCTTTTTCCTTAATTTCATTATTCAAAACTTGTCCAAAAAAGAGATACGATGCAACAAGAAGCCATGGATCATAGGTTTTCAAGTTGCCGAGGTGTATCCTTCGAGATCAAACCCCATAAGGATCCATTCGCCATTGATGCACCTCGTGCTAGCCGAAAATCTTGGCTTCCATGGGGATCTTCTAAAAGAATCGTGCCCACTTCGGGTGCCATTATTTCGCGGTCCACTAGTCGAGCCAGTAGCCATTTCTGTGACGTAGAAACCGACGATGAAGATTATGAGGACAACGTGCTGATCAACATAGAAGAAGGCTACGAGTTAGACAACATCTGTGAGCTACCAATCCCAAATTCGGATAAAGAACAAGAACTCCCAAAAGCTCCGAGCAAGAAAGTTGTTTCGAAGCCAACTAAACCCAAAGAGTCGCGATTGTCCGTGATCTTGCTCGATCAAGGCTTGTTCACGGTGTATAAGAGACTCTTTATGGTTTGTTTGGCTCTTAACATTACAGGGTTATCTCTTGCTGCCACAGGACATTTTCCATACGCTAGAAACCATGCTACTCTTTTCTCTATAGGCAACCTTCTTGCTCTAACACTATGTCGAAGTGAAGCCTTCTTACGCATAGTGTTTTGGCTTGTGGTTAATCTATTTGGCCATTCTTGGGTGCCTTTACGCCTTAAAACCGCTACCACTTCTTTACTTCAATCTTTGGGCGGGATACATAGTAGTTGTGGCGTTTCTTCGGTTGCTTGGCTTACATATTCTCTAATTCTTACCCTTAAAGATAGGGACAGCACGTCGAATTTGATAATCGGTGTTGCCTCCACTATCCTCTCACTTCTCTGCCTTTGTTGCCTGGCTGCGTTCCCACTCGTCCGCCACCTTCACCATAACGTGTTCGAAAGAACTCACCGGTTCACTGGTTGGACCTCTTTGATTCTTCTTTGGGCTTTTATCGTGCTGACAAAGTCGTATACACCGGACACAAAATCTTACAGGAAAGATGTAGGATCAATATTGGTTAAGGAGCAAGAATTCTGGTTAACCTTGGCTGTTACCATTCTAATCATCATCCCGTGGGTGACCGTGAAGCGTGTTGCGGTCAAGGTCTCCACACCATCAGGTCACGCCTCGATAATAAGATTCGCTGGAGGAGTAAAACCCGGGATACTAGGTCGAATTAGTCCGTCCCCAATGTCAGAATGGCATGCTTTTGGGATCATTTCTGATGGAAAAGAAGAGCACATGATGCTAGCTGGTGCCGTTGGTGACTTTACAAAATCACTAGTGTCGAACCCACCAAGCCATTTATGGGTTCGACAAGTCCATTTCGCCGGTCTACCTTATCTAGTTAACATGTACAATCGTGTTTTGGTGGTGGCAACCGGTTCTGGTATTTGTGTATTTCTTTCGTTCTTACTACAACAAGGTCCAGCGGAGGTGTGCTTGTTGTGGGTGGCAAAAGGGATTGAACAAAACTTTGGGAAAGAAATTAAGGAGTGGGTGAGTAGGCATCCGAAAGAGAAGGTGATAGTTCATGACACCGCGGTTATGGGGCGGCCTAATGTTTCGGAGATGAGTGTTGCGGCCGCAAGAAACTGGGGAGCGGAGGTGGTGATTGTAACAAGTAATCCCGAAGGTAGTAGGGATCTGGTGAATGCTTGTAAGAGTAAAGGGATCCCAGCTTTTGGTCCCATTTGGGACTCTTAGCTAAATAAACATATAGCCACTTCATTACATATCACAAAATCAACTAGTGGCTTGTTGTTATGGCTCAAAGGATCTCTAAGGTGTTTGGTATCCAAGAGATTAATAAAATGCTAATTACGTTCCCGCAAATACAACATTCGATGCATGATGTGTATTTGTCTGTAATTATTTATGTCTTATACAATAAAATGTAATATTGATAGTTTGTAAATCCTTGGTCTTCTGGCCTGGTTGACTATTAGAATTAACAAATTGGAAACTAGAGGTAAAACAGTTAAAATAAACTATTTTTTTTACAACAATATTTCTATTACTCTAGTTTATAGCAATTATTGTAATTACCCTCTTGCGCAGATTTTAACTTGTGATCTACTTTCTAAGTGACATATGCCTAGAGAATAATGAAATTAAATTAAACTATAAACTTGTCAATTGGTAGTTTATCAAGCACCAATGAGGTGGTGGTGGAGTAGTAAGGGAGAGACTTGGTGTTCTAAGGGACCCAAGTTTGATTCCTGCTCTCCCCACTATTTTCTGCAGCACATGTTGATGATGGGAGACTAGGCGAATAGGTGGAGATCGCTAGTTCGATCCTTGAACTGACACTACTAGAAAACATGGTTTTTGTGACCCCACTTATATTTTTTGCTATCAAAATTTTGCCACCATATAAACGGTCAAAATTGTAAAAATTATTTGCGACCGTGGCTTGTTTGCTACAGAATTGTGACCGATTTTTGCCACCATTTTGGTACCATTTAGCCATCGATATTGCCATCATTTAGCGACCTCTTGCATTGAAAATTTGCTACCATTTAGCCACTTGCATTGAATGTATTTGCCACCACACTTGTGTTTGTTTTCTTTGTTTTTTCATTAAAATTACATTTCAATAAAATTACAAAATTATATAAAACACTCCAATAAAATTACAAAACCCCAAAGTTATAAAACGCATATGTGTTTTAATTTTTACTATTTCAAAATCATATAAAACATTCCAATAAAAATACCAACAAAAACATCAAATAACCAAAAGTATCCTAACATAATAAACATCCAAACATTCAAAACCAGATGTTTATAACCTATCTTCGAATTGTATCCGGTAACTTCAATTTGTGACATTCTGTTGAGCATGACGTCTTTATACACCTTGTGTTTTTCCTTTCAGCTAACAACCCTGCAATAATTCCATTTAACCTTTTTTTCTTCATCCTTTTCCTTAACGAGCTCATTGATAATCAAGTTCAACTTTCAATCTACAAAAACAACCAATCAATAAAATCAAGAAGTTAGAATTAAAGAAACTACTAACGAGTCAAGTTGGTTGAGGAACTTAGATCTGATCTATCCAACAGGCTGCTTCCTTTGATGAGCTGACACTTCACATCCAAATATCATAGCCTACAAATATAGAATTTACAAGTTAATAAAAATGGTAATATTGACATGGTACATATAAAATAGGAAAACTAACAACTTTTACCGCTTTTCTTTTCGTAGGCACATATGTTTGAGATCCAAGTGTATGTTTGCCCCTAGGTACCATACTTCTATAATTGAATTAAAAACAACAAATTTAAAAATGCTTAACAATATGATAAACAATAACCACTGGGGTTGGTGGTCTAGTGGAAGACAAAGCCTTTTAAAACACTTTAGTATTAGATCTTGGGTTTAAGTCTCATAAGTAGCAAGAAATTCGGCATTCAGAAAAGAGGATAAACAATAAAAGAACTCTTAAGAATGCAAAATTAGATAAAACCTTATATAACTAAGTTGAAACAAGAAAAAAACAATTATTTACTAGACATTAATATTTATAAGATATAAAGATAACCCTCGCTTGGGTTCGTTGCATCAGCAAAGTCGTGAAAATCAACAAGGAACAACTAAATGACACTTAATTAAACCGATAGAGACTTGAATTATAAATATAAGACCAACTGAAAAAAGAAAAGACAGTGATTGAACTCATATTACAGTTAGAATTTATAAAAAGTTAACAAACATTAACACCAACAGTGGACTCGAGTGGAACGTATATAACACCAACAATTAGGATTATAAATTCTGGCCGATTAAGAGGTGCACAGTCCAGAGTTCGTGGTTTTTAGGTCAAACCGTGAACCAACTCTTTGTAATGGTTTTTTTTTATTTTTCTAAACCAAAACCAAACCATAGACTATTAAACTGAATCGAACTAAACCGTTAATAACGATTTGGTTTTGGTTTTGGTTTAGTTTTATGGTTTGCGCTCATTGAGCCTATACACAAGATGTCCAAACTTAAGGTTGAATCATTAATAACTTATCATGATATTCGATGGTAGGAATATGAGAGTGGCTATATCTTGAAACATTTGGTTTTTTTACGTATACTAGGTTTTTATAGTTTGAAACTTAATGTTCGAAATTTGATTTACTTATTAGCTTACTGTTGTAGATTTGAGAATGTAAAATGGGAGTCAAAACAAATTTTATTTTAATTATGTCTAATTAGCTGTTTCAAATTATGTCCAACTAGATTTTCCACCCACCACAATGCGGCGGGGGCGTAAAATCATGCCGAATAACACCAATGCCACATCACCGCAGGCGACAACCAATAATGTATCTACCGTATGTTAATGCAAAGAAATTAGAATGTAACGTAAAACATAGAAACTAATAATTAAGTCGATTTAGGACACCATTCGTTGTAACGAACCTGTCAACCGAAGGGCAACTCAACTATTTTGGGGGCCCAATGCGAAATTAAGATTCATGCCCTGTTTCCAAATTTTGGTGATGACAAAACTTAGATTTTGCAGTGCCTCTTGAGTCTAATCTATAATACTAATATAATCCAAGAAGTGGTTATCTAATTCTACCTAATCATACTCATATGATCACAATGAAAATACCAAACATTTTAGCAAACCTCTTTCATTTCAGGGGCATAAAAAATCCATAGCTACTCATAAGTCATATCCTGCATGAGATAATAAACCATACTAAAACCTGTTCCCAATATAAAGTAGGTGTTTTCTTGTTCAACGTTATTGAGCATCTCTTTCACTTTACTCAAGCTAATATGTAATAACGTACTTAAATCTGGAGACTCCAATAGAAAGTACAAAAGATCCATGGGCTAATGATGATGACAAGCTAGACATATATTATTCGAATGCGAGCTTATTTTTTTCAAATTCTTTACAACTGGTAACACAAAAAGCATTAAGAAAGCATTGCTCACCTTTTTGAAGTCCGATAATCAGTGAAAGGGAAGACAAGTAGTAATCCCATTTATTTGCAACCCTTGACCAAAGATCGAACACTTGATGTGCGCCACTAGCCAATCTTAAACCAAATCTAGCGATAACTATAATTCAAAACCCCAAACGGATATTTGATCATAAATCGGATTAAACACAAAAAGAGAAACAATCTCAACAGATTTCTCAATCAATCCACATATTCAACAAAAAAGACAACTTTTTATTTCTTGTTCACATACATCCATTTGATGCATGTACGAATCTATGTTATTTTATTACTAAAACAATAAAATTGCAGAGTTACGAGTGTCTATCAAAATTAAAATTAGAAAAACGCTTATCCGATGCGAAATTCATAACCATTTCTCAATTCATACCAATCTTTTACACTGAAATCCATTAACTATCCAGCGGCCCCTGTGATAGAGACTCGAATTATAAATAATACCAACAGTTTTGATCAATGAACATATATACCTGGAATGGCCTGGTGATTGGATTTCTTTTCGATCTAAAATCGTAGGTTGTCGATGTAGCCGCCAAGGATTATCAACATCAATTCTTCGGAGGAGGTTGTCGCCGGCCGAAAGGTTATCACCAAGGATAATCGGGCCTGATTTTTTCTATAAAACCCTAAAACGTGGACTAGTGGTTAATTAGAAATTAGCGGATATGATTAATTAGGCCCGCTCAATGAAAAAGTTATCCCGCCAAAGTTTTCACATGTTGCCACAGCTTAAATGGTGGCTATTTCCCGAAGATTTTGGTACGTTTTCTCACGAATTTGTCACCAAAAATAAAAGGTCACAAAATCTCCCACCAGATAGCTACCGTTTCATGCTAAATACGCTTAATTTGTGTTTTGGTGGGTAAACGGTAGCTAAATTGGCTACCTTTTTTCGGTGGCAAATTTTGGTAGCAATTGCCCAATTTTCTAGTAGTATGAGCGGGTTTTAGCTTACCGCACTGTGGTGCCTTCGGGCGAGTGTTCACGGGCTTCGGTCTAAGTGAGGGTTTTCCCCGGTTCGGAGGCGAGTGTATCCCGATGTGATGACTTTCGCAAGTAGCCATTTTAAGGATTCGTTGGCCGTTAAAAAAAATAGTTTATCAAGCATTAATTATGATTTATGAATAAAAAAATCCACTCAGAAAGTTAGTGTTAGATTTATCTTTAAGCGTATTCCATTTGTACCATATGTTTACTCATTGCTACCACATTCAGTATTTTCATTTTCTTTTCTAATATTAGTAACTTCAATTTTCTTATATTATGGTATTAGTTTATTTCTTTCTTTATATTATTATTATATTAAAAATAGAATATTATAACCATTATGGTTTAGTATTATATTTAACACCATAAAAATTCAAGTGTAATACTAATATAAGTTATCGAAAGTAAAAAGAGATGATTTGAAACTCCATAATCGGGGTCTCATGTGTTGAATCTACTCTTTTGCACATAGTAAACTAGAAATAATTCATTTATATGCAGCGAAAGACGCTTACACATACATCGAAGTCAAATTCATGTATTTAAACAAACATAGGTGTTCAAAACAAAAGGATAACGAACATGATGGCAGTCTTAAAGGAGGGTAGCCTTTACATCTGTGTCATGCATCTTTAGAACTTTAATATGCATCATTTCATACATGCGTAACATAACACACATAGGATATCACATCACGCAATGCTGAATAACATAACATAACAACATAACATCATTCCATTCCCTTAGCCAAAGTTACCATGTCTAGTAAAGATCGTCATCACTAATTTCCATTAACCGAAGCTACCATGTTCCGTTATACCATAAATTACATAACATAACACATACCGGGTATGTTTGGCAAAAGTAGTTGTTGGCTGGTAGCTGAAAGCTGGTGGCGGATAGCTAGAAGCTGGTGGCTGGAAGCTGGTGGCTTTTTAGATATATTTAGGTGTTTGGCAGAGTAGCTGAAGCTTTTAATAAAATGTATAAAATGACCAAAATGGACATTAAAAAGTTAATGCATTAAAAAGTAAATTATCTTTAGAGATTAAAATAGTCATTTTTTCTCTAAAAGCTTGTAGCTTCTTCTAAACGCTATTAATAGGTGCGTTTAACCAAAAGCTTCAAGCTCCTAACCTAAAAGCTTCAAGCTCCTTCAACCAAACAAGACTTTTTATTGAGTAAGAATTTTTTCTTAAAAGTTTAAAGCTAGAAACTCCTAAAAGCCCCTAAAAGCTCCATGCCAAATATTTCTGTTTATAACATAACATAATTAATAGAAACTTTCGAAAACATGTCTTACTATAAATACTTTGTCGTCTGCACACACCACCCCAAAACAGGAGGAAAAAGAGGTCTATAACTCATTTGGGAGGATTAACTTCAATTCACTATAAAAGTATGATGATCCATACCCTTGGACAAATTAGTCAATCTGGTCAAAGGTTCCCATGTGAAATGGTCAACTTTCACACGTCAACAAAATGGCCTACGTACAATTTTCGCATCGACTCTTATGTGAAAGTTATGAACTATTGCGTGAGCATGGTAATTGAGTTAAGGATTCTCGTACTCATCACAATACAACTATGTGAGAACTCAAACTCTCACATGAGAACTCTCGCATGCAAAACAATTATACCTTTGGAGAAACCCTAGAAGCTCAACGATGGTGGCTTCGTCTTCTTCAGCTTGTTTCACATGGTATAAAATGTATAAGAACCTTCTAATAGCATCAGTCCGGACACAATCCATCATAATCATGCAAACATTAATCTCATCTTTTAACTTTGTTGATTGATAATCGAGCTCCCAAAGCTCACAGCCTTCCTCTTTACAATGATGAACACTTATTTCCATCACCTGGATAAATATCGAGTATGGTCAGCATCACATAAATAAGGTTAGCCTCAAACTATATGTACTCTGTACAATCTTATAATTCTTTTCCTTCACCTGAATATATTTTAGCATTCACATCAGTTAGATTATTGTCAGTTTTGAGTCTAACATTTCAAACTTTTGATGTATATCTAACTTGTACTTCTACTGATGCAACAAAATATTTTGTTCTTTGTACTCAATTTCCAAACCAAGAAAACGGTTAAACTGGCCCAAATCTTTTATCTTGAACCTGATATTCAGGTTCATTTTAAATGGGCCGATTTCTTCTTTGAAATATCTAGTGATCACACGATATTCCACATACACAAGATGCTTGCAACCTATTTTCCAATCTTCCTCAGGAATAAGCTAGCGTAGGTTGAGGTACATGCAAATCCATTGTGTGCGAGGGATTCTACTAATATCCCAAACCATGTTCCGCACGACTGTTTAAGTCTGTATATAGCTTTGTTCAACATGCACACACACCCTTGATGACTTTCGAAACCGAAAGGTTTTTCCATATAGATAATGTGATGGACATCGCCATAAAGAAATGCCTTGTTCACATCTATTTGCCAAAGTTTCCAATTTTTACCGGCTGCTAAAGCAAGTTAGAATTAAACAGTGGTTATTGTGGCAACGTCATACTCCAAACTGTATTTTTGTGACAACCAACGAGCTACCAACCAAGATTTGCATCGTTCAACAGTTCCATCTATTGTCTTCTTATTTAATAGACCCATTTGCACGAAACCGGTTTTACATCCTTAGGATTTGGTACAAGCTCCCAAGTTTGATTCTTGCTCAAAGTTGCAAATTTTCTTCCATTTCTACGATTCATTCAAGTGTATTACATCCATCATTAACTGAGCTTGGGTCACGAATTTCTTCTTCCATAGTAGGAATGTGAGCATACTTGGGATTTCTTCTTCTACAGTGGGAATGTGAGCCTCTTGCTCAAAGTTGTAAACTACGTAAGGTTCAATTTTTTTATTTTATTTTTTGTTATCACTAACTCGAAGTGTATCTGGTTGTGTAGAATGTTGATCATGTATTTCTTGTTGTTGTACTTGATTTCGCTGCCCTCATCATCAACTATAAGTTAGCCTTTGTAGTTTCAAGTTTTTCTTTTCTCTTGGATGTATCCTGTAACGTCTTTGTGTTCGAGGACCACCATGATGATTTTTTTTAATCAAACACAACTTTTTGAGATACGTAGCACCCACATGAATCTGGATCACTATTCCTCCAACCGAACCTTCGCAGTAGGATCAACAACATAGTATTACAAATTGATTACCGAAGACACTTACGTCTGTAATAATTTTAATAAATGAAAAATATTATTTTCTATCTATAAATGTAAACATATGTGTATGATGTCAGTATACCAATGGCCATTCTCATGTGTTAGTGAGTTAGTTGAAGATATACATAGTCATATTTGGTCATAAAAATTTATTTTGATGTTAAAGTAGTTTCAAGATCTTTGATATCAATGTATGAAAGCATATAACCATGTGTAATAAATTACATTTCTAGATAAATACAAATATTTTTTTAACTAAACTAAATATATAGACACATTACCAGCATACTAGGCATACCATATATTGCTTAAAAAGTGTATGATGTCATTTAGAAGGGTGATGTGTCGAGTAAGTTGTGCCAAACAAAAATTGGTGAAAAATAAACCACCATGTTAAAATATGTAAAACATTATATTATAATATAATTTGTCTGGTAGATTTTACCCACACCGGAATAACTTGAACTTGATTTCACCCGACCCAAACACACCCGTTAGTTGAATAACATAAAATTGATTAAACCTATGTTATTAGGCTCGAGTATTAGTTAGACCTTTGTATATCAAATGCCCGAATAAGCCGAGCCGATTAACCCAAAATCCAATTATCAAAGGCGGTCAACACCCTCTTATTGGTGAACTCGTTCTTTACACTTCTATTTTTTTGTGAACGCCCCAAGCCCGGGTGTTTCATCTATTGGATTTAATCTTTGGCATGCAGTTTAAAATATCAACATTTCATTCAAATTGCAAGGAAAATTGAAATCTTTAATAACCAAATAAACTAAAAATCATTGTTTGAATACATTGAATAGTAAATTGGGATGCCTTTTCAGGGAGACTTCGTCGCACGCAAGCCTCTCCATAACAAATCAACGTGATGTGCGTACTAAAACTCAGCTTATGTTGGGTGAGTTCTAGCTTAAATCAGGTAACTATAGACTTTAACAAGCATTTAACACATTTACTAGTATAAACGCATTACGCACACTTGACCATACATCTTCTTTATCACATTCCTAGACAGTTAAAACACATCACAGAACTTTACCATACATCATATTTATAATAAATGCACTACATTGTCATACGATCTCGTAGATAACAACCTATCATACGGCCCCACGTGTACACTACTCAAATGTGTTACGAAACTACTTTTTAGGAAAGAAAATATGGTCGAAAAGTAACGTAGATTGAAGTTTATTTTGATACCCATCTCAAACAGGAAAGCAAAAAGATGTAATGGGTCGAAGAGCTGGACATATAGCCTTGAGGGATTTTAGTTTATTTCTGACAATATATGTAAGTTATCTTTATCATTTTTGAATAATTCTAACATTAGCGTATTAACTTTTAGTACAACAACCAACAATTTGTTTCCATAAATTGTAGTTAAGGTTTAGAAGTGATATGTTCAAGTTGCACGGGTCGGATCTCAACCAACATCCGGATGATCTTGATGTATGGGCAAGAGTAGCGGGAGGTAACAAGGGCCGGATGTTTGGGGTAGGATATTCGGATCCATGTTTCGTGGTAACTAGGAAATTGTCTACATCTACTACACCTAAATTATATTTTAATGCCCTAAGGTCGCAAGAGGAGGTATAATTTACTTCTCATCAAAGTATTGAAATTCTATAAATTATAAAGTTTTTTTAACAATTAATTAGTAGACAAAAATTGTTGCAAAGAATGCAACATATGGAAAAATAAATGAAAGAAAACGAAGAAAAGAGGCAAAAACAGTTTCAGGAGTTTATGAAAAAAAATCCAGCCTCCTGTTAATCATTAGTGGTTTTAATAATTCCGGATCTTTATGATTAACAATGGTGGTTTTGTGATTTAAATGGGCTTAGAATTTTAGTTATTTACTTCGGATCCATATGTCTATCGATGGTGAGTTTGTAATTTAAACGTGCTCTGAATTATGTTATTTGTTTTTGTTGAGTTTATGTTATTTGTTTTGTTAAATATATATTCTGAATCATATTTATCATTATGCATTTTTCAGCAGGAAAAAACATGTATATTTCGTTTTTTCTATTCATTTTTTTTAAATTTATTCATTGGAAATGTGTAGGAAAAAGGCTAACATGTTACGTCGCATTCCGTTGGAATTGTGTAGGAAAAAAAGATAATTTCGTAAGAAAGGCGTAAGAAAAAAGATACATTCTGTTGGAATTGTGTAAAAAAAAAACTTAATTTTGTAGGAATTGCGTAGGAAAAATAGATACATTCCGTTGGAATTGGGTGGGAAAAAAACTAATTTCGTAAGAATTGCATGGTAGAAAAAGAATAAAGTACGTTGAAATTGTGTAGGAAAAACGAATACATTTCGTTGTAATTGTGTAGGAAGAAAAAAAATCGTAGGAATTGTGTAAGAAAATTAAGTTATATAAAAATTATATAATAAAATAAATATAATTGATTTAAAAACAAAATTTTAAAACAAAAATATTTCGTGGGAAATTCGTAGTAAAATTAAGAAAATTAATTCCGTGAGAATTGAGTAGAAGAATTCGAACAAAACATTTGCTTGGGAAATGAGAAGGAAATAGGTAGGAAATGCGTGAGAAAAAGATTACCCACAAGTATAATTCCTAAAACCCGTTTTCGTTAAAAATCCGTTAGTAACTGCACTTATTCATGGATTTCTCACAGAAAATACGTGGAAATAGTAGTTGTTTTCTACTAGTGGACAAATGTTAGTTCCACAAAGTGTACTTGCTCAACTTAAGTTATAATTATAAATATATAAAAATGAATACAATTTAATTGTTTTCACATTTTTTATTGGATTAACTTGTAAATATAAAATTTATGTGGAATTTCCTTTTACCAGTAATTTCATTTTATAATTACAATAATTTAAGTTACTTGAGAGTTGATACGATTTATAGGTTTTAACTCGTATATTCAACATTATGAATTTTTATTATGTAATTGTTTTTACGTATGTTAAGGCAATTGACTACGCCACATATATCTCTAAGAATATTTTGTGTATCTTCTATGTCTAATAAATAAAAAAGTGAAGACATGTGTTAGCTTTGTAATCCACCTAAAATTTGGTTTTCCCGCCTCTTTCTTCTATCAAATGTTAGATGTCACGTGCGGATTTCTAATAAACTATAGATTTTGAGAAATATAAGAAATGTTATTTAAAAATATATTTTTAAGAAAAACATTTATTCAACTTGTGTAATACACATGTCTCTATCCTAATAATATCTAATAAACTAAACATGTATAATCTAAATAAATTTGAAGGTGTACCTACTCAAGTAGCGAGTGCAAAAAACATGTGTACTACAGCTGTTAAAAAAACAGTGTAATATACATTTTGAATAAAATATAATATTATCTGTTAACACATCAGTTGTAAAAATATGTATTTAAAAGAATGAACTTTGACATGACATTTATAACTTCTGTTAGGTTAATTTTTAAAACATTTTTTTCAACCGTGTATTATTCTTTTATGTAATTGATAAAGGTTAGTTCAACTAAAATGTACTGATTACTTTAAATATTTTTGAACAAATTAACTTAAATTATAATTATAAATTTACAGAAATATTAATACATATAAAAAAATTAAGGACTAAATTTGGATTGTTTAATACCATCTATTTTTCTCTTTAGTATTTGACATATGTTTACCATTCAAACAATCTAACAAAATTAAATATTTTAAACTTTTAGAAATAATTCCCACAAAATAATTATTATCATTATTCTTATTTTCTATAATATTTTAACGAACATAATTTTGAATTTGGTGACTTAAATATAAGTTTTTAAGTGAAAAATAAGTTTATGAAGAAAATTCATAATTAATTTCATATTAAACTCACTTGTTATGTTGCATGATGTGGGATAAAGACCTCCGCGTTTTATCACATCACATAAGTATCACATTTACACCACGTAGGTAGAAGGCTTCATGGTTCCCCACCCTTAATTACCGGACGGTGAGATAAAGCCATATAAAGCCCTCTCATCGTTACTCAATCACTAATTTATTTTAATTTAGATTTATTTTAATTTACAAAAGTAAATTCACGCAATTAAAATAAAACTTAATAAAGTACC
This sequence comes from Scalesia atractyloides, assembly GCA_947069175.1. NCBI lineage: Eukaryota > Viridiplantae > Streptophyta > Magnoliopsida > Asterales > Asteraceae > Scalesia > Scalesia atractyloides. The sequence continues at coordinate 85,520,997 of CAMTDV010000018.1, forward strand.
ATTAAACTAGAATTAAAAAAAAAACAAATTAACTTAACAAAAATTTCTAATAATAAACCAACAAAAAATAATCACTAGTCCATGTTGATATATTTAGCTCCTTAGCTTAGAAAATCGCTTGGTCCTTCTGCAAGAGATGCGAAAGTTCTTTCTTGAGGATTTATTTGGTACGGGTTGTGGGGACCCATCAATTGACGATTTGCAAAATAATAGGTGGTTCAAGCTAAACATGTTTATGTTCTTTTTGTTAGGAAACAGGGTGAAGGAAAAGAAATTGAAAATTAGAGTGTTAAAATCAGTTGAGAGAATGGTTTTGTGGATTTTTTAGAAATTTGATAAATAATTTTTACAAACATTATTGATTTTCAACAGTTTAAATTTTAATGAGCCGCACCAATAGAGTCATTGGCGATTGTTATATGCCTTGCTACTAAGACTATGACCCCCACCCCACCCCAACTCAGAACGCTCACGAAACAGTGTTTGGGGTGCTATGGTAATGATGAATATAATAATTATCATTAATAAATAACAAGTATTTATATATAAGCGGGGGAGAGAGGGGAAACCCAAAAAGTAAATGCCCTAAAATTATGACAAATGTATTTAATGGTTCATCCATGATATGATTTTGTGAATACATGTTTTAACAAAATTGCATACTATTAATAACTATACATTTTGCTTTAATTTGGAGATCATATCCACTTGTTTACCATCATATAGGTATGTCATGTGCTTGGAGATCATATAGGTACGTCATGTGCTTGGAGATGGTCGTGAACAACTAACTTTTGGTAATTATGAAAATGATGTTGCTTCTAATAGGAGTTGAATGAATGATTGCTATGATCAAGGTGGGAGTGATGGTTGGAAAGAATAATATTGGAGTTTCGCTTATGGAATAATTTGGTTTGTTTAACAAATTGAAGTATCACAAAGAGAACATTTTTTGGTGAAATGTGCCATGGATGCTTCCTTCGGTCATAAATCAGAAAAACATGTGGCCTTCTTTGTAACATCCGTCAAAAACCGGGTTAATCAAACCCGCTTCGTTTATCAACCGAACATCCAGTTAAAAATTTCGTTGCGTATTTAATGCTCAAATTAATTTTAAACGATAACATAATTAATAAATATATTAGAATATAAAATTTATAATTGAAAATTTATTAAAAATAACGAAATAAAAATATTATGCTGATGCCGGGTTTCGAACCCGGGTCAGCCGGGTAAAGCTTCAAGTCTTAACTCTCACTCACCAAACCACTCCGCCACTTGTGTTCTTTAGTAATATATCAAAACAATTAATTCAAATATCAAACCTCGATTTCAAATCAGTCAACCGACGCGCCCAATTCGCAGTCGTCGGAAATCCCGACGATTTCGCCATTTACTGTCGGTTTCTTGTGACTTAACGTGTATAATAACTCTTACATCGGTCATAACCGATGTCCAGTCCGCGACATCAGTCATAACCGCCGGAGAATTATTGACCAACGAATCAAGACAGTAATCAGACCCAATTCATCGATATTCTTCCCTATAAATACACACTCTAGCCTCTGATAATCTTTTCGCTCACAATCACACCAATTCTCGACGCAATTTCACTCGCCGGGATTTTTTCTGCCATCACCGGACTTTCGCCGGAAAACCGAGACTCACATCAACACGGTAAATACCTCGGCTCTCTCTGTTTCATTCCATTGTTAGACCGTTACTAACATAAATCCACCATCCAGAATCAATCCCAGACGACGTTGTCGGAAATTCTGCTTTCGCCGGAAAACTTCTGAAATTTCCAGAATCACGCCGTGAGCCGGTATGATCATTTAAACCTACTGATAATCGTTGCTCAGTAGTTGAATTTCACATCTAATCCATCCAAACTGTTAATTGATCCTAACAGCCGAAGTTCACAAAACAGAGCCGACGAATCCTTGCCGGAGTTCTGTGAAAGACACTGATCGGTACATCCTTTCCCCAAACCCTCTCCGTTCATTACCTTTCAATTGCTTATAATGCTTGTTAATCGAATTGGACATGAAACAGTTGAATTATCATTATCTGTGTTCTTGAGCGAAGAAGACGAAGTTCGTTTATGTTATAAGATTAATTAAAATCAGTATTATGAACGGGTTAGACACACGGTCCAGCGGTGGACTGTGTGCAAACAAATACATACACGTCGCGAGTTCGATTCCTATCACAACCTTACTCTCTTAAATAAAAATGATCTTTTTAACCGAACCGAGATAACTCACAGAATCATATTAAGTATAATAAAAACCGGATTATTAACCAGGTTAGACACACAGTCCAGCGGTGGACTGTGTGCAACACTAACTCATACGTCCCGGGTTCGAGACTGGTTGACGGCACCGGTTCAAAGCAATTAAAATCCTTTTTAAAAATAAATGATTTTCGGATTAAGTTAAATAGTATATAAATATAATTAAAAAGAGAAATATTTCGGGTTAGACGCGTGCACGCAGCGTGCACGCGTACGGGAGGTCACGGGTTCGAGTCTCACTCAGTGCAATAATATTCACAATCGAACCGGTCAACGGTCAACGGTCAACATTCGTGGTCAACGGTCAAAAGTCAACATTTTTTTATTATTTTTATTTATTTATTTAATTTAAAAATCCATTTATTTAATTTAAAAATAACGTTTTTAAAGTTAGAAAATAGCCTTAAACTCACAAAAATATATCCAAAAATCCTATTTAAATTGTTAATAAAATCCACTTATTTACCGTACCTTTTCGTTATTAATTAGGTTAGTTATTCCTCGTCGATCAATCCTCTAAACTCGTGCGCATTCAACATCATCCACCGAACGCACCCAATGTGAGTGAATCTCTATAAATTCCCCGTTTTAATCACGTTTTTGGGGTGTATCATGTGTCTTATTATTTATTACATTTAAACGCTTGTGCATCCATCATATCCATGATCAAATGTATATTCAACATGTATCATCTGTTTGTGTGATTATTGTTTAGATTAAATTTATCATTTTCAGTACATACATTATCATAGGCCGCCGCTCCCCATTACCTATGAGCGTTGAGCATTACCTATGAGCGTGAACGAGGCGTTGCCAACATACGATCGGCTCCATTTGATTGAGCCTTGATCGCACATACATTTCATCATAGGCCGTCTACTCCCCATTACCTATGAGCGTGAGCCGTTCCCCATTACCTATGAGCGTGAACGAGACGTTGCCAACATTTACATTATCATTCATGTTACATATTCATGTAAGGTGGTTTGTTATTGTATGCTATTTGTTTGTTATTGTATGTTTATTTACGTTTGTTCATATATGATTATTGCACAATTTTTCCATATTAAATACAACAAGAAATAAATAATAAATGTTTTCTAACAAGGTTCACTCGCCAACTTTTGTTGATCCAAAAACCATTTTTACACATGATACAGGTGGACAGGATGAAGCAAGGAACACATAGGAAAGTGCCTTAGAAGAAAAATAATGAAGTTTAGAAAGATGCATAGAACATGTTGTATTTGTATGATTTGATTGTATGATCTCCTTTAAATTGTAATAATAAATATGAAACATTATAATAAATGTCATGAGCTTTGATGAAAACCCAATCATGCCCCGATCACCTTTTCCGCTGCGGGTCGGGGTGTGACAGATTGGTATTAGAGCTTTTGACTATAGGGATATAGGATAGGTTATTAGACCCTTAGAGCCTATACTATAGTTGATTAGATTTTAATTGTTTCTGTGGTTATATGTAAACTCATGATGTTTATTTCTTTCATATTTATTACATACACAAATGCATGCAAACACTTCCGATACTACATTTTGTGATACATAGTGGATTATACTTACAGTCAAACATACATAATTACATACACACTCATCATACATATTTCAATGTTCACATATTCAAATCATCTTCATACTTCCGTTATTCAAGATTTTGTCGCATTTTCATTTTTCAAATCTCATCAGAGTGAGTTCTGCGACGGGCATGTAGTAACTGTAAGGGTACAAGTACCGGTAGTCGGAACGTCCTGTCTAGGTTGGCATTCGTATAAATCCAATATAACGGACCAGTTTGCCTACCTGGGGACTAACGATGAGAGTACGAAGGACCTATTAGGCCAAAGCATGCCACACCAAACGTCGTTCGAACTAACCCTACTTTGAGGTGTCACCGTGTCCACGCCTGGATACATTCCGAATATCATACGTTACATACATATTTCTCGATTTTCTCCGGGTTTTAGTGTACGTAACCAGGCTAACACATGTGAACCATATGAAAAACCCGGTAATCATGGGGGCCCACATGATTACGAAGGTGAAGTATGGCGGCATGCAAGGCCCAATTACGAGCAAAGCCCAAGACATCCTATGGATGTAGTAGATTTATTATTTTATATTTATTTTATGAATGTTCATTCCTAAATACGACACATGATCCCAAAAACATCCAACTCATACTCTTGGTATGTATTCCTTGTAGATGTCTTCTAATTCCGCTCGTAGGAAGATGAGAGCAGGAAAAGCTCGCGAGCGCATGGCTGCCCAAATCGCTCAACAAATGGCTGCCGTAATACCCAACATTGTAGTTCAAGTTCAACAAACCCAAACAGAATCCCTTTCACGATCCATTTCTAAGAGAAAACGAGATGGGCAACTTTTCGCTGTCACCCAACGCAACCAACCAATTTCACAAGCCATACCCCTCCAAGCTATCACAATCACTCAAGTAGCACCCAACTCAACATACCCAAATAAGAAACCTTACCTAGGACCTCACCCTCAATGTAATACCTGTTTTTATCACCATCCATCTACCTTACTTTGTCGACTATGTGCGAATTGTGGACGCTATGGTCATTTGAGCAAGGCTTGCCGCACCTCTCAAAACCAAACCTCACCCCTACTCAAAACATGATCCAAACATATCAACAACCCCAATACCCCATGTTTCCTTATGTTCGAGCTTGTTTTAATTGTGGCGACCCTACCCACTTTAGAAACACGTGCCCTCGATTAGTTAACATCATAAACGCCCAAGCTCAAGCAAACCCAGTTAACCAAGCAAATCAAGAAAACCTAACCACTAGGCCACCAGCAAGAGGAAGAGTTTTCAACATCAACGCCAATCCTGTTGAAGATAATGACGGCCCAAACGAACCACCCAACTAGTCTCCTTCACCAAAAATCAAGATTCAACTCCAACCGCTTCGTTTTTATGTTTTTCTTTATGTTATCTCAATTTTCACGTATCTCAATTATAAATTGGAAATTTATCCAAGAATATTAATGCGAATTACTATTTCAGTTTTGTTTTATACTCATTGATTTAACATTCATATCATCATACCTCACGACGTATCTCAGTCTCATCATTTAAAGAAGTTGGGTTGTGTCTCACTTCTACATAGACTAACCTATCCATCATAACAAACGAGAGATGTACTGTCATCATTCAAACATGTATACTATCAGAATTAAGACTCAAGCTTTGGTTGTTGTGTTTGTTATGTTTTAGAGTCACATAGGACTAATCATAACTTACTGATAAAACCAATGAAAATTTGACGAGAATATGGTGGATACGGCGCTGGTACTTCCTATATATAAGTATTCTTGTCAAAGGATCAGAGGCATTGTCAGGCGGTTATGAGAAGTTCCATGTAGGGTTTAGTAATGTCTTGGTTGAAGTTTGTTTTATACTCACTGATTTAGCATTCATATCATCTCATCATTTAAATAATTTGGATTGTGTTCCATTTCTACATAGACTAACCTCTCCATCATAACAAACGAGAGAGGTACTGTCATTATTCAAACATGTATACTATCAGAATTAATACTCAAGCTTTGGTTGTTGTGTCTGTTTATGTTCTAGAGTCACATCATAGAACTAATCATAAATTACTGATAAAACCAATGAAAATTTGACAAGAATATGGTGGATACGCCGCTGGTACTTCCTATATATAAGTATTATTGTCAAAGGATCAGAGGCATTGTCAGGCGGTTATGAGAGGTTCCATGTAGGTTTAGTAGTAAAAGTTTGTTTTAGGATATAACCTTATCTTTCTAAACATATCAAAACTCTTGCGCATGAAATCATACTTAGTGAATCAACTCTGTTTAATCAATATTCTTTACCGTAGGCAACAAAAAGCGATTCCTGTAGCAGGGTATTCAACCCTTATAAGGAACGTTACCGCCTCAAACAAAAAAAATTTAAACTCTTACTCCCTTCTAAGTATGTAATTGTCAAATTAAAACACCATCCTTTTGAGTCAAACATGCCACTACTTAAATTTCGGGACGAAATTTCTAAAAGTAGGGGATACTGTAACATCCGTCAAAAACCGGGTTAAGCAAACCCGCTTCGTTTATCAACCGAACATCCTGTAAAAATTTTCGTTGCGTATTTAATGCCCAAATTAATTTTAAACGATACATAATTAATAAATATATTAGAATATAAAATTTATAATTTAAAATTTATTAAAAATAACGAAATCAAAATATTATGCTGATGCCGGGTTTCGAACCCGGGTCAGCCGGGTAAAGCTTCAAGTCTTAACTCTCACTCACCAAACCACTCCGCCACTTGTGTTCTTTAGTAATATATCAGAACAATTAATTCAAATATCAAACCTCGATTTCAAATCAGTCAACCGATGCGCCCAATTCGCAGTCGTCGGAAATCCCGATGATTTCGCCATTTACTGTCGGTTTCTTGTGACTTAACGTGTATAATAACTCTTACATCGGTCATAACCGATGTCCAGTCCGCGACATCAGTCATAACCGCCGGAGAATTATTGACCAACGAATCAAGACGGTAATCAGACCCAATTCATCGATATTCTTCCCTATAAATACACACTCTAGCCTCTGATAATCTTTTCGCTCACAATCACACCAATTCTCGACGCAATTTCACTCGCCGGAATTTTTTCTGCCATCACCGGACTTTTGCCGGAAAACCGAGACTCACATCAACACGGTAAATACCTCGGCTCTCTCTGTTTCATTCCATTGTTAGACCGTTACTAACATAAATCCACCATCCAGAATCAATCCCAGACGACGTTGTCGGAAATTCTGCTTTCGCCGGAAAACTTCTGAAATTTCCAGAATCACGCCGTGAGCCGGTATGATCATTTAAACCTACTGATAATCGTTGCTCAGTAGTTGAATTTCACATCTAATCCATCCAAACTGTTAATTGATCCTAACAGCCGAAGTTCACAAAACAGAGCCGACGAATCCTTGCCGGAGTTCTGTGAAAGACACTGATCGGTACATCCTTTCCCCAAACCCTCTCCGTTCATTACCTTTCAATTGCTTATAATGCTTGTTAATCGAATTGGACATGAAACAGTTGAATTATCATTATCTGTGTTCTTGAGCGAAGAAGACGAAGTTCGTTTATGTTATAAGATTAATTAAAATCAGTATTATGAACGGGTTAGACACACGGTCCAGCGGTGGACTGTGTGCAAACAAATACATACACGTCGCGAGTTCGATTCCTATCACAACCTTACTCTCTTAAATAAAAATGATCTTTTTAACCGAACCGAGATAACTCACAGAATCATATTAAGTATAATAAAAACCGGATTATTAACCAGGTTAGACACACAGTCCAGCGGTGGACTGTGTGCAACACTAACTCATACGTCCCGGGTTCGAGACTGGTTGACGGCACCGGTTCAAAGCAATTAAAATCCTTTTTAAAAATAAATGATTTTCGGATTAAGTTAAATAGTATATAAATATAATTAAAAAGAGAAATATTTCGGGTTAGACACGTAGCACAGTTGGTAGAGCTGCGTGCACGCGTACGGGAGGTCACGGGTTCGAGTCTCACTCAGTGCAATAATATTCACAATCGAACCGGTCAACGGTCAACGGTCAACATTCGTGGTCAACGGTCAAAAGTCAACATTTTTTTATTATTTTTATTTATTTATTTAATTTAAAAATCAATTAAAAATACTTAAAAATAACGTTTTTAAAGTTAGAAAATAGCCTTAAACTCACAAAAATATATCCAAAAATCCTATTTAAATTGTTAATAAAATCCACTTATTTACCGTACCTTTTCGTTATTAATTAGGTTAGTTATTCCTCGTCGATCAATCCTCTAAACTCGTGCACATTCAACATCATCCACCGAACGCACCCAATGTGAGTGAATCTCTATAAATTCCCCGTTTTAATCACGTTTTTGGGGTGTATCATGTGTCTTATTATTATTACATTTAAACGCTTGTGCATCCATCATATCCATGATCAAATGTATATTCAACATGTATCATCTGTTTGTGTGATTATTGTTTAGATTAAATTTATCATTTTCAGTACATACATTATCATAGGCCGCCGCTCCCCATTACCTATGAGCGTTGAGCTGTTCCCCATTACCTATGAGCGTGAACGAGGCGTTGCCAACATATGATCGGCTCCGTTTATTGAGTCTTGATCGCACATACATTTCATCATAGGCCGTCTGCTCCCCATTACCTATGAGCGTGAGCCGTTCCCCATTACCTATGAGCGTGAACGAGACGTTGCCAACATTTACATTATCATTCATGTTACATATTCATGCAAGGTGGTTTGTTATTGTATGCTATTTGTTTGTTATTGTATGTTTATTTACGTTTGTTCATATATGATTATTGCACATTTTTTCCATATTAAATACAACAAGAAATAAATAATAAATGTTTTCTAACAAGGTTCACTCGCCAACTTTTGTTGATACAAAAACCATTTTTACACATAATACAGGTGGACAGGATGAAGGAAGGAACACATAGGAAAGTGCCTTAGAAGAAAAATAATGAAGTTTAGAAAGATGCATAGAACATGTTGTATTTGTATGATTTGATTGTATGATCTCCTTTAAATTGTAATAATAAATATGAAACATTATAATAAATGTCATGAGCTTTGATGAAAACCCAATCATGCCCCGATCACCTTTTCCGCTGCGGGTCGGGGTGTGACATTCTTCATTGAAAAACCAATATCTTTGATGTGAACTAGGTTTGTAAATAATGCACTGTGACAATCTATAATTTTTCATGTCTCTTTCAGGTGTTTTGATTTGTGTTTTGAAACCAATGTGATTCAAATGATTTATTATTTTATAATAAGAGGGACCAAATTGATTATTTAAGGGTACACTCAAATTACTTATTTACATATCTTCCTTTTAACACATGTTCTTTACTAAATTGGAGGGATGTTTACTTTCATTTCACATGTATGCGCGTAACAACTTCAAAAATACTTTTTGCCCGTCTGACCAGTTCAATTTTTTACAACTTTTTTTTGTTATTCTTGTGAAAATTTTCTATTTTATTGATTTATATAGCTGAATTCATCGGATAAAAACAACTGGTTTCATTAAATGGTTATTGAATAGGTGAAGAATATTCTTCATAATCATCTTAGTATTGTTGGCTGTGGCTTAAAGGACTAAGATGGTTTACAACTTTGGTGGATTTGAGAATTGATATCCATCTCATATATAGAATAAAATGGCAACATAAGGAACTTTAGAGCAATTCGTATGACATATAAAATAGGATTTGGTAAAAAAAGGTATCTTTTTCTTGCATAAATGTTACAATTTTATTTGTGTGCGGTGATGTTGGACCGTCTCGACAATCAAACTGGTGATCTTTAATTAATCGTAAGCAGTTAATAAGTTTGCCTAAAATTTGAAAACTTTATAACTCTTCTTATAGCGAAGACATTAATGTGTCATGCTTTATGTATGATTTTAAATGTATATTAATCATAAATAGCTATTAATAAAAGTAACATTCTCGAGTCCGGGAAGCAATTCCGAGTGATAACCTACTTAGCTATATATAAGCGGGGGAGAGAGAGGAAACCCGAAAAGTAAATGCCCTGAAATTATGACAAATGTATTTAATAGTTTTTTTATTATATATTAGTATAGATATAGATTTTAGTTGACAAACACATAAAACAAAATCGCAGAACATAGAAGAAGTGGCCACCACAATTTGAATGACATATTAATAATTTATTTGCAAGGTTATAGAAGGTATTTGTTGCTAGGAGAATCAAATAGATTTGTCAAAGTCATACAAATTACTCATTTATAGATGGTATTTATTGCTAGGAGAATCAAATAAGTTTGTCAAAGTCATACAAATGATTCATTTGTAAGCAGCAGCCAACAGTCGATCCATACGTCTGCTAGCTAAATTAGTAAGTCTACGTACGTGACGACCATAGTTGCTACATCCGTAGCGTCAACAGATAAGAATAATGTATCTATCCTTTTCTCTCTTTCTGTAATAACGTCTCCAGCTCGATCAAGTGAGATGCTACGTATAGCAAGCCGGTGGTTGGGCTTCTTGTGAGTGATGGTGTTGGTACTTGTGTCGGAGGTGGTGACATGAAAACCCAACCCAAGCAAGCCCATTACCCAAATACTAAAAATCGATTAAACTGATTCTTACTAGGGTGGCAATGTTAGTTAGACCTTTAAGCATCAGTAACTCAAACCGATTACCTCGAAACCTGGATACAACACCTCTACTTGAAATAACTTTAAACATCATTACAAAAATCACACCCACTTCAACACACATAAAAAAACTGCATTTTTTAGTTTTATTTTTTATATAACAAAACTATTCCAAAATTAAAAATAGAAAGTTGACTTGACAATGTAACCCTTTTTAAATATCAACTTATAAAAAAATAGAGTAAATTACACAAATTGTCCTTTATTTATGTACTAAATTGCTGTTTTGTCCTTCGTATTTAAAAAACACACAACATGCCCTTTATTTCTACATTTTGCACGCTCTTTGTCCTTAAAGTTAATTGATGTTAACTTTACAGTTAACTTTAAGGTAAAATGATCATTTTGCCCAAATGACATAATCTGAAGTTTATTTATAAAGGACATAACCTGTAATTTACTTAAGTTCTTTTATTTTATTAAATTTATCACTATTTTCTTTTTATTTTATTAAATTTATCACTATTATTTTATCGATTACTTGTAATTTATTCATTAATAACAACTTTTTAAATAAAAATATATGTTTTTATAATTTATTTATTTTAGTTTGTTTGATTAAATTATTTACTTTTTTTATTTTACTAATAATGTAATTTTTTATACTATGTTTCTACATAAATCGTTAATGTGATGAGTTTATTTTTTTTATCACTTTTACAATTATTATAGGTTATTCGACCAAAATTTTCCCAAAATAGGAGAAAAATAAACATGTTGGATGCGCGTTAGGATGGCTCGGTTTAAACTATGTTGATCTATAAAATTTTGAAATTTTGTAATAAATTTTTTAAAGCAACTGGTTATTTTAGACGTGTTATAAAATGTTTGATGGACACTCATCTTAAAATACAACATTGCAGCATGTTTTTTTATTTATGTTTATACCGACCCGTCGTAACGCGTAACCGGCTTGCTTACCTTTCTCCACATTTGGTGTAAATTTTGTTCGACTAATATATAATAATTGTAAAAGTGATAAAAAATAATCCGATCACATCAACGGTTTATATAAAAAAATAGTATACAAATTACATAATTTGTAAAATAAAAAATAAATAATTTAATCAATAAACAAATAAATAAATTATAAAAACGTATATTTTTTTATTAAAAAAGTGTTAATTAATAAATTAAGAAAATCTTAAAGTAATGAATACAATAATAGTGATAAATTTAATAAAATAAGATAAAAGAATAAATTACATGTTATGTACTTTATAAATAAACTTCAGATTACACGTCTATGAGACCACTTTTACTTTCTCATAATATATTGTTCAATTATAATTCCCACTCCTCGAATAATGCCCCCGACTTTACATTTCCAAATCATATGCAGAGTTAGTGATCAGGTGAAGAATCCGGTCAATGGTAGAAGGTATGTCTGGCAGTGGAAAAGACCTATTTCGTCCGAAGTCGAAGTCATTGAGTTGCTGAATTTGTGCAGCGCTCTATACAACATTGTGTTTAAAGAAAGTAGAGACAAACGGGTTTGGATAGGGACAATGAGGCGGATTTTAGTGTGGGTACCATGAAGAGACTGATGGATAAAAATACAGTTGATCCGGTCTGTTCGTCCTAGATTGGTGCAAATTGATCCCTTTAAAATGCAATGTTTTTATTTGGAGGGCGGAGATGGACAAAATAACGACTATGGAGGCTTTTAAAAAGCGAAAATGGAGGGCCGGACTTGAGTTGTCAGTTGTGTGGTGTTGAAGACAAATCAGTGGTTCATATCTTCTGCTCGTATATGGTGGCTGACTCCATTTGGTCACACATAAGCCGATAGTGCAAGATTCCGAATTTGTTTTTCTTCTCGTTCAGAAATCTTTCGGAAATCCATCATCATGTCAAAATAGTTTAAGGATCGCCAGAATAATTTGTTGGAGCATTTGGAGGGTGAGGAACAGAGCCAAGTTTATCAATAAACCAGTTAATAGTTAACATTGAAGACATTATTAGTGAGGTTAAATCTGTGGTTTATTTATGGTTCAAAAGTAGATCAAAAAACAAGAACGTTAGTTGGGTAAAGTGGTGTAATTTTGTAATTATGTAATTTGTCAGTTGGTTGCCTCGGTTTGAGGTAGCTCGTTGTTTTTTAATGATGTATTCTTTTAAAAAAAAAAAAACTCTTTTTTTCTACCTTCTAAGGCAGAATTTGATTAAAACACGTTACAAAAACTCTTTTTTCATATGTAATTGTTTTTCTAGGTTGCATTTCTATCTTTTCCTTCGTACAATTAGTCGCCATTTTCCTTCTATCTTCCTCTTCATTGATGTAGCTGGTCTTCAAAATGTTTTCCTAAATTAAGATTTAAAATATGTTCAAATTTTCTTGGAAATTTACAAGACAAAAATGGAAATAAACAAAATAAATAATATAATCTAGTCGGTCAATGGTGGGAACATATTATAGAATTGACTTTTTTGCCTTTTATTTTTATTTTTTGTGTAGTAAACAAACCCATGGACGCTTGAAAATTCACACGATTTTTTATAAAACATTAAAGTTTCCATTATGCGGGTAGGGGTTGCAGGTGTATACGCTAAGTGGGTACATCGCCGCCACCTGACCCTCGAGTTGCATTCATGGGTAGGATTCACAGGTTTAGATACCCATTATGTTTCTCCACTTTTTGATCGTGGTAACGATTATAAGACCGTTTCACTCATATGACCGTTTGACCCAAAAAGTTATTGGGTGTTGAAAGGAGAGCTACCAGTCTTTTTGTGTGTTTAGAAGAGTTCAAAGTAAAATGAAATGAAGTGCAAGATTAGAACACGCTAAGTTATATAAGTGCCCCTCCACCCATAGATCAATTTCATTTTACTCAAAAATTTTAGCCGGTTGTGCAATTTGTTTCATGTCAAGTTTGTATATGGTATAGCTAATAAATATACATTTTTTCTCGAGTAAGTTTTCGATTAAAAAAATATATAAGAAACCCGAAAAAATTGTCAAAGATACCAACACATCGATGAATGCGGATAATGAATAGTCTTAAGTCAACGTCAGCCTCTTATTGTGTTATGGGTGAGTGTTAATCCCATCAAAAATGTCAACTATACTGATATATCTTTTGTCAAATAATGGAAAACATAACATTTGTGGAAATTATTAAATATAATTTTTATATCATGAAACATAACATTTGTAGAAATTATTAAATATAATTTTTATAGCATATCATTCAAATTTGTATATACATACATATTTTTTTCACGTAACCAATTGGTGATTAATATCGAATAAACGTACAAGAACGTACAAATTTGTCTATAAATGAATTTCAAACATACCAATAATGAAAGTGTTGATGGATATAACTTAGCCAGTAATATACCATTTATTTAATGCTTCACTTAATGCCAATTTTATAGGGTACATTTTGTTAAAAATAAAATTTAAGGTCTTATATAATTTGGATGTTCAGAGCTACTAAAGTGTTGAATAAGACTTGGTTTATATAAGTGATGATAGTTCAATCCTTGTTGTAAACAAATAGGTATAGTTTAGCAGTAGATTATCTACTTCTAAATATTCTAAATATATTACTGAATATTGAAAAACATACATTTTTGAGTAGAGTGTAAAATATATTTTAAATTATCATCATACTCAGTAAATCTCATCAATAGCAAAGTAAGGTAGAGTCTGAGAAGGGTAAGATGTAGACAGCCTTACCTCTGCCCAGTATGAATAGAGAGGCTGCTTCCAGTGAGACCTCCGGCTCGAAAGTAGTTTTGCATTAAGCCTTGGATATAAGGCACATAGCACTCAACAATTGAGACAAGTGCCAATTACTACATGTACCCTCTTGTATTTTGGCTATCAACTCCATCACGTTATGTATGATTAACCATCCCCTTTTTTAACGTTATTTTCACGAAATTAGTAAAATAACGTTAAAATTTGTGCACTTTCACTTTTGCCCCTCGAGCGCCCACACATATATACATTATATGTACATACCGCAAGCGGGGCGGTAAAATATATTTTAAATGGTAAATATTATAAAAATATTCATATGCAAGATATGAGGTGTTAGTAACTTAATATTGTATTTGTGTGCGGGCTTGATTTATTTTCATGTAAACTTATGCTATTTATTTAAATTATCTTTTTAAAATGTTACCTGATCGACGCATATACGTCATTGAGTCATCTCCGCTTGACAAAGTCATCCGTAGGAATACAACATGATAGAATTACGTGCATAAGAGAGATATATATCATTGAAAAAGTGTTATGCAGTACAAACAGTTAATGCACAGGTTTCGTATATATATACTTGGAAAACTTGTGTAACAGACCACAAGCATTTTCTTCCTCATTTCATTATTCAAAAACTGTCAAGAAAAGAGATAAGATGCAAGAAGCCATGGATCATAGGTTTTCAAGTTGCCGAGGTGTATCCTTTGAGATCCAGTCCCATAAGGATCCATTCGCCATCGATACACATCTAGCTAGTCGAAACTCTTGGCTTCAATGGGGATCTTCGAAAAGAATCGTACCAACTTCTGGTACCTTTATTTCGCGGTCCCCTAGTCGAGTCAGCAGCCATTTCTGTGATGTCGAAACAGACCATGAAGGCGACAACGACGTGCTGATCAACATAGAAGAAGGCTACGAGTTAGACAATCACTGTGAGCTACCAATCTCAAATTCAGTTCCGGATCAAGAACTCCCAAAAGCTCCGAGCAAGAAGGTTGTATCGAAGCCAACAAACCGAAAGAGTCTCGATTGTCCGTGATCTTGCTTGATCAAGGCTTGTTCACGGTGTATAAGAGACTCTTTATGGTTTGTTTGGCTCTTAACATTACCGGGTTAGTTCTTGCTGCCACAGGACATTTTCCGAACGCTAGAGACCATGCAACCCTTTTCTCTATTGGCAACCTTGTTGCTCTAACACTATGTCGAAGCGAAGCTTTCTTACGCTTAGTGTTTTGGCTCACGGTTACCCTATTTGGCCATTCTTGGGTGCCTTTACGCCTTAAAACCGCTACCACCTCTTTACTTCAATCTTTAGGCGGGATACATAGTAGTTGTGGCATTTCTTCGGTCGCTTGGCTTACATATTCTCTAATTCTTACCCTTAAAGACCGAGACAACACTTCTAATTTGATTATTGGTGTTGCTTCAACCATCCTATCGCTTCTCTGCCTTTGTTGCTTGGCAGCGTTCCCACTAGTTCGCCACCTCCACCATAACGTCTTCGAAAGAACTCACCGGTTCACTGGTTGGACCTCCTTGATGCTTCTTTGGGCGTTTATCGTGTTGACAAAGTCATATGAACCCAAAACGAAATCTTACAGGAAAAACGTGGGATCAATATTGGTTAAGGAGTTAGAATTCTGGTTAACCTTGGTTGTAACCATTCTAATCATCATCCCGTGGGTGACCGTGAGGCGGGTTGGGTCAAGGTCTCCGCACCATCTGGTCACGCCTCCATAATAAGGTTCACGGGAGGAGTGAAACCAGGGATACTAGGTCGGATTAGTCCTTCCCCTATGTCCGAATGGCATGCTTTTGGGATCATTTCGATGGAAAAGAAGAGCACTTGATGCTAGCCGGTGCGGTAGGTGACTTTACAAAATCGCTAGTTTCCAACCCACCAAGCCATTTATGGGTTCGACAAGTCCATTTTGCCGGTCTACCTTATCTAGTTAACATGTACAATCGTGTTTTGGTTGTGGCAACCGGTTCTGGTATTTGTGTATTTCTGTCCTTCTTACTACAACAAGGTCCCGCGGAGGTGTGCTTGTTGTGGGTGGCTAAAGGGATTGAAGAAAACTTTGGGAAAGAAATTAAGGAGTGGACGAGTAGGTATCCGAAAGAGAAGGTGACAGTTCATGACACCGCGGTTATGGGGCGACCTAATGTTTCAGACATGAGTGTTGCAGCCGCAAGGAACTGGGGTGCGGAGGTGGTGATTGTCACGAGCAACCCTGAAGGTAGTAGGGATGTGGTGAACGCTTGTAAGAGTAAAGGGATTCCAGCTTTTGGTCCCATTTGGGATTCTTAGTTACAAATCACAAAACCAACTAGTGATTTGTAATATTCATAGCTGTAGTGCTATGGGCCGAAAGATCTCTAGTTTGGTATCCAGGTGACTAATAATACGCTGATCATGTCCATGGTGGAAATACAATATTAAGTCCATAGTGTATTTACCTGTAAAAATTTATGGCTAATATAGTGAAATGTAATATCGATGGTCTGTTTATGGTTGGGGCTTCTGGCCTTTTTTACGAATGAAATCTAGAAAGTAAGCTGTTAAAAGTAACGACTGGTAATCAGGCACCGGCTGGAAATATGTTAATTACACTAAAAGAAAGCTTCATTTCATCGAAAATTTAAAGAGGCACCCACTACTAACTTATGATAGGCACCCTAAGGCCGTAGTTAGAGAAGAGAAGAGAAATGATATTTTTAAGAGAAGAGACAAAGATAGTTTATGAGCTGTTTCTGTATTTTTCTTGAGAAAGAGAATCTTTAAGGAAGATGAAGATGTGAGAGAAGGTTAATTTAAAATTTACGTTTTTACCCTCTTGATAGTATTATCAGAAGTCAGTGAAGTGCTTTTTGTACTTTTGTTTATTTTAATTTTAATATTTTATATTTAAAATATGATATTTTTTATAAGTGTTAATAAATATTAATATATTATTTTGATTCATATATTTTTATTTACAATTTGATTGAAATTTTGTTACACATCATATTGTATCTACTGAAAGCATACATGAAAAGGTAGATAAAGAATAAATTGAGCAAAAATTTAAAATTTTATGTTCAGTCATAAGCTATTGTTAAAACCCTTGTTAAATACAAACTAAAAGATGACATATTTTTTACAGTGATCTGTTAATTATTGCCTTAATTTATTGTTTACTTTAGGCAGGAAAGAAATGTTTAGCTGCCCACACCCCAACATTTCTTCAAAGTCCATATACAATCAGCCTAATTTTAATTTATCGATTACCCTCTTTCTATTTGGTATTTGTTCAAATTGTACTTGGTATTAGTTAGTAACTATTATTTGTTTAGTGATTAAATTGTGGGATGTGAGTGAGCCTTTTTTACTTTGACCCGACCCGTTTTGACCAATCTAACACGTCTGTTAATAACTTAATCCATTTTTGCACCTCCTGACAAAAATCCTGGATGCGCCACTACTGGTAATGAATGATTATGCTAGAAATAAGTAAAGAAAATATAAAACGAAAAACTATGATAGATTAACGAATTTAAACTAATTTATAAACCTATCCTATAATCATCAACAAAAATTTTTACATTAAGGCAATACATAGCTAAATCTAATACTAATACAACGACGGTGGATATTATAGGCTACATTTTCCCATAACCGAATTTAAATAACCTAAATAAGTAACATTTATAAGCATATAGAGTAATACCTTGTGCTTTGAGAGTTTTTCAAAAAAAAAAAAAAAAAAACTAGACCTATTTACTTTTAACCCTAAGGTTTTTACCTTTTCCAATTTTAACCCCATATAATTGTTTTCTTTTTTATTTTAACTAAAACTTTTCATTATTTGCAATTTAATCTCACAATTTTTTACTTTCAATTGTTGTCCCTATACTTTTCATCTTTCGCAAATTTCCGTTTTACGTTTCTTCTAAATTTTTCGGGTTAACACGGTGCAACGTACATGTGTGGTTTAACATTTTTACGTCTTTTTTTACCGTTTGACAAGTTCGTCGCAACGCGCAGATCCTAGGTCGAGTCTGTGTTGGTGTTAGCTAGTGATGATCTGACATTGATACTATTTGGAACGGTTTCACACCCCGCCGCAACGCGGGGCACTTTAATTCTAGTTAAAACAATATGGTCTTTGTATGTTCCTTGCCAAATCCCAACTCCCAAATTCCTCCATTAAAGCACAACCATAAGCTTTGTTTCTGCCATCGTAAAGCGTTGTCTAGTTTTATTAATTAACGTCGGAAATCAATTTATAATCATCATCACATTTTTAAATCTGGGTCCTACCCCCATGCATGCTGTTCAGCACCCTACACGTGCTCAAGCTAGCAATGGGCAAGGTATGAAGAATTGCATGATAATGGTGTTAAATAGGGTTTATTCTAAAGCCCTTCAAGTTATGAAGAGCTGCTAGCCAATGAGATTGTCTTTGATCTTGCATGTACTAACTGAGAAATTGTACGAAAGAGATAGATCCGTCCTTATGTGTCGAAAATTTGAACTTCCAAATGAGCCTCGGTGTACATCGTAATGTGCTATGGACATCAAGAGACTGGCCTTCATCTACTCTGAAGTGTACATTAATTTCTCTGTCTAAGAATAACACCATAAACTTTCTGTCTTCTCCAAAAAAAAAATTAAAAAAAAAAAAAACAACTTAGTGGCCTTATCCTTACTTAAAATAGAGTTGACAATCATAGTCATATCTTCTCCGCCTGGTGATTACACAAAGCAATATGTCATCAGCATACTGATACATAACACAAGCACATAAATTCTATACATACAGAAAGGTCTATCCATTCTTTATTAGATTTTAAAAATAGCCATTCTCTAATTGGTAATAACCTCAAAATATAGCCATGTCTATTTTGGGACAAAAATAGTAGTGATTCATAAGTGACTTCTATCTCAGGAATGTAATAACCTCAAAATATAGCCATGTCTACCATGAAATTGTAGGAAGTCTTTTTAATTCTTATAAGTAATCTTTATCATCTCATATATCATGCAGAATGTAATTGTCAAAACTCAAATAGTAATAGATAAATAAACATAATAAATATAATATTATAGATTTTCCTAGTAAACTCAAATAGTACTGATTCATATGGGAATAGGGATGAGCATTTGGTACTGGTATCTAACCAGTACCGAACTGGTATCGTACCGTGTATATTCGGTGTCGGTTTCTATTTTCTCCGTTTTTGGTACCGGTACGGTACCGATATTTACAGGTAAAACACCGGTACCGAACATGGATCACCCTTCCGTGTGATTAATAAGGGGTGACTGCCCCACTAGGTGAGAACCCGGTCACCGAGAAATTGGTCCAAACAAGACCTAACCCATAACTTCTTATTTTATCAATACCTCGTAATGCTTTTATTTTATTTTTTTCAATATTCAGGACAGATAATCTGAAGCAACAATCTCGAAGAGAGAAATAAACCATTTTTATTATTATTTTAATATTTTTGGAAAGCTTTACATTCACATGATATATATTTCTCATGGTTCTTAAAGTAATATTGGTTTCGAAATGATTTATCTATCTATCTGTATGTATTGTTGATAATTCATTTAGACTTTAATAACTTTAAGATTTATTCGAAAAATATATTGTTGATAAGTGTTTCATATATTTTTTTAAGGACATACTATTGCCTATCTGAGACGAATGTGTGCGATGTTGTACAACAAGGTTTGGAAACCGAGAACTGATATAGGTAGGTTGTTGAGACGATAACTCCACTTAATTACTCAAAATCAATCAAACGTATTCGAGCTCGGCTAGAATGGATCTAGCCGGTTACCTCGGGCTGAGTTTGACTTTTAAAAAATAAAAGATAATCCCTATGTCTGTCATATTCAATAATGAATATCATTTTTTCAAGTAATAAATGCCAAATTTTTGAAATATATTCTACTTCTACATGTAAATTTTTATTTATATTGGCATACGCGTACTTTTTTATGAATACTATTAACTTATGATATTTGATGTGTCCAGGTACTTTCCGTCTAAGCTGAGTAATCGCTACTCCCCAGTCAACTAACTATAGATCAATATTTTACATTTTTGGGATAGTTTGGATATTAATTTTGAATTTTTTTTTACATTTTAACACTGATAATTAACTTATATATTCACCCTGCTAAAGTCATTTATTACATATTTCAGTAACTTAATTAAAAAAAACATTTTTAATCTTTCTCTCGTATTTGCAAACATTTTGCGATTGTTATTTAGAAAGTTAGTTCTGAATAATTATTTTTAATGATTTTTGCGACCGAAACAAGGTTTTTGAACATTTTGCGATTGAGTCTGGTTTTCTTTTTGTTTCAGTTGGTCACTAACTTTTTACCGGTCGCTAATTTTGGATCGATTGTTTATGCCGCTCACAAATTTCGATTGCAATTGCTTAATTTTTTAACGCTTATTTCATTCACATGGGCCCACAACAGGCAAAAAAACACAAGGAAATATACATCAAAGAAAATTTATACAAATTCAACCAGGAAATGACCTTGTACTACGATCTTTCTTAAATCATAAATAACTAACCGACTTCACTTCACTAAAGATATCTTCAAACTCCAACACGCAATCATGATAATCCCATGAACACCCCTTTATTAACTTTTCTAGTAGTGAATACTAATACGAGCACTTTTACGACACAAATCAGTTAACATGAATATATATAATCTGTTCATAACACGAATGATACTACATGTTAGCATGACTATTAAGATGACTCACTTAACATGGTTAATAAATAATAAGATTAAGGAAAATTGTACCAAAAATTATAGGATGTAATATCCTTTAACGAGTTATGTTATTAGGTTAGAAGAGTAGGTTAGGTTAATTTATATATATATATATATATAGTGATGACAAGGCTCACCTAATGGGCTCCCTCGTCTGGGCCTGTTGCTTTATACCAAGTGTATTGGGCTTGAGCCCAATATAATGCTCCTTTCATCAAACCCATATTTGGTTAAAGATGAAGATCTCCCTGTCCACATCCGATACATCTGTGGCAATGTTCCAATGGGAGGATAAGAGATGTGACTTCTCAGTCGCATTAAATGATCTGAGTGGCGTTGGTGAGGGAAGGGAGCATGCACAGCTTGTTTTTCTAAAGGGAAAGCATGTATTAAATGAAAGGGAAGTCATTACTCTCTGCAGGGGGACACCTCCTTGCTTCTGACTGGACATTCTTATTGTCCGGGGAAATGTCCAGCGGTCCATGACAAGGGGCAGTCTGCCTCGAGAATGGAGTTCCCGTTTTATAAGCAAGGGAGGAGATCAAAATAAGGTAAGTAGCCACAACCTTTAATACACAAGCACTGAGAATTAACTCTCAAAAGCATTGAATTTGAACATTCAATCGAAGGATCCACACCAATATTCCTACCAATTAAATACACTTTGCACATCATTTATTCTCCTGGCATGGGCCTTATTCTCACTTGGAGCTTGGTCACGGATCCCCCAAGGTTCTCCGTGACGAGGCTACTGTGTTTTTTTCGTATGATCGCCTCGGTGATGTTGAGAACGTCAGTGAATCCCGTTAGCGGACTCGCCGCTAATTTGGGGTCTCAAATAGGACGAGTTATGCATAATGACGACCATAGACTATTTTTGTCCTCAACGTCAACTGGATTGTAGTGGGCATCCTTCAAGTGGTTTCGATGAACTGATGTGAAGTTACAAAAATGACATTGTGGGTGGGTTGATACACGTGTACCATGCATTGTTAATTTATATGCCTAACATGTCTTGATAAATTTTTTTTTAACTTTAGTTATATCTTATTAATAAAGTTAAAAGGAAAGAAGAAGAAAGTGCTGGAATATTAATTTTATCAAACTAAAAATTAGAAGAAAAACGCATGAGATCTTGAAACAACTCACTTCGTTAATTTTCCTTATTAGCAAAAGAAAACAAAATAAACAATTCACCGAGACCTATATTGGGTATCCTTGTGAACCAAACCATTATTCTCTTATTTTAATTTATTTTTATAAAAAAGAAAGGAAATATTGAATAAGGAAAGAAGGGTCATGATTGTCATGGTTTAATCCATGGGAATCATGGTGGATGAGACAAGGGGGTGGTGTAGCATTCCATTAATAGTCCTATGTGGCGATTGATGACCAGCCATGCCCCCCACACCCTATAGCCTTATGCTAAATGTAACGTCTCGCTTTTCGCAGCTTTCCGTTTTAGAAAGATAGTATCATATTTCTATTTTCGGAAACTCTTTCCTTTGTAATCGTATCTCATCTTGAATCATTGTAAATTCGATACTTTGATCGTAATGAAATTAATTTTAATGTGGAATATACATTAATTATACATGTTTATACATCGATTCATACACACGTTTATTAACATACTTCGTATCATAAATTAACTCGTAAACAATTCTCGTGTAATCGTAATTATTAAAGCATTTCATTCATACAAGATACTTGGTTATTCAATTGCAGAAATTATAATCATTCAATCGCGATAGTTACACTTATTTGACACTTCTTTATGTGTTACAAACTTGTTAAGTGTTAGTCTAGATTAATCTTTTCAAAACATGTTATTTTTGCTTATAAAACCTTAGGTTATAATAACCAAACATTAGGAATATCATGCCACACCTTATTACAAGTTTATAACCTATCAAAAGGTAACAAATTACCCAATTAATAACCTTTAATTAGCAAAAAAATGGCAGCCCACTTTTAAGGGTGTGTTTGGGCTTGTTTCAAGCCTTAATGCCCACTAAACACTCCCAAAGCCGAACCCAATGAAACCCTAATCCATCCCCTATATAACCCAAGCCTCCTCCAAGCATTTTTCACTTTCTAAACACTCACCATTCACTCTCAAACACTCCAAATTGCTGTTGAAATCAAGAGTTCGAACAGATTCAACACCTCTTACAAAAGTGAGCATAACTCACTCATTTCTTATCCGATTTACTTGATTCTTTTTCATACTTACTTGGATTAACCTTGGGTATGATTCCATGGTCTCTCCTTGGAGAATCAGACCTGGAAGTTCCCCGAAAAGGGCTCCAAACTTTCTGTTTTGAACAAATCTTTTTAAAACTTATGTTTTACCTTCAACAAACTTGAGTTCTTGTGCTCCTAATCACACTTATGATTAAGGAAGCCTAACCAAGCTTGTTTATATGAACTAAGGGCTGTTCTAACACCCTAAAATTTCTGTTTTCAAAGAGTTTTTAGCTCACAAGTATTGCCAAGTCTTGAACTTAATGTTAGTGAGACTACAAGGTTAGTTTGGGCTATCCTACATAAAAGTTCACACAACACTTGATGATTTCCTATACCACTAAGGCCTATTCGACCTTCATAAAGTAACAAGGCTACGCCACGTCCCCGACGAAGGATGTACAGGATGCACGACCCTAGTTTGCTTACTCGATTGATATGAAGTTTTAGGGAAGAATTCTTTATTTTATGTAGTTTATGTAATTCTATGTTCATGACCCTCCTTGTGTCTATGACACTTGTGTAGTGGTGAATCCAATCGAGGTTCCAAAGTAGATAGTAAATCCTCCCACCTCCTACTTGAATTACATGACACCAAGAGGTTCCAAAGTGGATGGTTCAACCTCCCAATTCCTACATGACTATATAACTATATATAAATCTATGGACTATATAATATATCAAACCGAAACCTTGATAATGAATACATAATCTCCTATCAAGTTAATAAGTTTAATCACTGAAGTGAGTAGTTCCTCGTTACGATTCTAATAGGTCCCGAACCTATGAAATCACATCAAACCCATATGGGTTATCATAGTGTCAGAAACGAGTGCTATACCTAGTGACTATTTTTATATATCTTAATACTTTATTATTCTTTATTCCGTAATCATTCTCGATAATCCGAATCTTCCCATTAAAACTCATACTCATACCTATGTTCCTCTTGTAGAAGGACAAGGTGCCAAACTCTAATCACAACAAGCTCGCGGGATTCTCTAAGTGGAATACTTTAGCAAAACCGTGAGTATACTCGACCCATTTACCGCTTTCTCACTTTTGGGTTGTAACATGTTTACTTTTCAAAATACACTTATCACAAATTCATGCTTTTACATACTCAATCCTTAATACATGATGCTTGTTATGCTTAGATACATGCTAGAATTATACATGCTTGATCATTAACTTAGCTAGCCCAACTTGACATATATAGAGTTATATGAGTAGCACACCACCCGTCGGGGTTATGTTAAAATTATCATACTCATTTTAGCCTTGTCGCTTTTGCGACGAGGGAAGCTTGATCTCATAAACTTTTGTGGAAACCGGGTTTGATCTAGTAGTGCATGATTAGTATAATCTTTGTTTAAAATTTCCATGTGGATTCAAGTTATACATTTTATACCTATGCTATGTATTCACCACACTTGTGTACTCGCCTTTGTTTTTGCATTGAACTCTATTTTAAAACATGTTACAGGTTGATGAAGATGATGCCATGAAATTGGAGTAGTGTTGATGACTAGATACACACATAGACGTTAGGTTTATAATTGTTGTGTCAAATTTTACCTTGATTATTGTTGTATTTGAATTTCCGTGTATTGTACTCGAATATTTTACTTAAGAAATGAAATCCGGTTTAATTAAATATTGTCGCAATTAGTATTATGAGCAATGAGCAATCTCTTTTGTCCCGCCTCGATGTTTCCGCCATCGGTTGGGGTGTGACAGATTGGTATCAGAACCATAACTATAGGGAATTAGGTAGAATTGTTATGTTCGACCTAGTCTATAGTTTAAGTGTCCCGTTTTGACCATTCCTACATCATGCTTAAAACTTTATTCTTCCTCATTGCTTCTTCCTTTCTTTTGGTCTTAGAACTTACATAATGTCTTTCCTAAGACGTTTACACAATACACTTGAAGACTTGAAGACACCCGTGATGCAAATGAGGCGATTTGCACCAAGATAGGTCCAATGACTTACAATTTTTGGTGAAATCCCTCATTCCGCGTATTCGATTTTTCACGAAGTTATACTATCAAGTTAGGAGTGATATCCACGCCTTGATGGAAACTTCCATTTCATACTCTAGTGGATCTTACAAACGAGTCGGAATATGCTCCTCCTTTAGTAAGAAACAACCACACTTAGGGTACGAAATCGTCAAGTTAGGGGTGAAACCCGCACCTTGTCGATTAACTCCCGTTCCTCGATTTTCATTCTCGCCAAAGTCTCGAATTTGGATCGACTATGGACATGTAGTAACTGGAAGGGTAAAATGCCGTTAATCGCTTCTTGACGAGAGCGTTTTACCTATTAGGCCTAAGCATGTTCCCTAACTCGAAAGATCTTATGAATCACTTTGGAATAGTCGACGTTTCTCTTCCCGAAACAATCCCATGTTTTATTGAGCCAATCTTTTATGTTATCTCAATTTTTATGTGATTTTATACTTGTTACCTTATTTGTTTCGAACCGTTACACAAATTCGCACGCCTCTCGCAATCAAAAACAATGATAATCCTAGTGAACAAACTAAATTTACACTCCTTATAAGCATTCATACGTGATTATACTTGTTAAATACTTGTTGAATACTCGTTAAATACATGCAACATACGTGAATATACCCATGCTTATACATGCAAAACTTATTTTCTTACATTATGATCAAGTCTCACCCTTTTCCTTTCAATTTCAACCCTAGATGTCTTATCCAAGCTCATCCAAGAAATCAAAGGGTTCCAATAAGGGTTCCAACAACCACGGGGACTCTATTTTGAAGCAAGAACTCGTAGGGTTAGTCGGGAACAAATGACCGAGCAAATGGCTAAGATCATCCCCAACATTTTTAGCCAGATCTAGACCATCCATGATACCCCCAACTCCTCCGTCGACTCAAAGGTGGACCCTCCTAAAGCTTTGTTCCAATTTAAACAATTCATGGCCTGTAAGCCTCTGGAGTTTAGTGGTGAGGATGGAGCTACATCCATGATGAATTGGTTTGATGCAATTGAACTTACCTTCCTGCAAAGTGGTTGCCCCGACGAACTCCGAACCCTAAACGCTACAAGGGTCTTTCGCAAGAAAGCCCTCGAGTGGTGGACCACCGAGAGAAACAAACGTGGTAACGAAGTAGCCCACGCTTTACCATGGGGCGAGCTTAAGCAGCTCATGAAGGACCATTTTCCCCCCCACACGAGACCCAAAAACTAGAAAATGAATTTTGGAATCACACCCAAAAGTGGAGTGACACAGATAGCCTGATTACGCGCTTCAAGCAACTTAGTATCCTCTGTCCTGGACAGGTCGATACCATCCCCAAAACCACAGCCAAGTTCATTCGCTGCCTTGCCCCCTCCTTGGTTAACCATGTTGCCTCCGCCTGTCCCAAAACCATTGAAGATGCCTATAGTATAGCCATCGAGCTTAACAACAATTGCGTCCTTCAAGGAACCCACGACAAGGTTTCTACGAAGAATACACACCAAGCCACCACCGAAGCCACCACCACTACTGAATCACCTCCTTCCCAAGCCAAGAAACAAAACAACAGGAACAAGAATCGGAAGGCTTCTGTTCAGAACAACGCGGTTGTTACTCCGCTTGCCCCTTCACCACTAAACGCTGTCTCCTCAACCCAAAACACCGAGCCACCCAAACGAAACTACACCAGTACTTGGCCTAAATGTGAACGGTGTACCTACCACCATCTCCCATTCACCCCGTGTCGAAAATGCGCCAACTGTAATAAGATGGGGCATTTTGCTAGCCATTGTCACCAACCCCAAAACAATCAAGCCATCATGCCTAACCCTAACCCAAACCAACCTCAACCCCAACGTCAGAATGCTCCTGTGTGAGCATGTTACAAATAAGGCGATCTCAATCATCTCGCCAATGTTTGTCCTCTACTCAACCAGCAGCTTCAACTTCAACAACAGCAGCAACCTCCGCCTGCTAAAGGACAAGCCTTCATGCTTACCTCTGCACAGGCTCAAAACTCCAATGACGTCATTACTGGTACGTTCCTTGTCAACCATATTTATGCTTCATGTCTATTTGATACTGGTGGCGATAGAAGTTTTGTGTCTGTCGAATTTGAACCTTTACTTAAGTGCGAACGTTCCAAATTGCCTAATCCTTTCGCTGTCGAAGTCGCTAACGGGAAATCCATTACCGTTGATTTCATCCTTTCTAATTTCTCCTTGAATCTTAATGATCATACATTTTCGATTGAACTCATTCCCATGCAATTGGGAAGCTTCGATATCATAGTAGGCATGGATTGGCCTAGGAGAGTTTGTGCCGAAGTTGTTTATTCTGAAAAGTTCATTTGCCTTCCCCTTCCTAACGATGATTCATTACACGTCCATGGCGAGAGACCTTCCAAAGGTCTTAAGCTAATGTCGTGTATCCAAGCGAACAAGTACTTACGTAAGGAGTACTTTGCCTTTCTTGCCCACGTTATGGAAAAGAAAGACAAAGGCCCAAGCATAAGTGATGTCCCCATCGTTTGTTAATTTCCTGATGTTTTTCCTGAGGATCTTCCTGGTCCTCCGCCTCCTCGATCTGTTGATTTTCGTATTGACCTCATCCCTGGCGCAACTCTTATTGCGAAGGCTCCCTATCGTATAGCACCCTCGGAAATGCAAGAGCTATCAAGCCAACTTCAAGAGCTTCTTGATAAAGGTTTTATACACCTAAGTACTTCTCCTTGGGGCGCTCCCGTTCTATTCGTTAAGAAGAAAGATGGATCCTTCTGGATGTGTACTGACTATCGCGAACTCAACAAACTTACAGTCAAAAACCGATATCCACTTCCTCATATCGACGACCTCTTTGATCAACTTCAAGGTGCGACTTGTTTCTCGAAAATCGACATTCGTTTGGCTATCATCATTTTCGAGTTCTCGAAGAAGATGTACCTAAAACTGCATTCCGCACACATTATGGGCACTACGAGTTCGTAGTCATGCCTTTTGGTTTGACTAACGTGCCTGTAGTGTTCATGGATCTCATGAACCACGTGTGTAAGCTTTTTCTCGATCGCTTCGTAATCGTATTCATTGACGATATTCTCATCTACTCCAAGGCGATAGAAGAACATGGGCGACATTTGCAACTTATCCTTCAGCTTTTGCCTACCAAACGTCTTTATGCCAAATTCTCCAAGTGTGAATTTTGGCTAAAAGAGGTTCAGTTCCTTGGTTACACCGTCAATGAAATCGGTATACATGTTGACCCCGCAAATATAGAAGCTGTGAAGAATTGGATAGCACCTAAATCGCCTTCTAAAATTCGTTCGTTTCTTGGCTTAGCTGGTTATTATCATCGCTTCATCTCGAACTTCTCTAAAATCACCGATCCTTTAACGTCTTTGACCCAAAAAGATAAACCTTTTGTTTGGGATCCCAACAAGAGGAGTCTTGTAACATTTGTCAAAAACGGGTTTTCCAAACCCGCTTCGTTTGTAATCGAATATCAAGTTATAAATGTTTCGTTGCATATTTATGTTTATTTTAATTTTAAATGATGCATAATTAATAAACAAATTAGAATTTAAAAACTATAATTAATAAAAGTGAAAATAAAATAAATAAAAAGAAAACCGGCTGCCGGGATTCGAACCCGGGTCAGCCGGGTGAGTCTAACGATTTAACACGCGCACATGTAACCACTCCGCCACTTGATGTTTTTGTGAGTTCTAGGAAACAATTAAAAACATAACTTCACTCAGGAATCAACCTGTTTACGCCAAATGAAACCGTAATCGGCTCCCAAACGTCCAAGACGTTTGAGTGATCGCGGAATTCTGTTTATAACCGATAAACCGACACTTTCAATCAATTCAGTCTTGAATGGACTTGAATTTATGTGATGATCGGTTTTAATAACCGAAAATCTTCATTTCCTGAATTACTCCAACAATAACATCCTCTCGCGACTCAAAATCACCCACAGAACCTCCAATCTCACTTTCGCTCTACTTTCAGTTCGTCGGAAAAGCTTTTTGAACTCGCCGGACTTTCGCCGAAAAACCGTGTCTTCCATCAAAACAGTAAGTTTCTCAATTCTTCCATCTTCTATCAGTTGTTAAGCTTTTGCTAACTTAAACCTTTCAATCAGAATCAGTTTCAGACGACGATATCGGATAATTAACTCTCACCGGAAAACTTCTGAAAATTCTCAATTTTCGCTGTGAAACGGTATAGCCTTTTAAACCTTCTGGTAACTCTTGTTCAGTACTTCAATTCTACATCTAGCTAATCAAAACTGTTAATTGGTCCGTTCAGACGAAGCCCATAAAAACAGAGCCGACGACTTCGCCGGAACTCTGAGAAAGATCATTTCTCCGGTATGTTTACTTCCAAAATCTTCCCTGCCATTTCATTTTAATCATTTGAATGTTTGTCAATCGAATTAAACAAGAAACAGTAGGGTAATTGTTGTCTGTGATATTGTAACGATGAAGACGAAGTTAGTTTGTACATAAGTTTAATATAATTTGGATCATAACTCGGGTTAGACACACAGTCCAACGGTGGACTGTGTGCGCACATTAATCACACGCCGCGAGTTCGATCCTTGACACAAACTCATTAGCTGTAATAAAGAAGTTTCTTTTTTTAACTGAACCGGATTAATTCAAGGAAGATGTTAAGTATAATAAAAATCGATATATTAACCAGGTTAGACACACAGTCCAGCGGTGGACTGTGTGCAACACTAACCCATAGGTCCCGGGTTCGAGACCTGTTACACACGCCGGTTCGATGATTAAAATCCTTTTTGAAAATAAAAGAATTTTGAATAAACTAAAACAGTATATAAATATAATTAAAAACATAATTATTTCGGGTTAGACACGTAGCTCAGTTGGTAGAGCTGCGTGCATGCGTACGGGAGGTCTCGGGTTCGAGCCTTACCCGACGCACATATGCACACATGAACCGGTCAAACAGTCAACAGTCACGGTCAACGGTCAATGGTCAACGCAAAAGTCAACATTTTTTTTATATTTTTATTTATTTATTTAGTTTAAAAATCAATTAAAAATACTTAAAAATAATGTTTTTAAAGATAGAATATAGCCTTAAACTCACAAAAATATATCTAAAAATCCTATTAAAATTATTAATAAAATCCACTCATTTACCATACCTTTCGTTATTATTTAGGTTAGTTAATTCTCGTCGATCAATCCTCTAAACTCGTGCGCATTTCATCATCTTCAACCGAACGCACCCAATGTGAGTGAATCTCTACAAATTCCCCGTTTTAATCACGTTTTTGGGGTGTATCATGTGTCTTATCATTTATTATATTTAAACCATTGTGCATCCATCATATCCATGAACAAATGTGTATTCAACATGTATCAACTGTTTTGTGTGGTTATTGTTTAGATTAAATTATCATTTTCAGTACATACATTATCATAGGCCGCCGCTCCCCATTACATTATGAGCGTTGAGCTGTTCCCCATTACATTATGAGTGTGAACCAGGCGTTGCCAACATACGATCGGCTCCGTTTGATTGAGCCTTGATCGCACAGACATTTATCATAGGCCGTCCGTTCCCCATTACATTATGAGCGTGAACGTGACGTTGCCAACATATACAGTTTCATTCATGTTATATATTCATACAAGTTTGTTTGTTATTGTACGTTATTGTTCGTTGTTGTTATGGTTATTGTATGATTTAATTACGTTTGCTTACATATGATTGTTGCACAATTTTTCATGATAAAGATAACAAGAAATCAATAATAAATGTTTTTCTAACAAGGTTCACTCGCCAACTTATGTTTACCCAAAAACCCCCATTTTTACACATGATACAGGTGATCCAGCTGCAGCAAGAAACACATAGGATGGCTTAAAAGAATAAACTGGTTTAGACTTTGGATTGTTTAGCTGATTATCTTTCCTTGTATTTGTATGAACATGTTTGGAATATTGAGGATGTAATTTTGACTTTAATAAATATGAAACATATTAGTAATATCATGAGCTTTGGTGATAACCCAATTATGCCTCGACTCTTATTCCGCTGCGGGTCGGGGTGTGACAGATTGGTATCAGAGCCATGACTATAGGGATATAGGATAGGTTATTAGACCCTTAGAGCCTATACTATAGTTGAATAGAATTTTTAAAAATTTTTATGTGTTACATGCAAAATTCATGATGTTTATATGTTTTATGTTTAATGTTACATTTAATGTTATGCAAGCATGTTCATAAGTACATACTATTATATAATGCCTATCATGAATCATATTCTCATAACATATCATATCCATGAGAGCACACACCACATCATTTTCATGATTGTTTTTGCAATGATTTTTGTATTTTCAAATCACATCAAAGTGAGTTCTCATGACGGGCATGTAGTAACTGGAAGGGTACAAGTACCGGTAGTCGGAACGTCCTGTCTAGGCTTGGCATTCGTATAAATCCAAAATAAAGGACCAGTTTGCCTACCTGGGGACCAACGATGAGAGTACGAAGGACCTATTAGGCCAAAGCATGCTATACCAAACGTCGTGTGAGCTAACCCCACTTTGAGTTGTCATTGTGTCTACACCTGGACACCTTCCGACCATACATCTCGTAAACATATTTCATGGTTTTCATTCGGGTGATGCGAGTGTTAAACCGCCAATACTAATGTGAATCCTACCAAGCCAATAGTCATGGGGGCCCACATGACTATACAGGTGAAGGTATGGGGGACATTTGAGGCCCAACATGAGCAAACCCAAGACAACCTATGGATGTAGTTGCATTCTTGATGTTTATGTTATTTTTATTTTTTAAAGACACGTGACACCTAAAAAGACTCCATAAACTCACAATCTTCTTATATATGTTCCTGTAGATGTCGGCTAGGCAACAACGAGGGGGTAGAAGATCAGGAAGGTCACCCGAACGCTTGGCCACTCAAATCGCAAAACAAATGGCCGCGATGTTTCCTGACATTGTGGTTCAAGTACAACAAGCTCTCGCCACAAATCCCACCAATCCTCCCCAGCAAGAAGACCAAAACATCGGCAACCCTCCTACCAAAAAGTGCTCATATAAACATTTCAAGTCTTGCGATCCTCCGAAATTTGAAGGGACCGAAGGTG
Organism: Scalesia atractyloides; assembly: GCA_947069175.1. Taxonomy (NCBI): domain Eukaryota; kingdom Viridiplantae; phylum Streptophyta; class Magnoliopsida; order Asterales; family Asteraceae; genus Scalesia; species Scalesia atractyloides. The sequence continues at coordinate 85,553,522 of CAMTDV010000018.1, forward strand.
TCATTGCTCTCCTCCACTGGTTTGAGGAAATGAAAAACACCTTCCTCAACTGCGATTGTCCCGAGGATCGCAAGGTACGTTACGCAACCGGGAGACTATTTGGGGTAGCTCTTACCTGGTGGAATACTGAAAATGGTAAGAGAGGAATCGAGGATGCAATGGCCTTAACGTGGGAGGAGTTAAGGGAAATCATGACGAGACGTTTCTGTCCTAGAAGTGAGATTAAAAAGTTTGAGGATGAATTTCATTCATTGAAGCAAAAGGAGGGAGATCATACTTCCTACAACAAGAGATTCTTAGAGTTGAACCAAATGGTCCCTAACTTGTTCACCCCAGTTTACCGCTTAGTCGAGCATTATATTCGAGGCCTTCCCTCGAAAATTCAAGACTCAGTTCTCAGCACTTCGCCAGCAACACTTGAAGCTGCTATGGAACTAGCTACTGAGCTTACCGAGAATCGAATTCGCAACGGTAAATTTAAAGATGAGAAAAAGAAAGCTCCCGTTGAGGGCCAAACTTCAAACCATTCCACCTCCTCCTCTAAGTTTGCTAACAAGAGGAAACGAAACACCAGAAACTTCGCTGTTACACAAACAAATTTCCCTATCCCTGCTGCACCCATTACCCAAGTTGCCCCCTCACCTGCACCATATAAAATGTCACACCCCGACCCGCAGCGGAATAAGAGTCGGGGCATAATTGGGTTATCACCAAAGCTCATGACATTTAGTATTATGTTTCATATTTAATAAGTCAAAGTTATATTTTCAAATATCCAAACATGTTCATTCAATACAAAGGAAATAAACCAAGCATAACAATTCCAACACGAAATCGTTTTATTCTTCTAGTCCAAGTCCTATGTGTTCCTAGCTGCTGCTGCTTCACCTGTATCATGTGTAAAATGGGGGTTTTTGGGTCAACATAAGTTGGCGAGTGAACCTTATTAGATAAACATTTATTAATAAATTAATTGTTAGTTTATCAATGAAAATTTGTGCATAATCATAGATGAGCAAATGTAAATAATCAAGCAATGGCAAATAGCAGTCACAACTATAACATAAAATAACACATGAAAGCATACATGAACATACCAACATCATACTGTAAATAACATAAATGAAACTGTGCGATCATGGCTCAATTAAACGGAGCTGATCGTATTGCATGTACTGAAAATGAAAATGTCTGTGCGATCAAGGCTCAATCAAACGGAGCCGATCGTATGTGGGCACGCCAGGTTCAACCGCATAATGAAATGGGGAACATGCTCAACGCTCATAATGTAATGGGGAGTGGCGGCTTATGAAATTGCATGTACTGAATAATAAATTGCATCCAATAATAACTACTTAACAGCAACAAACTGAATACACATGTTCATGATATGATGCATGCACAATGGTTTAGTTATAATATATATATACAAAGACACATGATACACCCCAAAACGTGATTAAAACGGGGAATTTGTAAGATTCACTCACCTTGGGTGCGTTGGATTGGAGATGGTGATATGCGCACGAATTAGATGAGCGGAACAACGGGGATTACTAACCTAAATAATAACGGAAAAATATATTAAATGGGTGGATTTTATTAAGGATTTTAATGAAATTTTTAGATATATTTTTGTGAGTTTATGGCTATTTTCTATCTTTAAAAATGTTATTTTTAAGTATTTTTAATTGATTTTTAAATTAAATTAAATAAATAAAAATATAAAAAATTGTTTATTTAGCGTTGACCGTTGACCGGTCGGTCAGCGTATTAGTTTGCGCCGGGTGAGGCTCGAACCGGCGACCTCCCGTACGCGTGCACGCAGCTCTACCAACTGAGCTACGTGTCTAACCTGAAATAATCTTGTTTTTATTTATACTTATACACTTATTCAGTTAATCCGAAATTCTCTTTAATCTCAAAAACATTTTAATTCAACGGACCGGTGCAAGTGACGGGTTTCGAACGCGCGACGTATGGTTCATGTTACACACAGTCCACCGCTGGACTGTGTGTCTAACCCGGTTATTATCTTGGTTTTTATTATACTTAACAACTAACTGAGTTAACCCGGTTTAGTTTTTGATCAAAAAGGCATTTTATTACACAAGGTGTGCGTGTAGCAGGGATCGAACTCGGGACGTGCGTTTGTATTTTGCACACAGTCCACCGCTGGACTGTGTGTCTAACCCGTTTAAAATACCGATTTTAATTAGTCTTAAGTTGTATTGCGTCTTCATCTTCTTCGTTGATTTTACACAGATAACATATTCCGACTGTTATGACCGATTCATGAATTATACGCTTTTCAGACATTACCAGTAATTTAAAAGTAAAGAATGGAGAGAGTTTGGGGAAAAAGATGTACCGATTGAGGTTGTTCACAGAATTCCGGCAGAGGTTCGTCGGTACTGAAGGTGAACTCCGGCTGTTGAAACCAATTAACAGCTTTGTTCGATTATTTAAGAAGTTGAGTCACTTAAACAAGGTTTAACAGAAGTTTGGGAGATCATACCCGTTCACGGTGTGTTTCCGGCAGTTTCAGGAGTTTTCCGGCGAAGGTAAGATTTTCGACAAACGTTGACTAGGATCGATTCTGATGGTGGAGTTGTGTTAGTGACTGATTAATCACATGATTGAAACAGAAAGAGTCGGAGGAAATACCGTGTGGATGTGAGTCCCGGTTTTCCGGCGACTTGCAGAATTTTTCCGGCGGTCTGATTCAAGCTTCTCCGGTGGACTGTAAGGTTGCGGAAATGCAATTGAAAGCTTTGCGGAGTGTTTGTGAGTCGCAGGAAAGGTCTAGGATTGAAGTAGTTCGAGAATTGACAACTTTCGGTTATTAAACCGATCTACTTCCGAATTCAAGTTACACTCATGGCAGCATTGATTGGAATCGTCCGTTTATCGGTTATACTCGCTGAATCGAGAGTATCCAAATCGACTTTGGGTGTTTGATAACCGATTTCAGTTACAATTTGTAAAATCTATTGATTTACCTTAGTCCATAAAACTTATTTGTTTCCTAAAGATGAAAGAAAACAAACAAGTGGCGGAGTGGTGATGTGTGCGTGCGTTAAGGCTTTGATGTTGTAACCGGCTGACCCGGGTTCGAGTCCCGGCAGCTTCATAATTTTTTTATTTATTTTGTTTTAACTTTTTATCAAATATAATTTTTATAGTTTAGTTTATTTATTAATTATGTATCGTTTTAACTCAAAATAATCACAAATATTTAATGTAACTTTTATAACTTGATACTTGATCATAAAACGGAGCGGGTTTTGATAACCCGATTTTTTTACAAATGTTACAGTATCCCCTACTTTTAGGAATTTCGTCCCGAAATTTAAGTAGTTGAAGTAGTAGGAAAAAGATGCGGGTATTTTTCACGCATTGAGTCTTCACGTTCCCAAGTAAACTCAGGTCCCCGTTTCGACCCCAGCGTACCCTAACAATTGGAATGCGACTTCGTCGAAGACGTTTCTCCCCGTAGTCCATGATCTCCACTGGTCTTTCAATAAAATGCATAGATTCATCAATCTGAATATCTTCCAGCGGAATATGGAGATTCTCATCAGCGAGGCACTTCTTCAAATTCGACACGTGGAATGTGGGATGAATCATGTGGAGTTCTTCTGGTAGGTCAAGCTTGTATGCTACAGGACCTACTCTTTCGAGTATCTTGAAAGGTCCTACGTAACGAGGTGCTAGATTCTCCTTTTGACCAAAACGAACTACTCCCTTCCACGGTGATACTTTTAAAAGCACATGATCACCAATGTTAAACTCTAAGGGCTTCCGTCGTCTATCTGCATAACTCTTTTGACGACTTTGAGCCGCTAGAAGATTGTTTCGAATTTGATGGATCTTGTCTGTGGTTTCTTGGATCAATTCTGGACCAGTAATTTGTGCTTCCCCAATTTCGTGCCAACATACAGGAGATCGGCACTTACGACCATATAAGGCTTCAAAAGGTGCCATGCCGATGCTCGAATGATAGCTGTTGTTGTACGAAAATTCTACTAATGGTAGGTGGGCGTCCCAATTTCCCTTGAAGTCTATGACACATGCTCTAAGCATATCTTCAAGAGTTTGAATGGTGCGCTCAGACTGTCCATCAGTTTGAGGATGATAGGCGGTACTGAGATCTAATCGTGTGCCCATAGCGGATTGTACTGCTTGCCATGTTCGTGAGGTGAAACGACCATCACGATCAGAAATAATACTTAACGGTACCCCATGTCGGCTTACGATTTCATTGATATAAATACGTGCAAGCTTTTCGTTTTTGAAATCTTCGCGGATAGGAATAAAGTGAGCTGATTTTGTAAGTCGGTCTATAATCACCCATATAGTGTCATACCCACAGAAGTGCGAGGTAACCCGGTAATGAAATCCATGGTTATATTTTCCTACTTCCATACAGGTATTTCCGGTTGGACTAGAAGTCCTGAGGGTCTTTGGTGTTCAGCCTTCACCTTGGAACATGTGAGACACTTGGAAACAAAAACGGCAATATCCTTCTTCATTCCAGGCCACCAATAGGTGTATCGTAGGTCTTGATACATCTTATCGGCTCCTGGGTGTATAGAATATCGCGTTTTGTGAGCTTCATTCATAAGAGTTTCACGAAGATTGTTGTGGTTAGGAATCCAGATACGATCTAGGTAATACAGAATACCGTCTGATTTAGTTTCAAGTTTTAGCTCGGCTCCACAGGACATCTCCTTTCGTACATCTTCTTCTGTTATTGAAACGTGTTGGGCTTCTCGAATTTGATCTTTAATGTCGGTTATAATTTGCAAACATAGAAGATGAATGGAGTTCGCATAACCCTTTCGACTAAGTGCATCAGCCACCACATTTGCTTTACCAGGGTGGTATCTAATTTCACAGTCGTAATCATTCAGAAGTTCGACCCATCTTCGTTGCCTCATGTTTAACTCTTTTTGATTGAAGATATGTTGAAGACTCTTGTGGTCAGTGTATATTTCACACTTAGTACCATAGAGATAATGTCTCCATATCTTAAGAGCGAATACAACGGCTCCAAGTTCTAGGTCATGAGTGGTGTAGTTCTTTTCATGCGTCTTGAGTTGTCTCGAAGCATAAGCTATGACTTTTCCTCTTTGCATGAGAACGCAGCCTAATCCTTGCCCTGACGCGTCGCATTAGACTACAAAATCATCACAACCTTCAGGAAGAGTGAGGATTGGTGCATCACAAAGTTTTTGTTTAAGAGTTTGAAAAGCTTCTTCTTGCTTGGGTCCCCATACGAAAGGTTTTCCCTTATGAGTTAAAGCCGTGAGTGGCACAACAATGCGAGAGAAGTTTGAAATGAACCGACGATAATAGCCAGCTAGTCCAAGAAAAGATCTTACTTCAGTTGGTGTACGTGGAGCTTGCCATTCTTGAACTGCTTTGATCTTTGAAGGGTCAACATGTATTCCTTTGTCATTGACTACATGCCCGAGGAATTGCACCTCTTTTAACCAGAATTCACATTTGGAGAACTTGGCATAAAGCTTTTCCTTTTCTAGAAGTGCAAGAACGAGTCGAAGATGACGCTCATGATCAGCTTTAGATTTTGAATAAATAAGAATATCGTCGATGAAGACTATAACAAATCGATCAAGATAAGGTTTGCAGACTCTGTTCATTAGGTCCATGAAGACAGCTGGTGCGTTGGTTAATCCAAACGGCATAACCATGAATTCATAGTGGCCATAACGAGTTCGAAAAGCAGTCTTAGGGACGTCTTCTTCATGCACTCTAAGTTAATGATAGCCAGATCGAAGATCGATTTTTGAAAAGCAGCTGGCACCTTGTAGTTGGTCAAGAAGATCATCAATGCGAGGTAAAGGATAGCGATTTTTGATGGTTAACTTGTTGAGCTCTCTGTAGTCGATGCACATACGGAAAGATCTATCTTTCTTCTTTACAAAGAGGACAGGTGCATCCCAAGGCGATGAGCTAGGACGTATGAATCCCTTGTCAGTCAACTCTTGCAATTGACTGGCTAGCTCTTGCATTTTGAGGGGGCTAACCTATATGGAGACTTTGCAACTGGTGTAGCACCAGGTATAAGATCAATACGGAATTCGACGTCTCTAACTGGAGGAAGTCCTGAAATGTCGTCAGGAAAAACTTGTGGGAAGTCTTTTACTACAGGAATGTCTTCAAGTTTCTTCTCCATGGTTCCCTTTTTGATGATATGAGCTAAAAACGCGACATAATTCTTGTGAAGATATTTTGGAGCTTGAAGACAAGACATTAAGCTGAGCCCTTTCGACGAGGTTTCTCCAATGATTCGAAGAGTCTGACCGTTTGAAAGAGGAATACGAATAAATTTTTCACGACATACAACTTCCGCCTGATGTTGACTGAGCCAATCCAAACCGATTATGATGTCAAAACTTCCCAGCTTCATAGGAATAAGGTCGACTGAGAAATCGTGGTCGTTTAATGTGAGTGTACAGTTGCGTAAAATAGAGTCTAATGAAACTGGTTTCCCGTCCGCAACTTCTACCGTTATGGATTCCGTGAGCTTATCCCGATTTTTGCTTAATATAGGTTCAAACTCTAAAGACACAAAACTTCTATCCGCACCAGTATCAAATAATATAGATGCATATCTACCATTTATAAGGAACGTACCGTTGACCACATTGCCGTCAGCTCTGGCCTGGTTAGTGTTGATATTGAAAGCTCTCCCTCTTGCAGGTGGGGGAGCTTGGTTTGCTTGGTTCACTGGATTGGCTTGGGCCTGAGCATGAATAATATTAACCAGCCTTGGACATGTGTTTCTAAAATGACTCGGGTCGCCGCAATTGAAGCAAGCCCGCATAGGTTGGCCCATAGGATAATTGGGTTGGTAGTATTTTGGGCTAAATGTTGGGTGGGTGGAAATGGTAGGGGTTGTTGGGCTTGACCCATTAACTGTTGGTGGGTTTGGGTTAAAGGTTGGTGGCGGTTTGTTCGTTGAGGCATACGGCAGGTTTGAACAGTATGTCCTGCGCGACCGCAGCCGGTGCAGTATTGGCAAGGATGATCAGGGGAATGGTGATATTGGCAACGGTTACATTTTGGTAACGGGCCAGTGTAGGGTCTTCTGTATGGTGCGGGTGAAGGAGTGACTTGAGTAATGGGTGCAACAGGAATAGGGGTGTTGGTTTGGGTAACTGCAAAATTTCTGGTGTTGCGCTTCCTCTTATTAGCGAACTTAGAGGAAGGAATGGGGTGGTTTGAAGTTTGTCCCTCAACAGGGGCTTTCTTCTTCTCTTCTTTGAACTTCCCGTTGCGAATTCGGTTTTCGGTCAGTTCAGTTGCTAACTCCATAGCAGCTTCAAGTGTTACTGGTGAAACGCTGAGAACTGAATCTTGGATTTTCGAGGGAAGTCCTCGAATATAATGTTCAATCAGACGATAGGTTGGTGTGAACAAATTTGGAACCATTTGGTTCAACTCCAAAAACCTCTCGTTGTAGGTAGTGTGATCACCCTCCTTTTACTTTAGAGCATGAAATTCATCCTCCAACTTCTTAATTTCACTTCTAGGACAGAAACGCCTAGTCATGATTTCCCTTAACTCCTCCCAAGTTAAGGCCATCGCATCTTCAGTTCCCCTCTTCCCTTTCTCAGTATTCCACCAAGTGAGAGCTACTCCAAGTAATCTCCCGGTGGCGTATCGAACCTTGTGATCCTCAGGACAATCGCAGTTTACGAAGGTGTTTTCCATCTCCTCGAACCAATGTAGGAGAGCAGTGACACCCTCGGTCCCTTCAAATTTAGGAGGATCACAGGACTTAAAATGTTTGTAAGAGCACTTGTTGGTAGGAGGGTTGTCGATGTTCTGGTCCTGTTGTTGGGGAGGGTTAGTAGGATTTGTAGCAAGGGCTTGTTGTACTTGGACCACAATGTCAGGAAGTATCGTGGCCATTTGTTTCGCGATCTGAGTGGCCAAACGTTCCTGAGACCTTCCCGTTCTTTTACCCCTTCGTTGCTGTCTAGACGACATCTACAGGATCATAAAATGAGAAGATGGTGAGTTTATGGTGTCTTTTTAGGTGTCATGTGTCTTTAAGAAAATGAAAATAACATAAATATCAATAATGCAACTACATCCATAGGATGTCTTGGGTTCGCTCATGTTGGGCCTCAAATGTCCCCCATACCTTCACCTACATAGTCATGTGGGCCCCCATGGCTATTGGCTTGGTAGGATTCACATTAGTATTGGCAATTTAACACTCGCATCCCACGAATGCAAACCACAAAATATGTTCATGAGATGTTTGGTCGGAACGTGTCCAGGTGTAGACACAATGACAACTCAAAGTGGGGTTAGCTCCCACGACGTTTGGTATAGCATGCTTTGGCCTAATAGGTACTTCGTACTCTCATCGTTAGTCCCCAGGTAGGCAAACTGGTCCTTTATTTTGGATTTATACAAATGCCAGCCTAGACAGGACGTTCCGACTACCGGTACGGGTACCCTTCCAGTTACTACATGCCCGTCACGAGAACTCACTTTGATGAGATTTAAAATACGAAAATCATTGTAAAAGCAATCATGATGTGGTGTGTGCTTTCATGGATGTGATATGTTATGAGTATACGAGTCATGATAGGCATTATATGATAATACATACTTATGAACATGCTTGCACAATATCAAATGTAACATTTAACATAAAGCATATAAACATCATGAAATTTGGCATGTAACACACAAAAATCTTATAAGTTTCTTAATCGACTATAGTATAGGCTCTAAGGGTATAATAACCTATCCTATATCCCTATAGTCATGGCTTTGATACCAATCTGTCACACCCCGACCCGTAGCGGAATAAGAGTCGGGGCATAATTGGATTATCACCAAAGCTCATGACATTTACTATTATGTTTCATATTTAATAAAGTCAAAGTTACATTTTCAAATATCCAAACATGTTCATTCAATACAAAGGAAATAAACCAAGCATAACAATTCCAACACTAAATCGTTTTATTCTTCTAGTCCAAGTCCTATGTGTTCCTAGCTGCTGCTGCTTCACCTGTATCATGTGTAAAATGGGGGTTTTGGGGTCAACATAAGTTGGCGAGTGAACCTTATTAGATAAACATTTATTAATAAATTAATTGTTAGTTTATCAATGAAAATTTGTGCATAATCATAGATGAGCAAATGTAAATAATCAAGCAATGGCAAATAGCAGTCACAACTATAACATACAATAACACATGACAGCATACATGAACATACCAACATCATACTGTAAATAACATAAATGAAACTGTGCGATCATGGCTCAATCAAACGGAGCTGATCGTATTGCATGTAGTGAAAATGAAAATGTCTTTGCGATCAAGGCTCAATCAAACGGAGCCGATCGTATGTGGGCACGCCAGGTTCAACCGCATAATGAAATGGGGAACATGCTCAACGCTCATAATGTAATGGGGAGCGGCGGCCTATGAAATTGCATGTACTGAATAATAAATTGCATCCAATAATAACTACTTAACAGCAACAAACTGAATACACATGTTCATGATATGATGCATGCACAATGGTTTAGTTATAATATATATATACAAAGACACATGATACACCCAAAGCGTGATTAAAACGGGGAATTTGTAAGATTCACTCACCTTGGGTGCGTTGGATTGGAGATGGTGATATGCGCACGAATTAGATGAGCGGAACAACGGGGATTACTAACCTAAATAATAACGGAAAAATATATTAAATGGGTGGATTTTATTAAGGATTTTAATGAAATTTTTAGATATATTTTTGTGAGTTTATGGCTATTTTCTATCTTTAAAAATGTTATTTTTAAGTATTTTTAATTGATTTTTAAATTAAATTAAATAAATAAAAATATAAAAAAATTGTTTATTTAGCGTTGACCGTTGACCGTTGACCGTCGGTCAGCGTATTAGTTTGCGCCGGGTGAGGCTCGAACCGGCGACCTCCCGTACGCGTGCACGCAGCTCTACCAACTGAGCTACGTGTCTAACCCGAAATAATCTTGTTTTTATTTATACTTATACACTTATTCAGTTAATCCGAAATTCTCTTTAATCTCAAAAACATTTTAATTCAACGGACCGGTGCAAGTGACGGGTTTCGAACGCGCGACGTATGGTTCATGTTGCACACAGTCCACCGCTGGACTGTGTGTCTAACCCGGTTATTATCTTGGTTTTTATTATACTTAACAACTAACTGAGTTAACCCGGTTTAGTTTTTGATCAAAAAGGCATTTTATTACACAAGGTGTGCGTGTAGCAGGGATCGAACTCGGGACGTGCGTTTGTATTTTGCACACAGTCCACCGCTGGACTGTGTGTCTAACCCGTTTAAAATACCGATTTTAATTAGTCTTAAGTTGTATTGCGTCTTCATCTTCTTCGTTGATTTTACACAGATAACATATTCCGACTGTTATGACCGATTCATGACTTATACGCTTTTCAGACATTACCAGTAATTTAAAAGTAAAGAATGGAGAGAGTTTGGGGAAAAAGATGTACCGATTGAGGTTGTTTACTGAAGGTGAACTCCGGCTGTTGAAACCAATTAATAGCTTTGTTCGATTATTTAAGAAGTTGAGTCACTTAAACAAGGTTTAACAGAAGTTTGGGAGATCATACCCGTTCACGGTGTGTTTCCGGCAGTTTCAGGAGTTTTCCGGCGAAGGTAAGATTTTCGACAAACGTTGACTAGGATCGATTCTGATGGTGGAGTTGTGTTAGTGACTGATTAATCACATGATTGAAACAGAAAGAGTCGGAGGAAATACCGTGTGGATGTGAGTTCCGGTTTTCTGGCGACTTGCAGAATTTTTCCGGCGGTCTGATTCAAGCTTCTCTGGTGGACTGTAAGGTTGCGGAAATGCAATTGAAAGCTTTGCGGAGTGTTTTGAGTCGCAGGAAAGGTCTAGGATTGAAGTAGTTCGAGAATTGACAACTTTCGGTTATTAAACCGATCTACTTCCGAATTCAAGTTACACTCATGGCAGCATTGATTGGAATCGTCCGTTTATCGGTTATACTCGCTTAATCGAGAGTATCCAAATCGACTTTGGGTGTTTGATAACCGATTTCAGTTACAATTTGTAAAATCGATTGATTTACCTTAGTCCATAAAACTTATTTGTTTCCTAAAGATGACAGAAAACAAACAAGTGGCGGAGTGGTGATGTGTGCGTGCGTTAAGGCTTTGATGTTGTAACCGGCTGACCCGGGTTCGAGTCCCGGCAGCTTCATAATTTTTTTATTTATTTTGTTTTAACTTTTTATCAAATATATTTTTATAGTTTAGTTTATTTATTAATTATGTATCGTTTTAACTCAAAATAATCATAAATATTTAATGTAACTTTTATAACTTGATACTTGGTTACAAAACGGAGCGGGTTTTGATAACCCGATTTTTTTACAAATGTTACATAAAAGGTCATACTCCGGCCCTTACCCAAAATGCAACCGTTGCCAATACCGTCACTTTCCTGATCATCCCTGCCAACATTGTACCAGCTGTGGTCGCGCAGGTCACACCGTTCAAACCTGTCGCATACCTCAGCGAACGAACCGCCACCAGCCCTCAACCCAAACCCACCATCAAGTAATGGGTCAAGCCCAACAACCTCTAATACTACCACCTACCCAGCATTTAGCCCAATCCTACTACCAACCCAACTACCCCATGGTGCAACCTATGCGGGCTTGCTACAATTGTGGAGACCCAAGCCACTTTAGAAACACTTGTCCACATTTGGTGAACATTATACATGCTCAAGCCCAAGCAAATCCGGTGAATCAGGCTAACCATGCTCCTCCACCTGCAAGAGGAAGAGCTTTCAACATCAACGCTAATCAAGCTAGAGCTGACAGCAATGTGGTTAACGGTACGTTTCTTATCAATGGTAGTTATGCATCCATGTTGTTTGATACTGGCGTGGATAAAAGTTTTGTGTCCTTAGAGTTTGAACCCATCCTCAACCAAATTCGTGATAAGCTCATGGAATCCATAACAGTAGAAGTTGCTGACAGAAAACCAGTCTCATTAAACTCTACTATACGCAATTGTACTCTCACCTTAAACGATCACGATTTTCCCGTTGACCTCATTCCTATGAAGTTGGGAAGCTTTGACATTATAATTGGTATGGACTGGCTCAGCCAACATCAGGCTGAAGTTGTATGCCGCGAAAAGTTTATACGCATTCCTCTTACAAACGGTCAGACTCTACGAATCTTTGGAGAAACCCCATCGAAAGGGCTCAGATTAATGTCCTGTCTTCAAGCTCGAAAATATCTCCGCAAGAATTATGTCGCATTTTTAACTCATGTCGTCAAAAAGGGAACCAAGGAGAAGAAACTTGAAGACATCCCAGTAGTAAAAGATTTTCCGCAAGTTTTTCCTGACGACATCTCAGGACTTCCTCCCGTGAGAGAAGTCGAATTCCGCATTGATCTTATACCTGGTGCTACACCAGTTGCAAAGTCTAGCCCCCTCAGAAATGCAAGAGTTAGCCAGTCAATTGCAAGAGTTGATGACAAAGGATTCATACGTCCTAGCTCCTCGCCTTGGGGTGCACCTGTCCTTTTTGTGAAGAAGAAAGATGGAACGTTTCGCATGTGCATCGACTACAGAGAACTCAACAAGTTAACGGTCAAGAACCGCTATCCATTACCTCGCATTGATGATCTTCTTGACCAACTTCAAGGCGCCAGCTGTTTTTCAAAAATCGACCTTCGTTCTGGTTATCATCAACTCAGAGTGAAGAAACGTCCCAAAGACCGCCTTCCGAACTCGTTATGGTCATTATGAATTCATGGTCATGCCATTTGGTTTAACCAACGCTCCAGCTGTCTTCATGGATCTAATGAACAGAGTGCAAACCCTATCTCGATCGCTTTGTTATAGTCTTCATCGACGACATCCTCATTTACTCAAAGTCTAAGTCTGATCATGAACGGCACCTTCGACTCATCCTTACACTCTTAGAGAATGAAAAGCTCTACGCCAAATTCTCCAAATGCGAATTCTGGTTAAAAGAGGTACAATTCCTTGGACATGTCGTCAATGACAAGGGAATACATGTCGACCCCTCAAAGATCAAAGCAGTACAAGAATGGCAAGCGCCACGTACACCAACCGAAGTAAGATCATTCCTTGGTTTAGCTGGTTATTATCGCCGTTTCATTTCAAATTTCTTCCGCATTGCTGTACCACTCACGGCTTTAACTCATAAAGGGAAACCCTTCATTTGGGGACCCAAACAAGAAGAAGCCTTCCAAACCCTTAAACAAAAACTCTGTGATGCACCTATTCTCACTCTTCCTGAAGGTTGTGATGACTTCGTGGTTTATTGCGACGCGTCAGGGCAAGGACTAGGCTGTGTTCTAATGCAAAGGGGAAAGGTGATAGCTTATGCTTCTAGACAACTCAAAATTCATGAGAAGAACTACACCACCCACGACCTAGAACTTGGAGCCGTTGTGTTCGCTCTTAAGATATGGAGACATTATCTCTACGGTACTAAGTGTGAAATATACACTGACCACAAGAGTCTTCAACATATCTTCAACCAAAAGGAGTTAAACATGAGGCAACGAAGATGGGTCGAACTTCTTAATGACTACGATTGTGAAATTCGGTATCACCCTGGCAAGGCAAATGTGGTGGCCGATGCACTCAGTCGAAAGGGTTATGCGAACTCCATTCGTCTTCTATGTTCGCAAATCATAACTGACATCAAAGATCAAGTTCGAGAAGCTCAACATATTTCAGTAACGGAAGACGACGTACGAAAGGAGCTGTCCTGTGGAGCTGAACTTAAAATTGAAACTAAATCCGACGGTATTCTGTACTATCTAGATCGCATATGGATACCACAACAACCTTCGTGAATTCCTTATGAATGAGGCTCACAAAACACGATACTCTATACACCCAGGAGCCGATAAGATGTATCAAGACCTTCGATACACCTACTGGTGGCCTGGAATGAAAAAGGATATTGCTGTTTTTGTTTCCAAGTGCCTTACATGTTACAAGGTGAAAGCTGAACATCAAAGACCCTCAGGACTTCTGGTCCAACCTGAAATACCTGTATGGAAGTGGGAAAACATAACCATGGACTTCATTACCGGGTTACCTCGCACTTCTGGTGGGTATGACACTATATGGGTAATCATTGATCGTCTTACAAAATCAGCTCACTTCATTCCGATCCGCGAAGATTTCAAGAACGAGAAGCTAGCTCATATCTACATCAGCGAAATCGTAAGCCGTCATGGTGTACCGTTAAGCATTATTTCAGATCGTGATGGTCGTTTCACTTCATGAACATGGCAAGCCGTACAAGCCGCTTTGGGTACACGATTAGACCTCAGTACCGCTTATCATCCTCAAACTGATGGACAATCTGAACGCACCATTCAAACTCTTGAAGATATGCTTCGAGCATGTGTCATAGACTTCAAGGGAAATTGGGACGCTCATCTACCATTAGTTGAATTTTCATACAACAACAGCTATCATTCTAGTATCGGCATGGCACCTTTTGAAGCTTTATATGGTCGTAAGTGCCGATCTCCAGTATGTTGGCACGAAATTGGGGAAGCTCAAACCACCGGTCCGGAATTGATTCAAGAAACCACAGACAAGATCCATCAAATTCGAAACAATCTTCTAGCGGCTCAAAGTCGTCAAAAGAGTTACGCAGATAAACGACGAAAGCCTTTGGAGTTTAACATTGGTGATCATGTACTTTTAAAAGTATCACCGTGGAAGGGAGTAGTTCGTTTTGGCCAGAAAGGCAAGCTAGCACCACGGTACGTAGGACCTTTCAAGATACTCGAAAGAGTAGGACCTGTAGCATACAAGCTTGATCTACTAGAAGAACTCAACAGAATTCACCCCACATTCCACGTATCAAACTTGAAGAAGTGCCTCGCTGATGAGAACCTCCATATTCCTCTGGAAGATATTCAGATTGATGAATCTATGCATTTTATTGAAAGACCAGTAGAGATCATGGACTTCGGAGAAAAACGTTTAAGACGGAGTCGTATTCCAATTGTTAGGGTACGCTGGGAGTCGAAATGGGGACCTGAGTTTACTTGGGAACGTGAAGACTCAATGCGCGACGAAATTTCTAAAAGTAGGGGATACTGTAACATTTGTCAAAAACGGGTTTTCCAAACCCGCTTCGTTTGTAATCGAATATCAATTTATAAATGTTTCGTTGCATATTTATGTTTATTTTAATTTTGAACGATGCATATAAAAAAAATTAGAATTTAAAAACTATAATTAATAAAAAGTGAAAATAAAATAAATAAAAAAGAAAACCGGCTGCCGGGATTCGAACCCGGGTCAGCCGGGTGAGTCTAACGATTTAACACGCGCACATGTAACCACTCCGCCACTTGATGTTTTTCTGAGTTCTAGGAAACAATTAAAAACATAACTTCACTCAGGAATCAACCTGTTTACGCCAACTGAAACCGTAATCGGCTCCCAAACGTACAAGACGTTTGAGTGATCGCGGAATTCTGTTTATAACCGATAAACCGACACTTTCAATCAATTCAGTCTTGAATGGACTTGAATTTATGTGATGATCGGTTTTAATACCGAAAATCTTCATTTCCTGAATCACTCCAACAATAACATCCTCTCGCGACCCAAAATCACCCACAAACCTCCAATCTCACTTTCGCTCTACTTTCAGTTCGTCGGAAAATCTTTTTGAACTCGCCGGACTTTCGCCGGAAAACCGTGTCTTCCATCAAAACAGTAAGTTTCTCAATTCTTCCATCTTCTATCAGTTGTTAAGCTTTTGCTAACTTAAACCTTTCAATCAGAATCAGTTTCAGACGACGATATCGGATAATTAACTCTCACCGGAAAACTTCTGAAAATTCTCAATTTTCGCTGTGAAACGGTATAGCCTTTTAAACCTTCTGGTAACTCTTGTTCAGTACTTCAATTCTACATCTAGCTAATCAAAACTGTTAATTGGTCCGTTCAGACGAAGCCCATAAAAACAGAGCCGACGACTTCGCCGGAACTCTGAGAAAGATCATTTCTCCGGTATGTTTACTTCCAAAATCTTCCCTGCCATTTCATTTTAATCATTTGAATGTTTGTCAATCGAATTAAACAAGAAACAGTAGGGTAATTGTTGTCTGTGATATTGTAACGAAGAAGACGAAGTTAGTTTGTATATAAGTTTAATATAATTTGGATCATAACTCGGGTTAGACACACAGTCCAACGGTGGACTGTGTGCGCACATTAATCACACGCCGCGAGTTCGATCCTTGACACAAACTCATTAGCTGTAATAAAGAAGTTTCTTTTTTTAATTGAACCGGATTAATTCAAGGAAGATGTTAAGTATAATAAAAATCGATATATTAACCAGGTTAGACACACAGTCCAGCGGTGGACTGTGTGCAACACTAACCCATAGGTCCCGGGTTCGAGACCTGTTACACACGCCGGTTCGATGATTAAAATCCTTTTTGAAAATAAAAGAATTTTGAATAAACTAAAACAGTATATAAATATAATTAAAAACATAATTATTTCGGGTTAGACACGTAGCTCAGTTGGTAGAGCTGCGTGCATGCGTACGGGAGGTCTCGGGTTCGAGCCTTACCCGACGCACATATGCCACATGAACCGGTCAACAGTCAACAGTCACGGTCAACGGTCAATGGTCAACCAAAAGTCAACATTTTTTTTTATATTTTTATTTATTTATTTAGTTTAAAAATCAATTAAAAATACTTAAAAATAATGTTTTTAAAGATAGAATATAGCCTTAAACTCACAAAAATATATCTAAAAATCCTATTAAAATTATTAATAAAATCCACTCATTTACCATACCTTTCGTTATTATTTAGGTTAGTTAATTCTCGTCGATCAATCCTCTAAACTCGTGCGCATTTCATCATCTTCAACCGAACGCACCCAATGTGAGTGAATCTCTACAAATTCCCCGTTTTAATCACGTTTTTGGGGTGTATCATGTGTCTTATCATTTATTATATTTAAACCATTGTGCATCCATCATATCCATGAACAAATCTGTATTCAACATGTATCAACTGTTTTGTGTGGTTATTGTTTAGATTAAATTATCATTTTCAGTACATACATTATCATAGGCCGCCGCTCCCCATTACATTATGAGCGTTGAGCTGTTCCCCATTACATTATGAGCGTGAACCAGGCGTTGCCAACATACGATCGGCTCCGTTTGATTGAGCCTTAATCGCACAGACATTTATCATAGGCCGTCCGTTCCCCATTACATTATGAGCGTGAACGTGACGTTGCCAACATATACAGTTTCATTCATGTTATATATTCATACACGTTGGTTTGTTATTGTACGTTATTGTTCGTTGTTGTTATGGTTATTGTATGATTTAATTACGTTTGCTTACATATGATTGTTGCACAATTTTTCATGATAAAGATAACAAGAAATCAATAATAAATGTTTTTCTAACAAGGTTCACTCGCCAACTTATGTTGACCCAAAAACCCCCATTTTTACACATGATACAGGTGATCCAGCTGCAGCAAGAAACACATAGGATGGCTTAGAAGAATAAACTGGTTTAGACTTTGGATTGTTTAGCTGATTATCTTTCCTTGTATTTGTATGAACATGTTTGGAATATTGAGGATGTAATTTTGACTTTAATAAATATGAAACATATTAGTAAATATCATGAGCTTTGGTGATAACCCAATTATGCCCCGACTCTTATTCCGCTGCGGGTCGGGGTGTGACAAGTCTTTTCAAACCCTCAAGGACATGCTTTGTAATGCTCCTATCCTTACACTCCCCGATAGAAACGATGATTTCGTCATGTATTGTGATGCTTCAAACCAAGGTCTTGGTTGCGTTCTTATGCAACGGGACAAAGTCATCGCCTACGCGTCGAGACAACTCAAAACTCATGAGAAAAACTATACTACGCACGACCTTGAACTTGGTGAAGTTTTTTTGCATTAAAGGTTTGGCGACACTACCTTTATGGTACAAAGTGTATGGTCTTCACCGACCACAAGAGCCTCCAACATATCTTTGATCAAAAGGAACTCAACATACGTCAGCGTCGTTGGGTAGAATTGTTAAACAACGACTGTGATATTCGCTACCACCGTGGTAAAGCAAATGTTGTGGCTAATGCACTCAGTCGTAAGACTCATGTTAAGAATGTTCGTTGCTACCAAATCGTGGGAAAACTCAACGAGTTAATTCGCCAAGCACAATTTGTCGTTATTAACAAGGGTAACCTCGATAACGAATTGAATTGTGGAGTCGAAAACCCACTCGAAGCTAAGCCCGATGGTATCCTTTACTACCATGGTCGCATTTGGATTCTGGATCGTCTCAACCTTCAAAACACCTTGATGGACGAAGCCCACAAATCCCGATACTCCATACATCCTGGCACTGACAAGATGTATCATGATCTTCGAGCATCTTACTGGTGGCCTGGGATGAAGATAGATATTTCCCTTTACGTCTCAAAGTGTCTTACGTGTTCCAAAGTCAAGGCCGAAGATTAACGTCCCTCTGGTTTGCTCGAACAAACAGAAGTCCCTGTCTGGAAATGGGAGAGCATTGCCATGGATTTTATCACCAAATTACCTCGTACTTCATCTGGTCATGACAGCATCTAGGTTATCATTGGCCGATTGACCAAATCCGCTCACTTCCTCGCCATTCGTGAAGATTACAAAGTCGAGAAATTGGCTCGTATCTACACGGATGAAGTCATCAGTCGTCATGGTACTCCACTTGATATTATCTCTGATCGGGATGCTCGTTTCACCTCTCGCCTTTGGCAAACGTTTCAATCCGCTCTTGGCACTCGTCTTAACCTCAGCACCGCTTTTCATCCTTAGTCTGATGGTCAAACCGAGCGTACAATCCAAACTTTGGAGGATATGCTTCGTTCTTGCGTAATCTTTTTGGCGGCAATTGGGATTCGCACTTACCTTTGGTAGAATTCTCGTACAATAATAGTTATCACACCAGTATTCAAATGGCTCCATTTGAAGCATTGTATGGTCGTAAGTGTCGTTCACCTATTTGTTGGCACGAGATTGGAGATCTTCATATCACCGGTCCCGAATTGATACAAGAGACAACGGACAAGATCCTACAAATTCGTGATAATCTTCTCAAAGCTCGAAGCCGATAAAAGAGATATGCTGACAAAAGACGCAAGCCTCTGGAATTCAACATAGGTGATAACGTACTTCTCAAGGTATCCCTTTGGAAGGGTGTTGTTCGATTTGGTAAAAAGGCAAACTCGCTCCTCGCTACGTAGGTCCTTTCAAGATTATCGAAAGGATTGGCAAGGTCGCGTATCAACTGGATCTACCTCAAGAACTCAACAACATTCATCCTGTCTTCCATGTTTCAAATCTCAAGAAATGTCTAGCTGAAGAAGGACTTCAAGTTCCACTCGAAGATCTACAAATCAACGAGACATTTCACTTCGTGGAAAAACCAGTCGAAATCATGGACCGAGGAATCAAACAATTGAGGCACAGTCGAATTTTTATCGTCAAGGTTCGATGGGAAGGTAAACGTGGCACCGAATTCACTTGGGAACTGGAAAGTGATATGAAGACTAAGTATCCGCATCTTTTCGTTGCATCTTCCTAAATTTCGGGATGAAATTTCCTAAAGGAGGGGAAACTATAACGCTTCGCTTTTCGTAGCTTTCCATTTTTAGAAAGATTGTATCATATTTCTATTATCGGAAACTCTTTCCTTTGTAATCGTATCTCATCTTGAATCATTGTGCATTCGAGACTTTGATCGTAATGAAATTAATTTTTATGTGGAATATACATTACTTATACATGTTTATACATCGATTCATACACACGTTTATTAACATACTTCGTATCATAAATTAACTCATAAACAATTCTCGTGTAATCGTAATTCTTAAAGCATTTCAATCATACAAGATACTTGGTTATTCAATCGCCGAAATTATAATCATTCAATCGCGAGATTTACACTTATCTGACACTTCGTTATGTGTTACAAACTTGTTAAGTGTTAGTCTAGATTAATCTTTTCAAAATATATTATTTTTTCTTATAAAACCATAGGTTATAATAACCAAACATTAGGAATATCATGCCACACCTTATTACAAGTTCATAACTCATTAAAAGGTAAAAAATAATATCATGCCACACCTTATTACAAGTTTATAACCCATTAAAAGGTAACAAGTTAACCAATTAATAACCTTTAATTAGCAAAAAAAAATGGCAGCCCACTTTTAAGGGTGTGTTTGGGCTTGTTTCAAGCCTTAATGCCCACTAAACACTCCCAAAGCCCAACCCAATAAAACCCTAATCCATCCCCTAGATAACCCATGCCTCCTCGAAGCATTTTTCACTTTCTAAACACTCTCCATTCACTCTCAAACACTCCAAATCGCGGCTGAAATCAAGAGTTCGAACAGATTCAGCACCTCTTACAAAAGTGAGCATAACTCACTCATTTCTTGGCCGATTTACTTGATTCTTTTTCCTACTTACTTGGATTAACATTGGGTATGATTCCATGGTCTCTCCTTGGAGAATCCAGACCTGGAAGTTCCCAGAAAAGGGCTCCAAACTTTCTGTTTTGAACAAATCTTTTTAAAACTAATGTTTTACCTTCAACAAACTTGAGTTCTTGTGCTCCGAATCACACTTATGATTAAGGAAGCCTAACCAAGCTTTTTTATATGAACTAAGGGCTGTTCTAACACCCTAAAATTTCTATTTTCAAAGAGCTTTTAGCTCACAAGTGTTGCCAAGTCTTGAACTTGATGTTAGTGAGACTATAAGGTTAGCTTGGGCTATCCTACACTAAAGTCCACACAACACTTGATGATTTCCTATACCACTAAGGCCTATTCGACCTTCATAGAGTAAGAAGGCTACGCCACATCCCTGACGAAGGATGTACGGGATGCATGACCCTAGTTTGCTTACTCGATTGATATGAAGCTTTAGGGAAGAATTCTTTATTTTATGTAATTCTATGTTCATGACCCTCCTTGTGTCTATGACACTTGTGTAGTGGTGAATCCAATCGAGGTTCCAAAGTGGATGGTAAATCCTCCCACCTCCTACTTGACTTACATGACACCAAGAGGTTCCAAAGTGGATGGTTCATCCTCCCACCTCCAACATTACTATATAACTATATATAAATCAATGGACTATATAATATATCAAACCGAAACCTTGATAATGAATACATAATCACCTATCAAGTTAACAAGTTTTATCACTAAAGTGTGTAGTTCCTCGTGACGATTCTAATAGGTCCGAACCTATGAAATCACATCAAACCCAAATGGGTTATCATAGTGTCAAAAACGAGTGTTATACCTAGTGACTATTTTTATATATCTTAATACTTTATTATTCTTTATTCCGTAATCTTGCTCGATAATCCGAATCTTTCGTTAAAACTCATACTCATACCTATGTTCTTCTTGTAGAAGGACAAGGTGCCAAACCCTAATCACAACAAGCTCGTTGGATTCTCTAAGTGGAACACTTTAGCAAAACCGTGAGTACACTCGACCCATTTTACCGCTTTCTCACTTTTGGGTTGTAACATGTTTACTTATCAAAATACACTTATCACAAATTCATGCTTTTACATACTCAATCCTTAATACATGATGCTTGTTAAGCTTACATACATGCTAGAATTATACATGCTTTATCATTAACTAAGCTAGCCCAACTTGACATATATAGCGCTATAAGAGTAGCACACCACCCATCGGGGTTATGTTAAGATTATCATACTCATTTTAGCCTTGTCGCTTTTGCAAAGAGGGAAGCTCGATCTTGTAAACTTTTGTGGAAACTCTGGTTTGATCTAGTAGTGCATGATTAGTATAGTCTTTGCTTACAATTACCATGTGGATTCGAGTTATACATTTTATACATATGCTATGTATTCACCAAACTTGTGTACTCGCCTTTGCTTTTGCATTGAACTCTATTTTAAAACATGTTATAGGTTGATAAAGAGGATGCCATGAAATTGGAGTAGTGTTGATGACTAGATACACACATAGACGTTAGGTTTGTAATTGTTGTATCAAATTTTGCCTTGATTATTGTTGTATTTGATTTTCCATGTATTGTACTCGAATATTTTACTTATGAAATGAAATCCGGTTTAATTAAATATTGTCGCAATTAATATTATGAGCAATGAGCAATCTCTTTCGTCCCACCTTGATGTTTCCGCCATC
The DNA here is from genome assembly GCA_947069175.1 of Scalesia atractyloides. Taxonomy (NCBI): domain Eukaryota; kingdom Viridiplantae; phylum Streptophyta; class Magnoliopsida; order Asterales; family Asteraceae; genus Scalesia; species Scalesia atractyloides. Next base: position 85,575,886 of record CAMTDV010000018.1, read on the forward strand.
GTTCGGGTTCGGGTGTGACACTAAACATAAATAAAGTAACCTAAATCCTTAATCTAATACATAATTAAATAAACCAATTAGGTAAACGTATTGGATTAATCTTGACATAGTTTAATAGTTAAAGAGGTTACTAAGTTTTGTTTATATAATCGTACTAGTTTAAGTTTCCGTGTGTTACACGGGTGACCTCACAAAACAAATTTTTAATTAGTTACGTAAATATTAAACTACACTAAATTGAAAGATTTGACTTTATCTTTGATTTTTACTCTTGATAAAGCGACGTAAAATGACCATAAAACGGGTTGTCTCAAGTAAAAACCAACCCTTTATAGTGATTATCCTTGGTTTTTGTTGATTGTCATCGTGAAACATATAGCTAATGGAAATTGCCCCATTTGAAATGTGAAAGGAATCTTTTGATCTGAAGGTATCAAATTAAATCTAGGTAGCAAAATTATAAACACAGTTTGATTCTAAAGAGACAATAACTTTGATTTCATAATTCAAAAATAGTTCCAATAAATAACTAATAACTTATAAAAACTGACCTAACCACCTTAGTTGTAAGCATTTTTGTACTCTTGATTACATAATGTTTACTCTTATACAAAAAGATCAATCTTCAAGTCACATTTAATTATGTTTTCCCTGCATTCAAAAGAATACTTTTTTAGCATAAATACATTACAGACATGAACCAATACAAAGTACTTGGTATTAAAAACTCGACAAGACTCAATTTTTCTTGGTCTCGCACATCCTACGCCAACATTCGGTATCGAACATAAACACAGCAGTTGGTCAACGTATGATAGAAAGGATGCAGCGTATATGAGCTGCAATGTAGGCTATACTTGGCGTATCTTATGCTCAAGTTTGCCTCGTTTGCCAAAAGACATTACATATAAGCAGTTACATGTTAACCAACATACTGACTTCATAAACGATTTCGAAACAAATTGTTTGTGCAATTAATTTTGCATAAATGATGTTTCCTTTATATCTTGTGAAGCTATATGGATAATAATCAATTTATTTATCAAACATAGACTAAAAAGGTAGTCAAATAAGCAAAATACCAAACTCTTGAGAAGATCATATTTATTAAAAAAGTAGTACGCTTGGTTAGCCACAAATGAACAATCAATCACAGAAATGTCAGTATAAATTTTCATCAAATCTATTGCTTAATGGTATGTTAATTGTAAAGTTGTAATATACAGTCTATCAGAAAGACATGTATGAACAAACATCATTTTTTATAGGAAGCAATGTTGTAAATCCTGGAGCATGAATGTGAGCTTCTTTTCTTCTGTCTCGTCTTTATTATCCTCTTTTAGCTCAAAAGGAAAACTATTCACCAAAAACCAATAACATCTACAAATAAAACTATATTAAATTAGAAAAAAATGAACATTATATAAATTAGATAGTAAAAAAATCTTCAAAATACAGATAGCAAACACCAATAGGATTTTTAAAAGACTTATTGTCCTCGTCCTGGTCCTCTTCAACAGAATCAAAATGAGAAAATCGAAGCCCCACACAGAACCAACAGCTTCATCATAGGAATAAACTATTGCGTCATCGTTTAGATTAATATTCATTAGACTCTGAACATACTTGACTTTCTGTCGATTTTCAGCTAACGATGGTTTTTGAATTACCAGACACTGCTTCTCGTTCAACTAATGTTCATATTCCGTTGTTGTTTTGGCTAACACAAAGGCTTGCATCTTGGTCCTTTGTAATAAAAAAAACATTACATACTTTAATTTACAAACAGATGTTCATATTCAGTTATTGTATAATATGAATAAAAATAAATACATGTATATTTACTTGTTGGTCCATGAAAATCATATCATAACAATACACCTTTCGTGCATTGTTGAATGCTGGTCGGGTCCATAGTCTAACAATGCGGAATTTGATGGTGTAGTCATCTTGGTTGAGATTCAAATTGTTCAGCAAGGTCATGGCTGGTTGTTCATTCTACATAACATGTGAAAAAGAAAAAGTTAGTAGCGTATTATGATATGATAAACAAATAGAACAATATAATACTGAATCAGAATCAAGTAATGTATTGTGACTAAAAGTGTAGACTTAGCACGTGTACACATACGTTCGTATGTGTGAACGATGATGATGTTTAGGGATGAAGGAGTGAGAGTTGTAAATACAATGCGATAACAAAGTAGTATTTATTCTAGTATATCGTAAAGTATTTTTGATCATTATATTTGCCAAATTTTTAAGTATAATGAGATAATCAAAAATCGAGAAATATGTAATATAGATTGAAACAGTAAAATAGTATTTTCCAAATATATATATACACACACACACGTCACAAAAAAAATAATTTATTTGGTCAAAAGATTAAATAGTCTTTCTATTACCATAATTTTTTTATTTATAATCCAAATCATACTATAATTTAATAACAGTGTATTTTAGTTAATAATAGAAATATATGCAAAATAAGAAAAGTCATTAAAATGAAGATGGGAAACTCATTAAAATGTAGTAAGTGATTGCCAAATGACAATAAAAACTTAAGTTTATGCAATGTGGCATAAGATTGTTTTGTTTATTATAATTAATAGATTATAGATTATAGATTTAACTAGTAAGTTTTATCATCGAGTCTAATATTAGGTAAAAATATGAAGTCATTATATAATTATTTAGTGTCCCGTTTGTGTGGTTAAGGTTTCTTGTTTTCCAAGATGTTGGTTTTGTGTTTAGATTGTTAGGTTATTATAATGGGCGTGATTTGGTTTATAATAAAAACAACGATCAATTGTTGGTCCGTACGTGTTCTTGTTTTTTGGGCCTGATTTCCAGCAAAACAAACCGATAAACACTGAATACTTCAAGCTTAAACAAACTTTATCTTGATTCTCTTGATTATCAGCTCCTACGCTTTCAGATTCCTTTCAAAAATATTCACCAACCAAATTTGGCTGAGTCCACAAGACAGCAGATGAAAAATATACTCGCATTTGCATGCGTGTATCCTCGCTCCTCTAAAGGGGGCAATAGGCTAAATTCACATTTGTTTGCATATATCCTCGCTCCTCTTAAGGTGCAATAGGCGAAAGAGTAATTGTACTTTGAAAGTGCGTCGGTAGCTTGTGTTAATTTGTAGTTGGAAATTTAAGTTTCTTGTAGTAGTGTGGTGAGCTTTGTAGAAACGAAGTAGAGATCACGTATATATAGCTCTAACAAATGGAAATGGACAAGCCACTTAATTAACATTGATTGGAGGGTTTTTTATTACTAAATTAAGCACTTTAAACCAGGTATAAATATACTAAAATATTTTTCACGTTAATGTGAGCGACAACTATAACAAACAATACTACAACTGGAGTAGATGGTTGTGAGTCGAAGCAAATACTCGGCAGGCGCTAGCCCAAGAATTTTGGCCCGACATATCATAGCCGTTGCGAAACCTATTGATTATTAATATTGATATATTTATATACTATTTTAAGATGCAACGTTTTAGGACAAATTAGTAATTTTACCACAATTTAAGACACTTAAGAGATTAGTGTCTTAAAGCGAGAGTGAAATTACTCTTATGTCCTTCATGCTTAAAGTTGAAACTTTTGAAATTTTTGCACGTTTGTTTATCCCACATCGGGTGAGAAAGAAAGTTTGGATGAAAAGATACGACTATAAAATGGCCAATTCATTTCTTAAAGGATTCATCTATTTCATTGTTCTTTTGTCTCACATTGACAGAGAAACAAAAGTGAAGGGATTACATAATCTATAAAGACAACTTAAGCCCTTACAATAGTTAAATAATTGTCTAACTTGCATACTGCGTCATTTGGCTAGGTAAAATTTATTTTTTAGCCTTTTGGCAATAACAAGGTATATTGTTTGGCTGAGTGAGCCAACTTGATTTTAATATTAAGCTGACTTAAGCCCTCTTGGTATGAAGATTGAGTCAAACTTGAGCTAGCCTTGAATCAACTCAGCCTTTAAGTGTTGTGTTCCCCGTTGCATCGTGCGGTCAACATTCTAGTAATTACACATACATATAACTATATGCGTCTGAATATGGATAAAAGTTATTTTGCATTTGAATTTACAACCTAAGAGAATAGACAAAACAAGAGTTTACCAATACTAAATACCAATGAACTTTGAAATGAACAAATTTTCATACTTCATTACGACTAAGATGCATATAGTTTCTGTAAAACAAATCTGTAATGAGACGAATTAAATCGATCTGTCAATTAAATAAAGCTTGCATATAGGAGTTGATTCCAAGTATCGGGTAGCCCAGGAACACACCAATGACTACAATCTACGCCTAAACCATCACCATAAGTTGAAGGGTGTGCATCTTTCCTCAACTGTGACAATGTCGTGATATCAAGCGAGTAAACTGGTTTTTGTACTGCCGCCAAAACTTTCTTCAAAACATTTTGGGCTTCAGGTAATCCTGCTGGATATGTTGATCCTTGTATTGGTTGTAGTTCTCCATAGCAATTCTTGGATGATGATCCCCATTCCTTTCCCCTAATTTTTAAAGAAGTTTACCAAATGTAAATTCACTTATTCCTGAAAGGCTTTGTACATGATTATATTTCAGAATATTGTTGCTTGATGTTGGATGAAGCACTTACCTGTAATGTGAAGGGGAGATCCCTTGGAAGTATACTTTAGTCTTAGACGGATCGACATTGAGATCGACCCATTTTCCCCATGTTGTCATGCCCTTGAAGTATGCCTCGAGACGGTCCATATCTTTTGATATGGTTGAGCCATATTGCACATAATCCCATCTGTCGGATTATGGTTAAAGAATAACATATGAAATCAACATATCGTTATTAATGCAAATGTTAGGGAAATCGATGAAACATACGGTTGTAATCGTCCTGTGTGTGTCCACCAATGCCACGAATTGAAAATCAGCACATCCATCCCTTGCCATGCATCGCCAGCTTGAATGGAATCCAATTTCAGTACCCGGCCAATGCTTTCTTTTACAATATCCACCAAGTATGTGGAGCGATATAAATATATTGTTACTCCATAGTTCTGCACATTTATTAATCGTTAAACCCTCAAAACATCTTTTGAACTTTCATCTATTGACCTTAAGACATCGGGGTAACAGTGTAACACATTGTTAAAGGGCTATTTTTTACATATTGAAATATCATTTCAGATAATTAAACTATTTAGTGGTAATGGGATATCAAATTAATTTCCACCACGGGTTTATAAAATAATATGTAATAATATAAATTCATTTTACAAGCAAAGTTGTAGGTCACATGTCATTTTAACCAGAGAAAAAGAAAAGAAAAAACTAAGGCTGTCGTTTAGAAACACAAGGACTGTAAAGGAAAAAGACTTTATGAAATATTTTTAACTTCTTTCCACAATGATAACACACTTGTGAACCTTTTTTGTTTCTTCTGCTTTGTCTTCATCACACGTTAACATTTTAGAGAAAATGTTTTTAACTATGAATACAGAACCACTTACTCACTTACAATCTACTTTCAAAATCCATCTATCGTTTACTTTACAGAACTCGAACCCCTACCACTTTAACATGAATAAACACTTGATATCACTGAGCCAAGAGAATATCAACAACATCTTAGACCTACATCTTAAAGTTCTATATGAAACCAAACTTGCAACTTGTATGTAACAAATTTTATTTTATATATAAAAATAAAATAAATGTAAATTAAACACACACACACCAACTCTTTCTCATCCTCTCTAACTCTCTCTTTGCTAACAGAACTGCAGTACGTGGCCACTTTTCCATAAACACAACTCTTCTTTTGGGTTGGTGTCCTTATGCTAAGTTGACCTTTTGTGCCGACAACACGAAAATTAAAATAAAAACAAAAGACCAAAACTGTAGGGTAAAAGGTCCATCAAAGCTCGACTTGACATATACAAAAAACCGCCCATAATGTTGCTATTATATTTCATATCTCACCATCTCAAATCAGTACAATATTTTATAAAAATCAAAGAATATGTCAGATATACAATGCAAAATGGTAACAAATTTTTTTATGTACTAGTTCATATATTTCCTAATATTGGGCCAAAAATCTTGTCAGAATGATTGTTAAACATAACTGACACAAAAGGCAACAGTCCCAAATCGATCAGAAATGAAATCAATATAACTTTAACAATTGTGCATCATATAACATATCAAAATTGACTGTGGGACAGTAAGGGCATACCTGAAATGTAAGGGTAGTAAGAGAGTCCCTGTGCTGAAAAGTAGGGGCCTTGGGCGTAGATGCATGAAGCAAACAAGCTAAGGATTGATACATATTCTCACTCAGTGAGTCACCAACGAACATCACCTTCTTCCCTTTCCATTTGCTCAACAAATCCAACCCATTAAACCTATATATGTTATGCGTGCATCGAATAAGTGTCATTTATTTTTTAGAACGGCGGCAATGCATAAAAAAGACTAGCAAAATGTATCAAATAATGTACAATACAAAGTTACCAACCCTGATTTATCATACTAAACTAAAGTGATAATCACATATGGTGTTGAAATTAATGTATCAGTAGTAAGTCAACTAACACCAAGCTTGACATAGTGACTTTTGAAAATATGTTGTTTAACCATTTAATTTACTTTTTTTAAGACTTTATATAAAGCACACACCCGATTAGCAATTAACTAACCAGGGCAAAACACAAATAATTACATGCTAAGAAGTGGGTCTTTAAGCCACTCGGTCCAACTAATTTTAAGCTTACAGTTACGACTTGAACACCGCAAAAAGACAGTAACAATCGAATCAAATAATTACTTAATAGAACAGTAAAATAATTATGGACCCAAAATTAATGTAATCAATTAGATGAGGTGGTTATTTGAACTGAAGTGTACTGAAAGTACCTATTTATTAATTGTCATCATTACAAGCATCGACTTTTGTCCAATATTCCATACAACTTACTTCTGTAATAATTTTTATTATAGATTTTTAAATTAAAAACTATTGATGATTGTTATATACTCCATGTAAAAATGCTGCAAATTTAATCTTTATAGTTTATAGTGATGCAAAATCACTTTGTTGAAAACGAAAAAAATAACAAATTTGGACAAGTCATAAGTCGAACCCCTTTATAGCCAAAAAAAAAAAAAGCCTTGACATGATAGTGTATGAGAGTGTATGAAACTTCAGTCACATCCCTTCCAATTAACATTGGACAAAAAGATGTCATTTCCAAAAATAACCACTGAAAACCATAAACAATATTTAGAGAGAGATGTGTATGTATGTACCTGGGTAAGTTACAAGAATCAGGTTGCCAAGAATACTTGAGATAGTGAGTGTCTGAGCGGCCATGTTTAAGACAATCGAATTCGGAATCGATGTAGGGGCAGCTAGAGGCTGCATAGATTGGGTATGAATTGTCAACTACCCATTTTCCCTTAAACAAATCACAGCCTAATAATTCTCTTCCCCTTAATGAACTGCTCCGGCTACTTGTATTATAATAAGATGATGATGACAAAGGTACTTGTGTTTTGGCCAAAGTTACAGCCAGAAACAGGTGCACTTGAAGGAGAAAGATGACAACAGTCAACAAAAGGCATCTCCTTTGGTAACCAAAATCCATATCTTTATTGGATTTTGGTTAAGACTTAGGAAGAGAGAGTACTGAGAATTATGCTTGATCAATAATTGTGTGTAGAAAAGGCTGTCTTTGTGCCCCTTGGTCTCTCATGCCTATATTATTAATATATATAGAGAGAACATTCATCAGCATGCACACACTAACATTAGATGTAAATAAATACAAGACAACAAGATGATTGGTGGATGTAAAATATAGATCTAAAAGTGGATCCAATTGGTTCAATATTTGGTTAATTCAGTTACAAAAAGTCTTTTTAATTGCACTACACTAGAACACATACAAAGAGGACCTGTCAATGGTCAAATTATTAACCAGTGGCGGCCACGGGTATTTAAGTTCCACTTATAGTGAGTCCGGATGAGTTTTCCCCTCCAGATCTCAAGTTCGAGTCTGGGTATTAAGGGTTTCTCATTGAGGTGTTTAAATTGGGGATCTATTGTGCGGGGGGCTCTCTAGCGCGGATCTGGTTAAACAACGTATGCTAGACCTCCCGACATTCGCGAATAATTCACATCTTTCAAAAAAAATTAATTATTAGTTAATACTGGAGAGATATTTTCTAATTTCTACACAAGGTTTATGCATTTTTCACTCTCCTCATATTTTCCTTTTATTTTGTTGTTTGTCAATCTCTTTGTTAGGTCCATCTAAGGTTCACATTTAGGTCTCTCAATCATTTCATCAATTGATGTATGCATATAAATTTTGTCACTATATATATGTATGTATTAGCCTAAACTTGCAATTGGCCTTAATATGAAAATATCAAATATAATGCACAACTTTATTTCCTATCAAGTCACGTTTAAAACTGCATTATTTTCTTTTTAGCTAAAATTTCAAATCATGGGATACATGGAAAATGCCAGATTGAAAAGTATGGAAAGGGCGAGAATTGAAGTGTCATCTCATGTTTAATTAGCTAGATTCCTTTTTTTTCATTTTTAATAAGCTAACTTCTTTTTGGAAGTACATGAACAACCGTATAGTCCTTATCTTCCGTGGTTCATGTTCCTTGTTACCTCTCCTAGCCATGTCGATGGATACAACAATAATCTAAACGCGAACCCATGACTCCACACCGAATAAGTTATTTGTCTTGTCAACGACCCGTCAGTACTCCGGTCTCCGGACAAGGGAGTTAGAAAACATAGTCGGTATCGTTGTCGGAATAGAGTATGGATGCATACGATAGGTTTTCTAATGAATGAGTATGAGACTTAAACAAACTCCCAAGAAGATTTTTCAATAGAATATATTATTTAAAATATATGTTTATCAGTTTATGTCACTTTAGATAGCTTTTTGAGATTTCCAAAGAGGAAATGGTTTTGAGAGATTGATTTCCACTCGTGACTCTGGAGCCCATTGTACCTTTTTTTATCAATTATAAATTTTCGTGCATTTCACAAAATAATTCTAATACCAGTGGTAGAGAGGAGTATGAATAATGACCTCACTAATAGGCATTGTGTGACACGTGTCATCCCAGTCAATAAAAAAGCATTATAGGGCGTTTTTTACAAATGGGCGTAGTGGGATAACGCCCAATAATACCCGATCAATGATTAACCAATTATTAATTTATTTTTAACTAAATATTAAAGTTCATTAAACAAAAAAATTACATTGTTAAAATAAATAAAAACCGAATAAGAAATAAAAAACTACAATGCTAAAAAAATAAAAAACCGAAAAAAAAACTATTAATCTAGAGTCCGTTTTTTGATGGATTTGTTTCCAGCGCATTTGGGATAGGATCAATGCGTGTTTCCTTTAAACTACTCATATTCCAAAAGCGCTACTTCAATTCAAGCGCAAGCCCCTTCTATTGCATAACCTAAAAAACTATAAACAAAGTACAAAAGTGGTTGCGGGAACAATACGCTTTGGTTACCAGTGAACGCTTCCAAAGGCGACCAGCTTTCAATAATAGTTGTTACCTTTCGCTGCCATTTTTCTAATATTCTTGAATAGCATGGCTGGCGGCTAAGATAACTCAAATGGGAGAGCCGTGTTATGGGTGACCTTACTGCACGGTACGGAGAGCACTTGTGTATGTGAACGTTTCAAGAATTTTTTGCCAAAAAACCGTTGATGTTTCCTTTTCGACGAGGAGCGGTTGGATCTTTCTTTTTGTGAGACCTTTTCTCACATTTAGATCCCTTAGCAACGGGCTCGGGTTGTGTCTCGGTACCGATTTCTATCTCCGGATCGGTATCTTGGGTAGACGCTTGCGAACTGCCCACGGTTGAAAGGTTTGAGAAACTTGAAAGAACGGTTGCGAACCGCCCATGCCTAGTATTTGCGCGTACGCAAAATACATTCAAATCCATGTCTTGCATGTTGAAGTTCGGTTGCGGTTGCGTGGTGTTCGGCCGAAATGTATTGGGGTTACCGGGTCTCGACGGCACACCGAATAGGGTCGAAAGGGATTCATGATTTAACAAATAAAAGAAAGAGTAGAGAAAGCTTATAAAAAATGAGGTGAAAAGTGGGTAATTTATAGGTTAAAAGTTGAATAAAAACAAATTATAATTGTTTGACCATTGCAACGGTCAAATTTTGAAATTCCCCAAGTCCGTGCGTTCTTCAAAGCACGCCAACCACCTTTTTCGAAAAAAACGCCTAAGGGTGGTGATCTACTAAAATGTATACATACTGCATGTATACATCTACTAAAATTAATTATCTATTTTGTACCTATTTTGGATTTTAATATCCCTCCTCTAGTCCCCGATTTAGACAAATAGTTTCCACTTGAATTTCATATACATCTACTAAAATTAATTATCTATTTTGTACCTATTTTGGATTTTAATATCCCTCCTCTAGTCCCCGATTTAGACAAATAGTTTCCACTTGAATTTCATGATTTTGCTCATCTAGTCTCGATTCTAAGATGGGTTAAAGTATTCCCGATTTAGACAAATAGTTTTCACTTAAATTTCATGATTTTGCTTATCTAGTCCTGATTTTAAGATGGATTAAAGGAATATGGTTAGGGATGCAAATAAACTGAACGTTTAACGAACAATTTATTAACTGTTTGGCAGGAAATTCGTTTGTTTTCATTCATTTAATATACGACAAAACACAAACAAATAATTTTGTTTGTTTAGTTAAATGAACGAACATGAACAAAGGTCGCGTTCGTTCATTTATGTACGTGTAGGTTCAGTAACGTGTTAATTATGTTCGTTTGTTTGTGCTCGTTTGTGTTTGATAGTTCATTACGGTTTTAAATTTATATGTTCTATTTTAGTACTTTAAAATTCCCACTAATAAAATATTTATTAAATATAGTGTATTGTATATTACCTTTCTTTTAACAATGTAGGGTTCATAACCTTCATAAAACCGCAACCTTCAGAAACTTTACATCGCTACCTACATCCTTGGCGTTGTCTTCTCAAGGACCACCAACTTTGTCATTTTGGCCACCACCAACTTTGTCTTCTCAACCATTAGTATATAGTATATACTACATACCTTTTAACCCTTTATGATGAAAGATGCTAATTTTATTTGAAATGTAATATATGTTCGTTTGTGTTCGATTGTTCTCACGAGCGTTTTTTTGTGTTTGGTTGTAATCATGAAAATTCATTTGTGTTCATGAACATTTTGTGTTTGTTACCTAAAATTAACGCACAAACATAAAGAGACACAAATAGAAAACTCATTCTATAAGTGTTCGTGAACACATTGATTTCGTTAATGAACGAACAGAACCAATGACTTGTTCGTCTTTGTTCGGTTTGCTTGCAGCCATACACATATTATTTATGAAGTTTTTACTTATCGGAACTGGTACTGATTTAAAGGGGTTAAAGCTAGCTATATATTATTTAAAGTATATAGGGTAAAAGTAAAACTTAGGGGGTGTTTGGGATTGCTTATTAACCAACTTATTGACTTATAACTTTTACAAAAAGGAGATTTTTATAAAATGATATTTGGGTAATTGGTTGAAAAAGAGGTTTTATTGTTTTGAAAAGGAGAAAAGGAAAAGTTAGGTGTGAGTGACTTTTCCAAAAAGGAGAAAAGGAGTTTTAGATAAGCAATCCCAAACACCCCTTAATCATGTAAAGTTTTAAGTGTCATTTAAGTTCATGTGGTTTGTCCATTTTTGCTACTTCAGTCCAAATTTTAAAATTCTACCATATTTCTTCCTAATATTCTCGAAACGTGCTACTTCAATCCAAAAAAACTAACTCAATTAGTTCAAAGACGTGAATGATACTTAAACTCTAGAGGTGTAAATCGCACTTAACTCCTACGTTTTTTCAGTTTTTTTTAAATAGTAATTATTACTACTACTACTATTATTATTATTATTATTATTATATTAAATGCAACTTAACTCCTAGGAGTTTAGAAAAAATAAAAATCTATGAGTTAAGTGACATTTAATAATAATAATAATATATAATAATAATAATAATAAAGATAAAAAGAAGTTTAAAAACAAAAAAATAGAAAATTTATTAGTTAATAATAATAATAATAATAATAAAAATTTTAAAAAATAAAAAAATCTAGGCTATAAGTGCCATTTAATAATAAGAAGAATAGTTTAAAAATTAAAACAAAAAAAATCTAAGAGTTAAGTGTCATTTGCATCCCTAGAGTTTAAGTGTCATTTACGTCCCTTAGTTAACTGAGTGGGTTATGAGTTTTTTTTAACTAAATTAGTTTTTTGGACTAAAATAACACGTTTGAAGAATTTTTAGAGAGGAAAATGGTACAATAATAAAATTTGACCTGAAATAAGCAAAGTAGACAAACCAAAAGAACGTAAATGACACTTAACTCAAAAATAAAATAAAGGGTATTATAGATGACACAAATCAAAATCTTATAAATGTTTGTTATCTATATTATATTATATTAACTATAAGAAGGACAAAAGATATAAATTTATATATTTTAAAAGATTAAGTAATCATCACTTTTAAAACATATGATACAATTTATTAAAACATATTGTTAGCTTTCAAAACATTTTCTCTTACAATTTTTAAACGGGCATAACTTTTTTGAAAGAAAGCATAGGAACTAAAATTTGTTTTTTTTTTCTCTAATAGACTTTATTTTAAAAAATTATTTAGAACAAATGCTCATAAATAGGATGCTGATTTACTGACAAAGACAAAGTTTTTAAACACTTAGGTTTGAAATAGAGAGGTCTTGAATTCAAGTCTTATAGATAATAACATAAATTTAAAAAAAAAAAAGATAATTGTTTAAAAAAAGGAAAAAAAAAAACAAATGCCATCTTGTCTCACTTATGCTAACGCTACTATATGTCAACCCAATGATTACCAATAGTCGTGTATACAACTTGTATGACCTTTCATCATGATAAATTGTAAAATGGAAAAAATGGAGCCCCACACAAAGTTTAACATACCGGATAAGAAATGCGTTACCTGAATCATCATTATGCAATCTGATATAACCTCTTTCGTCACAAAGAGTTTGTCTAGCAACCTCTTTCGTCACTTATATCAATTACGCATCATCTTGGGTTTCATCCCACTTTGAAACATCATATACCTCAACAAGATGAAAATTTTATCGAACTTTAATTAGATTGGGTTTTTAAATCTATTGATTTTATACTTGTCCCTTAGAAAAGGTTGGGGTGTACATTCGTGTGGGGTTTACCCTTACAGTCAATATTACATTATCTTAGTATAACCCTTTAGTCAATCGTGTCAAAAATAATTTAAACCAATATATGTAACTTGCTTATTAATACGATTCAAGCAAATTGATGGGGTTGTCAAGATGCTGGTCAGTTTATTTGGTTGTAATCGGGTTGACGGTTTAAACCTACATTTTGTAAATGTTTAGTTTTGGGTTTAAATGGATTGACACATTGCGCTGTTCATCCACAGCCAAACCCAAACCCGAGCAAGATTCATGCATTGAACAGATTAAACGATCCATCTATTTCGACCAAACTCTACCTCATTTATACCCGTGAAGCAAGATTCATGCATTGAACAGATTAAACGATCCATCTATTTCGACCAAACTCTACCTCATTTATACCCGTGTCACCTTTCATATTATTACGAATGTTAGCATAATAATATTGAGCTCTTTTTGTATTAGACTTTCAGCCATTTTAATATTGAACTCTTTTTGTATTAGACTTTCAGCCATTTTAGCTAGGTTAACTCTATAAAATAAGTCCTATTTGTTTAACATTTTTTTTCTTTGTTTCATTGCAATTCTCTTTTATCTAATTGATAATAAACTCTAGCCGTATTTTGTGTAAATTTTTAACCACAAATTAGATTGCTCTTAAAATATACCAGATATTTCTAATGAAATTAGAAACTACACCAGTATAGGAGATTGGAATTAATACCTTATCCTGATACCATTTAGCTAGATACACTTTTAAACATTCTTTGTATACTATTGCCGTTTCCTAAAGGTGCCTATAACTAAAATTAATCTAACCATTGACATTTAGACTATGACTAGTTTGGAGAAAATTATTATATGGTTTCTATTGTGGATGATATGGATCATAGTGGAATCGTTACTCTCAGTACCCCAACCACCTAATCATCAAATATGTGTTTTGAATCTAGGGGTTGGAGACCACGGTGTTCCATTTAGTGAAAAAAGAAACGCCTAGACCATAAGCGGTAGAAGACCCATAACTCAAGGAGTAGAGCCCGAGCTTAGAGATCTTGATAACATGCAAAGGACACGACCCTCCGGTTGCAATTATACGATACTGTCAACTGACGGTGGATTTGACAACACCATAAATCCGAAGTTTAATTATAAAGATTGTGGTTACGCTTTTGTTAAAATTTTTAGTGAAAATGGGGTTTTCACTATTTTGGACAATAAATAGTATTTATATATGACATAGATAGATAATTATTTATGAGTTTGTGTTCTATGATGTGAGAGTTTCACAAGTTAACCAGACCGTTTCCAAAATAGAGCTAACATAAATGGAATATCGATGCTCGAAGTTAAGTGGTTTAAGTAAATATTTCTAAACTTTGGTGACTCTAATATAAGTTTATCTTTGTCATAAATTGGTTGTTATATGACTCTTAATCGCTATTCAAGAATCAAGATATGATAAACGTTTTAGTATGTCTTATTATTTTATTTAATATATACATTAACATGTCATAAATCAAATTAATCATTTTATTTGACTTATAATGAAAGTTTTTATTGTGTTAATTTCTTTAAACAATAGAAATCAATATGGAGTTTTTGTTTTTGAGTAAAAAAAAGAACCGATGATTCATTGTTGAAGACAAGAGAGAAAACATAGAAAAATGAAATGAAAGAGAGATACTAAAGAAATTATTTGTGTACAGGTTTTATTGTATTTAGAGAGGGGTACTCTCTAATTCTTCCACCCTCACCAACTGCATCCTTTCATTTTTTTCCCATAAATTAGAACACCACTATACCCAGTGCTATCTCGGGCGCGAGAGCCATCTCGGACAATAAACATACCGTTCTGGTTGTTGTACCATAGGAGACAGATGCGTAGAGGATGTGCGAAATCTATTTTAATGGTCTCATGTCAAACACGATCTTCAACCATAAAACTGTTAATTTTTTAGTATGCTAATTGGTGCAATCAAGAAGTGGGGTTGAAGACACAATGGATGAATGCTAAAGTCATGAACAATAGAAGAATGACGTTGGATGCACCCACCAAAGATGCGTTGAATCACGTTTGATACTTATAAAATTGTATTTTATATTTATTTTTCATATAAGTTCGTAACCGGATTGTACTGTCATATTTCCTACTAATAATGAGAGTCACGTTATTATATATTTTGATTAATATTTTAACAGCAGTGAACTCACTTTCTACATTTTTAAAACACACTTTCGTGAAGATTGTTAATTCAATTATAAAAACCTTCTGATATAGGATTATGGGATGATGAAAGTTTTAAATAGAATAAAATACAAAAATCGTCCCTGAGGTCTAAAATTTTTGCTTGTTCCATCTAAAATGACTTTTATACATTTGAGTCCTTCTAATTAGCTTTTATTGTCATTTTCACTCTTGATTTTGACAAAAATTTTTGCTTGTTCCATCTAAAATGACTTTTGTCTCTTGAAATTTGGCCCTCAGGGATAAAAATGTCCAAAATTTCAAACTTTTTGGATGAAAAATGACATCTCGAGGGACGAAAGTCGCATCATAGGTCAAACCTCAAGAACGACAATGGCATTTTAATCTTTTCTAAATATTAGAGATTTATGTTAAATTTTGTAAATATCTTTTGGGAAATATTTACGTAGTACAAACGAGTCATATAAACTTTACGATTAAAGTACAATCTTTAATATGGATACCGTGTTACAAAATGAATATTGATTCAATATTTGGATTTCATGGGTTTTGATTACGTTTTATTGAACCGATTATATACAAAATAACATGTATGTTTAAAATGTTTTTTTAAATACTAACATGTTCTAACAAGCCTATTAGAAAAGAACACTTTTAAACCCATATAAAACATTTGTTAACATTTAATTTCTTTCTTCCTAGTGTGTTGGAGATTATAATTTCTAACGAGCGTATTAGAAGTTCATTATTTTATAAAAACAACATGTTTATAAAAGGTCTATTTTCTAACGAGTGTGTCTGAAATGACTATTTTTTTATAAACAAACACTTTTAAAACATTTATATTTTCTACCGAGCGTGTTAGAAATGATCAGTTGCTATATAACATGTTTTATATATTTATATTTTCTAACAAATGTGTTAGAAATGATCATTTTGTAAAATAATAAGTTCTAAAGTATCTATATTTTCTAACGAGCGTGTTAGAATGTTGAATTTGTATAACTAACAAGTTTTGAAAATGTTTAGATTTTCTATCGGGCGTGTTAGAAAACATTATTCAAGAAGATGTGGATCTGGCCTCCGGGGATTAACTACCCTTCTACAATAGTTAAGAAGGCATGATCCTTTTGATAATAGTTCTAAAAGATAGTGCTTTCAAAAATCAATAGATCACTAGAATTTAGACCCGCGGGCTAGTAAATTTTACACCGTGTGAACGAGGCATTTTCTTCATATGCTTTATACTTGTTCATGGTTTTGGATGTGTGAGCAAGGCGTTTTCAAAGATATTTTGTATCTGATTTGGTAAATAAGTTAAAAAAAAATTTACTAATGTTCAGTGTTTACTCTAACACAACAAAATTAACAATCAACGTTTTAAACTACAAATATATTAGTAGTTTTATTTTGTCGCGCTAACAACATCAGGCTGGCGAAACCCACGATGAGCGCGTCAACTTCGACTTGCAACTCGGCCTATTTAGCACATATCATCCGAACACTTCAACTTAGGTCATTCAGTTTGTTAGGCATCTGGCGGTCCGACTCTACGACGTCCTTAAAAGCCTAGCTAGTCTTTCCAAGACGTATGCATGATTGTCATAAGTTGACATACTAAAACAAAGGAGCTAAGATGTCATTTAGATTATAACGTAACCAAATACGACGTAATTTAAAAAAATAAGCTTATTAGTGTGTAGTTACGAAGAGGCTAGAGCACATAATCGTAGTGTTGCCGATAGTCATAAAGACCATATGAAATTGCGTACTCCTCATCGCCAATAACACATAGCATTAAAACAAAAACGAAAGAAATAAAAAAACAAAAAATAGAACGGATTTTTTTAAAGTACGAAAAATAATATTTGGCTCAGAAATCTAGGTCATGCCGGTTTCTTTGGTAAAGCCATCATGGACTATACAAAACCAGATTTGAAAGATCAAGCCGTAAACAAATGCCAACGAATTTTTTAAGTTATAATTGTATCAATATGCAACAAAAACTCTGGGTCACCAATACTATTCGTTGGGTCACGACTGCAACAAAGTTTGCCTCGCTAAATGATGCGCAGCACCATTAGTAACCAAACACCTTTGCAACAGAATGCAAACTGTTACACAACAGCCAACACACCACAAGAGGTTAAAACCAAAAAAAACCATAAGCATACACAAATGCCAATTCTACAAGTCAAGTAACCACCCATGAGCCTACACAAACATAACAACACAACATATAACCCAATGTTGAGTCACGGGTGCAACAAAGTTTGCCTCGCCAATTAATGCACAACATCATGGAAATCAAACAACTTTGGAAAAGAATACAAACACAAATGTTACTGCTACAAGTCAAGTAACCTCCCATCAGTATAGACAAAACATAGAAACACAACATACAACCTAACGTTTAGGCACAGACACCCACAAATGGTACAGAGGAATTAACATAAGGTACAACACAACATTGCATAAAGACAATATATGCAAAGCATACAAGCCAAGTAAGCATCAAGTGGTTACAAATCGATAGTATTATAATAGATACCGAAAAATATAAAAGCCATTAAGGGTTACCAAAATGACATCACATGCTTAAACAACCTAAAAGGATCAAAGAAACTGAAGCCATATGACTCAAAAGCTAAGCATGGCTACATTATACAATGTCATGCAAAATGCAAAGCCATATCATCACCACCACAAACACACAAGCTTAAAACTCTCAGACGACGTCTTCATAAAGATCACCAACAACCCAAAAATAACCAAAGTTTCTCCGCTAAAACCACTTATGAATCCCAATCGAAATATAAACAACATGCACAAGGATATCTCGGATGGAATAACATATACTCGTAATTGAAAAATAAATCATACAACCTTGTTGAACAAAACTTCCGTAGGAAAAAATATGCCATTCCTTATCGAAACAATAAAAAAACATCATTAAATAAACATGGGTTACATAAAAAAGGGAAATAAACTGATTCTCGGACGAACACATATGTTCATCATCATCGAAATGCAACGACACCCCCAAAAGTTGAATTATTAAACCGTTAATAAGGTTTATTCTACAAAATTCCTCGAATGAAATAAACCATTCACCTTCATCGGAATGTAATACAAAACAGATGACAATCGAATGCAAGAAAACAACAAATCGCACCCAAAAGGCCAAATGACACGGCTATGAAAGGTTTAAACGCTTAAGAACCGGCCGTGCAGCAACAAATCTAGCCAAGTAACATCAGCGATTACATTTAGGATGACAGAAATCGACAATGAAAAGCAGGTTCACAGTCGACCCTAAACGGCGACGACCAAGGGCTTAGACTTCAACGGCAACCGTTAACGGTGGAGAGGAGGAGCAAATGAAGACCAAAGGGTAAAACCCAAATATAATACCAAAAGGCACAAAGTAAAACAAAACAAAATTGAATATAATACCATTTATGCAATGTATAAATCACTAGATCAAGAGTGGAATCACTTTACTTTCTTTAATGTTTATAGCCTTTACTTCACTACTAAGTATCTACTTCAGAATTTAAAGTATTATATATGTTAATTAGATACTAGCTGTAGCAATTAGTTTACCTTCTTATTATTATTAAAGAAGTACAAAACTTTTCATTTGAGACAGAGTCAGAGGAAAATAATTTGATGTTTAATTATTATATCCTCACCAATTAAGAATTCTAATTATATAGTTCATATAATTATAAACATATAAGTGTGTAATGATAACCCTTTATTTTAATAGAGAACGAATACAACTTTAATTTTTTAATTAGAAAGTTAGTACATTATACATACTAATTTCGTAGGTGGGAGTAACATCTTTTTTTTTTCCTTTTCCTTTAATTTTATATTGTTATTTTAAATAACACATTATTTTTATTATTATATTATTATTATAATTACTTTTAACGTATCTAGAAAATCCATTTTTCAAAGTCTCTTCTTCTAACCATGAGCCTTTCCAAAACAACATATCTTCCCCCATCCTAACTTTCTTCTTTCGGGTAGACCATGGAATAATACCTTTGTCATTCAACATTCCACACCCATTACAATTACTAATCCCTACCAACCACCCCCCCCCCCCCCCCCCCCCCACACACACACAGGCCATTTTTAACCCCTGCTAATTTCTCACCATGAATACTTTAATAATTGTCATCCATAAGTCATTTTTTTTCTATTAACGAATTGCCAAACATTTATACTATTTGAAGGACCATACAATAGTCTTAAAAAGTCGAGTAGCACAACAAGACATGCGACGCATCACTTTTTGTCGCTACAACAATCACATTAAACACCAAACTTTTTTTTTAATGAGTATAAGTCCTTTAGTCTATAAATAACATTTTAATACAAGTGTGGTGCTAAACAAATGCTACAACTCTTTCTGTTACAACCTACAAATAACAAGCACACCTAGCCCATAATTGATTGTCTACTCCTATCCTTCGTTTGGCCTTGATCACTATACTTTCATTTTCTTCTGTTTGCGTGAAGGTGTTGGATATTTTAGTGTAATTTGAGATTGCGTATGACGTTCAAATAAGAGTGCACGCTTATTTGAATGTCATCGGGACTGACGGGGATCCAAGGGGGCAGTGCCCCTGGGAGCAAGGTCCAAGGGGCAGAGCCCCTGGCTGGGGTCGAGCTAAAGGTGTTTTTGTTCAAAATTGAAACTGCAAGCAGTTGTGAAAAACTGAAAATACGCTCCCAAATTTTTAGAGGAAAACCCTAGACGAATTTTGATTCGTAACTAATCCCCAAAATCTCACAATCAAAATCCCATACAGAAATCTAGAATCAAATCTGATTTTATCCGATCAAAGATTGGTAGCCACTCCAATTGTTTGATCTAAAAGTGATTACATGACTTCAGATTTATCCAAGCAAATTTCCATTTCCCAACAAAGATCAAACAATTTCAATGAAGATGACAAGCTGTGGTGAATCTTCGAAGGCTATGACGAACAAATTTGCGAAATTGGACAAGTTTGAAGGGCAAGACTTTCGTCGCTGGCAAAAGAAGATGCATTTTCTGTTGACGACTTTGAAAGTGGTGTACGTTCTGAGTACCCCGATGCCCAGGAAGTGGTGGATGAACCGCTAGAACAAACTAGGAAGCGTGGAAAGTGGTTGAATGCTGATTACATCTGTCGTGGGCATATTCTGAATGGTATGTGTGACTCTCTTTTCGATATTTATCAAAATGTTGAATCTGCAAAAGAACTGTGAGAATTACTAGAGGCCAAATACATGGCTGAATACACATCTAGTAAGAAATTCTTAGTTGTGATTTTATGAATTATAAAATGGTTGATGGTAGACCCATCATGGAACAATACAATGAATGTCTAAGAATTCTGGGTCAATTTGAACAACATGGTTTGAAGAAGGATGAAGCAATTTCTGTTCCATCTATCATTGATAAACTTCATCCTTCATGGAAAGATTTTAAATATACTTTAAGAACATAAGAAGGAGGAAATGAATCTGGTTGAACTTGGAAGTTATTTTCAAATTGAGGAGTCTTGTCGGGCCATGGAAAATATTAACAAAGATAAACACGTTGGTGGGTCTTCTGTTAACATGGTTGAAGAAAGTGGTCCTAGTTTTAAAAGTTCTAACAAGGGAAACAACAAAAGGAAGTTTCAAAGTGGGCCTAACAAGAAGAACAAGGCTATGAAGTATGCAAAACAGACCAAGGATCAAGGTTGTTGGAAGTGTGGTAAACCGGGACACTTCAAGAGAGATTGTCGTGTTGGTAAAGCCAAGAATGAAGCTAGTACTAGTGGATCCTCGAAGGATCCAAAGCAACAAGGTCAGAAATTAAACTTTAATTATAATTCGGATGTGAATTATGTGTCACTAATTTCTGAAGCATTTTATGTGCAGGATGATTCTGTTGCTTGGTGGTACGACTCGGGAGCAATAAGTCACGTATGTAAGGATCGAAGATGGTTCAAGGACCTTACATTAATTGAAGATAGATCTGTTTTAAAGATGGGAAATGTTGCAACCGAGCCAATCCACGGAATTGGAAGTGTAGTACTAGTATTTACTTCGGGGAAAACTATAAGTTTACGTAATGTATTGTATGTACCCGGCATTCGGAAAAACTTGTTATCTGGTATCGTATTAAATAATTGCGGGTACAAACAAGTGTTAGAATGTGACAAGTATATCTTGTCAAGAAATGATTCTTTTATCGGATTTGGTTATCTATGTAATGTATGATTATGTTAAATCTTTTTGGGTAAGTGATTGATTCTCATCTAGTGTAAATTCGTCAAAATCTGAATTATGGCATGCTACACTAGGACATGTACATTATAAACGACTTATGAAATGTCTAAAATGAGCTTAATTCTGGCTATTAATTTAACAAATGAAAATGTCATATCTGCAAGTTGAATAAAATAACTAGAAAACCATTCATGCAACATGTTACTAGAGAAAGTAAACTATTAGATTTGATACATAGTGATCTATGTGATTTTCATGGTACACCATCGTTAGGTAACAAGAAGTATGTTGTAACATTTATAGATGATGCTACTAGATTCTATTACGTTTACTTATTACATGCAAAAGATGAAGCTCTGGAAAAGTTTAAAATCTATAAACAAGAAGTGGAGCTTCATCGAAGTGAATTGATCAAAAACCTACATACGGATAGAGGTGGTGAGTATTTTGATCCGGAATATTTCCAATCAACTGGAATAATACCACAGCTCCTTACACACCGGAACAAAATGGTGTGGCGGAAAGGAAGAATAGGACGCTAAAAGAGATGGTTAATACCATGATGTCCCATTCGGGTTTAAATAATGGGTTTTGGGGAGAGGCTAAGAGATGGTTAATACCATGATGTCCCATTCGGGTTTAAATAATGGGTTTTGGGGAGAGGCTATGTTGACATTCTGTTATTTGTTAAACCGGGTTCCTAATAAAATGAACAAAACAACCCCTTTTGAGCTTTGGTATAAAAAGTCACCCGAGTTGCAAAAACTAAGAGTTTAGGGTTGTAGAGCCGTGGTTAGGCTCAATGATCCTAAGATAAGAAACTTAGGGGAAAGAGTATAGAATGCATTTTCATTGGATATGCTGAGCACTCATTTGCTCACAGGTTCTGTGTAATATAATCAAATGACCACGTTTCAGTACATACGGTTATTGAGGCAAGAAGTGGAAATGTAGAATATGATGAAGAAAGATTCACATCTATACCTAGGCCAAAGGATATGAATCCTTCTCTTAAGATTTCTAGTGAAAAAGAAATCATGCCTTCAACTAGCACTGAACCAAGAAGGAGTTCAAGAGAAAGAAAGGCCAAGTCTTATGGTGACGATTTTCAACTCTACTTAGTTGAGGGATCTAGGATTGATATTGATTTCAATATCAATATTGCTTCCATGCTGATGAGGATCCAAAGACGTATAGTGAAGCAATGGCTTCACAGGATGTTTTATTTTGGAAAGAAGCCATCCAAGATGAAATGGATTCTATTTTGCAAAATAACACTTGGAAATTGGTGGATTTACCTCCTGGTTGTAAACCATTGGGAAGTAAATGGATCTTCAAGAGGAAGATGAAGGTGGATGGTACTATAAGTTCAAAGCCAGATTAGTAATCCAAGGGTTTAGACAAAAGGAGGGTATTGACTTCTTTGACACATATGCTCCTGTAGCAAGGATGTCCACCATTAGATTATTATTAGCACTTGCTGCTATACATAATCTTGTAATTCACCAAATGGATGTGAAAACTGCATTTCTAAATGGTGAATTAGATTAGGAGATTTACATGAAACAGCCAGAAGGGTTTGTTATGCCTGGAAGTGAAAACAAGGTGTGCAAACTAATTAAATCTCTTTATGGTTTTAAGCAAGCACCCAAACATTGGCATCAAAAGTTTGATGAGATTGTATTATCTAATGGTTTTGCTTTAAACCAAGCAGATAAATGTGTTTATAGCAAGTTTGATGCTTCTGGAAACAGAGTCTTGATCTGTTTGTATGTAGATGATATGTTGATTTTTGGCACTAACCAAGATCAAGTTAATAGAACAAAAGAATTTTTATCATCTATGTTTGCTATGAAAGATATGGGGGAGGCTGAGGTGATTTTAGGTATTAAAATCAAACGTGAGAACATGTGCATTTCAATCTCTCAATCACACTATATTGAGAAGATCTTGAACAAGTTCAATTTCAAGGATTGTTCTCCCGCAAGTAATCCTGTTGATCCTAGTCTGAAGCTATTACCTAATAAAGGCATTGCAGTATCTCCACTTGAGTACTCAAGAGCGATTGGATCACTTATGTACGCTATGATCTACACCAGACCAGATATAGCGTATGCTGTTGGAAAACTTAGTAGGTTTACTAGCAATCCTAGTACTCATCACTGGCAAGCGCTAGGTCGAGTATTCAAATACTTGAAAGGAACCATGGATTATTGTCTAACTTACATTGGATTTCCTTCAGTGATTGAAGGATATTCAGATGCAAGTTGGATAAACAATAAGGAAGATCATTCTTCCACAAGTGGTTTGGCATTCCTACTTGGGGGATGTAACATTTGTATAAATCGGGTCTCCAAAACCCGCTCCGTTTTGTAATCAAATATCAAGTTACGAAATTTCATTAAGTATTTATGAGTATTTTGAGTTTAAACGTTACATAATTAATATATAAGCTAAACTATAAAAGTTATATTTGATAAAAAGTTAAAATAAAATAAATAAAAAATGTTTGGAGCTGACCGGACTCGAACCCGGGTCAACTGCACCAATGACTTATCTTTCCGTCTCCAAACCACTCCGCCACCAATTGTTTTCTGTTAGTATTATGAAAACAATTGAATTTTATACGCAAACTCGGATGAACGGTTACTGGTATTTGAATAACGGAAATCGGTAAGCCAAATCGCCAAATCAGTTTTCGTTCGTTTAATTAACTTATAACCGACGCATATCGGTTTCTAATTAAAGTTTAGATTTAATGAACTTCAAGTGTTGAGTTTTGAAACCGAAAGACATTCAAGTTTCAAATAATTCCGTCTCCAATCATTTATACGATTCAGAACTGTCTCAAATACACTCAAATCCATTTTCGTCGCGTTTTCAAGTCATTTGAGCACAAGAAAACTGTCGCCGGAATTTTCTGCAATTCTCGCCGGAAAACCGTATTCAACATAAACCAGTAAGAATTTCTTCTCTTGCTGTTTCAATCTATTGCTGGGACACTACTAACATTATTCCGTCACTCAAAGTCAGTCACAGAAGATTTTGCTGGATTTCTGGTTTCGCCGGAGAAATTCTGGAATTTGCCGGAACCACGCTAGCTGACGGTAAACACATTCAATCGTGCTAATAACCCATGTACTCTGGTTCAATTTCAAATCTAACTCTTAAATTCTATTGATTAACCCTCTCAGCCGAAGTTTCAAAAACAGAGTTGCCTGTTCTCGCCGGACTTCCTGAAGAAGACGACCTGTCCGGTATTCCTTTCCCCCAAACTGTTCGGTTTGTTCATTCAAACTAGTAATCATGTTATTTAAGTAGTAGAACCCTGAACCAGTGATCTGTGTAAAACCGGTAATTATAGTGAAGAAGACGAGCATAACAACGGGTTAAGAATAAATAAAATTCGGATAGTTAACGGGTTAGACACACAGTCCAGCGGTGGACTGTGTGCAAAGTTTATATACGAGTCCCGAGTTCGATCCTTGCTTCACACACGCTGCGTAATAACATTCCTTTTTATTCATAAAACTAACCGGGTTAGATTGAGTAGTTGTTAAGTATAATATAATTCAAGAATATACCCGGGTTAGACACACAGTCCAGCGGTGGACTGTGTGCAACACAAACTGCACGTCACGCGATCGAGTCTCGACACCAACACCGGTTCAATGAGAATAAAACGTTTTGTAAAATAAAGGAATTTTCGGTAAATTCGAATAAGTGTATTAATATAATTAAAACTAGATTTCTAACGGGTTAGTCACGTAGCTCAGTTGGTAGAGCTACGTGCGCGTGAACGGAAGGTCACAGGTTCGAATCCCGCTCGGCGCAAGAATTACCGCTGACCGAACCGGTCAACGGTCAACGGTCAACGGTCAAACAGTAAAAAAAAATATTATTTTTTTTAAATAATTATTTGTTTTATTTAAATTAAAAATCAATTAAAAATACTTAAAAATAACATTTTTAAGGATGGAAAATAGCCATAAACTCACAAAAAATATATCCAAAAATTCCATTAAAAATCTTTAATAAAATCCATCCATTTAATATATTTTTCCTATTATTATTTAGGTCAGTGATTCCTCGTTAACTCGTTTCATCTAAATCGTGCGCATCTCACCAATTCAAATCCAACGCACCCAATGTGAGTGAACCCTTCAAATTCCCCGTTTTAATCACATTTTTGGGGTGTATCATGTGTCTTATTCATTTACTTATTATAACTAAGTTATTGTGCATATATCATATCATGACATGTGTGTTAGTTGTTGCTGTTCAGTAGTTAGAATTGTTTGCAAGTTATTATTTCAGTACATGCAATTGCTGAGGCCGTAGCTCCCCATCCCTCGAGGTTGAGTTTGATCCCCATTTTATTATGCGGTTGATCAGGGCGTGCCCGCACGATCGGCTCCGTTTGATTGAGCCTTGATCGGTTATTTACATTTCAAGTTCATGCAATACGCTCGGCTCCGTTTGATTGAGCCTTGAGTGCACAGTTCAATTTACATTTCAAGTTCATGCAATATGCTCGGCTCCGTTTGATTGAGCCTTGAGCACACAGTTCAATTTACATTTTCAGTTCATGCAATACGATCGGCTCCGTTTGATTGAGCCTTGATCTCACAGTTCATTTATGTTAATTATCATATGATGTTGGTATGATCATGTATGTTATCAATTGTTAATGTATGTTATAATTGTAACCGATGTTGCCATTGCTTGATTTCATACATATGCTCTTTTATGATTATGCACAATATTTTATTGATAAACTAACCAGAAAATCATTATTAAATGTTTATCTATAAGGTTCACTCGCCAACTTATGTTGACCCAAAAACCTCCCATTTTTACACATGATACAGGTGAACCAGCAGCAGCTAGGAACACGTAGGGCCTGGATTAGAAGAAATAAAACGATTTAGTGTTTAGATTATTATGTTTGGTTATTTTCCTTTGTAATGAATGAACATGTTTGAAGGTTTGAGAAATGTAACTTTGACTTCATTTAATTATGAAACATAATAGTAAATGTCATGTGCTTTGGTGATAACCCAATTATGCCCCGACTCTTATTTCCGCTGCGGGTCGGGGTGTGACAGATTGGTATCAGAGCCATGACTATAGGGATATAGGATAGGTTATTAGACCCTTAGAGCCTATACTATAGTCGATTAGAAACTTATAGGAATTTTGTGTGTTATATGCCAAATTTCATGATGTTTATATGTTTATGTTAAAATGTTACATTTGATATTGTTCAAGCATGTTCATAAGTATGTATTATCAAATAATGCCCATCATGAAATCGTATGATCATAACATATCACATCCATGCAAGCACACACCACATCATGATTGATTTTACAACGATTTTCGTGTTTTCAAATCTCATCAAAGTGAGTTCTCATGACGGGCATGTAGTAACTGGAAGGGTACTAGTACCGGTAGTCGGAACGTCCTGTCTAGGCTGGCATTCGTATAAATCCAAAATAAAGGACCAGTTTGCCTACCTGGGGACCAACGATGAGAGTACGAAATACCTATTAGGCCAAAGCATGCTATACCAAACGTCGTGAGAGCTAATCCCACTTTGAGTTGTCATTGTGTCTACACCTGGACACGTTCCGACCAAACATCTCATGAACATATTTTGTGGTTAGCATTCGGGGGATGCGAGTGTTAAATTGCCAAATACTAATGTGAATCCTACCAAACCAATAGCCATGGGGGCCCACATGACTATATAGGTGAAGGTATGGGGGACATTTGAGGCCCAACATGAGCGAACCCAAGACATCCTTCGGATGTAGTTGCATTATTGATATTTATGTTATTTTCATTTTTTTTAAAGACACATGACACCTAAAATATACCATAAACTCACAATCTTCTCATTTTATGATCCTGTAGATGTCGTATAGATCGCATCGAAGGAGTAGGAAATCGGAAAAGTCTCAGGAACGATTGGCCACTCATATCGCCAACCAAATGGCCACGATATTACCTGACATCGTAGTACAAGTACAACAAGCTCTTGCTGCAAATCCTACTAACCCTCCTCAACAACAGGACCAGATCATCAACGACCCTCCTACCGGCAAATGCACCTACAAACATTTTAAGTCTTGCGATCCCCCAAAATTCGAAGGGACTGAGGGAGTCACTGCTCTCCAGCGTTGGTTCGAGGAGATGGAAAACGTTTTCTTAAACTGCGATTGTCCTGAGGATCGCAAAGTTCGTTATGCCACCGGGAGACTACTTGGGGTAGCTCTCACTTGGTGGAATACTGAGAAGGGAAAGAGGGGAATGGAAGATGCGATGTCCTTAACTTGGGAGGAGTTAAGGGAAATCATGACTAGGCGATTCTGTCCTAGGAGTGAGATTAAGAAATTGGAAGATGAATTTCATGCCCTGAAACAAAAAGATGGTGATCACTCTACTTACAACAAACGGTTCTTGGAGTTGAACCAGATGGTACCAAACTTATTCACTCCAACCTACCGTCTGATCGAACATTACATTCGAGGACTTCCCTCGAAAATCCAGGATTCGGTCCTCAGCGTTTCACCAGTAACACTCGAAGCTGCCATGGTGTTGGCAACAGAACTGACCGAAAACCGAATTCGCAATGGGAAGTTCAAGGAGGAAAAGAAGAAAACCCCTGCTGAGGGACAAACCTCAAACCACCACACTCCTTCCTCCAAATTTGCTAACAAGAGGAAGCGTAACAACAGGAACTTTGCAGTCACCCACACCAACACCCCTGTTCCTGCTGCACCCATCACTCAAGCCACTCCTCCACCCGCGCCATACAAAAGACCATACACAGGACCACTACCAAAATGTAACCGTTGTCAGTATCACCACTTCCCTGACTATCCTTGCCAGTACTGTACCAGCTGCGGTCGCGCTGGACACCTTGTACAACAATGCCGCGCACCTCAACGAACAAATCGCCACCAACCTATAACCCAAACCCACCAACAATTTATGGGTCAAGCCCAACAACAACAACCATTTCCACCCACTCAACATTTAGCCCAAACATACTATCAACCCAACTACCCTATGGGCCAACCAATGCGGGCATGTTTCAATTGTGGAGATCCAAGTCATTTCAGGAACTCATGTCCAAGGCTGGTCAATATTATTCATGCTCAGGCCCAAGCCAACCCTGTGAACCAAGCAAACCAAGCTCCTCCACCTGCTAGAGGAAGGGCTTTCAATATTAACGCAAACCAGGCCAGAGCTGACGGCAATGTGGTCAACGGTACGTTTCTTATAAATGGTAGATATGCCTCTATGTTATTTGATACTGGTGCGGATAGAAGTTTGTGTCATTAGAGTTTGAACCTATCTTAAGTAAAAATCGAGATAAGCTCGTGGAATCCATAACAGTGGAAGTTGCAGATGGAAAACCAGTTTCGTTAGATTCTATTTTACGCAACTGTACGCTCACCCTAAACGATCACGATTTCTCAGTCGATCTTATTCCTATGAAGCTGGGAAGTTTCGACATCATAGTCGGAATGGATTGGCTTAGTCAGCATAATGCGGAAGTTGTATGTCGTGAGAAATTTATTCGTATTCCTCTTTCAAACGGTCAGACTCTTCGAATTATTGGAGAAACCTCGGCGAAAGGACTCAACTTAATGTCTTGCCTTCAAGCTCAGAAATACCTTCGCAAGAATTATGTCGCGTTTTTAGCCCATATTATCAAGAAGGGGACCGCAGAAAAGAAACTTGAAGATATTCCTGTTGTAAAAGATTTTCCACAAGTTTTTCCTGACGACATTTCAGGACTTCCTCCAATCAGAGATGTCGAGTTTCGTATCGATCTTATACCTGGTGCTACACCAGTGGCAAAATCTCCATATAGGTTAGCCCCCTCTGAAATGCAAGAGCTAGCCAGTCAATTGCAAGAGTTGACTGACAAGGGATTTATACGCCCCAGCTCATCGCCTTGGGGTGCACCTGTACTTTTCGTAAAGAAGAAGGATGGATCTTTTCGCATGTGCATCGATTACAGAGAGCTCAACAAGTTAACTATCAAAAATCGATATCCTTTACCTCGTATAGATGACCTTCTTGACCAGCTACAAGGTGCCAGTTGCTTTTCGAAAATCGACCTTCGATCGGGCTATCATCAGCTTAGGGTGCATGAAGAAGACGTCCCTAAAACTGCTTTTCGAACTCGTTATGGTCACTATGAATTCATGGTTATGCCGTTTGGATTAACCAACGCACCAGCTGTTTTCATGGACCTAATGAATAGAGTCTGCAAACCTTACCTTGATCGATTTGTTATTGTGTTCATTGACGATATTCTTATCTATTCAAAATCTAAAGCTGATCATGAGCGTCATCTGCGACTTGTTCTTGCACTTCTAGAAAAGGAACAGCTTTATGCCAAGTTCTCTAAATGTGAATTCTGGTTAAAAGAGGTGCAATTTCTTGGGCATGTAGTCAATGACAAAGGAATACATGTGGACCCATCAAAGATCAAAGCAGTTCAAGAATGGCAAGCTCCACGTACGCCAACTGAAGTAAGGTCTTTTCTTGGACTTGCTGGTTACTATCGTCGATTCATTTCAAACTTCTCTCGCATTGCGGTGCCACTCACGGCTTTAACCCATAAAGGGAAACCATTTGTATGGGGGCCCAAGCAAGAAGAAGCTTTTCAAACCCTCAAGCAAAGACTTTGTGATGCACCAATCCTCACTCTTCCTGAAGGTTGTGATGATTTTGTAGTCTATTGCGACGCGTCAGGGCAAGGATTGGGATGCGTTCTCATGCAAAGAGGAAAAGTCATAGCTTATGCCTCAAGGCAACTCAAGACTCACGAAAAGAACTACACCACTCATGACCTTGAACTTGGAGCCGTTGTATTCGCTCTTAAGATATGGAGACATTATCTTTATGGCACGAAGTGTGAAATATACACTGACCATAAGAGTCTTCAACACATCTTCAATCAGAAAGAGTTAAATATGAGGCAACGGAGATGGGTCGAACTTCTAAATGATTACGACTGTGAAATCAAATACCACCCTGGTAAAGCAAATGTGGTGGCTGATGCACTTAGTCGAAAGGGGTATGCGAACTCCATTCATATTCTATGTTCGCAAATTATAACCAATATTAAGGATCAAATTCGAGAAGCTCAACACGTTTCAATAACAGAGGAAGATGTACAAAAGGAGATGTCCTGTGGAGCCGAGCTAAAGCTGGAAACTAAATCTGATGGTATTTTGTATTACCTAGATCGTATATGGATTCCTAACCATATCAATCTTCGTGAAACACACATGCATGAAGCCCATAAGTCGCGATATTCTATACACCCAGGAGCCGATAAGATGTATCAAGACCTACGGTACACCTATTGGTGGCCTGGAATGAAGAAAGATATTGCCGTTTTTGTCTCCAAGTGTCTCACTTGTTCTAAAGTAAAGGCTGAACACCAAAGACCCTCAGGACTTCTGGTCCAACCAGAAATACCTGTCTGGAAGTGGGAAAATATAACCATGGATTTCATTACCGGGTTACCTCGCACTTCTAGTGGGTATGACACTATATGGGTGATTATAGACCGACTCACAAAATCAGCTCACTTTATTCCTATTCGTGAAGATTTTAAGAACGAAAAGCTTGCTCGTATTTATATCAGCGAAATCGTCAGCCGTCATGGAGTTCCATTAAGTATTATTTCTGATCGTGATGGTCGTTTCACCTCACGGACATGGCAGGCAGTACAATCCGCAATGGGCACTCGACTAGATCTCAGTACCGCCTATCATCCCCAAACTGATGGACAGTCTGAGCGCACCATTCAAACCCTTGAGGATATGCTTAGAGCATGTGTCATAGACTTCAAGGGAAATTGGGACGCCCACCTACCGTTAGTCGAATTTTCGTACAACAACAGTTATCATTCTAGTATCGGCATGGCACCTTTTGAAGCTTTATATGGTCGAAAGTGTCGATCTCCTGTTTGTTGGCACGAAATTGGGGAAGCTCAAATTACTGGTCCGGAATTGATCCAAGAAACAACAGATAAAATTCATCAAATCAGAAACAATCTTCTAGCGGCTCAAAGTCGTCAAAAGAGTTACGCAGATAAACGACGGAAGCCCTTGGAGTTTAGCGTTGGTGATCATGTGCTTTTAAAAGTGTCACCATGGAAGGGAGTAGTTCGTTTTGGGCAAAAGGGAAAGCTAGCACCACGTTACGTAGGACCTTTCAAAATACTCGAAAGAGTAGGTCCTGTAGCTTACAAGCTTGACCTACCGGAAGAACTCGACAGAATTCATCCCACTTTCCACGTGTCGAACTTGAAGAAGTGCCTCGCTGATGAGAATCTTCATATTCCACTAGAGGATATTCAGATTGATGAATCCATGCATTTTATTGAAAGGCCAGTAGAGATTATGGACTATGGAGAAAAGCGTCTACGTCGAAGTCGCATTCCTATTGTTAGGGTACGCTGGGAGTCGAAACGGGGACCTGAGTTTACTTGGGAACGTGAAGACTCAATGCGTGAAAAATACCCTCATCTTTTCCCTACTACATCAACTGTTTGAATTTCGGGACGAAATTCCTAAAAGTAGGGGATACTGTAACATTTGTATAAATCGGGTCTCCAAAACCCGCTCCGTTTTGTAATCAAATATCAAGTTACGAAATTTCATTAAGTATTTATGAGTATTTTGAGTTTAAACGTTACATAATTAATATATAAGCTAAACTATAAAAGTTATATTTGATAAAAAGTTAAAATAAAATAAATAAAAAATGTTTGGAGCTGACCGGACTCGAACCCGGGTCAACTGCACCAATGACTTATCTTTCCGTCTCCAAACCACTCCGCCACCAATTGTTTTCTGTTAGTATTATGAAAACAATTGAATTTTATACGCAAACTCGGATGAACGGTTACTGGTATTTGAATAACGGAAATCGGTAAGCCAAATCGCCAAATCAGTTTTCGTTCGTTTAATTAACTTATAACCGACGCATATCGGTTTCTAATTAAAGTTTAGATTTAATGAACTTCAAGTGTTGAGTTTTGAAACCGAAAGACATTCAAGTTTCAAATAATTCCGTCTCCAATCATTTATACGATTCAGAACTGTCTCAAATACACTCAAATCCATTTTCGTCGCGTTTTCAAGTCATTTGAGCACAAGAAAACTGTCGCCGGAATTTTCTGCAATTCTCGCCGGAAAACCGTATTCAACATAAACCAGTAAGAATTTCTTCTCTTGCTGTTTCAATCTATTGCTGGGACACTACTAACATTATTCCGTCACTCAAAGTCAGTCACAGAAGATTTTGCTGGATTTCTGGTTTCGCCGGAGAAATTCTGGAATTTGCCGGAACCACGCTAGCTGACGGTAAACACATTCAATCGTGCTAATAACCCATGTACTCTGGTTCAATTTCAAATCTAACTCTTAAATTCTATTGATTAACCCTCTCAGCCGAAGTTTCAAAAACAGAGTTGCCTGTTCTCGCCGGACTTCCTGAAGAAGACGACCTGTCCGGTATTCCTTTCCCCCAAACTGTTCGGTTTGTTCATTCAAACTAGTAATCATGTTATTTAAGTAGTAGAACCCTGAACCAGTGATCTGTGTAAAACCGGTAATTATAGTGAAGAAGACGAGCATAACAACGGGTTAAGAATAAATAAAATTCGGATAGTTAACGGGTTAGACACACAGTCCAGCGGTGGACTGTGTGCAAAGTTTATATACGAGTCCCGAGTTCGATCCTTGCTTCACACACGCTGCGTAATAACATTCCTTTTTATTCATAAAACTAACCGGGTTAGATTGAGTAGTTGTTAAGTATAATATAATTCAAGAATATACCCGGGTTAGACACACAGTCCAGCGGTGGACTGTGTGCAACACAAACTGCACGTCACGCGATCGAGTCTCGACACCAACACCGGTTCAATGAGAATAAAACGTTTTGTAAAATAAAGGAATTTTCGGTAAATTCGAATAAGTGTATTAATATAATTAAAACTAGATTTCTAACGGGTTAGTCACGTAGCTCAGTTGGTAGAGCTACGTGCGCGTGAACGGAAGGTCACAGGTTCGAATCCCGCTCGGCGCAAGAATTACCGCTGACCGAACCGGTCAACGGTCAACGGTCAACGGTCAAACAGTAAAAAAAAATATTATTTTTTTTAAATAATTATTTGTTTTATTTAAATTAAAAATCAATTAAAAATACTTAAAAATAACATTTTTAAGGATGGAAAATAGCCATAAACTCACAAAAAATATATCCAAAAATTCCATTAAAAATCTTTAATAAAATCCATCCATTTAATATATTTTTCCTATTATTATTTAGGTCAGTGATTCCTCGTTAACTCGTTTCATCTAAATCGTGCGCATCTCACCAATTCAAATCCAACGCACCCAATGTGAGTGAACCCTTCAAATTCCCCGTTTTAATCACATTTTTTGGGTGTATCATGTGTCTTATTCATTTACTTATTATAACTAAGTTATTGTGCATATATCATATCATGACATGTGTGTTAGTTGTTGCTGTTCAGTAGTTAGAATTGTTTGCAAGTTATTATTTCAGTACATGCAATTGCTGAGGCCGTAGCTCCCATCCCTCGAGGTTGAGTTTGATCCCCATTTTATTATGCGGTTGATCAGGGCGTGCCCGCACGATCGGCTCCGTTTGATTGAGCCTTGATCGGTTATTTACATTTCAAGTTCATGCAATACGCTCGGCTCCGTTTGATTGAGCCTTGAGTGCACAGTTCAATTTACATTTCAAGTTCATGCAATATGCTCGGCTCCGTTTGATTGAGCCTTGAGCACACAGTTCAATTTACATTTTCAGTTCATGCAATACGATCGGCTCCGTTTGATTGAGCCTTGATCTCACAGTTCATTTATGTTAATTATCATATGATGTTGGTATGATCATGTATGTTATCAATTGTTAATGTATGTTATAATTGTAACCGATGTTGCCATTGCTTGATTTCATACATATGCTCTTTTATGATTATGCACAATATTTTATTGATAAACTAACCAGAAAATCATTATTAAATGTTTATCTATAAGGTTCACTCGCCAACTTATGTTGACCCAAAAACCTCCCATTTTTACACATGATACAGGTGAACCAGCAGCAGCTAGGAACACGTAGGGCCTGGATTAGAAGAAATAAAACGATTTAGTGTTTGGATTATTATGTTTGGTTATTTTCCTTTGTAATGAATGAACATGTTTGAAGGTTTGAGAAATGTAACTTTGACTTCATTTAATTATGAAACATAATAGTAAATGTCATGTGCTTTGGTGATAACCCAATTATGCCCCGACTCTTATTTCCGCTGCGGGTCGGGGTGTGACAGGGGAGGTGCCATTTCTTGGGCTTCAAAGAAACAGACTTGCATAACTGATTCAACAATGGAGTCTGAGTTTGTAGCGTTAGCTGCAGCTGGCAAAGAAGCTGAGTGGCTAAGAAACGTGATTTATGAGATTCCATTGTGGCCAAAACCAATGGCTCCCATTTCTATAAGGTGTGATAGTGAAGCTACACTGGCTAAGGCGCATAGTCAAATGTATAATGGCAAGTCAAGACACTTAGGTGTGAGACATAACATGGTTCATGAGCTCATCATGCATGGTGCGATTTCGGTTGAGTATGTGAGAACTCAACATAACTTTGCTGATCACTTAACCAAAGGGTTAACTAGAGATCTCGTGAAAGGATCAGCTGTGGGATTAGGGTTAAAGTCCATCTGAAAACTCTCATGTTAAGATACCCAATTCCCACCTAATATGACGTTAGGTGCAGAATTCAATGTGGAAAGCTTAACATCTAGAGTTTGGAACACAACATTAAAATTATCCCAAAGGTATGTGTTTAGATCTGCAAGTTAAGTAAGGTTGAGGTATGTCTTCTTAATAGATCTTTTGAAAATTGCATTTGCAGGTGCAAAAGTAAAAGAGCTACCTATATGAGCATGAAGTTTAGCTGCTTCAAGAAGCTTGGACTTGGCTTTGATATGCTTATGAAGGATAGGGACATAGGCTAGTAAAAGATAGTGTCAAGTTAGATCTATGTATGTAAACTAATGTGTATATTATCTTCATGTATTCAGTATGGATATTAAGGGTTCAATCCTTAGAGACACCCTTAAATTCGAATATTTGGAATGTGTAATATACTAATATAAAATTCAATCGTCACGACATTTCATTTATGCATTAGTTTGTTTGATTGCTGTGAACAAGTTAGGTAATCCTTGATTACACTAAAATGGGGGAGGTATGTTGGATATTTTAGTGTAATTTGAGATTGTGTGTGACGTTCAAATAAGAGTGCACGCTTATTTGAATGTCATCGGGACTAACGGGGGATCCAAGGGGGCAGCACCCCTCGGAGCAGGGTCCAAGGGGCGGCAGCCCCCGGCGGGGTCCAAGGGGCAGAGCCCCTGGCTGGGGTCGAGCCAAAGGTGTTTTTGTTCAAAATTGAAACTGCAAGCAGTTGTGAAAAACTGAAAATACGCTCCCAAATTTTTAGAGGAAAACCCTGGATGAATTTTGATTCGTAACTAATCCCCAAAATCTCACAATCAAAATCCCATACAGAAATCTAGAATCAAATCTGATTTTATCCGATCAAAGATTGGTAGCCACTTCAATTGTTTGATCTGAAAGTGATTAAACGACTTCAGATTTATCCAAGCAAATTTCCATTGCCCAACAAAGGCCAACTTGTCAATGATACCAACAAATGATTAAGTGGGGGTGGACTTCGATTTATTGCTTCAATGTGCTTGACTGATAAGATAAGAAAAGAAAGACTAAACCTTAAGTAAGATGATAAAGAAGACACTTCATCTTGTCCCCTCAAATGCACGTAACACATACCCACTATTAACATAGTGGACTGTGTGTGCATACATTGTCCTCCCACTAATTCAAAGAAATACATTTTCTATATCTTCAGAAAAAATGTTTTTTTAATCACTACTGATGATGAGAGTAATACCAACTTACAGAATTATAGAAATTAATAATATTAATTTATACATATAAGAAATATCATAATGATGAACTAACGTAAGATACTACTATACGACAATTATGTAGGAATTAATAGCCAATTTCATTTTCCATTTTTTAACCATGATTGGCGGTTATTATGGACTATTGATTTTGAAATAGAAAGTGTCTTATTGTGAGCAAAGTCTTGAAAAGAAATCATAAAAATTAGGAAGCATGCAAACTCTCTAACTACCCCCTAAAAGCCTCTTCCTTACGCATTTCGTCACTTGTCGAATAACGCCTCATAAAGGGCTTTATGACTACACATGGCCTTATATCTTTTTCTTCAAGATCGTGAGTTTGTATTAATATTTTAAAATTAAAGACAGGTCACAGTATATATACACACATACATACATTGCATATTCCATAAACAAAAAAAAATAGGTAAAGATCCTTCAAATTACATGGTTGGTTCCAAGTATATATGTGTACTGCATATTAAAAAAGAAAATGTAAAGACTCGGTTGCAAGTTGCAAACCGTGAACCGAACTGTTAAACTGATTTTTCAACCCACATAACAAACGATAATTTATGAAAGTATAATATATTTTCATATTAATAATATATATAGTTTTTTCTCTTTTACGGTTTAATTGGCTAATGCAACAAGTATACAATGTTTCACTTATCTGAAAAAAGGAAATAATAACAAAAGAACAAAAAATGATACTAAAGCTTATCTTGGATGTAAAGACACAATGCTAGCATTACTAATAGCCATACAAACTTCTCTTTGCGTAGAGACTTTGCTGTAAACCATATAGTCAACGATTTAATTCAATCCAATTATGCATGCATTCAAATTTCAAATGTTTAAAAAACACATCGGTATTCATTAACCACAGAGTAAATAAGTCAAACTAAATTTTAATAATCCAAGTTACCCATCTGTATTCATTAACCATAACGTATATAAGTCAAACTAAATTTTAATAAGATGTTATTATTTGGACACCCAAACTTTTTAAATTGACACCCTGTTATACGACTCGTATAAAATAATTACAATTCTCAAAGTCAAATAAAGCCTGCTACAATTGTCACATGTAAATCCTGTACGAGTCGTATAGAGCCATTAAGTACAAGGTAGTCTGATGTCTTTTAATAATGACAGAACGTGATGGATGTAATCATACGTCAGCCCTATAAGACTCGTATAGAGCTATACGAGTCATATAGAGGTCTGATGAATGATTGATTTTTGCATTCTTTCTCCCTTTTAAACGATGAAGGAAGCTCAACAAGTTCATTCTTCTTTCTTTCTTTCGACAAACAATTCAAAACATTTGATATTTTGATGTGACCTCAATTACGTTTTTGGCAAATCGTTAGGCAACACGAGCACGGTCTATTCCGAAGAGTAGTCTGGTATACTGTTTATTAACTTGTTGTT
Source organism: Scalesia atractyloides (assembly GCA_947069175.1). Taxonomy (NCBI): domain Eukaryota; kingdom Viridiplantae; phylum Streptophyta; class Magnoliopsida; order Asterales; family Asteraceae; genus Scalesia; species Scalesia atractyloides. The sequence continues at coordinate 85,614,231 of CAMTDV010000018.1, forward strand.
TATGAAATACTTACAACACCGTCGTAGAGGGGTCTCTCTTCCCCGATTCTTACGAGGGGAGAGTAAATGATGATGATCACACAGAGGAGGTCGTGTCCACTTTCGTTCACATCCCAAGACACCATTGTTGTCAGATCTGAACGAGGTAAGAATTTATTCACTTATTTGAATTAGCGTTAGATTTACCATCATCTTTTACCCATTGACGTTTTTTTTTCAGTTTGATGTGCCTGGCGATGAATACAACTCAAGTCGACCATCCGATCAAACAAGACCTCTCACCACCGCCACCGCAGCAGCAAGGGGTGCCTTGGTACCAGTGGCGGACCCAAGATTTTTCCAATGGGGTCCTTTTTTCGGTGTTCAAATTTTTCATAACTAAACGTTAAATTTTTTCGGGTCGGTCCTCGTTCGAGTTGGGTTAGAGTGAGTATTGAATAAGATTTAAAAAAAAAACAGAAAAAAGTGGGTAAACAAGGATAGAACCCATGACCTCTTGTTGGTAAAGAGGAGGGGTTTCCTTTTCTTTCTATGGTGTCTACCTAATTGTATTTATGGGGTCCTTATAAATTTAGTATACCGAATCTACGATTTTTTTTAAAAACATAAGGGTCCGTGGACCCCGACCCATTCAATGTGGGTCCGCCCATGCTCGGTACCCCCAACACGTTTATTACGACGAGTTGCCTCCAGCTATTACGGCGATATTACAGTGGATGGAGAAACCGGTTATTGTAACAACCCTCAAAAATATTCCCAACGACAACCCGTAATCGAAACCAGAAATGCGCACGATGAAACTGGGATACTCGATCAGAAAACTTAGCGGATAAGAAAACTGGACGGTTAACGCACCAGAGTACACTTGTTAGATTCACAATTAAAAACCGAACCATTTGGGATCAAGACCAGAGCATACGCGACAAGAACCGGCACGAAAATCTAGAAAAACACGCGATTGGACAGAAAAGGCGACACGTGTCACACCCATGCGCCACATGTCAGACCTACGTGGACACGTGGCAGACCTATGCCAGGTCGACCGCTCCCGCGCCACGCGCCAGAAACCATGTCATCCCGCGCGACGCGAGGGAGATGCCCAGTTGGGCTATATAACCAGCAGCGTGGGACAGAAGCTGTTGCACCAGTTCGATCGAATTTCTCCCATCAGAACTCTCTCTATCTCCGTTTCTCTGAACAAACACCCCCTAATCCCCTAAACCTGCGAAACGTTGCCCGCTGTAAGTATATTCACCCCCGATCACTAATGTGTTACCCTGCCCGATTGATTTAGGGCCCACCAACGCATGTCAAGACTCTGCCCGACTAAGCTCGTTGGGGTTCTGTCTCATGTTGTATGGGCATCCTACCCGATTGATTTAGGACCCACCGATGCATGTCAAGACTCTGCCTGACTAAGATTCGTTGGGGTTCTGTCTTGTGGCTAAAGTGATTTGGGTTATTTTACTAAAATGTGTTCATTATATGTTTTAATAGAACCTCAAGAAAATAATCAGGAACTTGTCACCAAAAAGCCTGTAGAAATACCTAAATTTACAATGTGAGTCATTCTCCTTTTCTCAAATCCTTTGAAAACCCTAAATGTTTTTAGTTATATTACAGAAATTAAGTCTTTGTACTCTTACTGGAGAACTATCGTCAGTATGTTGGGTTTTGTATACAATACTTGATAATCTTCACTATTGGCCAATGGGTTAGCCAATAAGTGATATGACCACAGTCACAGGAACTGCCACCGAGTGATAAATACTATTTAAGATAGTTTCTTTGCTATTGGAAAATGTGTTAGTCAATAGTAGTTTGGTAAGATAAACAAATGTAAAAACTCTTAATGTTGTAAATATAAGAATGTGTCATTTTGTACAAACTGAATGAACTCACTAGTATATCCTGTTGACAAAATGTTTTTAAACATGTTTCAGGTGATTTCACTAGATTGGATTAAGAGCTGGGATACAGCACCAAAAGGCTTAAAGGACAATGAAACTGAATGTTAAGAGTGTCACTTGTCACATTACTAGTAAGAATTATTATCAGTCAATCACTTATAATTTGGATGGGAGAGGATCAAATAGGAAGTTTATATTCGCTAGGAAGGATATAAAGTAATCTTAGCCGTCCATATGGAAAAGTAGAAATATAAGTGGGAAGGGAATTTTAGTCAATCTCATTTTATTTATTATTTCAATTTCCCTTCTCTGTATCTTCAAAACCCAGATGTTCAAAACCCACAATCTTCAACATTTCATTCCTTTTCTCTCTGGAATTACTACATCACAGTGCAACTTTCTTCATGAGTGAATGGTTCGAACACTCAATCAACGTGTTCTTTGATTTCTTTGAAGAAAACCCAGTTTATGTTTCTATAATTTCTCTTTTTTTTTTCAATTTAATATGATGCGATGGAACATGAGATTTCTGTTAAAACAGGTACTCATCTTCTCAAATTTCTCAAACATTTTGTATTCAAAGTGAAGATATCTCAGATTCTACTCTTTCAATTGATGTATTCATGCGTTTGGGCAACAATTTCATTGAGAAATCAATAATAAAAAGTTGCCCACTAGGTGTTTAACAAAATGTCTCAAAGAAAAATTGCAAAACACTTTTCAGTTCATACTTGACGGGTAGTCTTGTGGACGACCCTTAAGTGTGTTAACATCATATACTTTCGTGCATTTAACCGAGTTTATTAGTTGAATTAGATAATTATGGAATGTTTGACTCTGTAGGTTTTACGGGCATAAAAAGGATGATTTATGATGATGGGATGGATGCTGGTACGTGCTAGAGTCGAACGGGAGTCGTAAAAGTGCATCGAGCAAACAAAGGAGAAAATTTCAGCAACTATCGTAGCTTACGCCGCCGCCGTAGCTTACGGTGGCTATTGGGAGTTTTTTCCCACCGTACTCCAAATTCGGATCACCGTAGGGTTTTTAGGTGACCACCGTAGGCTACGGTGGCACCGTAGCTTACAGTGGCGCCCAGAGTGAAAAGTGTAACTGCTCCATTTAAGTCCGTATTCAAGTGTCTTTTCACATCCAATCATGGTGGGACGTTGCAGAACAGTCTAGGAGGCGATTTTGGCTAGTTTGCTTGTGTTCTTGACAATTCTAAACATTCGGTTTGTGTTTTTGATGCATATGAGCATTGAATTTGATGTTATGATGATTCACCGAACCATGAGCGGCTAATTTCATCGTTGATCATCCTAGATGTAAGGTTTGCTATTGAAACACTATGTTTATGTCTGAATTTCTAGAATAATGACTTTTGCAATGTTTGTTTAAGTTATTATGGTGTTTGATTGTTTGTTTGTAAAGTGTTGATTGTTGTTTGATGTTAGTCTAAACCATACGTTCTTGGTGTCGTTGGCAATCGAGATATCATGGGAGGGATTAGGGTTGGATAATGGTCAATTGGTCATCGGGTAACAACCTCGCGTTTTCATAATCCGAGTACTTAGTTCCCTTTTATCACAACAAATAATTAAACACGAGCCATGTCTATGTGGTTCTTTCTAGTTGGACATGAACATTAGTGTGGATGGAAAAACCTGAAATCTAGGATGGTCGCTTTCTTTTAATCTATTTACAACTCTACCTTTGATCTGCCATTAGTTTAATTTACATTAGATAACTCAAAACCAATCAAACAAATCATTGAAATCACTTTTCTGCAATTTAGTTTAATTTAGTTTCTTATAAAAGCTGCTTAGATAACACATATTCCACAAACTCCCTGTTTTCGATACCCACTTACCGCTAGCTATTTAGTTGTAATTGGATTAAATTTGCGTGAGACTACGACATCACGTCAAATTTTGGCGCCGTTGCGGAGTGCGCAACGTGTGTTAATTTAGTAGCTTTTGTTTGTTATTTTTGTGTTTACGTTGGTTGTGTTTAGTGTGCCGGTACTTTTTACAGGTGTATGCATACTAGAGGCTCTCACAAGTCATCACCGCTAGCATTTGATCCCGAAATTGAGCGAACCTTACGACAAAACCGAGTTTTACTTCGAGAAAACAAAGTCATCATGGATTTACCAACTCCAACTACGGGTTAAACATCACCGTCTACACCTTCACCAAATCTTACTACAAATCCTACTTCCACATTGGAAGTACAATCAACTAACACCACATCACCCGCAATTTCTTAAACCGGCCCTGCCCTTAATTTTTCATCCTTTTTCCCATCGGTCGGTCAATCATCTTCCACCCAACAAATACCACCAAATCAATTCCAACCTAGTTCAACCATCGTCCATACTGCATCCACTTTGCAACCTTCACATCAAACGGGTTTTTATCAACCATCGTCTCAATACATAAAGTCTTCCGGTGTTGGAGGAGAAGGTTTTTATGATGGGTATGATGATGAGTTTAGAGGTTACGATGAAGAGGGGTATTATTATAGGGGAAAAGGAGGTAATTTGTGACCTCAAGGAGGTATGATGTACAAAGGGCAACAAGTTGAGCAAATTCAAGAAGTGGTTAGGCAACCAACGGGGGTACAACAGATTCGTCCGCATGGGCCACAATTTCAACGGCCTATGCCTTTGCAACAAGTGTGTCCTCAATATCAACAACCACAATTTCAACAACCCCCACAAGTTCAAAGACCGGTGCAACAACCGGCGGTGCAACAACCTCAATATCAACAACTATTTGCGCCCCAAATGGGTCGTCCAAGAGTACCATTAGGCGCTCCACAAAGATACCATAGAGAAGTGGTGAGGGGAATTGAAGCTCATTTTCGGCCGGTTATCACAAACAATCCTTCGCCAGTGGTAATTCCTCATCATCCGGATAGAAGAACTTTTGAGGTGAGAACCAATGCGCTCCAAAGTTCGCCTAAATACAAAAGTTTAGCATCGGAAGAACCTTATTTCCATTTAGAAGCTTATGATTCCATTCGCAACACCATTGGAGGTCAAGGATTTTCATCCGATGAAGTTAAATTAGTACTTTTCCAGTTTTCGTTGGAAGACAAGGCAAAGAGGTGGTTCTATATGTTACCTTCCGCATCGATCTACACATGGGCGGAAATGCAAAAAAGGTTCTTAGAAGAATTTTTCACCGCTCGAAAGACGAATGATGCTCGAAAAGGTATTTGGGAATTTCGGCAACAAGTGGGTGAGATGTTTCACGAAGCGTTCGATAGGTTCAACATGATGCTTAAAACTTGTCCGCATCATGGGATTGCTCTTTGGGAGCTTTTACATGCCTTTCGTGAGGGGTGGAGTGATGATGATGTGCACGATTTAGTGTCGGTTTCTAATGGTACATTTGGCACAAATTACGAGCAAGACGATTGGGCCTTCTTGGAACAAATGTCGTTCAATTCTAAACGACAAGCACAAGCATCACGAAATAAGAAGTATGTGGTTACAAGACCACAAGTAAACGCCGTGGAAGATGTAGAGGTACATACAACTAACCAAGTTTATAATGTATGTACTAATTGCGATGAAATAGGGCATGCGGCGGATGTTTGTGTGGCGGCATGTGTTGAAGGTCAAGCGGAGGAGGTGAATGCTATTCAAGGGGGTGGTAGAAATTTTGGCATGAATTCGAACACATACCACCCCGGGTTGAGGAACCATCCAAACTTTCGTTACGGGAACCCGGCAAATCAAGCTAACTCAAATTTCCAAGGAACGCAAGGAAATTTTGTTCCGCGTCAACACTATAATCAAGGTAACTTTAGAAGCGGAAACAATCAAGGTTACCAAGGTCAATATCAACAACCGGGTGGTGGTCAAAGTGGTTCGGGTCAAAATTCATCAAGTGGGAATGAAATGATGGATATGCTTAGAACGATGCAACAAGATATGCAAAAAAGGAACCAACTTGATGAGGTTCGGATGCAAAAAGATGAGGTTCGTGATAAAAGCATCCAAGCGTTGACCACTCAAATGGGTCAACTTGCGTCCGAGGTAGCGGAATTGAAAAAAGGTAAATGGCAACTTCCTAGTGACACCAAGGTAAATCCTTCTCATAATAATTCGCGTAATATTCCTATTAACCATGTTAGTGTCTTGAGAAGTGGTAAAGAATTTAAAGCAAATTTGTCACCAGGTTTGGTTGATGGGGTGGTTGAGGATATTACGGGTAATGAAAGTGATGAGGATGAGGCGTCATCCTCAATTGTGTCGAAGGATCCTAATGTTGAAAAATAAGTGGAAAATCGGGGTTGGGTGAAATTCTACAAGATAAAAATGAGGAAGGGGACCTAGTCAAGTTCCATTTCCTTCGGCTTTACTTGACCTGGGTAAGAAAATTTTTATTTCAACTAGGGGTCCTCAAAAAGAGGAAATGTTGGATGTTTTTAAACAAGTAAAAGTGAATCTTCCTTTACTTGATGAAATAAAACAAGTACCCGCTTATGCAAAATTTTTGAAAGAATTATGCACTCAAAAAAGGAAACAAAAGAAGAAAATGCCCAAGCGGGTTGACTTGATGGGTCATGTTAGTGCGGTTCTTAATGGGGAGCTTCCTCCTAAGCTCCAAGATCCGGGGACGCCATTAATAAATATTCAAGTTGGAAATTTTAAAATGTCAAGGGCGTTGTTAGATCTTGGAGCCGGAGTGAGTATTTTACCGGGAGGTTTATATGACCAATATGATTTTGGTCCATTGGCAAGGGTTGAGACAACAGTTGTTTTGGCCGATTTATCTCATAAACTTCCTCGGGGAATGGTGCAAGATGTAATTGTTAAGGTTGATGAGTTCTATTATCCGGTAGATTTTCTTGTATTAGACTACTCATCCGCGGACCCAAAACAACCACAAAATGTTATTTTGGGTCGTCCATTTTTTAGTACCGCTCATGTTGTTATTGATTGTCGGTTTGGTACTGTTGACATGACCTTTGGAAATAGAAAAATGCGGTTGAATATTTTCAATAACACTTCTAACTCTATTGGTGTTGATGAGTGTGTTATGGCAGATTTGGTAGACGGATGTGAACCGCACAAGTATGAGGAGGATAGCATGGAAACTTGTGTTTTTGATTTTTCTGAACAGGTACATGCTTGTGCATTGAGGATAGAGGAGCAAAAGTTGGATGCTCTAGCGATCAAAGAGGGTTGTCCGCCATGGACCCATTAGTTGGAGAGTCTACCGGTGGAAATTAGCTCGGGGATGAAGCCATCGTTAGAAGAGCCACCAAATTTGGAGTTAAAGGACTTGTCAAGTCACTTGAAGTATGCATTTTTAGGGGATGACGACACTTTGCCGGTTATCACTGCCTCTAATTTGGAGAACATTCAAGAACAAGCATTATTGAAGGTGTTGAAAGAGAATAAGGCGGCTATTGGGTGGACGATTGCCGATTTGAAAGGAATTAGTCCATCCATTGTGATGCATAAGATCATAACAACCGAAGATGCAAAACCAACAAGGGAAGCTCAAAGGCGATTGAATCCGGACTTGAGGGAAGTGGTAAAGAAAGAGGTAATTAAATGGTTGGATGCCGGAATAATCTATCCGATTTCGGATAGTGATTGGGTAAGTCCTACCCAAGTGGTTCCTAAAAAAGCCGGCATCCAAATTATCAAAGATGAGAGTGGTGAACAATAGCCACCCTAACGGTCACCGGGTGGCGAGTTTGTATTGATTATCGAAGTTAAACACTGCTACTTCCAAAGAACATTTTCCATTACCTTTTATCGACCAAATCATTGAAAAATTATCGGGTCAAAAATTTATTGTTTTCTAGAGGGTACTCGGGTTGTAACCAAATCGCCATTCATCCCGATGACCAACACAAAACCACTTTTACTTGTCCTTATGACACTTTTGCCTTTAGGCGAATGCCCTTTGGTTTGTGTAACGCTCCGGTAACTTTTCAACGATGTATAATGAGTATTTTCTCGGACATGGTTGGGGAGTCGCTTGAGGTGTTTATGGATGATTTTTCCATTTTCGGCACTAGTTTTGAATCTTGTCTCGTTGAGTTGCAAAAAGTTTTAAAAAGATGTGTCGAGAAAAATTAGTGCTAAGTTGGGTAAAAAGTCATTTCATGGTACAAGAGGGGATTGTGTTGGGTCATGTGATTTCGGAAAAAGGGATGGAGGTGGATAAGGCAAAAATTCGGGTAATATCATCTTTGCCTCCACCGAAAAATGTAAAAGGGGTAAGATCGTTTTTGGGACATGCGGGATTTTATAAACGATTTGTTAAAGGTTTTAGTGTTATTACTAAACCTTTATGTAATTTGTTTTTGAAAGATATCCCTTTTGAGTTTACTAATGAATGTTTGCAAGCTTTCAATGTTTTGAAGAAACAGTTGGAGAAGGCTCCTATTTTGCAACCGTCGGATTGGTCAAAGCCGTTCGGGATAATGTGTGATGCAAGTGACACAACTATTGGAGCAGCTTTGGGTCAACGGGTCGATAAGAAGCCGGTGGTAATTTATTATGCTAGCAAGACTTTGTCCGAGGCGCAACTGAATTACACCACAACCGAAAAAGAATTATTAGCGGTGGTGTATGCCTTGGACAAGTTTCGCTCATATATTTGGGGGAGTAAAGTGGTTGTGTATTCGGACCATAGCGCGGTTCGATACTTGATGGAGAAAAAGACGCGAAGCCCCGATTGATCCGATGGGTATTGTTACTACAAGAGTTTGATTTGGAAATCCGGCACAAAAAGGGATGTGAAAATGTTGTAGCGGATCATTTGTCTCAGATTCCATTAGAAGGTGTCGCTGATATGAGCGAGATCAATGAACGGTTTCCCGATGAGCAACTTTTGGCCGTTTCTACTTTTGTTGCATCGTGGTATGCCCATTACGTAAACTATTTGGCCACGGGTGCTATTCCGGATCATTGGACCAAGAAACGAAGACAACAATTTATGGTTCAAGTTAAACAATATATATGGGATGAGCCGGATCTCTTCAAGATTGGGCCCGATCAAGTTATTCGACGATGTGTACCCGAGACAGAGGTACTAGAGATTTTGACCCATGCTCATTCATCCGCTTGTGGGGGTCATTTTAATAGTCAAAAGACAGGATATCGGGTACTTACGTGTGGGTTCTATTGGCCTATGATCTTCAAGGATGCATGCGACTATGCACGTCAATGTACAAGATGTCAACAAATGGGAAGTATCTCGAAACGGGATGAAATGCCTCTACAACCGATTTTGGTGGTTGAGGTATTTGACGTTTGGGGTATAGATTTTATGGGCCCTTTCCCGAGTTCGAATGGTTTCTTGTATATTTTGGTGGCGGTAGATTACGTATCAAAATGGATTAAAGCTATTCCTACAAGAACAAATGACCATTCGGTTGTTTGTAAGTTTGTGCAATCGAACATTTTTGCTCGCTTCGGGATCCCAAGAGTGATAATTAGTGATGGGGGTTCACATTTTAAGAACTTTAATTTTGCAAAATTATTGAAGAGGTATAGTGTGAATCACCGAATCGCTACGCCGTACCATCCGCAAACAAGTGGAAAAGTTGAAGTGTCCAACTGTCAAATCAAGGAAATTCTCATGAAGACGGTACGAACGAATCGGAAGGATTGGTCGAGTAAGTTAGATGATGCATTATAGGCGTATCGGACGGCTTACAAAACTCCGATTGGAACAACTCCTTACTGGATGGTTTATGGTAAACGATGTCACTTGCCGATGGAGTTGGCTCATCGTGCACATTGGGCAATTAAAACAGTAAATGCGGATTATGATGAAGCAGGGAGAATTCGAAAATTGCAATTGAGTGAGATAGAGGAAATTCGAGATGAAGCATATGAATGTGCTTCCACATACAAAGACAAATTGAAGAAAGTGCATGATGTAAAAATTAGGAAAAATGTTTTTGAAGTGGGTCAAAAGGTGTGGTTGTACAACTTGCGGTTGAAGATGTTTGCGGGCAAATTGAAGAGTAAATGGATGGGTCTATATGAGATCACACGAGTGGGTCGGTTTGGCGATGTAGATATCTTAGATGTGGGCACTAACAAACAGCAAACGGTAATTGGGCATCGGCTAAAACCATACTTGGAAGGAAATGACATCAAGAATCTATAGGTTGATAAGGTGGGCTACATTCTACGCCGGTATATGAGGAATGATCAAGAGGCCCAGGTTTGGTAGTGTAAATATGTAGTTTAATTTAGTTTAGTTTAAGTTATTTTACCGTTCTTATGTTGAACCGGTGTTCGAAACAAGTGTGGGGATATTCTTCCGAATTTCTCTAACAGAATGTTGAGGACAACACGGGTTTTTCATGGAGGGTAGGGTAATTTTCATGCTTTTTGAAATTTTTAAAAATATAAAAATCATAAAAATTAAAAAATTAAAAAAAACTGCGAAATCCAAATGCCAGATGCCATCGTAGGCTACGGTGGCACCGTAGCTTACGATTGTCATAAAAAGCATTACGGTGTTTAGGATCTGGATTACGGTGAACATTTGTGAATCCAGACCACCGTAGCTTACGGTGGCGCCGTAAGCTACGGCGGTCGCTGGGCATGTGGGTCCGGTTTTTATATAAAAAATGAAAATTTCACTTTAATTCCCATCCATACACGGGTTTTAACCCATTCTTCACCACATATTCTTTTTCTTCTCCACTTCTCCCTAAACATAAACCCTAGTTTCCATAACCACTTCTCTACACGTTTTCTTCAAAACTTCACCAAATCAAGAGATTTTTGGGTCAATCTTGGCTAGAATTTCGCAAGGAGTTCATAATTTTGCTTATTTTCTCAAGATACCTGTGTTTTGGTGGTCGATTTCGGACATCTAGGTCCGAAATTTTGGGGGGTTTTGTAGGTTGGTGTTTACCTTGAAGTTCTTGTTATTCTCATCATTTACAAAGCAAAGGTATGTAATTTATGTTCATTATTTGAGGTACATTGCAGAACTGTAAGTTTTAATAGTTGATTTTGTTGCACACTTGCTTATAGAGATTAGATAATATGAACTTATGTGTTATTTGAGGCTATGGTTGGAGATGGGGTTATGTCAAGATTTTTGTTCTATGTTTTGGGAAATTCTTAGAATATAGAGGCATCATGCCCAAATTTTGTAAAAATTTAAAAGCTTGTGTCTACAAGTATGGTGATAAGCAAGTGTGGGGAAGAAGAATGATAAGAATTTGATAAAAAAAATTTGTGTGTTTTGATTGTGATGTGCAGGAGTATGGGACGTAAATGTAAAGAACCAGTGGGATCCTCAAGTGACCCGGCTGAGCAGCAGGAAGGAAAAGAAGGCTAGTTTTGCAACAAGATCCTGAAGAAAGTGAAGAATATGAGCAACCAAGAGGACCAAAACCGCAATGGACATCTGTTCCGTTGCACGATCAGCCGTCTGAGTGGCAAGCCGTGTTGTTTCATGATCAAATGAACGCCTTGGCGCAACGCAAGGAAGCTTTTATTTGCGAAAATGAGGTCCGTGAGGTGGATTTTGGGCCATTTGGGGTCATGGATAAATTTCGAGCACTTGGTTGGGAAGCAGCGTTGAAGTGTTATGATAAGGCAGGGAACAATTTGTACGTTGAAGAAATTCAAGAGTGGATGGCCACTCTAAAATGCCCTCCGTTCAAAAGGGCAACAAAAATAAAGTTAATTGGGACAGTGAATGGGATTGATGTTGAGATGTTTTTCGACTCATTGAGAAGGGTGGCGAAGTTTGACAGTAAACCGAACAACTCAATACATGCCACCTTCATTGAAAGATTTGTATATCTCACCCGAGAAGCACCCGCGATGGCAAAATATGTTGGATTATCTATTTTACCGAGTACTACACATGGGAAATTGTATCGGAAAAATCTAACAATTGAAGCGAGGTTATTAATTGGTGATTTGCACGCAAAAGTAATCCCGCGAAGGGGGATAAGGTTGAGGTGAGATATCCGGAAGTTCCAATCTTGTATTCGTTGTTAAGAGGAGCTCCTTTGATTTCGTTTCGGTTTTTGGTGTTAAACAATGTGTTGATAAGTCGAAATAGCGATCAACGAAAGATTATTCCACATTGCCGTCTAATTTTACCGCATTGCTCAAGATGTACGGGGCGATCACGACGGAAGACAAGGGGTCGTAAAAGAAATTCAAACATTTTGATCTTAAACAGTTGGGGCCTGGGTGGTCGTACTCTGAGTCAGAAAGGTATCATAAGTTGAAGAATGAACGAAAAAGATGGAGAGTGTTAAAAGCTGACGCGAGGCCGTTACAACCGGGGGAAGCTGATGACCCCGAAAGTGAGGAGGAGGAACCAAGTGGTGATGAGGATTATATGGATAATCATAATGTGGAGCACATGGATACTGATAGGGGAGGACCTATTGGTAGTAGAGGCGGTACTCAATAAGGTATGTTGGGAGTGCATTTGACTATGCACAAATGTCGTACGGGTCAGATTGGGCATATGGTGGATCGATGGAGCAAGTTGTGGAGAGAATGAGGCCACCTACTTTCTCGGATTTTTCTGACGCTGATCAAGTGTCGTTTGATCATCAAACCTTCATGGGAGCAAGTATAGAGCGATCGTTAAAGAGGAATTATGACCGACAGGAGCAGTGGAATAGAGCACATATGTATGCTCATGAAGAGGAGATAAACAATCGTTATATGGATGATCGGAATCGATGAATGCACGACGCTTGGCATGCGGGTCAGCCAGTTGTCCCTGATCCACCAATTGTTGACTATTTCGCTTTTCCGCCGTATGATGGAAGTATGTCGTATCCCACCCCACCATTGCATCATTCACAATGGGTGGATCCACACACGGGTATGGGGAGCCAGCAGTCCGTACAAGGTGATGATCAAGGTGGAAGCAGTAGTGGAGCTTTTGGGTTTGGTGAGTTCTCGGATATGATAACATCAATCTTCGGGCCGCCCCAACCTCGCTATTATTGATCAGATGGTGTTCTTTCTTTGCTTGTATATTTGTGTATATATCTTGTTATGTTTATGTTTTTGGTTGGGTGAAAAGGTGGTGTTGAGTTTGTGTTGATGGGTTGTGATAGTTGGTGGAGTTATTGCAATGTTTGAAAAAAAAATACAAAAAGAAATATTGGGATTTGAGAATAGAAGCAAATGGTGATGGGGTTGCTTTAAGTGAGGAGATCCTCCAAAACCATACATTGGGACAATGTACTCCAAGTGTGGGGATGGGGGAAAAATTTTGAAATATTTTTACCAAATATCGGAGTGTCAAAATTTGAAAACTTTTCATCTATCCATCTTACACATCGGTAACCTATGATACCTTCTTTCTTGGTGAGTATTTGTGCCACACACACATGTATTGAATCAAAATGTTCTTTTGTTTGAGTGACAATGTGTTTATTGTGTAAATAGAACTTGTTGGTAGATGCATTTTGAGGCTTTAGCTTGCTTGCTTGCTTGTAGAGATGATAGAGGCATTTAGGTGACCTCGTCTGGATGTGTGAGAGTGTGGAATTTGGGGGGTTGGGCCTCATAAGTTATATATATGAGCTTGGTGTTGTGAGGGGGTGGGGGTTTGGTCCGTAGTAACCATGTTTGAGCTTATGGCCATTCATTCTTGACCCATGCCTAACTCCTTATATTTACCCATTGATTTGATTCGGTGTAGTAGTGTTATTTAGTAGTGCTTTGTTGCTATCGTTGTTTATTTAAAAAAAAGATTCTGAAAAGTCTAAAAAAAAGGAATAAAGATGTTATTTAGTGGAAGAAATAGAAAAGAAAAAGAAAGATGGAAGGTAATTGTATAACTAGTTAGTGTTTGTTTTATTTTTATCTTTATTGTAATAGTATCGACCGAATCAAATCAACGAGCTACTCGCATATATTCCCTCATACTTACCTTTCGCCTAGCCCAGTTACAACCGTTAAATCCTTTTGATTTACAGCAAGCTATGCATGTTTTAGGCGGAGATTTGATCTACGCACAAGCATATTATCGCACATTAACATATTTGCATTTAGGGTGCTAGCATAAATTTTGCTAGTTTCTTTGTTGTCACCGAGAGGAGAGTTGATTGTAAGGAGTGTGTAAGTGGTATGATGTAAGTTAGTAAAAAGATGACACCTAATTGTTCGGTTTGAAATTGATCATGAATTTGGAATGGGTTTGATGTGTTGCTTGGGACAAGCAACGGTTAAGTGTGGGATGTGACTGGTAATCTTGTGGACGACCCTTAAGTGTGTTAACATAATATACTTTCGCGCATTTAACCGAGTTTATTAGTTGAATTAGATAACTATGGAATGTTTGACTCTGCAGGTTTTACGGGCATAAAAAGGATGATTTATGATGATGCTGGTACGTGCTAGAGTCGAACGGGAGTCGTAAAAGTGCATCGAGCAAACAAAGGAGAAAATTTCAGCAACCACCGAGCTTACGGCGCCGCCGTAGCTTACGGTGGCTGCTGGGAGTTTTTTCCCACCGTACTCCAGATTCGGATCACCGTAGGGTTTTTAGGTGACCACCGTAGGCTATGGTGGCACCGTAGCTTACGGTGGCGCCCAACGTGAAAAGTGTAACTGCTCCATTTAAGTCCGTATTCAAGTGTCTTTTCACATCCAATCATGGTGGGACGTTGCAGAACAGTCTAAGAGGTGATTTTGGCTAGTTTGCTTGTGTTCTTGACAATTCTAAACATTCGGTTTGTGTTTTTGATGCATATGAGCATTGAATTTGATGTTATGATGATTCACCGAACCAAGAGCGGCTAATTTCATCGGTAATCATCCTAGATGTAAGGTTTGCTTTTGAAACACCATGTTTATGTCTGAATTTCTTGAATAATGACTTTTCCAATGTTTGTTTAAGTTATTATGGTGTTTGATTATTTGTTTGTAAAGTGATGATTGTTGTTTGACGTTAGTCTAAACCATACGTTCTTGGTGCCGTTGGCAATCGAGATATCATGGGAGGGATTAGGGTTGGATAACGGTCAATTGGTCATCGGTAACAACCTCGCGTTTTCATAATCCGAGTACTTATTCCTTTTATCACAACAAATAATTAAACACAAGCCATGTCTATGTGGTTCTTTCTAGTTGGACATGAACATTAGTGTGGATGGAAAAACCTGAAATCTAGGATGGTCCGCTTTCTTTTTATCTATTTACAACTCTACCTTTGATCTGCCATTAGTTTAATTTACATTAGATAACTCAAAAACAATCAAACAAATCATTGAAATCACTTTTCTGCAATTTAGTTTAATTTAGTTCTTATAAAAGCTGCTTAGATAACACATATTCCACAAACTCCCTGTGTTCGATACCCACTTACCGCTAGCTATTTAGTTGTAATTGGATTAAATTTGCGTGAGACTACGACATCACGTCAAATTTTGCGCCGTTGCCGGGGAGTAGTGCGCAACGTGTGTTAATTAGTAGCTTTTGTTTGTTATTTTTGGGTTTAGGTTGGTTGTGTTTAGTGTGCAGGTACTTTTTACAGGTGTATGCATACTAGAGGCTCTCACAAGTCATCACTGCTAGCATTTGATCCCGAAATTGAGCGAACCTTACGACAAAACCGAGTTTTACTTCGAGAAAACAAAGTCATCATGGATTTACCAACTCCAACTATGGGTTAAACATCACCGTCTACACCTTCACCAAATCTTACTACAAATCCTACTTCCACATTGGAAGTACAATCAACTAACACCACATCACCCGCAATTTCTTAAACCGGCCCTGCCCTTAATTTTTCATCCTTTTTCCCATCGGTCGGTCAATCATCTTCCACCCAACAAATACCACCAAATCAATTCCAACCTAGTTCAACCATCGTCCATACTACATCCACTTTGCAACCTTCACATCAAACGGGTTTTTATCAACCATCGTCTCAATACGTAAAGTCTTCTGGTGTTGGAGGAGAAGGTTTTATGATGGGTATGATGATGAGTTTAGAGGTTACGATGAAGGGGTATTATTATGGGGGAAAAGGAGGTAATTTGGGACCTCAAGGAGGTATGATGTACCAAGGGCAACAAGTTGAGCAAATTCAAGAAGTGGTTAGGCAACCAACGGGGGTACAACAGATTCGTCCGCATGGGCCACAATTTCAACGGCCTATGCCTTTGCAACAAGTGCGTCCTCAATATCAACAACCACAATTTCAACAACCCCCACAAGTTCAAAGACCGGTGCAACAACCGGCGGTGCGACAACCTCAATATCAACAACTATTTGCGCCCCAAATGGGTCGTCCAAGAGTACCATTAGGCGTTCCACGAAGATACCATAGAGAAGTGGTGAGGGGAATTGAAGCTCATTTTCGGCCGGTTATCACAAACAATCCTTCGCCAGTGTAATTCCTCATCATCCGGATAGAAGAACTTTTGAGGTGAGAACCAATGCGCTCCAAAGTTCGCCTAAATACAAAAGTTTAGCATCGGAAGATCCTTATTTCCATTTAGAAGCTTATGATTCCATTCGCAACACCATTGGAGGTCAAGGATTTTCATCCGATGAAGTTAAATTAGTACTTTTCCAATTTTCGTTGGAAGACAAGGCAAAGAGGTGGTTCTATACGTTACCTTCCGCATCGATCTACACATGGGCGGAAATGCAACAAAGGTTCTTAGAAGAATTTTTCACCGGTCAAAAGACGAATGATGCTTGAAAAGGTATTCGGGAATTTCGGCAACAAGTGGGTGAGATGTTTCACGAAGCGTTCGATAGATTCAACATGATGCTTAAAATTGTCCGCATCATGGGATTGCTCTTGGGAGCTTTTACATGCCTTTCTGAGGGGTAGTGATGTGATGGCACGATTTAGTGTCGGTTTCTAATGGTACATTTGGCACAAATTACGAGCAAGACGATTGGGCCTTCTTGGAACAAATGTCGTTCAATTCTAAATGACAAGCACAAGCATCACGAAATAAGAAGTATGTGGTTACAAGACCACAAGTAAACGCTGTGGAAGATGTAGAGGTACATACAACTAACCAAGTTTATAATGTATGTACTAATTGCGATGAAATAGGGCATGCGGCGGATGTTTGTGTGGCGGCATGTGTTGAAGGTCAAGCGGAGGAGGTGAATGCTATTCAAGGGGGTGGTAGAAATTTTGGCATGAATTCGAACACATACCACCCCGGGTTGAGGAACCATCCAAACTTTCGTTACGGGAACCCGGCAAATCAAGCTAAGTCAAATTTCCAAGGAACGCAAGGAAATTTTGTTCCGCGTCAACACTATAATCAAGGTAATTTTAGAAGCGGAAACAATCAAGGTTACCAAGGTCAATATCAACAACCGGGTGGTGGTCAAAGTGGTTCTTCGGGTCAAAATTCATCAAGTGGGAATGAAATGATGGATATGCTTAGAACGATGCAACAAGATATGCAAAAAAAGAACCAACTTGATGAGGTTCGGATGAAAAAGATGAGGTTCGTGATAAAAGCATCCAAGCGTTGACCACTCAAATGGGTCAACTTGCGTCCGAGGTAGCGGAATTGAAAAAAGGTAAAGGGCAACTTCCTAGTGACACCAAAGTAAAATCTTTCTCATAATAATTTGCGTAATATTCCTATTAACCATGTTAGTGTCTTGAGAAGTGGTAAAGAATTTAAAGCAAATTTGTCACCAGGTTTGGTTGATGGAGTGGTTGAGGATATTACGGGTAATGAAAGTGATGAGGATGAGGGTCATCCTCAATTGTGTCGAAGGATCCTAATATTGAAAAAGTAAGTGGAAAATCGGGGTTGGGTGAAATTCTACAAGATAAAAATGAGGAAGGGGGACCTAGTCAAGTTCCATTTCCTTCGGCTTCACTTGACCCGGGTAAGAAAAATTTTATTTCAACTAGGGGTCCTCAAAAATAGGAAATGTTGGATGTTTTTAAACAACTAAAAGTGAATCTTCCTTTACTTGATGCAATAAAACAAGTATCCGCTTATGCAAAATTTTTGAAAGAATTATGCACTCAAAAAAGACAACAAAGAAGAAAATGCCCAAGCGGGTTGACTTGATGGGTCATGTTAGTGTGGTTCTTAATGGGGAGCTTCCTCCTAAGCTCCAAGATCCGGGGACGCCATTAATAAATATTCAAGTTGGAAATTTTAAAATGTCAAGGGCGTTGTTAGATCTTGGAGCCGGAGTGAGTATTTTACCGGGAGGTTTATATGACCAATATGATTTTGGTCCATTGGCAAGGGTTGAGACAACAGTTGTTTTGGCCGATTTATCTCATAAAACTTCCTCGGGGAATGGTGCAAGATGTAATTGTTAAGGTTGATGAGTTCTATTATCCGGTAGATTTTCTTGTATTAGACTACTCATCCGCAGACCCAAAACAACCACAAAATGTTATTTTGGGTCGTCCATTTTTTAGTACCGCTCATGCTGTTATTGATTGTCGGTTTGGTACTGTTGACATGACCTTTGGAAATAGAAAAATGCGGTTGAATGTTTTCACTAACACTTCTAACTCTATTGGTGTTGATGAGTGTTTTATGGCAGATTTGGTAGACGGATGTGAACCGCACAAGTATGAGGAGGATAGCATGGAAACTTGTGTTTTTGATTTTTCTGAACAGGTACATGCTTGTGCATTGAGGATAGAGGAGCAAAAGTTGGATGCTCTAGCGATCAAAGAGGGTCGTCCGCCATGGAACCCATCAGTTTGAGAGTCTACCGGTGGAAATTAGCTCGGGGATGAAGCCATCGTTAGAAGAGCCACCAAATTTGGAGTTAAAGGACTTGTCAAGTCACTTGAAGTATGCATTTTTAGGGGATGACGACACTTTGCCGGTTATCACTGCCTCTAATTTGGAGAACATTCAAGAACAAGCATTATTGAAGGTGTTGAAAGAGAATAAGGCGGCTATTGGGTGGACGATTGCCGATTTGAAAGGAATTAATCCATCCATTGTGATGCATAAGATCATAACAACCGAAGATGCAAAACTAACAAGGGAAAGCTCAAAGGCGATTGAATCCGGACTTGCGGGAAGTGGTAAAGAAAGAGGTAATTAAATGGTTGGATGCCGGAATAATCTATCCGATTTCGGATAGTGATTGGGTAAGTCCTACCCAAGTGGTTCCTAAAAAAGCCGGCATCCAAATTATCAAAGATGAGAGTGGTGAACAAATAGCCACCCGACCAGTCACCGGGTGGCGAGTTTGTATTAATTATCGGAAGTTAAACACTGCTACTTCCAAAGACCATTTTCCATTACCTTTTATCGACCAAATCACTGAAAAATTATCGGGTCAAAAATTTTATTGTTTTCTAGATGGGTACTCGGGTTGTAACCAAATCGCCATTCATCCCGATGACCAACACAAAACCACTTTTACTTGTCCTTGTGGCACTTTTGCCTTTAGGCATGCCCTTTGGCTTGTGTAACGCTCCGGTAACTTTTCAACGACGTATAATGAGTATTTTCTCGGACATGGTTGGGGAGTCGCTTGAGGTGTTTATGGATGATTTTTCCATTTTCAGCACTAGTTTTGAATCTTGTCTCGATGAGTTGCAAAAAGTTTTAAAAAGATGTGTCGAGAAAAACTTAGTGCTAAGTTGGGAAAAAAGTCATTTCATGGTACAAGAGGGGATTGTGTTGGGTCATGTGATTTCGGAAAAAGGGATGGAGGTGGATAAGGCAAAAAATTCGGGTAATATCATCTTAGCCTCCACCAAAAAATGTAAAAGGGGTAAGATTGGTTTTGGGACATGCGGGATTTTATAGACGATTTATTAAAGGTTTTAGTGTTATTACTAAACCTTTATATAATTTGTTATTGAAAGATGTCACTTTTGAGTTTACTAATGAATGTTTGCAAGCTTTCAATGTTTTGAAGAAACAGTTGGTGAAGGCTCCTATTTTGCAACCGTTGGATTGGTCAAAGCCGTTCGGGATAATGTGTGATGCAAGTGACACAACTATTGGAGCAGCTTTGGGTCAACGGGTCGATAAGAAGCCGGTGGTAATTTATTATGCTAGCAAGACTTTGTCCGAGGCGCAACTGAATTACACCACAACCGAAAAAGAATTATTAGCGGTGGTGTATGCCTTGGACAAGTTTTGCTCATATATTTGGGGGAGCAAAGTGGTTGTGTATTCGGATCATAGCGCGGTTCGATACTTGATGGAGAGAAAAAACGCGAAGCCCCGATTGATCCGATGGGTATTGTTACTACAAGAGTTTGATTTGGAAATCCGGGACAAAAAGGGATGTGAAAATGTTGTAGCGGATCATTTGTCACGGATTCCATTAGAAGGTGTCGCTGATATGAGCGAGATCAAAGAACGGTTTCCCGATGAGCAACTTTTGGCCATTTCTACTTTTGTTGCACCGTGGTATGCCCATTACGTAAACTATTTGGCCAGGGTGCTATTCCGGATCATTGGACTAAGAAACGAAGACAACAATTTATTGTTCAAGTTAAACAATATATATGGGATGAGCCGGATCTCTTCAAGATTGGGCCCGATCAAGTTATTCGATGATGTGCACCCGAGATAGAGGTACTAAGATTTTGACCCATGCTCATTCATCCGCTTGTGGGGGTCATTTTAATAGTCAAAAGACAGGATATCGGGTACTTACGTGTGGGTTCTATTGGCCTATGATCTTCAAGGATGCATGCGACTATGCTCGTCAATGTACAAGATGTCAACAAATGGGAAGTATCTCGAAACGGGATGAAATGCCTCTACAACCGATTTTGGTGGTTGAGGTATTTGACGTTTGGGGTATAGATTTTATGGGCCCTTCCCGAGTTCGAATGGTTTCTTGTATATTTTGGTGGCGGTAGATTACGTATCAAAATGGATTGAAGCTATTCCTACAAGAACAAATGACCATTCGGTTGTTTGTAAGTTTGTGCAGTCGAACATTTTTGCTCGCTTCGGGATCCCAAGAGTGATAATTAGTGATGGGGGTTCACATTTTAAGAACTTTAATTTTGCAAAATATTGAAGAGGTATAGTGTGAATCACCGAATCGCTACGCCGTACCATTCGCAAACAAGTGGAAAAGTTGAAGTGTCCAACTGTCAAATCAAGGAAATTCTCATGAAGACGGTACGAACGGATCGGAAGGATTGGTCGAGTAAGTTAGATGATGCATTATGGGCACCGACGGATTACAAAACTCCGATTGGCACAACTCCTTACCGGATGGTTTATGGTAAACAATGTCAGTTGCGATGGAGTTGGCTCATCGTGCACATTGGGCAATTAAAACAGTAAATGCGGATTATGATGAAGCCGGGAGAATTCGAAAATTGCAATTGAGTGAGATAGAGGAAATTCGAGATGAAGCATATGAATGTGCTTCCGCATACAAAGACAAATTGAAGAAAGTGCATGATGCAAAAATTAGGAAAAAGGTTTTTGAAGTGGGTCAAAAGGTGTGGTTGTACAACTCGCGGTTGAAGATGTTTGCGAGCAAATTGAAGAGTAAATGGATGGGTCCATATGAGATCACGCGAGTGGGTCGGTTTGGCGATGTAGATATCTTAGATGTGGGCACTAACAAACAGCAAACGGTAAACGGGCATTGGCTAAAACCATACTTGGAAGGAAATGACATCAAGAATCTAGAGGTTGATAAGGTGGGCTACATTCTACGCCCGGTATATGAGGAATGATCAAGAGGCTCAGGTTTGGTAGTGTAAATATGTAGTTTAATTAGTTTCGTTTAAGTTATTTTACCGTTCTTATGTTGAACCGGTGTTCGAAACAAGTGTGGGGATATTCTTCCGAATTTCTCTAACATAGTGTTGAGGACAACACGGGTTTTTCATGGGGGGTAGGGTAATTTTCATGCTTTTTGAAATTTGAAAAATATAAAAACCATAAAAATTACAAAATTTAAAAAAAAAACTGCGAATCCAAATGCCCAGATGCCACAGTAGGCTACGGTGGCACCGTAGCTTACGGTGGTCATAAAAAGCATTACGGTGTTCAGGATCTGGATTACGGTGAACATTTGTGAATCCAGACCACCGTAGCTTACGGTGGCGCCGTAAGCTACGGCGGTCGCTGGGCATGTGGGTCCGGTTTTTTATACAAAAAACGAAAATTTCACTTTAATTCCCATCCATACACGGGTTTTAACCCATTCTTCACCACATATTCTTTTTCTTCTCCACTTCCCCCTAAACATAAACCCTAGTTTCCATAACCACTTCTCTACACGTTTTCTTTAAAACTTCACCAAATCAAAAGATTTTTGGGTCAATCTTGGCTAGAATTTCGCAAGAAGTTCATATTTGTGCTTATTTTCTCAAGATACCTGTGTTTTGGTGGTTTAATTCGGACATCTTAGGTCCGAAATTTTGGGGGTTTTTGTGGGTTGGTGTTTACCTTGAAGTTCTTGTTATTCTCATCATCTACAAAGCAAAGGTATGTAATTTGTTCATTATTTGAGGTACATTGCAGAATTGTAAGTTTTAATAGTTGATTTTGTTGCACACTTGCTTATAGAGATTAGATAATATGAACTTATGGGTTATTTGAGGCTATGGTTGGAGATGAGGTGATGTCAAGATTTTTGTTCTATGTTTTGGGAAATTCTTAGAATATAGAGGCATCATGCCCAAATTTTGTAAAAATTTAAAATCTTGTGTCTACAAGTATGGTGATAAGCAAGTGTGGGGAAGAAGAATGATAAGAATTTGATAAAAAAAATTGTGTGTTTTGATTGTGATGTGCAGGAGTAAGGGGCATAAAGGTAAAGAAAAAGTGGGATCCTCAAGTGACCCGGCTGAGCAGCAGGGAAGGAAAAGAAGGCTAGTTTTGCAACAAGATCCTGAAGAAAGTGAAGAATAGGAGCAACCAAGAGGGCCAAAACCGCAATGGACATCTGGTCCGTTGCACGATCAGCCGTCTGAGTGGCAAGCCGTGTTGTTTCATGATCAAATGAACGCCTTGGCTCAAAGCAAGGAAGCTTTTATTTGCGAAAATGAGGTCCGTGAGGTGGATTTTGGGCCATTTGGGGTCATGGATAAATTTCGAGCACTTGGTTGGGAAGCAGCGTTGAAGTGTTATGATAAGGCAGGGAACAATTTGTACGTTGAAGAAATTCAAAAGTGGATGGCCACTCTACGATGCCCCTCAGGGCAACAAAAATGAAGTTAATTAGGATAGTGAATGGGATTGATGTTGAGATGTTTTTTGACTCATTGAGAAGGGTGGCGAAGTTTGACAGTAAACCGACAACTCAATACATGACACCTTCATTGAAAGATTTGTATATCTCACCCGAGAAGCACCCGCGATGGCAAAATATGTTGGATTATCTATTTTTACCGGGTACTACACATGGGAAATTGTATCGGAAAAATCTAACAATTGAAGCGAGGTTATTATTGGTGATTTGCACGCAAAATGTAATCCCGCAAAAGGGTGATAAGGTTGAGGTGAGATATCTGAAGTTCCAATCTTGTATTCGTTGTTAAGAGGAGCTCCTTTGATTCGGTTTCGATTTTTGGTGTTAAACAATGTGTGGAAAAGTCGAAATAGCGATCAACGAAAGATTATTCCACATTGCCGTCTAATTACCGCATTGCTCAAGATGTACGGGGCGATCACGACGGAAGACAAGGGGTCGTATAAGAAATTCAAACCTTTTGAGCTTAAACAGTTGGGGCCTGGGTGGTCGTACTCTGAGTCAGAAAGGTATCATAAGTTGAAGAACGAAGGAAAAAGATGGAGAGTGTTAAAAGCTGACGCGAGGCCGTTACAACCGGGGAAGCTGATGACCCCGAAAGTGAGGAGGAGGAACCAAGTGGTGATGAGGATTATATGGATAATCCTAATGTGGAGCACATGGATACTGATAGGGGAGGACCTACTGGTAGTAAAGGCGGTACTCAATAAGGTATGTTGGGAGTTACAACCGTTAAGTCCTTTTGATTTACAGCAAGCTATGCATGTTTTAGGCGGAGATTTGATCTACACAAGCATATTGTCGCACATTAACATATTTTCATTGAGGGTGCTAGCATAAATGTTGCTAGTTTCTTTGTTGTCACCGAGAGGAGAGTTGATTGTATGGGGTGTGTAAGTGGTATGATGTAAGTTAGTAAAAAGATGACACCTAATTGTTCGGTTTGAAATTGATCATGAATTTGGAATGGGTTTGATGTGTTGCTTGGGACAAGCAACGGTTAAGTGTGGGGATGTGACGGGTAGTCTTGTGGACGACCCTTAAGTGTGTTAACATCATATACTTTCGCGCATTTAACCGAGTTTATTAGTTGAATTAGATAACTATGGAATGTTTGACTCTGCAGGTTTTACGGGCATAAAAAGGATGATTTATGATGATGCTGGTACGTGCTAGAGTCGAACGGGAGTCGTAAAAGTGCATCGAGTAAACAAAGGAGAAAATTTCAGCAAACACCGTAGCTTACGGCGCCGCCGTAGCTTGCGGTGGCTGCTGGGAGTTTTTTCCCACCGTACTCCAGATTCGGATCACCGTAGGGTTTTTAGGTGACCACCGTAGGTACGGTGGCACTGTAGCTTACGGTGGCGCCCAGCGTGAAAAGTGTAACTGCTCCATTTAAGTCCGTATTCAAGTGTCTTTTCACATCCAATCATGGTGGGACGTTGCAGAATAGTTTAGGAGGCGATTTTGGCTAGTTTGCTTGTGTTCTTGACAATTCTAAACATTCGGTTTGTGTTTTTGATGCATATGAGCATTGAATTTGATGTTATAATGATTCACCGAACCATGAGCGGCTAATTTCATCGGTGATCATCCTAGATGTAAGGTTTGCTTTTGAAACACCATGTTTATGTCTGAATTTCTTGAATAATGACTTTTGCAATGTTTGTTTAAGTTATTATGGTGTTTGATTGTTTGTTTGTAAAGTGTTGATTATTGTTTGATGTTAGTCTAAACTATACGTTCTTGGTGCCGTTGGCAATCGAGATATCATTGGAGGGATTAGGGTTGGATAATGGTCAATTGGTCATCGGGTAACAACCTCACGTTTTCATAATCCGAGTACTTAGTTCCCTTTTATCACAATAAATAATTAAACACGAGCCATGTCTATGTGGTTCTTTCTAGTTGGACATTAACAATAGTATGGATGGAAAAACCTGAAATCTAGGATGGTCGCTTTCTTTTAATCTATTTACAACTCTACATTTGATCTGCCATTAGTTTAATTTACATTAGATAACTCAAAACCAATCAAACAAATCATTGAAATCACTTTTCTGCAATTTAGTTTAATTTAGTTTCTTATAAAAGCTGCTTAGATAACACATATTCCACAAACTCCCTGTGTTCGATACCCACTTACCGCTAGCTATTTAGTTGTAATTGGATTAAATTTGCTGAGACTACGACATCACGTCAAATTTTGGCGCCGTTGCCGGGGAGTAGTGCGCAACGTGTGTTAATTAGTAGCTTTTGTTTGTTATTTTTGGGTTTAGGTTGGTTGTGTTTAGTGTGCAGGTACTTTTTACAGGTGTATGCATACTAGAGCTCTCACAAGTCATCACTGCTAGCATTTGATCCCGAAATTGAGCAAACCTTACGACAAAACCGAGTTTTACTTCGAGAAAACAAAGTCATCATGGATTTATCAACTCCCACTACGGGTTAAACATCACCGTCTACACCTTCACCAAATCTTACTACAAACCCTACTTCCACATTGGAAGTACAATCAACTAACACCACATCACCTGCAATTTCTTAAACCGGCCCTGCCCTTACTTTTTCATCCTTTTTCCCATCGGTCGGTCAATCATCTCCACCCAAAAAATACCACCAAATCAATTCCAACCTAGTTCAACCATCGTCCATACTACATCCATTTTGCAACCTTCACATCAAACGGGTTTTTATCAACCATCGTCTCAATACGTAAAGTCTTCGGGTGTTGGAGGAGAAGGTTTTTATGATGGGTATGAGGATGAGTCTAGAGGTTACGATGAAGAGGGGTATTATTATGGGGGAGAAGGAGGTAATTTGGGACCTTAAGGAAGTATGATGTACCAAGGGCAACAAGTTGAGCAAATTCAAGAAGTGGTTAGGCAACCAACGGGGGTACAACAGATTCGTCCGCATGGGCCACCGTTTCAACGGCCTTGCCTTTGCAACAAGTGCGTCCTCAATATCAACAACCCCACAAGTTCAAAGACCGGTGCGTTTTACAAATAATGAAAAAAACAGTGTTTTTTATCCATTGCGTTTTATAAAATAATGAAAAATACATATTTTGTCCATTGCGCTTTACAAAAGAATGAAAAACAGACTTTTTGGGTGTTTTTTGTCTATTGCGTTTTACAAAAAAATTGAAAAACACACTTTTATATGTTTTTTGTAATTGCGTTTTTACAAAATAATAAAAAACACAGTTTTTTATCATTGCATTTTACAAAAGAATTGAAAAACACATCTTTTTTGGTGTTTTTTGTCCATTGCGTTTTACAAAATAATGAAAAAACACTGTTTTTTATCGATTGTGTTTTACAAAAGAATGAAAAACACATTTTTGTGTGTTTTTTGACCATTGCGTTTTACAAAATAATGAAAACACAGTTTTTTTGTCCATTGATTTTAGTCCATTTGGGATTTTAGAAAGTACACTTTCTTTTATATTTTTAGTTAATTACGTTTTATAAATAAACTTTGTTTCTGTGTTTTACTTCATAGTTTTTTAGATAAAAATCATTATCTTTTGTGTTTTTTGTCCATTGCCTTCTAGAAAAAAACACTTTATTTTGTGTTTTTAGTCCATTGTGTTTTATAAAAATGAAAAAAAATTGTGTTTTTTTTCCATTGCATTTTACGCATCTAGGTTATCGAAAACTTTTTTTCAAAAGTATAACATAGTGTACTCGCTTTAAAGATAAAAACGCTCGTTTTTCTGGTACAATTTTTATAAAAAAAATAATGTCGTATGAAAAAGTTATTAACGTTTTAAAATTGGGGGAATTAATGGAGAGAGAAACTATTACCTGGACTAGAATACCCTTTCATAAAAGTCACGCGCCTCCTCGTTTTGTTCAATTCTACCCATTTAATCTTATCCTTGATTACTAAATAGATAGTCAAAATTACTTCCTATCTTTCCTACCCATAGAAACTTTCTAGTATATCCTGACCCTAATTTGGATTATTAAAATCTAATTTGCTAACGAATAAATGACAAATAGACATGCATGAAGAAATCTCATTAACATATTTATAAGGTTTAGAAAGGTGGGATGATGACAAATTATTCATGAGTTTGATTCAACTAAAACTCTCAGCTCTAAAAACTTTTTTTTTTTATTAACGTGCAAAAAATATAATCCAGTAACATAAAATGTATGTAACGGAATCTATACAACAACAAAACAAATTGTACCAACGATAGTTGTAACTTACCATTAACCGAAAGTTGTGAGAAATTATAGTCGTAACATATATAAGACAAAACTAAGGACAATACACTCCTTCAAGATTTTTTAATAAGACAAAACTAAGAACAATACACTCCTTTAAGATTTTTTAGTAAATGAGGTAGTGGTGGAGTGGTTGGGAAAAAACTGTTGTTTTTTATGACCCAGGTTCGACTTCCACTTTTTTCACTATTTTCTGCGGCATCCAGGTGAAGGGCGAATACGGGTGGTGCTGGTTCGTCTTGGATGAGAGGTGAGGTTTTACCGATTATTCAACTGTCGTGCCTTCGGACGGGTGGATGTCGGGTTTCCGCGCATCTGGGAGAGTTAAGGGGCTAGCGGCAGTTGAGTAGTCGACCTTGCCTATAGCACCCGGTGTCAAGGTGGTTGGTACATCGTTTTTGCCATTAAAAAAAAGGATTCTTTTAGTAAAGACTTATAGGCCTGAGTCATGGCCCAAACCTATATGTGGTCAGCCCATATAGTTTTAAACAAAATTCCAACATTTAGTAAAGGTGATACGTTAAGGCTTAAGACCAAATTCATGGCCCAAATCTAACTATAGGCAGTCCATTTCAACTTCCGCGTATAATTACGAAACAGCCCTTATCTCTTCTCTGTCGATAAGGCCATTGAGGAAGAGGATAACACAACAGCAACCAAAAAAACACCTCAGGAAAACAATGGCGTGTGTATCCTCTCTGTGTACAACATTTGCAGCAGAGAGTACAATACCTTCCTTCTCTCTCCTCAATTCTGCTCGAGCAACACGAAGCTCTCCCTCTCTAAAACAAACTGCTACTACTGCAGTGAAACCCTCAAATGCATCAGGCCTTCTTCACTGCTCCTTCGTATCTTCATCACTCTCTCTCTCCTCATCTTCATCCGCATTCTCCGGTAACTTTTCTTTGCCCTAATTTTGAAATTAAAGTAAAATTAGCAACTGATTCATGAAATTTCTTGTTTTATTGTTCAATCTGTTAGTCTATTAGAGTTAATTTGTTCAATTTATCGATGAATTTTGATATACTGTGGAAAGTTAGGGTTTTGTATGTTATAGTGTATAGGAGATTATTGTTTTGGGTTTGTTGACTTTAAAAAGTCAACGCAGTATGCAATTGTTGAAGAGTAGTTGCGAATTGATTATAGGTTCATCGTTGGGGTTGAACTTGAGTTCTAGAAGTGGGTTAGAGCCGGTGAAAAGGAGTGGTTTAGTGGTTAGGGCTGGAAAGAAGTTTCAGCTTGCTCAAACAAAGAGGAACAAGTCGCGTAAGTCGTTGTCACGCGCTCATGGTTTTCGTTTGAGGATGAAGACTACTAGTGGACGAGCGGTGTTGAAGCGCAGGAGAGCGAAGGGTCGTTGGATTCTCTGCACCAAGTCGAACCCAAGTAGTGGAAAACGGGCTTGATTGAGTAAGTTCCTGCTTTAGGTCAATTACGATGGCCTGTTTTATGCCGTTTTTTGTATTTGTGTAATCCTTGTTTTATATTTTGATGTTATGTCACTTATTGAAACATCTCTTATGTGACCATTTCAGTTAAGCAATATATCTTCGATAGTTGTAACTTTCGTATAAAGATTTTGGTTTTATGCATACTGATACTGACCCCTTGAAGGTTATATACCATGTTATCATATTGGGAATGGCCTAAGAAATGATGATAGAATAGCATTTCATCAATGGAATATGTACACAAGTTGCTTTTCACATATTTTAATTACAAACATACGTATGAACACAAGATTACATATAAACATTTGAGTTGTGAGGAAACATAGATTGTCAGCAACACAAAGACCTTGCATACTTTCAGCGAACCTTATGCTGTTGGATAAGATGAATCCATAGCAATCCCACACAGGCCTTCTTTAGCACTAACATCTCTTTCCATCATTATGTATCCGTTATCTCCCCAACTCGCACCCCACGAGTTCTTCACCAACCAATACTTTGTACCATCATCAGCTATTCCATACCCGACTGCTGTTACACCATGATCCAAATCAGTCCCACAATCTCCAGTAAAAACCCCACTCCCGTAAAACTGAAAATCAGCTCCACTTGCATCTATAGAAACTGACACGGGTTGATATGCCACTGCCTGTAACAATGCCTTTTCACTGTTAGCCGGAACCTTTTCATACCCACTAATTTTCGCCGCGTGAACGGATTCTTCCTTGGTGTTACAGGTTCCATCGGCGGCTGTGTATGGGTATCCTGCTTCGGTGTTAATGCCTTTGTTTTTTATGATAAATTCAAACCCGTCTTCCATATATCCCCTTCACATCCTTGGTCTTGGCTTGTTTTGTCACAATCAACTATCTCTTGCTCAGAGAGCGAAATCAATTTTCCAGTTGTTATTTGAGTGATCCCTTCGGTTGCGGCTATTGTTGAGAATGCCCAGCAGCTTCCTGTTTAGAAGGAAATAAGAAATAAAACTTCTCATTTTGATTGTAATATATAAGTTCCGCTAACTGTTGGTATGCATATACGAAATAAAAATATGGATGCTTAAATAACTTACCGCATTGACCTTGATCTTTGACCGGGGTGACCGCGCCTTTTTTCCTCCAATCCATGCTGGACGGAACTGCAGTCACGTTTTCATACCTAAATGGTGTGGCCCGCGTTGATTCAAGATCAGAAGGGACCTTGAGGCCGTTACGAGCAGCTTTGAACTCCTCATTTGTTTGGTCAGCAAACTGGTTAACACTCAGCTTGTAAGGACGGTTTCCGCATTGTTAAAAGATTCTATATATTCAACATTGTTGCTGAATATCTTGAATCGCATCTCTTTCTCCACATCATCTCTATATACGCGCCCATACCGAGCCATCCATTGTTGGTGCCGTTGTAACATGGTCTCTTGGTTTAGTGTCCGCGATG
Source organism: Scalesia atractyloides (assembly GCA_947069175.1). Classification (NCBI taxonomy): domain Eukaryota; kingdom Viridiplantae; phylum Streptophyta; class Magnoliopsida; order Asterales; family Asteraceae; genus Scalesia; species Scalesia atractyloides. The sequence goes on from CAMTDV010000018.1 coordinate 85,644,475, forward strand.
TGACTTGACATGCACACATTGCAAAAACAAGCAGGACCGCTACAATAACCAATCTTGATGATGAACTCATGACTAGTTTTGGGTTATCACAAGAGGGCTATAATTGATGTAAGGTTTGATGCTCTAAAATGAAGAAAGTAGGTTTATAAATAGTGAAATGGAGCCTTATTACGTAGTTGGTATGGCAAGGAAAGATGTAACAAAAGACTACGTCGAAACTGTCTTGCCACAAAGTTGAACCATGATTTGTTTCTCTAGGAATTTCCATTTCATAGAAAAAATTACTTAGAAATATTGCAATTTTCATTTATAGGTGTTTAGTCATATGGATCAGCTTGCAATTTTAACCGCAAACTAAACTAACTTCTAAATACCCTGTATTTGCAACATGCACCTAATAGGATTTGAACTTTTCACGTCGTAGATAAGGGGAAGACACCTTAACACCACAAAATGGTGTTGGGGATGACCTTAGTTTTCTACTTTTCTGTAGTATCATAACCCAACTATTGGGGTCATGTAATATCTTACTTCTAATAAACGATTTCAAAAAAATGTCACGTGTCAACACTATATCATCCCTCATAAAAAATCGTTTTTAATTAAAAATATTTTATTATTATTTTTAAATCTGTTTAATATCATAAGATGACAACATTGTCTATTCTAAAATCATTACCTTAATATCCGCGTTTATTCCAAATACGTCTTTAAGAACCAATTTTTTGTTGGATTAGATCTGCTAAAGATTCCCACAAAATCCGACCTTACTTCAAATATACCTTTAATTTATATTTTATAATAATAATGTTATTTTTTATTAAACCTTAACAAATTTAGATTTTTATGATTTTTTTATTATTTTTTAATACTGTGATGATAATGATAATTTTTAATTTATTACCAAAAAACGCAGAATCAACAATTTTTTAAGTATAATAATAGACAACATGATACCTTTGAAACAAACTTTGAGTTACAATGAAGAATGATTAAATGTAAACGCGAGTATGAGTTTAGAATTTTTTTTTTTTTCATATTGAAACTTATGACGTGATTAATAGTTTAGTTTTCCTATTTAAAAACTCGTACGTTTATCAATATAGTCCAACGGTTTATTAATATAACCAAACAATTTTGAAATCATACGTGAAGCAAGAGGGTTAATTGTATAACAAAATAACGGCAAATAAATTTATAAGTTATATATAAGTATTTTTTTTCAATGTTTACATGATGTAAATTTATTAAGAAGATTCTTAAAGAAGAATTGATGATTAAGTACTTTATACCCTGGTTGGGTACTAATTAGTATGAGCAAGAGGGTTAATTGATTCGTGTAACCTTTGTTTTGAATTCGATGTTACTTATTGAAACATATTTTATGTGACCATTTCAGTTAACAATATATCTTCGGTCATTGTAACTTTTGTATAAAGACTTCTGTTTTATGCATGGTGACCTCTGGCTTAGCTTGGTTTTAAAGGGTGCCTCACACATCACTCGTGCGAGAGGCGCGCGTTTTAAAATCAAGATGTTTACCACTGTGTCACCCCTTTGAAGGTTATACGTTATCAGATTGGAAATGGTCTATGAACTAAGAAGCATGATGATAGAATATCATTTCATTGATAGAGTATGTACACAAGTTCTTTTTCACATATTTTAATTACAAAAATACATATGAACATGATTACATATTAAACATTTCGAGTTGAGAGGAAACATAGATTGTGAGCAACACAAAGATCTTGTATACTTTCGTTAACCTTATGCTGTTGGATAAGATGAATCCATAGCAAATCCCACACAGGCCTTCTTTAGCACTAACATCTCTTTCCATCATTATGTATCCGTTATCTCCCCAACTCGCACCCCACGAGTTCTTCACCAACCAATACTTTGTACCATCATCAGCTATTCCATACCCGACTGCTGTTACACCATGATCCAAATCAGTCCCACAATCTCCAGTAAAAACCCCACTCCCGTAAAACTGAAAATCAGCTCCACTTGCATCTATAGAAACTGACACGGGTTGATTCGCCACTGCCTGTAACAATGCCTTTTCGCTGTTAGCCGGCACCTTTTCATACCCACTAATTTTCGCCGTGTGAACGGATTCTTCCTTGGTGTTACAGGTTCCATCTGCAGCTGTGTATGGGTATCCTGCTTCTGTGTTAATGCCTTTGTTTTTTATGATAAATTCAAACCCGTCTTCCATATATCCGCCTTCACACCCTTGGTCTTGGCTTGTTTTGTCACAATCCACTATCTCTTGCTCAGAGAGCGAAATCAATTTTCCGGTAATGATTTGAGTGATCCCTTCAGTTGCAGCTATTGTTGAGAATGCCCAGCAGCTTCCTGTTTATAAGTATATAAGGAATGGGAAATTATATAAATGAAACAGCTTCATGCTCAATTGTAATTTATTATTTCCGTTAACCGTTCATATGCATCTAAGAAATATATATTTAGACGCTTAAATAACTTACCGCATTGACCTTGATCTTTGACTGGGGTGACCGCGCCTTTTTTCCTCCAATCCATGCTTGGCGGAACTGCAGTCACGTTTTCATACCTAAATGGTGTGGCCCGCGTTGATTCAAGATCAGACGGGACCTTGAAGCCATTACGAGCAGCCTTGAACTCCTCATTTGTTTGGTCAGCAAACTGGTTAACAGTCAACCTGTAAGGACGATTTCCGGCATTGTTGAATGACTCTATATATTCGACATTGTTGCTGAATATCTTGAATCGCATTTCTTTCTCCACATCATCTCTATATACGCATCCATACTGAGCCATCCATTGTTGGTGCCGTTGTAACATGGTCTCTTGGTTTAGTGTTCGCGATGTGACTTGACATGCACCCATCGCAAAAACAAGCAAGACCGCTACGATAACCGATCTTGTTGACGAACCCATGGTTAGTTTTGGTTTGTGACAAGAGGGCTATGATTAATATAAAGTTTGATGCTCTCAAATTAAGAAAGTTGGCTTTATAAATAGTTAAAAGGAGCCTGACTACGTAGTTGTTATGGCAAGGAAATATGTAACAAAAGACTACGTCGAAACTGTCTTACCAGAAAGTTGATTCTTGATGTGTTTTTCCTTTTGGAATTCGCGTATTATAAAAAATTATTTAGAAATATTGCAATTTTATTCAACGGTAGGTTAATTAAGACACAAGAAAAATTAAACACACATATATAAAACAAATCAGACTTCAGTTTTCTTTCTTGAACTCTCCACCTCACCATGTCCCTTGGGGATGGCTTCAGTTTTGTGTAGTATCATAATGTAATTATTGGGAGTCATGTAATATTATATAATATAGAATAAAGGAGTATAGAACACATTGGTTTAAACTATTGACACACCAAGTACTCATCTAGGATGACATAAAGTGTTATGTGCCTTTATGTCCAAGGCTTGATGCAAAACTACAATCGAGTCGGCGGTCTTACTGGAAGCAACCTCTCTATTCCTATATGGTAGGGGTACGGTTGTCTACATTTTATCTTCCTCGGACCCTAGCTCAGCTTTGCTATTGATGGGATATATTGAGTATAATGATGATGATACTACCTAGGTCATATTTGAAAGTACTACATTGTAGTCAAAGGTGAGCAGCTATTTAGCCTAGGCTTTAGAACAAATGAAGGGCGGCTTTGTGATCAGGCGAGGTTAGGTGAGCGCCTTGTCCATGCGCAAAACTTGCATGTCAGAATATGACTCCACCATTAAAAGTTGAGCTAGACTAGTCTTTTGTACATGGCACGAACAGTTGGTTTGATTGAGTTGTTGCTACTCTAGTCTGCTCCTTAGAATGATTGTTATATTGTCACTAAGAACTTTTAAGTTGTATGAAGTGAGATAGGTTGAGATTTAAAGACATCACATGTTTACTACTGAGAACAAAATTAAGTTAAATTTTAAATCTTGAAATCTAAAATGTTTAAAGACATCACAAGTTCACAAAAAGTAGGACTTGGGATATACATTTCAAGACTCGAAGATGGATACATATGGACGCAGGGAGATATCGAAGCTAAAGAAGGGATATGTGTGCTATGATAGCTTCTTATCAAGTGCCTAAATACGCAGCCTATAATATATCGGCATAATGTATACAAATTGGGAAACTCAGTTTGATTAAATGAATATTATAATTGAAGCACAACCATATACTCACTAATTACTTGTAACAAGATGCTAAGGGATAACTCCACCCGCTACATTTTATACACTTCTGCTAGCATTCTACTTATAATTTTCAAAAGTTAAAAGAGTAAAGTGCAATTTACCTTCATGGGTTTGATCTAAATTGCCCAATGCCTCCCTCTCTTTCAGTTTTTGCCCTCTGAAACCCTAACATGGGTATTTCATTATCATCTGCCACGATCGTTAGTCAACAGTTATATTGATTGTTAGATTTAGGGGCAATCTCACTATTAGAAAATAGATCTAATGCAACTTTTTAGAGTAACCTTTTTCAAGTAAGTTGCATTTGATTCTAATACAACTTCATTGAACATAAATGTTGCATTAGATCTTTTGCAACTTTTTTTTTTAAAGTTACAAATTTTTGTTGAATGTGCAACTTTTTTCTTAAAAGGTTGCAAATTTTATTCAAATTTGCAACTTTTCTTAAAAGGGTTGCATTATGAATTTTAGATGTAAACCTTATTTTAAAAGTTTGCAAAATTCAATAAATGACAATAATAAGAAATTTTGATTTGAAATAGTATAGTGGTATTTAATATTTAAATAATATTTTATTTAGATTAAATGGTATTATTGTGAAATTATTGAAAGAACAGGCCGGGAGATGTTCTCTTTAACAAAGAAAATTGATAAAGTGTTTTTAATAGATATTTTATTCTCTTTAACTTGATTTCTTTTTAAATTATTATTTTTTCCTTCAATTATTTTGACCTCTTTCATGCTACAATTAATCTTTTTAATCACCCTCTCAATCATTCTATATAATTAAATTTTGTAGTTTCCCTCTAATCAATTAAAACTCCCTCCACCTAGAATTTCATCATCATCCCCTTCCCCCAAAATTCATATTCCCGCTTGTTTCTCCCCAAAACCCCTTTTGAGGCCTCCTTCCCTGTGCACCGCATCCATCTGCCATCGAAGCACCACCACTACTCTGCCACAACTGCTTCTCAATGTCGTCTGCCTCGACCCAAATCGAAGTGTTGTCTCCATCTCCTTCCCTATATTTCTCAATTTTGTGCCCTAATTCCCTCAATTGTTTTCTCACAACAAACCCCACCGTAGGCCACTCGCATTACGACACTGTTGTTGATTTGTCAGTCACTCAAACAAATGGAACCTCCTGTCATTACTGTACAGTTGAAACTGTAACTTTCCTAGGGTTCTTAGTTGATGCATCCGTGTATCAACGTTTGTGAATTGAATTGATGTTTTTTTTTTTCTAGTATTCATGTCTAAGTCAAAATCAGTTTATATTTTCTTCTATGGATCCTATTTATAAGATTTGATTATTGTCAATCTTTGTAAAGGGTGCTTATATTTCTAATGTGATTAACAACCAAAAGACTTATGAGCTTTGAAGGTAACAAATAGGAATGACTCAATGAGATTGGGCGTGGTGCTTCTGTTATGGCTACTAATTAAATGTGAAACACTGAAATCTAATAGCATTATGAAAGTGTTGCTTTTGTGCTTACTGATGCTAGTTTTTTGCTCTTGACCAGGTTAAGATTGATATTTGATACTTCTACTTAACCAGGTTTAGACTGCTGCTGGTTGGCCATGTTTAAACTAATATTTTTTATTGCTGCGGTTGCTTGACCAGGTTTAGATTGTTAAGTTATTTTAAATTGTTTAGTCTGTTGTGCTCCTTTGATGGTGCACTCATAATTGTAGTTAGAACCTTCATCCTATATGTTATAACAATGTAGTTTTTGTTGTGGGTTGATACAACCTCACCTGATCCCTCATGCCCGCACTTGAAGAGTATACACTTTCGACACGTTCAACCATCATACGTGTTGATTTGGTTTATTGTTTAATAATATATATTTTTTTTGTAATCATACTTGACACATTAAAATATTAAATATTGTTATAAAACATGGATAATAAACTGCTGTAGCTCTATTTGTCACTTGCAAAGTGCACATTTAACACAAACTTAACATCCAACACGTATGTCTATTCGACCATTTTTAAATTGCTTGCTTTATGCTAGCATCACTTTTCCAAGAACTTTGGAGGCTTTAATACTGCACTTGGTTTTACAATTAGGGGTTGAAGTGTTTACTGGGAAATTTGAAGAGATGCATCAGCTAAATAATGAAAAAGACAGGTAAATGTTCAAATAATTTGGAATCTGGTTATTTTTATTACTAAAAAGAAAGGAAAAATTAGTTTTTGTGAAAGGTTATACTATGGTTTGACTTTATTGTTTTCAGGAAAGAATTCTACGCCATACATTGCATTTTATGGTGTATTTGATGACCAATCTGCTGTAATAGATATACTAGAAAGTAGCCGTTTTCATGCCAGGTACATCATACACATTAAACTATAGGTAAAATGACAATGACAGTACTTCAACATTTCGTTTGTTTATTTTTGTTTTTTTACTAGTTCATTTTTGGAATTTGGGATGGTTTTTTTTTTTTTTTTTTTTTTTGCAATGTAACAAAAATCACAATTTTTAAACATCGATTGGACTATATATTGGGAAAGTACTTACTTCATTAGTGCGTATCTGACCTTGTTTCCACATCACAAGATAAGAGCTCTCACACACAAACACAAGCTTTTAAGTCTAAATAACTTTGTATGGATTTCTAAATTTTTCTTCTAATTCAGTAGTTATCTTTGCACATTTGTATTCGACTACATATATGGCCTGAATATACTATTCAGAGTGTTAAAAAGATATTCCAAAACCAATATTTGATTAAGAGAAACTACATTATATATTTCTGTCACAAGCATTTAAGAGTGTTATTTATGGATTTCTAAGAGTTACAGTTCCATGATGGGATACTGATGTGAAGAATTTGGCCTGTATTATTTTCTTAAAAGTGCAGTTTGATACTTGATATTGTCGACTTTATAGTTGAGGTGCATTGATAAAAAAAAGTAGATGCTGCTTGCACATCATACATGATTCTGGAGGGCTGACAGATTCATTTAAAGCAAACGTCGAAGTTGAGAAGAATCAGTTGCTGGAAATGAGATGGGATTGAAGAGGATCATGAAAAAAACTCAAGCTCGAAGCTATGTGAACAAAACTTGGAAGCGCTATGATGTGGAAGGTTATGAAACATCTACCTGTTAGAGTTCCATATGACTAGAATGATTTCATTTTTGTATTATTGTAATTGATACTTCATGTTATTGTTATTTGAGTTTGGACACGGATGTAAAATTACATCATTTGACTATCAATGATATCTATGTTATTCGTGTTTTGATGTAATTGCGATTTATTGCATATTAATTAATAACAATTGGATATATGTTACAAGGTAGCATTAGGGTGTGTATAAAAGGTTGCATTTGCTACATTTAAAATTCGAAAAAATGTTGCAGCTGCTGTAAAAAAAGGTTGTGTTTTTGTAACAAAATGAAAAAAAAAAGTTGCATTTGAGCATTAAAAAAGTTGCATTTGAAAGTAAAAAGGGTTGCCTTAGAATGTAAAAAAGTTACTTGCATTTGAATTGTAAATGCAACACTTTCAAAAAAGGCTGCATTAGGCCTTGAAAAGGTTGCATTAGGTCTAATGTAACTGCTTCTAATGCAGCCCCCAATAAAAGGTTACATTAGACTTATTGCAACCTTTTTAAGGCCTAATGTAACACTTTATTGGGGTTGCATTAGCTTCATTTTCTTGTAGTGTCTCGTCTTTTCACCTACGAATCTTCCTAGCCACTCTTTAAGTCACCCTTATCTTTTCATTATAACCTTCTGACACTCCAAACATCACCTACACTTTTCCCCTTCTTCTTCATCGGCGAAAACAGTGCAGCTCCGACGAACGGCACCGACGATTGCCCCATTCATTGAACATGTTAAGATTGTGAGAAACCTACATACCACATGGACTATTCCTTGGGCAGCCAAGCATTTGATATATGCAGGAATTTGACCATTTGTTGGCACAAAAACAGAAAACAGTGTTAATATATTCACACGCCTGCAAAAACCAATATACGCATAATTAGTTTATCCAACATTGAAACTCAAAATTGTATCCATCACTCACATTGTTTTTAAGACGATTATCGAGACGCCCGTAAGTTCTATTTAGAGCATCTGTGATGGCGGTAACAAAGCAAGAGGCCAAAAAGCCACTGGTTTCTCGATTATCGTTCCATCCTAAAATTTCAAAGAAAAATGCAGGTTGATTTTGTATTTCCTTAAATCGGTAAAACAAATTACCAGAACAGTACCAAAAGAATCGGTACTGAACATCCCCTGTAATTGTACATGCTCCCATAGCAATAACATATTTTGGTTCAGGCATTTGCTCGTATAATCTCACTATGGAAGGGGCCATTTTCGTTGTTACTCTTCCGGCTGTTAAAATTAGGTCCACTTGTCTAGGACTCGATCTTGGTACTAGTCCATAACGATCAAAGTCGAATCGTGAGCCTATTAGTGAAGCAAATTCAATGAAGCAACAACTGGTACCATAGAGAAGCGGCCATAAACTAGAGAGTCTTGACCAATTTGAAAGATTATTTAATGTGGCCATGAAAGGAGAAGGATTTTACTGAATAATAAGATAATGTTTATTGATAACTAGTGGAATAACAACATAATAGTCCACCTTACCCATAACTCTCATCCCAAAGTAAGTCGATCATGGGTGGATGTAACTAGAAGAACTAGACTATCTGTTGGAATCTGCGAAACAAATGAAAATAAAAAATTGCAGCATCCAAAGACTGAAAGAATACTCGTGCACCTGCAAAGAAAAAGTTACCGATGCTGGAAAAAGAAATTTAAGTTAGATAATTTCGTTCAAATTCTTTTACAACATGTTATATAATCTATTTGGCCCCATATGTTTAGTATTCGTATTAATTTTCTCACAAAATTAAAGAAGGTTTAGTTAGTTAATAAGATAATTTAACCAAAAAGCTGATGTGGTTCCAATGGTTTCGTTGGCCAAGAGAAAATAGAAAGGAACCAGAAAGAAATTTAGAGAGGAGTTTAGACTAATATTTTTCATTCATAATAGAAGCAATTTATAAACAGGAAATATAAATAGAAACAAAACTAAAACTACCCACTACTTTTTAACCCATGCTCTACTAATATAGTGCATAAATTACCAACTACTTTCTCTTTCTTAACAATCACATACTACATAAACTAATTAAATAAAAAATAAAATAACAACTTATTTATAAAACATGAATCCCATGATCACAGCCATGCATGAACATGTAATGATGACATGGTAAGGGAAGGTACACAACAAAAGCACGGTTATGCATACCTGCCAATGCTAAAAGTAAATGATGCTTTTGTTCTTCGGAGAATCTCCAACAAAATTAGTACTAATAAAAAGCTGTTTCAAGAATATACAAAAAGTGTAAATAAACAACGGCAAAACATACTAGAAAGTGCATTACAGTGAAAACTGAAAAAATAAGTGCATAGCAATAGCAAGAAACCTGGCTTTGAAAATAGGCGAGAAAATAACAAATGGTTTCTCTGTAGGGGTTGGAAACGTCTTTCCATAAAGGATGTTACCCTTCCACAATATTGGACATATTCAACTATCATCTTTTGATAATACGTAATCTATGTTGCACTTGATGCGATCATATTTTTTTGTTGGTTTTATAAATAGATACCATTCTAATTTGGCTTCCTATGCATCAAGAGGCAAATGATAACCAAGTAACGTTCGCACTACAAGTGCCTCAGACGTACTTTGATCAAACAATCTTAAGCACCTTGATCGTATGTCTCCGAGCTGGGCCACTCTATACATGAGCACCAAGAACTTTCAATCAAATCCCAAGAAAACAAAGAACCAAAAAAAGAAATATCCAAATTATATGAACTACAGTGTTAGAACAAAGTAATTATACGTGTTGGTTTAGAGGACAAGAAAGATAACAATGATTGTTATAATTTATCCAAAACACGAACAATCTCAGTCGTACGTCCACCATCATCAGAAACAGGAAGAACATGAGCAATAGAAGTAGTCAACTTCTTTAGTGTGGGGACTAATCTTGTCATAACTCAAAATTTGGAGGATGCTAATTATTTTAAATTATTTTAGTAGGAAGATTTAGTTTTATTTTAGAGTTAAGTACACAGATGGACCATGTGGTTTATAACTAGTTTCGTCTTTGGGTACTAACTTTTTTAACAGGTTTAATGTTTGTAATTAATCAGTTTATAACGAGTTTGGAATTCACACAAAACTTTATTAATTTTTATGTTAAATTTGAGTAGAATGACTAAAATACCCTTTTGTAACAACAGGGACCATTTGTGTAATTAACTTGATTTCAAACGAGGGACCATTGTCGCAATTACTCTAATGAACGTGTGAAGAACCCTAACCTTCCAATCCTCAATTAACCACGATGCTACTGATGAAAGTGCAAACTATCATGGGGGAAATGATCAAAGTGTTACGAAGAGTAAATGCATAAACTAAACGTACCGCGTTTCGTTAGGATGAAAGAAATTACGCTTGGCCGGAATCTCAGAATTCCGCCGTGATCCAGGATTTCACATTGCACAAGTTGAAGAAATTGTTAGCGATTAAGGTGCGTAAATGTCTAAAAAGGGATTTCTGTTTTGTTATTTATAACCAATTTTAAAAGACACCGAACTGAGTTTGAGTGGTGTTTATGACTGACGATAATGGGTTATGGGTATTGATTAGCAAATTATTGTATGTGAAAACGCAGATGATAAACATGGTATGTTAGCTAGACGTTTCGAATGGATCGCACAGATCAAACTTGCGTTGATTTTGTGTAATGCTTTCGCTGGAAAAACCATAACTCGCAAGAATGATGGTCAACGTCGGAAGCGAAGGGATGGGGTCGGGTGTTGATGTTGATTTAAATCAAGTTTGGCTAAAAGGCACACTAGGTCCTTGTTGTTCGAGGCCTTATTCAAAATGATACAAACTTATTTCATATAACTAAAGAGTAAATTGCACAAAACATCATTTATGTTTCCTCAAACTTGCAGGTTCCAGCCTTAATGTTTAAAAGTTGCTAAAAACAACCTTTAAGTTTATTTTTGTTACGGGTTCAATCCTTTACAGCTAACCACGTTATTTTCTTCAGTTAAGTTCCCTTACATGATCAACCAAAATGACGAATATACCCTCACATGTTATGCATGTGAGGGAACTTAACTGAAGAAAATAACGTGGTTAGCTGTAAAGGATTGAACCCGCAACAAAAATAAACTTAAAGGCTGTTTTTAGCAACTTTTAAACATTAAGGCTGGAACCTGCAAGTTTGAGGAAACATAAAGGATGTTTTGTGCAATTTACTCTATAACTAAATGCAACTTCTAATATATGCAGAAAATGGTCACTGGTTTGAAATTAAGTTAATTACACAATTGTCCATGTAGTTACAAAAGGGTATTTTAGTCATTCTACTCAAATTTAACATAAAAATAACAAAAGTTAGTGTTAGTACCCACACTCGTTACAAACTGATAATTACAAGCCTCAAACATGTTAAAAAAAAGTTGGTACCCTAAGACGAAACTAGCTATATAACACATTGTCAATATGGGTAATTAACTCTTTATTTTATTCGTTTCCTTATTGGAGTAGGTTACTTGTTCTCCAACGGGGGCTGTTTGGCATAAATAGGGGTTATATGTTTAGGATTTATACACTTTCAATTTTAATCAAAGTATTTTTTTTGTTGTTAAATCTATTGTTGTAATATTGAAGATGGCCTGAACAATTGGTATCAGAGCGGTTGATCAATTTAGAAGGTTTGTCATTGTCGTTAGATTATCAAGTGTGTGACATGCATCGGTGATTGATTCTGAAACGATGGCAAAAACGACAATAACAAGGGTTCTGTTTGAAAACAGCTAAATATATATCAAAGATAATGTAACACAAAACCAAAAATAGTTATATATTGATGTAAAGCTCAAAAATCATATTTCTTCCTAATCTAATGTAAGGTAGTGAAAATAGGGGGGTTAAATGTTAAAATACAAAAACTAATTTTACACTTTTTATATAAGTTATACAAGTTTTAATGACTAAAAGTAACCTAATGAAAGATAGAGGGGTTAAATGTTAAAACCCATAAACTTATTTAACCCTAGAAAGGCTCAAACGCAACAAAAAACAGCCGCTCTTCTTCTTCACAGTTTCCAGCAAGTCTCCAGCAAGTTTCCGGCAGAAATTGCAGGTTTCCGGCCAGAAGTCGTCGTCGGAATCCGCTATTTTCACGCTATTCAGTCGATAACTATGACCGGAAACTTGCAGGAAACGTTTCCTGTGCGTCCCCATACACCGTCCCCTTCTCCTGCACGCTTCCTGACCGTTTCCTACCTATCGGGGACGTTTCCCGGCCGTCCCTGTGCCGTTTCCGTCCCCTAGCAGTCCCCGGGACGGGAGATGGCACCTCCCAAGCGTTTCCGTGCTTCCGAGATAAAAAGCCGTCGAAGTCAAAATTAAAAAGGGCAGAAAGATTTTAACATTAATTTGGGTGGACCATTATAAAAGGTTTGTATTTTTTGTTTAATAAAAAGAACAAAGGTCACAATCTAAAAGAAGTTTTGGAATATTAAAAAAAAGTCCTGAAGGAGGTTCTGAAATATTTAAATCAAAGTTTTTCAACCAAGTATGGATCAACCGGTTAATCAGGCATTGGTTACTTTTAGGGAGAAGAACACTATGGCTCTTCAATGTCCGGTGTTATTTTCAACAAACTACACGATATGTGCTATGAGGATGAGGGTTATTTTCAATGTTCACGGCGTGTTGGAGCAAATCGAATAGGGTACGGGTGTGGATGCCAAGAAGAAGAATATTGCAATCACTCTCATGTTTCAAGCTAAACCCGAATAGCAGAATTTGCAAGTTGGAAATCTCAAAACAGTAAAGGAGATGTTGGATGTTCTAATAACCCGCTATCTGGGTGCAAATTGGATCAGAGAGGCAAGACTGTAGACTTTAATGGCAAAGTTTGAAAATATCAAGCTAAAGGGTCAAAGTGCCATAGACAAGTTTACTAATAAGTTGTCTGGGTATGCTTCTAGAGTAGCCTTACTTGGCTCGGTTATAGAAGAAACCAAGTTAGTCAAGAAGTTTCTGAATGGGTTATCAAACCGGTTCATTCATATGGTGGCTTCAATAGAACAGGTGGTGGACTTGAAGACCATTGGCTATAATGATATCGTGGGTCGACTTAAAGCTAAACCAACTTTTGTTCACAAAATTAGATGAAAAAACAAAAGAAAAGGAGCACAGATGTGAGCATTGCGGTTGTGGAAACTCGAATCGAGAAGATCTTGGACGAGGCCGAGGTAGATGTTGGGTCCGGAAGAGATTGAGGAGATGGTCGAGTACAACGGGACAAAAGCCATGTAAGTCATACAAGTGCAATGAGTTCGACCATTACATATTTGAGTGTCCAAAGTGGGAGAAAAAGGAGGAATCCAACCTTACCCGATACGAGGATAATGGACCTGCTCTAATGTAATGAAAAGTGTTTGACAAGATTAGGGGGGTGTTTGTTGGGACTAAGCTTGTCATAACTTAAAAGTTGGAGGATGCTAAATGTTTTAGTTTATTTTAGTATGAAGATTTAGTTTTATTTTATTTGTTTCCTTATAGGAGTAGGTTAAGTGGTTATTCAGTTTAAATAGAGGTTATATACGCCCCCCCCCCCCCCCCCCCCCCCCCCGAATTACTCCATTTTATTATTTCTCATAACAACATTCTCTTATAATATTTTACTGAAACTTTGTAACTACATGACACCAATACAACATGCATAAGTTATTGAAAATGATTACCTTCTTCCTACTAAGCAGCAATGTGCGTAATCAATGGATATTGTTCTACAATCAATCATTCAAAGAACTAAAAGATGGGTTTTTTTTATAAAACCCTAATTATTGGTAAACAAGAAGTGAAATCAAATGGGGTTTGATTTGCACCTGAGAAAACAAGAACGGAAGGTTGGGGGGAAGTAGGAGAAGGAGAATGATGAATATTAATGGAATTGAGGGACGACATGAAAAGGGATCTTGAAGATAGAGAGAAATTGAATAAGAAGCGGCGTATGGGTGCTAAATTTCACCTTCTACAACAATTGCTTCAGTTGAGATTGGATTGAATGGACTCCCTTGACCTCACCTTAACGGCTTTCTAACCTCAATAATCAATATGTTTCTCATGTCAAAAAGTTGTTGGCTGTTTGGAACCCGCTCTAACTTGGCACTTGTTACAGGTCGTCTATTGAGGTCATGAGGTGCCCTAGGTCTCCCATGGATCATCTTTTATTGATATGGGTCATTGGTTTTGTCTAGGGGTCGTTAATCGTTGAGATCGTCCCTTAGGACATGTAGGAGTAACCGGTAAACCTAGAAGGTTCAACACAGTTTGAGTATGTGTGATCTTTACACATTTTTCATGTCACACTTCTCATAATGCATTATGTCACTTGTCAATAAGATATGTAGGAATCATTTTGTACATGTTACCACAACTTATTTTGTTGTTATTTAATTTCTGAGAAGTTGGGTATGTGTTTTTTAATGATATTAGGCGTTTAAACAAAAATCTTGTTATAATACCAAAGGAACCACCATTAATTTTTCGGTTTCTAAAGAAGTGATCATCTTAGTATAATACTAATATAGATTGATGTTCTCTTAGTCTTCTTCTTAGTATTTTGATTCCAAAGTGAATTATAATTGCCAATCAACAATATGTTTTTCAATTTTTGAAAAATTTAGTTTGCAATAGTTGAAGGACAGATTTCAAAGTGACCATTAAATTTAGTTTGTATTCTTAATTACTAGTTTTGGTGGTTCGGTAATAGAATAGAACAATTCATGTTAATTGGATGCAGTGGATCAAAAATACGCGTTATGTAATTGTTTTGTCACTTTTCTTTTAGTTTTCATCGATATATATTTAGCCGTTTAAACAAAGTTGAGTCAAATTGCTAGAAGAAATGATCTGTAAGAGAAAAATAAAAAATTCGCCACTAATCGGACAATTAATATTATATTCACACCCATAATTTCTCATATATGATTCCATCTATTTCAACAACACAAAATATCTTTAAGACTTAATATCTAATGCATCCAAGCCAAGAGTGGTGTTTGATGAAACATGTGATAAGAATGACATTTGCCCAATATCGAAGTCGTCTTTTCTTCCAAAAGGAAAGATTCGTTGTTTCTTTCAGAACATTGGTTCCTTCCTTATTTGATAAACCAATTTTTTTTTATTATGTTTTAAATGTTAAAACACTTTTAAAGAAGATTCCATCTAACTTTTTTTAAGTGAGCTCATTTTTTTTTATAAAACTAAAATTCTTTTGGAAAAAAACTTATAGTTATTTATAGAAATTTGTGAGTTTTTATAAACAGACTCAAGAGTGATCATTTTCTTTTGTGATATCATTCCACTTCGTCCAAGCTTGTATGCATCTTCATATCATAGGTGTAGATATTGTTGAAGTTTACTTAAATTCGTAGACATGATTTAGTTGGATAATTTGTCGAGGGGCGATGTAGAGTCGAACTGTGGCATTGATACTGGTTCTTTTATTAAGAATAATACCTCGCTTTGTATTTTACGATCTTCTTGTATGGACATGAGTGATTAGACAAACATATGTATATTTGTATATTTGTATTTGGTATTCATCTCACATGGTTTTTTAAGAATAGGAGTTTCTCCGACAAAATACAAATAAATATAGCTACGCTTTAGGTTGCCATATCTAACTCATTCAATAAAATGATCGTGTTCGGGCCAACCTGTTTAACTCATTTTGTTAAACAAGTCGACCCCCTAACTCGTTTATGACCCCTTTAACACATTTACCTCAACCAACCCGACTAACATGTTTCCAACTTGATTACTACCCGTCAAACCATGCAACACATTTAGATAAAATGGGTTAAAAGGTCATGTTCGGTTACAGGATCTAAGTGTGCAGGTTGTCTACTTCTGTTCATCATAAACATGGCTAACGCAATATATGTTGTCTTTTAAGTGGTAAATAAACATTTAAATTTACAAATTTCATTGATCGTTTTATAAATAATATGTTACTTTGAATGACCAAAGCATCGGTTGCTTCCGCTTGTGGCCTTTCTCGAGCGCCTTGACACCTTAATATCAACTCACCCCCCCCCCCCTCTTCCACAAGTAGGTGGAGACAAGGAGAGCCAGAAACCCCAACGGAACCCTTCACCGCGCCACACGATTCTTTCGCGAAGCGCTCTCTCAGATGTTTCCACTCCTGCCCCCGCAAGCGAAGAGGTTTCAAGATACCAGTTGACCGATTGAAAGTGAACAGCTCCGAGCAAATCTTCTAGAGAGCGTACCCATTGTTTCTACTCTTTCTCTCTTCTAAAGAACTCAAAAATAAAAAAAAAAAGAAAAATAATCTTTTGTTTTTGTTTTTTTTTTCCTTTTTTTGGCCGTCGGACTCCTTTAAGCTCAATCAAAGTACATTTTCCAGCCCCTTTTGTATCTCGATCTGCATAACTTATTCATCTGGTAAGTCTGTTGCCAGAGGTAACTATAAAATTTAACAACATGCATAAGAAAGTTTAGAACTCAATTCATGTGTTACATTCTAATGTGACAGAAGCTTCAAATAAGTATGGTTTATGACTTTATGTAAGTATGGTTTATGACTTTAATTCTGTATATTTATTTAGTTGAGTAGATATGGTTTATGATAATTACTAGTCTCATCAGGTTTAAGTAAGGGATGTTATAAGAAAGAAAAACTTTTATTATTTCTCAACTTCCATTACCACTTTGGAACATACATGCATGCAAACAATACTAGCTTGCAATATAAAGAAAAAGAAAACCCCATAACTCCACCACCTTCCGGAGTTCCTGAACCTACTGACCGGCAGCAAACGCTTCCTCGGGGAAGATCTTGGTGATCCCAGCAAGACTCTTGAACTGGATCTTTCCGGTAGGCGGGTCCTCAACCGTGATGTCATTTACCGGCGGCCACAACATCAACTCTTTAGCCTTCACTCCTTTAAGTTTCTTGATCCTCTTCTTCTCCACATAACCCGTGATTTCTGCGTCATAACTAACCTGCTTTTTGATCAGCTTGAAGGTATGTTCGACCTTTTTAGCCTGCGAAATCCACATGTAACCAGTGGTTTTGACAAACCCTACTTCGATGACGTCAGCAAGAGGGAGAAGACCTAATGGAAGACCATGTTCTTCAAGAATGGTGACTGCAAACTTGAGACCTTCTTGATGGCCTTTTTTCACTATTCCGCTTTCTTTCGGATCCGCCATTGATTGATTGATTGAAGTTTTTTTATGAGTATTTGTGGGTTGTGATTATATGGTTTGGTTTGTTTTATAAGGAAGATTGTGATAATGAGACAATGTTGGTGGATGAATCGAGGTGATCATAACTTTGTAACATTCACGGGTGAATTGCCGGCTGGCATTACTATATTCATTTTCTTATATTGTAGTAAAAAAATGTTATGAATTGAAGTTTTTGTTGTGATAACCATGATCTTTTGCAACAATGATCAATGTCCCTATTCGAGTTTGTGGATCCATCGAGTCATTAAATTGTTTATGAAGTTATCGATCACTTAGTTACCCTACCGAGATCATTGTTTTGCATTCGTCTCTTTAATTTGGATGTCTGGGAGAGAGGATTAATTTACCTAATTTACTATCTCATATTTTGAACCTAACTACATATCGAACCGAATGTTTTATTAGTCTACTGGTCGTGTTGGATATTAAGAATCGAAGGACATAATCATTTATAGACATAGAAGATAGAAAAATAAGTATAACTTAGTTTAGACATAAAAGAAAAATATAGAACTTTGTAATTTGAAAAAAAATAAATAATAAAAAGCGTTGATTTTTATTTAGTTGCAGCGCCCCACTTAATAAAGAGTGTATCTTATAGGGTACAATTTTGATTTCACCCTTGAAAGTTTGGTTAATTCTTGGTCAGCCAAGCAAATAAAAACACAGGTATTCTTGACCATATTATATTTTCCAAAAAGCTATAAATATTTTTCAAAAAGCTATAATATTTTTATCTTTTGCGTCTTTTGTAATGATATTAAGATAAAGATTTTAGAACTTTTTGTTATCATCTTATTGTTGGATGCCTAGATGTGGAAATAAGCATTTTTTTTTTTTAAGTATAACATTGCCATATGCAACAGTACAAATAACATATTAATGTGCATCATTGCAAATAACAGTGTGCTACCATATACATATGTTCCATCATTGATGTTACATAATTATATACCCACTTAATAAACTTCACTAAAAAGGACTTTTAAAGCATCAGCCACGATCTATATAGATAGAGAGATAAGCACAACTTAAGAAATAGATGCTCCATAATTATATACCCAATTTAGTGAATATATTAGTCTTGACCTCAATCAAGTACCTGACTATACTTTCTCTTGATCATTTAAAAAAAAACACTACCTTTTACTAAGATATGAAAAATCAGCTTCAAAATTTAGAAAGGATTTGATGACGATATTTTTCATTTTGAAAAACTGAAGCAACAGTTAACTTACACGATGTATAACTCATGGAAGTTTTTTCCTAAAAAGGTAGTGATGGAAAAAATATTTATCAAAATGGGTGATTTAAAAAATATTTATCAAAATAGGTGTTTTCTTTTAAGTTTTTTCCTAAAATGGTGATGGTGCAAAAAATATTTACCAAAATACGTTATTTAGAATAATAATTTACCAAGATGAGTGTTTTTATTTATTTCTTTATTTTAAACTAATATATTGTATTTTTAAATAATAATTTACCAAGATGAGTGTTTTTATTTATTTCTTTATTTTAAACTAATATATTGTATTTTATCCTTTTTTTTTATTTAACATCCTGTTTTTACCAAACAACCCACTATATGTTTTATTTTATTTTTTAACTAACTTATTTTAATTCTTTCTTTTTTGTTTTTTAATGTTCTCTTTTATTTTCCCTTTATATTTATGTAAGATAAATAATTTTAATATAAAGTTTGCTCATGTAATTCCAGGATTATAAACGAACACGAAGATAATGATAATATTACTCCTATCAAGCACGAACATCAATTTTTGGAAAAAAAAAACTAGATTAATCTGTAATGAGCAATACTTTAACTTACAAAACTAGACTAAATTGTAATGTAACTAAAAAAATAAATGAATACGTAGAGAAACGTAAATGAATGAATTTAAATTTACGCAAACTAACGAAAATAAGTTAACGTAAACAAGTAAACATAAAGAAGGGTGGGTTAAGCGGATTTAAATGAACGAACATAAACAAACATTTACGAAAATAAATAAACGAATGAAACGTATGTTCATGTTATTTTATTAACGAAATCAAAAAAAATGTTATTCGTGACTTTTTAAAAAAATAAGTTAATAATTTAAAAGAGATTAGTTTCGAGTTTAAATTACGCCAATGAACCAACATATCTGCGAAACCGAGTAAACAATTTGTCATGTCATTATTAATTCAATAATATTTAAAATCGAGTAAACACTTTGCTCTGTCATTATTGATTTAATAAACTTAAAATAAAAATATTATTGAATTGATAATCATGAATATAAACAAAATAGTGAATGAAATATTATCTAAAAAAAGTAGGAGGTATTTCTCAACAATTTCAATTTGTTTTAACATGGTTTGATCATAAAAATAAAAATAAAATATAATAAGTTGGCTATATATAAAAAATAATGAGTTGATTGAAGAAAAAAAAAGTATAAAAGTGATAATTGAGTTAAAAAGGAGAAGATTTGTAATAGGTTAGTTAAAAAAATAAGAAAACACCTAATTTGGTAAATATTTTTCAAATCACCTATTTTGGTAAATATTTTTCCACCTACACCTATTTTGAAAAAAACTCTAACTCATGGTCATAACTAAACTTCCAATATAACCGATCAAGCAAGAAAAAAAAACGTTTACATGCATGGTCTAGCAACAAAACACGAGTATGTTTACCATACTTATGACTTATCTATGACGATTAAGTTAAATTTCTAAAGGTTCAAACATAGGATTCACCAAAATATAATCACTACAAGAATCTGACACCATTAGTGGCGACAAGTGTCGCCGGTATTGATACAATTTGTCGCCGGTATTGACCTTTAGCGGCGACACGTGGCCGCGAAAGGGTCGCGAACGGTGGAGAGCCGGAGGTTGATGGTGGCGGTTTGTGGCTGAAGGTGGTGGTTGTAGCTTGGTGGTGAATGGTGGAGTTTGATGAACATGAAGGTTGAAAGGGGTGTTGAGATGGGTTTGTGTTTTAGGAGGATAAGATATAGGGTGTATGTTTGTGTTTGAGAGGGAGGTGACGGTGGCCATTGGATTAGTTTTGAATCAATGGTCACTAGCAAATCTGGAAGAAGCACACAGATCGAGCCCTTTAGTGGCGACGACAATAGCGGCGACAAGGAGCAATAGCGGCGACCCGTGTCTAGGTCGTCGCTATTGCTCGTTGTCGTCACTGGTAATGGTATAACATTCTTGTAGTGAATCACTCAAGGATATCAAGCATTAGATTCGCCATCCTCCCCGCCAATGCTGGTGGAAGCATCAACTTGCCCTTGTAACTGGAAGCACCAAACAATTTAATGTTTCACGCATACACATCAAATACATCAAAAATATAATTTAACTATGTATATTGTATGAGAAGAAAAAAAAGTCTTATATCAGAGAGCAATCAACTTCAGCAAGTTCAAGTCACGTGTTTCAATCTTGATGTTACATGTTCAAATTTCAAATTTTGTCCAGTTACAAGTGTAACTTTTCAATCAATTATGGCAAGACGTATCAATATATAATATAACCCGAATTGACTCATTTGTGAGTACCCTGGTAAGATTATCACCTCTAATGTTTTGTAATTTGTTCTTTGCATACCAAGATGCGTCTTCTTTTCTAATGTTTAGAATTCATCGGGCGCTTTAAGAGAAACGCTAAACAGGTCAAACTTTTGTCATTGGACGAAAAACGTGAGTGAGATTTGAACCGGCATTGTTTTCCTTGATAAAATTCACACGTAGTCCTGTCTTGATATAATTCAAAAAAACATGGTTGAAAATTTAAACTTCTGTAACTTTTGTAACCATTAAATGGATTACATGGATATTTAACGATAATCGGAAGGCAATTAGATGAATCTATGGTTGTTAAGAGTTAAGAACTGAAAACAAGTATATTAATGAAGTAGAACTTAATAACCAATAGTTATAATAAAATGAAGAGAACAGAACCAATATCTAATAAACTTATGAGCCAGTAAATTTTATCTTACAATTTGTCAATAAGTAGCCTTCTTGTGTGGTTAACACAAGCATTATTCAGAATCTGCTAAATCAAGATCACTTTGAGTAACAAAATTATATGAATTTGTCATCGCCACAAAGTGTAATTAAACATGAATCTAAAGTACCATTAATCAACTAACCTCATTACCCCTACAGGATCATTATCAACTATCAAGGACCTTCATGTTCGATGGACAAATGAAACCTTTAGCTTTTATTCGATCAAGGACCTATAAACCCAAAAACAAAAAAGAAAAATGAGAACAAATTTCAACATTAAATTCGTATGGTGGCTTATATAGTAGTATATACCCCTACCCGTACTTTGCCCCTCACAGCCAAATCGGTTCCAAAATAATCAATATTTATTAGTTTCTTACAAGGACACAAACTGCCAAAAGAAAGTAAGTTTACCTTAACACAGGAAGTCCCAATTTTGAGGTCCTTGACATGGAGAAGGTTGAGTATAAACCCTTTTAGCATCTCTTCTTGAGCTTCCTCAATGGTTGTCCCTAACTGAAATAAATGTATCCTGCAATCTAAGTGAGCTTCAACTAAAGAAGACACATTTAGCAACAAAATCTTCCTCAACACCCAAGCATAGTACACTTTTAGTGTCAAAATATTTGGAGCATTGATTTCGATAATATCAGGATGCCTAGGATGCAACACCAAATTCTTAACACTCTTAGATGTGATATTAAGCCTCCTATAACCATAGCAATTAGAGTTTCCAAAACAGGACTCCCACACAATATATTTTTAATAATATCTTCATCTAACTTCCCAAAAACAATACATAATTCCCTAAGGTTTTTCCAACTAATTGCCCCAGTGGGATTAAACGCACAGTATACCAATGTGAGATGAGTGAAACATGAGTTGATGAAAAAAAACTGACCCAATAGAACGTAGCAAAAACTTGACAGCATAGATCCCATATCAAATAGCCACAAATGGAGGTCCTCAACGTTACAATTGACAGCATAACGAATCCAATTGTGGACCTGAGATTTAACGTGATCATCATATAAGCAACGTAGCAAAAACTTGTTAAGCTTCAAATGGGGACGCTGAGTTAGGGTTTTGTCGACGTAAGAAAAAAAATCCGGGCTCACGTACAAACAACAGTCATAAGGTTGTTGGAAGACTAGAATAGGAACACAAGTCCAGAGATGTTTCCATCGTTTGGAGAGAGCACCTGTTCTGATGGCGTCTTTTGTAGAGGGTAAACGAGAAAGTATTTCAGAAAGTAAGCAGTCTGGTAACTTGCTAATTCGATCTTCATCATCGTCTTCACATCCGATCCCTTTCAGAGTTTGATTTTGCTCTTCCTCCACCATATCAACAGAAACCCAAAATTCACAACAGGCTTACGAATATGATTTTAGGGTTTAAGGTTTTATATGATACTATATGATAATTGGTGTTTATATATGATTTTAGGCCCAGGATATTAAAAAATATACTGCATCTTTTTATATGTTTTTATATTGGTATGTTTGAGTCAATTTTGTGCTCTTGGATACGAAATATTATCCATAATGTATTTATAGATATACTTGATGGCGGTTGTCATTCTCTCATAGGCGAAATTTTTGCATATTTTTTTTGAATGAAAATATTATTTTTCTACTTTACATAAATAAATTACTCCATTATCCAGGTTTGAACCTTTTGATTGGCAAATATTATTTATCTACTTTATACCGATAAATTACTCCATTTTATAGGTTTGAACCACACATTCATCGTAACATCCTCATCTCGACCACCTCTATCTTGCGCGCCTGAGTCTTCTTAAAAGGTAAGCATACAAACATGATTTTAGGGTTTAAGGTTTGATATATTACTAATTGGTGTGTGTGTAATGATTTTACGATTTCTGGCCCATCCTTATAGGGTATACTAGTATAGAGTTTCATAAAAAGCTATGTATTAACTAATGGTATAGAGTTTTGTATAAACATTATTACTTTTAAAAGCATAAAAAGCTATGTATTAACTAATTAAAAAACAATATAGAGAAATTTATTATTCTTACTCTCCACACTTTTATGTCAAACATTTCATAGAAACTAATGAGATTATCCACATTTTGCGACATGTATTTGGTTGATATAGTGTAATTGATACAAATATATAAATAATGTACGTGTAAAAGTATATATGCTACAAAAAATAAATAGATTAGTTTTACATTAGATTAGAAAAGAAAATTGTCTTGGTTGGGAATTATTGAACCGGGCAACGTGTTTGCCATAAGGCCGACATTTAGAGAGGAGGTAAATTTAATACAAATTCGCATCCAGTATTATATTCTCAAGGGTGATCTTTGACATTACGTTCTTTTTAAACAGCAAATTTCATTCAACACGGCACTAGGAATCCAAACAAGAAATTACAAAGAGAAGTTATGTATTCAAAACAACGATTTACAAGGATATCTATTTATAATCTACAAATACCCAAGAGATTTGATATCTTCGAAGATAACCTTTGATGGACTAGATTCCTTGTTTGAGAACATGACCTCGTTCCTTGCATTCCACACGCACCAACAAGCTGTCATAAGATCCCAAGAAGGGCCTTGTTTTTAATGTGACCCAAATAAACATTCTAATGGATTAATAGTACACCATGCACCGAGAAAGCAAAAATAGGTGGGATAAAACACCAGTTGCTAACGAATTATCAAACCCTATCACGAAAAAGTAAGCAAATGGTCACTCATTTCCCGTACTTACCACAAAAATAGATGGGATACAACACCAGTTTTTTGTTTAACGATTAATCTCGCTTATTAGGCTTTTCAATTCGCCAAGTGTCACACCTTGCCTCTAAGTGGGCCCGAAGGTATGCACGGGGCATAACCTCACTGACCAATAACAGTTTAGTATATGCAGCTGAAGTAAGATACAAGTTAAGTAAAAGGGTTCACAAGAAAATGTTTAAACACGTCATACAAACATCAATTCAAGTAGTGCAAAAGGTTACATAAGTCTTGACGTGACATAACACCAACATTGTTTCAAAGTTTCAAAGCGGAATCATAATCAATACTCTTGGTTGGCAATATCAGGTTCAAGTTCCTAGTTATGGCAAGACTCTAAAGCTCGCCTCATACAAATCCATAGCTTGCTTCTATTAGTTATTTGAGAGGCATGCTTATAAGATACGTCCACTTTTACAAGTAAATACAGTTTACCGACACATTTTCAATTAAGAGATAACAAATGCCTTGATCATATGTTTTATAGCAGTTTATACATTGTATCAGAAAAGACCACGTGTCATTAATGTCTGAAACTGTGTTTACTCTAACTACATACGTCATATTCCGAGTTTTACGTATTCCTATACAACGGTGTTTCATGGCCATAATAATGTATATATCGGTAATGACATACGTGTATAGTTAGTTCAAATGTTTTTTTTTCACAATAAACATATTGTATGCATCAAGTGGTTTTCATAGTGTTATCAACACGTAACATGTTTATAAAGGGTTAAGTTGTATTTACCTGATTGGGTTAACATAATTGGGTTCTGCCAACAACACATTACGGACCGTCTGTGCAAGAAAGCAGAAAATAAATATACAAAACGCAGAATGTCAAAACTGAGATAATAATATAGCGTTATTTTATAGAGTGAAGCAAAGAAAACATAATCGGCCAAACTAAGGCGTTCTTAAGACACCGAGAAATTAAGAAACTGTCATCACACATAATTACAAACTGCAAACCATCTCTTCGTATGAAAACTGCCTAGATTTCCGATCAAAAAATATTGAAACATAAAACTTATTACATAACTGAGGAAGATCATCCAATTTTCTTCGTCACTTAATGCAATTGTAGTTGTAGTTAGGCTCAACAAAACACTGTAAAAAAATAAAAGAAGGGGAACATATTAATTTACCAGAATATAATCACTCAAGCATCATCCTCCCGGCTACTACTGGTAATAGGCCTTGTTTTCTGAGCAAGTGACACCAAAGAGTTTCAAGTTCAAGTCACGTGTTTCCATCTTCTTGTTTCATGTTCAAATCTCAAACTTTGTCGGATCACAAGTGTAGCTTTCCTAGTCAATATAATATATAACCTGAACAGGCTCATTCGTTAGTAAACTGTAAAATCATCACCTCTAATGTTCAGTAGTTTGCTCTTTGCATACCAAAAGTGTCTATTTTTCTAATCATGAATAATCCTCAAGCCTTTAAGAGATACCCAAAGTGGGTCAAAGTTTATCATGAGATTAAAAAACTTGTGTGAGACATGAAAATTTTCATGTGTAGCGTCTTGATACATTTCTGGAAAAATGGTTGCGAATTTAAACTTCTGTAACTTTTTAACCATTAAATATTACAGTTGCGTTTTTAACAATAATCCAAGACAATAAGATGAATCTATGGTTGTTACTTGTAGTTAGGAGAATAATTATATAGAATCTGCTAACTCAAAAACACTTTGGGTAACAAACTTATATGAATTCAGAAGACATCAACAAAGTGTATAAAACATCAATCGAAAGTACTGTCGATCAACTATCCTCATTACCTTTAGGACCATTGTCAGATAAAGATGAAGAAGCACGACTGAGGATCTTTAAGTTCGATGGAGGAAGGAAACCTTTAACTTTCAAACGAGTAAGGACCTACAAATAAAAAAATGGAAAAATGAGGACAAATTATTCCACATGAGGGCGTTGTTCCTGACGAACGCCTCATATCCCTCCAAGGGCGCAAACTACCAAAAGAAGGTAACTTCACCTTAAAACACGAAATCCCAATTTTGAGGTGCTTGACGTGTCGAAGGTTGAGTATAAATCTTGTAAGCATCTCTTCTTCAGCTTCTTTTTCTTCTTCAGCGGTTGTCAATAATGCTTAAAACGCTTTGTATAATCTAAGCCAGCTTCAACTAAAGAAGACACGTCTAGCAACAAAAGCTTCCACAATATCAAATCATCCTCAATTTTCAGTGACAAAATATTCGGAGCATTGATTTCGATAACATCCGATACATCAGAATTATGACGATGCGTGTATCCAGAGAACACCAAATTCTTAACACTCTTCGACGTTATATTTAACCGCCTATAACCATAACAATTTTCCAACACCAACGTCTCCAATACAGGACTCCCGGATAACACATTTTGAATCAAATCTTCATCTAAATTCCCATGCCAGATACGCAAACTCCTAAGGTTCTCCCAACTAATCGCCCCGGTTGGATTAAACGCACAACCGGCTAACGTCAGATGTGTAAAACATGAACTGACGAAAACAAACTGATCTAGCGGAAACTCGGTCTACGTTCCAGTCCCCATAGCGTCAAATGGAGATCTTCAACGTTACAACTTACAGCATAACGAATCCAGGTGTGGATATGAGATTCAAGCTGATGATTGTAGCGGCTATGGACTTTGAATTTGTGAAGCTTCAACGGGCGACGTTGGGTTAGAGTTTGGTCAACGAAAGAAAAGAAATCGGGGTTTGTGCGATGGTGAGTTTCATAAGGATGTAGGAAAACGAGATTAGAAACCCAAGTCCAGAGATGTTTCCATCGTTTGGAGAGTGTACCTGTTGTAATCGCGTCTTTTGTGGAGGGTATACGAGAAAGGATTTCTACAAGCAAGCAATCGGGTAATTTGCTGATTCGATCTTCATCTTCAAATCGAATCTGTTTCAGGGGTTGACCTTGCACCATTTATTAAAAGACCAGAATTGACAACACAAGAGGAAAAGGTAAAGATTTGTAAGAGAAAAACAGGGTTAAGAAGTTTAGGAAATATCCCTTGTGATTCACGACTTCTGTTTTAGTCTTTTTAGACTTGCACTGTACCACCGGCGCCTCTCATCAAATTTTGATAGAGACAATTACATATTTCCCTTTAAAAAAAACTGCTTAATTGCATATGTATTTAACATAAATTTTAAATTGTATATATTCCCTTTCTTAAATAACAAAATTACAAGTTATATAATGATTTATTTCATAAAAAAATAAGTTATATAATGACTCTTTGTCTCTTAATTTTTTTTGGAACTTTTAAAAATTACATAGTTACTCGTTTTTACCAGTTTTTGTGGCTTTTTCACAATTCTTTTTGCTTTTATTTTTTTACGTTTTGCTTGTTAGTTTTCTTTTATTGTTTTTTTTTACAATCTAAACACTAAAATAAATCGCTAGAGTACGTAGATACATATTTTTCCATAGAATATAAACAATTTCCGAATAGGTGGGAATTTAATCAGAGGACTACAGACCAAATAAAATAATGTAACTTGCTTAAAACGTATTTTAATGTATATATTTATAAATAAGCTGAAAATCATTCTGGTTAGTTTTTTTACTAAGTTATTTGTTTTATGTTTTTTCTTTTAATCGGTAAACGTAGTTTATTGTATATATTTATAAATTATCTAAAAATCACAAACACCCCTAGATATATCTTAGTAAAACAAATAACTTAGTAAAAAACACCAAAAAAATAGCAAAATGTAAAAAATAAAAACAAAAAGAATTGTGAAAAGTCACAAAAACTAGTAAAAATGAGTAAATATGTAATTATTTAAAGTTCCAGTAAAATTAAGGGTAAAAAAGTCATTAAATAACTTATTTTTAATGAAATAAATCAAAATGGGTAAATTTGCAATTTTATTAGTTAAAGAAGGGGATACATGCAATTTAAATTTTAAATTGGGTAAATACACAACTAAGAAGTTTTTTAAGGGAAATATGCAATTGTCTCATTTTGATATTCATATAACTAAGAGTAAAGTGTTATTCATAAGAGTATTCACAATAGGTCCTCTAAATTATGTGCGAGTGCTTTTTATATTAAAAAGAGTGATTATAGGTGGTTGAAAATGATTGTGAGGAGCGGAAAGAGAAACTGTTACTATCCATCTGTATATTTAGGAAGACGCCATTCACTCTCTATAATTTTTTAATATATATTAAAAGTGGCTGTGAGTGAGAAGAGGGAAAAGGTAATAATAATGGTATAAAAAATATTATTTAATTGAAATAAGAGAGAAAAATAGTTATTTTTAGTGAAATTATAGGGTTAAAAAAAGATGGAAGGGATGTGAATGCTTTAATACCCTGTTTTTTAATACTTATGGATTCGAGTACGGGTATGAGCGGGTATGGTTTTTCCCGAAACTGATTTAACCGGGTCGGGTCCGGGTATTAGCCTGAAAAACCATACCCGATGTAAGTGGTTCCGGGTAGGGTTTGGATACAGGTACCCTATATCCGGGTACCAAAATACCCTATTTTCAGGTATAAAAAACCGGTTTTTAGGTATAAAGAAGGTATGTCAATGGGCTGCATATTTTCTTTTGTTCCAACTTCCTTTTTTTTGCATAAAAACATCAAAATGAATATGGTAAATATAAATAAATAACATAAACTGCATACATATTAGACTTATTTACATAGAAAAAAATTCAAAAAACATAAACACATAGAATTATCAATTATAGTATGGAAAAAAACCCGGTTTTCGGGTATGGATCGGGTCCGGTTTCGAGTACGGATTTTTGTATTGAAATGCATTTCCTATGCGTACCCTATAGGTAGGGGCGGGTACGGGTTCGGGTACCCAATACCTGGGTATAAAAAAAGTCTAATTCAGGTTCTTTATCGAGTTCGGGTCCGAGTTCAGTTTTTTTGTGCACCACTAATTTGTGCCCATGTGGTTTAGGGTCAGAGTCACGATGAGTCCCTGCTGAAAAGATTTGGATGCCTGCGTCCTCGCATTATGAAAAGCACTACATTTGTGTCCCCCTTCCAAGTCGTTAGTAAAAGTAACTGAATTGACCATATTACCTTTTTTCCCACATCAACCAGTGTCCGTATAGTTTAAAGCCTATAATTCTTTGAGTCCATGACCTTAATAGTTTTTATACCCGTCAAATTCAAATACAATACTTTTATCCTGTGTCAAAATTCGTCCCTATAGTTTAAAAAAATATTTAAATCGTATTTAGAATGCGGAGTTTGCGAATATGAAATATATATATATATATATATATATATATATATATATATATATATTAACATTGCTAAACTTATATTAAATAAATATTTCATATCATTAACATTAATCAACAAGAGCACCTACAAAAAGTAATGACATTAACGATAACACATACCATAAGTCATAACATAAAACAAACGTCTAGTTGGAGGTGTGGTTAGGATTGTACACGTACGTCAAATCCAACGTCAAGTTGTTACAAAACCTCAAAACCTCCCGAACTTGCACAAGCAGGTGGGTTAGAGTACCCGCCAATCTGATCCGACTACAAATAACCAAAATAATTACCCTAGTCGTCAAACAAAATAGCTCCAATAACCAAAATAATTAAAATAATCGACATGTATTTGTCAACATAATGGTAATTAAGTTCACTACCGGCCAGATGGTTGTTATCCTTTGTTGCCTGAGCTTGGAATGGCATGGTTGCGATGGGTTGTCGGTGGTCGACGGTGGAGGTGGTGATATACGGTGGTGGAGGTGGATCGGGTGGGTTTGAACGGCGGTGGAGGTAGATAGGTGGGGGTGTACGCCGGTGAGATCGGTTTAGGTTTGGGTGGTGTGATCGGGTTTTCGGGGTTTGAGTTTTGATCATCGGAGGTGTGGGTTTGGGAGTTGTGGTGATGGTGGTCGACGAAGGGGATGAGTTGGTTTGTGTGCGACCGGTTGAGTTTGGGTTTGTGTGGGGATTTGGTTTTTATATAAGGGTGTAAGGAGGTTATGGGGGTGGTTATTGGAGAGGGAGTGTGGTGGTGGTGGTGGTTATCGGAGAAAGAGGAGGTGGATCAGGTTAGGTGAGCGACACAAATAAAGATGGAGAGGAATGGCTGAGGTGTGTTTACGAAGAAAGAGGGAAAGGAAAAGTCCCCCCTTGCTATTCGGTATTTAACGACAAACTCTAACCCTTAAGCACCTAGGACACAACATGTAGCGCTTTTCATAATGTGGGGACTCAGACATCCAAAACTTTCCAGTAGAGACTCATCATGACTCCACCCTCATAAAGTGGACACAAATTATACTTTACTCTATAATTGAAGTGTAGCTACCATATTTTATTACCTCCTTAATTTACTAAAATTACACAAGGTAAATGGGCAACAAGTTGAGTTCATCATACCATCTAAATTCAAGTAACATACACATTAGTATAAACGTAATTACAATTACAATGATATTCTTAAATATGATATATTGGTTTTGGTGATAGTTGAGTTGTGCCTGTGTAACTAGTGGTTCTGTCCTTAAGACTATTGGGTGTGGAGGAGGGTAGTCCTCAAAGGATGATTCACCACATAGGCGTCCACGTAAGCTGACGTATGGATGAGCCTAAAGGTATAGAACTAGGGTGTGGAGATGAGCCTCAATATACATATATATGTATGTATGTAGGTATATGTGTGTGTGAAAGTGGAGCGTCGAGGAAGGCCTAGAGAGGACGCGTCCCCTTCTTTCCTTTTTCTTGCACATATAAATGTGCATCATATGTATAACACATATTGTGTTATCATATGCATATGTCCTTAATTATGGACATGTACATAATTATATACCCATTTCATAAACTTTACTTAAAAAGACTTCTAAAACAATAGCCTCCATATAAATAGAGAGATAAACACAACTTAGGAAATCGATGATCCATATGTAGTTTAGTGAAATATGTCCTGACCTCAAGTAAGTACCTGACTATCCTTTCTCTTGATCATTTAAAAAAACTCGGTATTTGGAATGGACTTGATGACGAACTTATCATTTTGAAAAACTGACTTAAACGTTAACTTTCACAGTGTATAACTCATAACTAAACTTCCAATATAACAGATCAAGCAAGAAAACAGACGTTTACATGCATGGTCCAGCTAGAAAGCACAAGTATTTTAACCTTACCTATGACCTATCTATGATGGTTAAGTTAAATCTCTATAGGTTCAAACATAGGATTCACCTTAATATAATCACTCAAGGATATTAAGCATTAGATTCGCCATCCTCCCCGCCACCACGGGTAGTAGCATCAATTTGCTCCTGTACCTGGAAGCACCACACAATTTAATGTTTCATGCATTGTTAATATACCAAACATACGATTTAACTATGTATATTGTACGAGAAGAAAAACGAGTCTTATATCAGAGAGCAAACAACATCAATGAGTTCATGGCACACATGTTTAATCTTATTGTTACATGTTCAAATTTCAAATTTTGTCCATTTATAAGTGTAGCTTTTCAATCAAAAATGGCAAGAGTTACCTATATAAAATATAACCCAAATTGGCTTATTTGTTAGGGTTGCAGATCCCCTACAAGACAATTGTTTCGTACGAAGTATAGGAGACAATCTGAGCCATTGATTCCCAAGATCAATGGCTCAAAACTCGGGATGGAATTTTCGTAATTTTTAGGTTCAAACAATTAAAAAACAAATAGAGAAAGGGTATTTTGGTCCTTTCCCCCATTGATTTTCAAACGGCTATAACTTTTTCATACGTTAATATTTTTTTAAAAAAAATTACACCGTATTAACAAGCATTTCATCCTCTTTAATTCGAGCACTCTTTTGCTATAGTTTTGTTTAAAAAAATTACATGTTTTTTTAATACTCATTTCATGATTACATGATTTTGAAAACCCAGCATAACTATGTGATTTGAATACCCATTACGTGATTACGTGATTTCATTATAGTATGTGAAACTCCACTAAGTGATTATGTAATTACATAAAAATAGCTGACTATGTTTTATTACATGACTACGTGATTTTAAATACTCATTACGTGATTTCATTATAGTATTGTATGTGATACTACACTGAGTGATTACGTGATTACGTAAAAACAAAAACACGTAACACTTAATATTTCATATGGAATACCTAATATTTCATGTTTAATCACGTATTAAGGATAAATTATATTCAAAATGTTAGCCAAATCAACCTATAATAAACACATAATGTCGTATATTAGAGACTTAATCACGTAATAAAACATAAACAATCAAGTTCTTATTATTGATTGTGTAATCACGTAATGGTTTTATACTGAATGTATAATCACGTAATGGTTTATCTTGAATGTGTAATCACGTAATGGCTATTCAAAATAACGTAGACATGAGATGGGTATTCAAAATTACGTAATCACGTAATGAACTAATGGGTATTCAAAATCCTGTAATTTTTTTAATAAAACTATAATAATATGCTGCTCGAATTAAAGAGAATGAAATACTTGTTAATACAGTGTAATTTTTTTTAAATATTAACGTATGAAAAAGTTATGGCCGTTGGAAAAATTAAAGGGGTGAGTTGTTTAAGCAAGAATGACTAAATTACCCTTTAATCAAAGGACACTTGTCCTCCTTTCCTTGTCTCGTAGGCTTCGTATGATTTATTTGTCTTGTACAATATCCTCTCCCTATTTGTTAGTATTCACTGGTAAGATTATCACCTCTAAGATCATTCACATTCATTTCATTTTCCTTATCCATGTAATTACATTTAACACACTACTTTTTCTCTCTCATTTTCAATTAGATTATACTTTTTTATACCTTTATCTTTCCATTTTCTCTGTCATCCACTCACAACCACTTTAAAAAATATTAAAAAGATTATAAGGGATGAACAATGATCTCGTAGATTTACAGATGAACAATAACATTTTCTTTTTCCTCACTCACAACCACTCAAAACCATTTCTTATAATATAACTAACACCATCACACAAATATACCAAATTCATTGTGAATGCTCTAATGTTCTGTAATTTGTTCTTTGTATACAAAGATGTATCTTCTTCTCTAATGTTTAGAATTCATCGGGCCATTTAAGAGAAACCCTAAACGGGTCAAACAATTGTGCTGGACGAAAAAACGTGAGTGAGTTAGAATTCACTTAGTCCTGTATCCATATATTTCTAAGAAAATGATTGGAAATTTAAACTTCTATAACTATTTAACCATTAAATGATTTATTTGGGCTTATAATAATAATCCAAAGGCAATGAGATGAGTCTTTGGTTGTTAGGAATTAAGAACTGATTACAAGTATATTATGGAAGTATATCTATAATGAAATGAAGAAGAAAACAGAAAAAAGGCACACATAACTCCACTATATCATTGAAATACTGAATACGAGAACCAATATCTAATAAAATTTATAAGGCAAGAATTTTTTTTTACAATTTGTCAATAATTAGAGCAACCCAATAAGGCCTTTTTACCCATTTTTTGAGGCTGATGTGGCAGTGAATTTGTTTTTAGCTATTGGGGGCTCATATTTAGCTACCATTTTTAAGATCCATTTTTGTAGACAAACTACAAAAAATGAACAAAATGTGGGGGATTGTGTCAGTTGGTGGGTCCGGGTGGGAGGGTTGGGTATAATGTAAAGAAAAACAAATTCTGTTTATTTAAGATTGGTGATGATGTGGCATTATATTTAGGTGTTTTTAAGGTTTTGTTATCGGATAGGTTTTGAGTGTTTTTTAAAAATGTATGTTTTTATGATATGGCGTTGACAAGAAACGTTTTTAGGTGTTTTTTATGTTTCTTATTGTGGATGCTCTTAGTGTTTTTGTGTGGTTAACCGAGCATCATTCAGGATCTGCTAAATCAAGATCTCTATGGGTAAAAAAAAGTATATGAATTTGGAAGGCACTAAGAAAGTGTAACTAAACATGAATCTAAAGTAGCATTAATCAACTAAGCTCATTACCTGCATGACCATCATCAAGGACCTTCAAGTTCGACGGAGAAGCGAAACCTTTAGCTTTTAAACGATCAAGGGCCTACAAATAAAAATAAGGAAAACGAGAATAAATTTCAACACTCAATTCGCCATCCAATCTTTTTTTGTTGGATTTGGTATAAACGAAACTATGTTAATACTAGGATGGCTTATAAATTAGTTAATATTTATTAGTTGCTTACAAGTACACAGCCAAAAGAAAAGTAAGTTTACCATAAGTACCAATTTTGAGGTCCTTGACATGGAGAAGGGTGCGTATTAATCCTGTAAGCATCTCTTCTTGTGCTTTCGGATCTGAGATCTTGTCGTGACATAACACCAACATTGTTTCAAAGTTTCAAAGCGGAATCATAATCAATACTCTTGGTTGGCAATATCAGGTTCAAGTTTCTCGTTATGGCAAGACTCTAAAGCTCGCCTCATAACAAATCCATAGCTTGCTTCTATTAGGTATTTGAGAGGCATGCTTATAAGATACCTCCACTTTCACTAGTAAATACAGTTAACCGACACATTTCCTATTAAGAGATGACAAATGCCTTGATCATATGTTTTATAGCAGTTTATACTTTTATCAGTAAAGACTCGTGTCATTAATATCTGAAACTGTGTTTACTCTAAGTACATACGCCGTATTCTGAGTTTTACGTACTCCTACAACAGCGTTTCACGGCCACTATAATGTATATATCGGTAATGACATATGTGTATAGTTAGCTCAAATGTTTTTTTTTCACGATGAACATATTGTATGCATCAAGAGGTTTTCATAGTGTTATCAAAACATAACATGTTTATAAAGAGTTGAGTTGTATTTACCTATTTTGAGCCTACAACAAGCGTCTTGTCAAACAAGCTTAACCGTTCACCAGAACAAACCTATAAACATTTACCTTAGATTCCTAGTCCACGAATAAAATGATCAGTGTCACGTACGGGAATGATATTTATAACGAGTATTGAAAGACTAGATTAACATAATTGGGTTCTGTCAACAACACATTACGGACTGTCTGTGCAAGAAAGCAGAAAATAACTATACAAAACCCAGAATGTCAAAACTTACATAATAATATAATCGTTATTTATAGCGTGAAGCAAAGTAAACATAAAAGGCCAAAGTAAGGTGTTCTTAAAGACACCAAGAAATTAAGAGACTGTCATCACACATAATTGCAAACTGCAAACCATCTCTTCGTATGAAAACTGCCTAGATTTGCGATCAAAAAATATTGAAACATGAAACTTATTACATAACTGAGGAAGATTATCCAATTTTCTTCATCACTGAATGCAATTGTAGTTGTAGTTAGGCTCAACAAAACACTGTAAAAATGAAAAATAAAAGAAGGGGGACATATTAATCTTCCCGAATATGATCACTCAAGCATCATCCTCCTGGCTACTACTGGTAATAGGCATCAACTTGCTTTAGTAACCGGAAGAACCACAAAGTACCTTTTTTGAATTATGGCCTTGTTTTCTGAGCAAGTGACACCAAAGAGTTTCAAGTTCAAGTCACGTGTTTCCATCTTCTTGTTTCATGTTCAAATCTCAAACTTTGTCGGATCACAAGTGTAGCTTTCCAGTCAATATAATATATAACCTGAACAGGCTCATTCGTTAGTAAACTAGTAAAATCATCACCTCTAATGTTCAGTAGTTTGCTCTATGCATAACAAAATGTGTCTATTTTTCTAATCATAATAATCCGTCGGGCCATTTAAGAGATACCCAAAGTGGGTCAGATGTTTATCATGAGATTAAAAAACTTGTGTGAGACATGAAAATTTTCATGTGTAGCAGGTCTTGATACATTTCTGGAAAAATGGTTGCGAATTTAAACTTCTTTAACTTTTTAACCATTAAATATTACAGTAGCGTTTTTAACAATAATCCAAGACAATAAGATGAATCTATGGTTGTTACTTGTGGTTAGGAGAATAATTATATAGAATCTGCTAACTCAAAAACACTTTGGGTAACAAACTTATATGAATTCAGAAGACATCAACAAAGTGTCATAAAACATCAATCGAAAGTACTGTCGATCAACTATCCTCATTACCTTTAGGACCATTGTCAGATAAAGATGAAGAAGCACGACTGAGGATCTTTAAGTTCGATGGAGGAAGGAAACCTTTAACTTTCAAACGAGTAAGGACCTACAAATAAAAAAATGGAAAAATGAGGACAAATTATTCCACATGAGGGCGTTGTTCCTGACGAACGCCTCATATCCCTCCAAGGGCGCAAACTACCAAAAGAAGGTAACTTCACCTTAAAACACGAAATCCCAATTTTGAGGTGCTTGACGTGTCGAAGGTTGAGTATAAATCTTGTAAGCATCTCTTCTTCAGCTTCTTTTTCTTCTTCAGCGGTTGTCCAATAATGCTTAAAACGCTTTGTATAATCTAAGCCAGCTTCAACTAAAGAAGACACGTCTAGCAACAAAAGCTTCCACAATATCAAATCATCCTCAATTTTCAGTGACAAAATATTCGGAGCATTGATTTCGATAACATCCGATACATCAGAAATATGACGATGCGTGTATCCAGAGAACACCAAATTCTTAACACTCTTCGACGTTATATTTAACCGCCTATAACCATAACAATTTTCCAACACCAACGTCTCCAATACAGGACTCCCGGATAACACATTTTGAATCAAATCTTCATCTAAATTCCCATGCCAGATACGCAAACTCCTAAGGTTCTCCCAACTAATCGCCCCGGTTGGATTAAACGCACAACCGGCTAACGTCAGATGTGTAAAACATGAACTGACGAAAACAAACTGATCTAGCGGAAACTCGGTCCTACGTTCCAGTCCCCATAGCGTCAAATGGAGATCTTCAACGTTACAACTTACAGCATAACGAATCCAGGTGTGGATATGAGATTCAAGCTGATGATTGTAGCGGCTATGGACTTTGAATTTGTGAAGCTTCAACGGGCGACGTTGGGTTAGAGTTTGGTCAACGAAAGAAAAGAAATCGGGGTTTGTGCGATGGTGAGTTTCATAAGGATGTAGGAAAACGAGATTAGAAACCCAAGTCCAGAGATGTTTCCATCGTTTGGAGAGTGTACCTGTTGTAATCGCGTCTTTTGTGGAGGGTATACGAGAAAGGATTTCTACAAGCAAGCAATCGGGTAATTTGCTGATTCGATCTTCATCTTCAAATCGAATCTGTTTCAGGGGTTGACCTTGCACCATTTATTAAAAGACCAGAATTGACAACACAAGAGGAAAAGGTAAAGATTTGTAAGAGAAAAACAGGGTTAAGAAGTTTAGGAAATATCCCTTGTGATTCACGACTTCTGTTTTAGTCTTTTTAGACTTGCACTGTACCACCGGCGCCTCTCATCAAATTTTGATAGAGACAATTACATATTTCCCTTTAAAAAAAACTGCTTAATTGCATATGTATTTAACATAAATTTTAAATTGTATATATTCCCTTTCTTAAATAACAAAATTACAAGTTATATAATGATTTATTTCATAAAAAAATAAGTTATATAATGACTCTTTGTCTCTTAATTTTTTTTGGAACTTTTAAAAATTACATAGTTACTCGTTTTTACCAGTTTTTGTGGCTTTTTCACAATTCTTTTTGCTTTTATTTTTTTACGTTTTGCTTGTTAGTTTTCTTTTATTGTTTTTTTTTACAATCTAAACACTATAATAAATCGCTAGAGTACGTAGATACATATTTTTCCATAGAATATAAACAATTTCCGAATAGGTGGGAATTTAATCAGAGGACTACAGACCAAATAAAAGAATGTAACTTGCTTAAAACGTATTTTAATGTATATATTTATAAATAAGCTGAAAATCATTCTGGTTAGTTTTTTTACTAAGTTATTTGTTTTATGTTTTTTCTTTTAATCATTAAACGTATTTTATTGTATATATTTATAAATTATCTAAAAATCACAAACACCCCTAGATATATCTTAGTAAAACAAATAACTTAGTAAAAAACACCAAAAAAATAGCAAAATGTAAAAAATAAAAACAAAAAGAATTGTGAAAAGCCACAAAAACTAGTAAAAGTGAGTAAATATGTATTATTTAAAGTTCCAGTAAAAATAAGGGTAAAAAAGTCATTAAATAACTTATTTTTAATGAAATAAATCAAAATGGGTAAATTTGAAATTTTATTAGTTAAAGAAGGGGATACATGCAATTTAAATTTAAAATTGGGTAAATACGCAACTAAGAAGTTTTTAAAGGAAATATGCAATTGTCTCATTTTGATATTCATATAACTAAGAGTAAAGTGTTATTCATAAGAGTATTCATAATAGGTCCTCTAAATTATGTGCACGTGCTTTTTATATTATAAAGAGTAATTATAGGTGGTTGAAAGTGGTTGTGAGGAGCGGAAAGAGAAACTGTTACTATCCATCTGTAAATTTAGGAAGACACCGTTCACTCTCTATAATTTTTTAATATATATTAAAAGTGGTTGTGAGTGAGAAGAGAGAAAAGGTAATAATAATGGTATAAAAAATATTATTTAATTGAAAGAAGAGAGAAAATATAGTTGTTTTTAGTGAAATTATAGAGTAAAAAAAAGATGGAAGGGATGTGAATGCTTTAATACCCGGTTTTTTAATACTTATGGATTCGAGTACGGGTATGAGCGGGTATGGTTTTTCCCGAAACTGATTTAAACCGGGTCGGGTCCGGGTATTAGCCTGAAAAACCATACCCGATGTAAGTGGTTCCGGGTAGGGTTTGGATACAGGTACCCTATATCCGGGTACCAAAATACCCTATTTTCGGGTATAAAAAACCGGTTTTTAGGTATAAAGAAGGTATGTCAATGGGCTGCATATTTTCTTTTGTTCCAACTTCCTTTTTTTTGCATAAAACATCAAAATGAATATGGTAAATATAAATGAATAACATAAACTGCATACATATTAGACTTATTTACATAGAAAAAAATTCAAAAAACAGAAACACATAGAATTATCAATTATAGTATGGAAAAAAACCCGGTTTTCGGGTATGGATCGGGTCCGGTTTCGAGTACGGATTTTTGTATTGAAATGCATTCCCTACGCGTACCCTATAGGTATGGGCGGGTACGGGTTCGGGTACCCAATACCTGGGTATAAAAAAAGTCAAGTTCAGGTTCTTTATCGAGTTCGGGTCCGAGTTCAGTTTTTTCGTGCACCACTATTTGTGCCCATGTGGTTTAGGGTCAGAGTCACGATGAGTCCCCGCTGAAAAGATTTGGATGCCTGCGTCCTCGCATTATGAAAAGCACTACATTTGTGTCCCCCTTCCAAGTCCGTTAGTAAAAGTAACTGAATTGACCATATTACCTTTTTTCCCACATCAACCAGTGTCCGTATAGTTTAAAGCCTATAATTCTTTGAGTCCATGACTATCACACCCCGACCCGCAGCGGAAATAAGAGTCGGGGCATAATTGGGTTATCACCAAAGCACATGACATTTACTATTATGTTTCATAATTAATGAAGTCAAAGTTACATTTTCAAACATCCAAACATGTTCATTCAATACAAAGGAAATAATCAAAAGGTAACAATCCAAGAACTAAATCGATTTATTCTTCTAGTCCAGGTCCTGTGTGTTCCTAGCTGCTGCTGGTTCACCTGTATCATGTGTAAAATGGTAGTTTTTGGGTCAACATAAGTTGGCGAGTGAACCACATTAGATAAACATTTGATAATGATTTTATGGTTAGTTTATCAATAAAATATTGTGCATAATCATAAAAGAGCAAATGTAAGTAATCAAGCATTGGAAAATAGCAGTTACAATTATAACATAATAACACTTGATAGCATACATGAATATACCAATAACATACGATAACTAACATAAATGAACTGTGCGATCAAGGCTCAATCAAACGGAGCCGATCGTATTGCATGAATTGGAAATGTAAATTGAACTGTGCGATCAAGGCTCAATCAAACGGAGCCGATCGTATTGCATGAACTGGAAATGTAAATTGAACTGTGCGATCAAGGCTCAATCAAACGGAGCCGATCGTATTGCATGTATTGAAATGTAAAATGAAATGACCGATCAAGGCTCAATCAAACGGAGCCGATCGTGCGGGCACGCCACAGTTCAACCGCATAATAAAATGGGGAACAAGCTCAACCTCATGGATGGGGAGCTGCGGCCTCGGCAAATGCATGTACTGTAACAATAATTTGCATCCAATAATAACTACTTAACATCAACAAACTAATACACATGTCATGATATGATGTATGCACAATAGTTACGTTATAATATGTAAATAAACAAAGACACATGATACACCCAAAAAACGTGATTAAAACGGGGAATTTGAAAGGTTCACTCACATTGGGTGCGATGAATTTGAGATGGTGAGATGCGCACGATTTAGATGAGCGAGTCGACGAGGAATACTAACCTAAATAATAATGGAAAAATATATTAAGTGGATGGATGTTATCAAGGATTTTAATGAAATTTTTAGATATATTTTTTTTATGAGTTTATGGCTATTTTCTATCTTTAAAGATGTTATTTTTAAGTATTTTTAATGGATTTTTAAATTAAATTAAATAAATAAATATATAAAAAAAATATTATTTTTTTTTTTACCGTTGACGGTTGACCGGTTCGGTCAGCGGATATTTCTGCGCCGGGCGAACCGGCGACCTTCCGTTCACGTGCACGTAGCTCTACCAACTGAGCTACGTGACTAACCCGTTATAAACTCAGTTTTAATTATATTTATATACGTATTTGAATTAACCGAAAATTCCTTTATTTATAAAAACGTTTTAATTCAACTGGACCGGTGCTCGTGACAAGATTCGAACGCGCGACGTGAAGTTCATTTTGCACACAGTCCAC
Source organism: Scalesia atractyloides (assembly GCA_947069175.1). Classification (NCBI taxonomy): domain Eukaryota; kingdom Viridiplantae; phylum Streptophyta; class Magnoliopsida; order Asterales; family Asteraceae; genus Scalesia; species Scalesia atractyloides. Next base: position 85,685,783 of record CAMTDV010000018.1, read on the forward strand.
CGCTGGACTGTGTGTCTAACCCGGTTATATTCTTGGTTTTTATTATACTTAACAACTACCTGTTTTAACCCGGGTTAGTTCATGATTAAAAAGGAATGTTATTACACAAAGCGTGCGCGTAGCAAGGATCGAACTCGGGACGTGTATGTGAAATTTGCACACAGTCCACCGCTGGACTGTGTGTCTAACCCGTTTATAATCCGCATTTTAATTACTCTTATATTCTGTTATAACTTCATCTTCTTCACCGATTACACAGGCAACATAACTCGACTGATTATGATTGATTTGTGATTTACAAAGTTCTCCGACATCAACAGTAACTCAAAAGTAAAGAATGGAGAAAGTTTAAGGAGCAGAATATACCGATTGATGTTATTCACTGAATTCCGGCGGAGGTTCGTCGGTACTGGAAATGAACTCCGACTGTTGAACCAATTAACAGCGTTGATCGATTATTCATAAAGTTGAGTCACCTAAACAAGGTTTAAAAGAAATGTAGGATATCTTACCAGTTCACAGTTGGATTCCGGCAGTCTCAGAAACTTTCCGGCGAAGATAAGATTTCCGATAAACGTTGGCTAGGATCGATTCTGATGATGGAGTTGTGTTAGAGACTGACTAATCACATGTTTTAAACAAAAAGAGTCGAAGGAATTACCGTGAGAATGTGAGTCCCGGTTTTCCGGTGACTTGCAGGAATTTTCCGGCGAACTGATTCAGAAAATCTTACGGTTCAGAACGCGACGAAAATGAAATTGAGTATTGTTGTGATAGTTCTGAATCGTGTAAATGATCTGGAGCTCGAATTAAATCAGAACTTGAAGAAATATTCGGTTTCAAAAGCCGAAAAGATGAAGCTTTAAGTTCAATCAATTCTGACTTAATTAAAAACCGTCGCACATCGGTTATAACTGAAATTGTGAGGTAAACAATCGATTTGACGATTGGTTTGCCGATTACCGGTTTTCAGATAGTATCATCGGTTAAACTGAGTTTGTGTATAAGTTTCTTTTGTTTTCATATAGTTAACAGAAAATACATTGTGGCGGAGTGGTTTAGGGAATGGATGTTAAAACGGTTGTAATGACTCAGCTGACCCGGGTTCGAGTCCCGGCAGCTTCACTTATTTTTTATTTGTTTTATTTTAACTTTTTATCAAATATGATTTTTATAGTTTAGTTCATTTATTAATTATGTAACGTTTTAAGTCAAAATATTCATAAATAATTAATGAAACTTTTATAACTTGGTACAAGATTACAAAACAGAGCGGGTTTTGGAGACCCGGTTTTTTTTACAAATGTTACAGTATCCCCTACTTTTAGGAATTTCGTCCCGAAATTTAAATAGTTGAAGTAGTAGGAAAAAGATGCGGGTATTTTTCACGCATTGAGTCTTCGCGTTCCCAAGTAAACTCAGGTCCCCGTTTCGACTCCCAGCGTACCCTAACAATTGAAATGCGACTTCGTCGAAGACGCTTTTCTCCATAGTCCATAATCTCCACTGGTCTTTCAATAAAATGCATGGATTCATCAACCTGAATATCTTCCAGTGGAATATGGAGATTCTCATCAGCGAGGCACTTCTTCAAGTTCGACACGTGGAATGTGGGATGAATCCTGTCGACTTCTTCCGGTAGGTCAAGCTTGTATGCTACAGGACCTACTCTTTCGAGTATCTTGAAAGGTCCTACGTAACGTGGTGCTAGCTTTCCCTTTTGACCAAAACGAACTACTCCCTTCCACGGTGATACTTTTAAAAGCACATGATCACCAATGCTAAACTCCAAGGGCTTCCGTCGTTTATCTGCATAACTCTTTTGACGACTTTGAGCTGCTAAAAGATTGTTTCGGATTTGATGAATCTTGTCCGTGGTTTCTTGGATCAATTCTGGACCAGTAATTTGTGCTTCCCCAATTTCGTGCCAACAAACAGGAGACCGGCACTTTCGACCATATAAAGCTTCAAAAGGTGCCATACCGATGCTCGAATGATAGCTGTTGTTGTACGAAAATTCAACTAACGGTAGGTGGGCGTCCCAATTTCCCTTGAAGTCTACGACACATGCTCTAAGCATATCCTCAAGAGTTTGAATGGTGCGCTCAGACTGTCCATCAGTTTGAGGATGATAGGCGGTACTGAGATCTAATCGAGTGCCCATAGCGGATTGTACTGCTTGCCATGTTCGTGAGGTGAAACGACCATCACGATCAGAAATAATACTTAAGGGTACCCCGTGTCGGCTTACGATTTCGTTGATATAAATACGAGCAAGCTTTTCGTTCTTGAAATCTTCTCGAATAGGAATAAAGTGAGCTGATTTGGTAAGTCGATCTATAATCACCCATATAGTGTCATACCCACCAGAAGTGCGAGGTAACCCGGTAATGAAATCCATGGTTATATTTTCCCACTTCCATACAGGTATTTCCGGTTGAACTAGAAGTCCTGAGGGTCTTTGGTGTTCAGCCTTCACCTTAGAACATGTGAGACACTTGGAAACAAAAACGGCAATATCTTTCTTCATTCCAGGCCACCAATAGGTGTACCGTAGGTCTTGATACATCTTATCGGCTCCTGGGTGTATAGAATATCGCGTTTTATGAGCTTCATGCATGAGTGTTTCACGAAGATTGTTGTGGTTAGGAATCCAGATACGATCTAGGTAATACAAAATACCATCAGATTTAGTTTCAAGTTTTAGCTCGGCTCCACATGACATCTCTTTTCGCACATCTTCTTCTGTTATCGAAACGTGTTGAGCTTCTCGAATTTGATCCTTAATATCGGTTATAATTTGCGAACATAGAAGATGAATGGAGTTCGCATAACTCTTTCGACTAAGTGCATCAGCCACCACATTTGCTTTACCCGGGTGGTATCTAATTTCACAGTCGTAATCATTTAGGAGTTCGACCCATCTTCGTTGCCTCATATTTAACTCTTTTTGATTGAAGATATGTTGAAGACTCTTGTGGTCAGTGTATATTTCACACTTAGTACCATAGAGATAATGTCTCCATATCTTAAGAGCGAATACCACGGCTCCAAGTTCTAGGTCATGAGTGGTGTAGTTCTTTTCATGTGTCTTGAGTTGCCTCGAGGCATAAGCTATGACTTTTCCTCTTTGCATGAGAACGCATCCTAATCCTTGCCCTGACGCGTCGCAATAGACTACAAAATCATCACAACCTTCAGGAAGAGTGAGGATTGGTGCATCACAAAGTTTTTGTTTAAGAGTTTGAAAAGCTTCCTCTTGCTTGGGTCCCCATACGAATGGTTTTCCCTTATGGGTTAAAGCCGTGAGTGGCACCGCAATGCGAGAGAAGTTTGAAATGAACCGACGATAATAGCCAGCAAGTCCAAGAAAAGACCTTACTTCAGTTGGTGTACGTGGAGCTTGCCATTCTTGAACTGCCTTGATCTTTGATGGGTCAACATGTATTCCTTTGTCATTGACTACATGCCCGAGAAATTGCACCTCTTTTAACCGAATTCACATTTAGAGAACTTGGCATATAGCTTTTCCTTTTCTAGAAGTGCAAGAACAAGTCGAAGATGACGCTCATGATCAGCTTTAGATTTTGAATAGATAAGAATATCGTCGATGAAAACTATAACAAATCGATCGAGGTAAGGTTTGCAGACTCTGTTCATTAGGTCCATGAAAACAGCTGGTGCGTTGGTTAATCCAAACGGCATAACCATGAATTCATAGTGGCCATAACGAGTTCGAAAAGCAGTTTTAGGGACGTCTTCTTCATGCACTCTAAGCTGATGATAGCCAGATCGAAGATCGATTTTCGAAAAGCAACTGGCACCTTGTAGTTGGTCAAGAAGATCATCTATGCGAGGTAAAGGATATCTATTTTTGATGGTTAACTTGTTGAGCTCTCTGTAGTCGATGCACATACGAAAAGATCCATCTTTCTTCTTTACAAAAAGGACAGGTGCACCCCAAGGCGATGAGCTGGGGCGTATGAATCCCTTGTCAGTCAATTCTTGCAATTGACTGGCTAGCTCTTGCATTTCAGAGGGGGCTAACCAATATGGAGATTTTGCCACTGGTGTAGCACCAGGTATAAGATCGATACGGAATTCGACATCTCTGATTGGAGGAAGTCCTGAAATGTCGTCAGGAAAAACTTGTGGAAAATCTTTTACTACGGGAATATCTTCAAGTTTCTTCTCTGTGGTCCCCTTCTTGATGATATGGGCTAAAAACGCGACATAATTCTTGCGAAGGTATTTTTGAGCTTGAAGACAAGACATTAAGTTGAGCCCTTTCGACGAGGTTTCTCCAATGATTCGAAGAGTCTGACCGTTTGAAAGAGGAATACGAATAAATTTTTCACGACATACAACTTCCGCATGATGTTGACTGAGCCAATCCATACCGATTATGATGTTGAAACTTCCCAGCTTCATAGGAATAAGGTCGACTGAGAAATCGTGGTCGTTTAAGGTGAGTGTACAGTTGCGTAAAATAGAGTCTAATGAAACTGGTTTTCCGTCCGCGACTTCCACCGTTATGGATTCCACGAGCTTATCCCGATTTTTGCTTAAGATAGGTTCAAATTCTAATGACACGAAACTTCTATCCGCACCAGTATCAAATAACATAGAGGCATATCTACCATTTATAAGAAACGTACCGTTGACCACATTGCCGTCAGCTCTGGCCTGGTTCGCGTTAATATCGAAAGCCCTTCCTCTAGCAGGTGGAGGAGCTTGGTTCGCTTGATTCACAGGGTTGGCTTGGGCCTGAGCATGAATAATATTGACCAGCCTTGGACATGTGTTTCTGAAATGACTTGGGTCGCCGCAATTGAAACATGCCCGCATAGGTTGGCCCATAGGGTAATTGGGTTGATAGTATGTTTGGGCTAAATGTTGGGTGGGTGGAAATGGTAGTTGTTGTTGTGCTTGACCCATTAACTGTTGGTGGTTTTGGGTTATAGGTTGGTGGCGGTTTGTTCGTTGAAGCGTGCGGTAGTTTTGAACAGTATGTCCTGCGCGACCGCAGCCGGTGCAGTATTGGCAAGGATAATCAGGGGAGTGGTGATACTGACAACGGTTACATTTTGGTAATGGGCCTGTGTAGGGTCTTCTGTATGGCGCGGTGGAGGAGTGGCTTAAGTGATGGGTGCAGCAGGAATAGGGGTGTTGGTTTGGGTGACTGCAAAGTTCCTGGTGTTACGCTTCCTCTTGTTAGCAAACTTAGAGGAAGGATTGGGGTGGTTTGAGGTTTGTCCCTCAACAGGGGCCTTTCTTCTTTTCTTCTTTGAACTTCCCATTGCGAATTCGGTTTTCGGTCAGTTCCGTTGCCAACTCCATGGCAGCTTCGAGTGTTACCGGTGAAACGCTGAGAACCGAATCTTGGATTTTCGAGGGAAGTCCTCGAATGTAATGTTCGATCAGACGATAGGTTGGAGTGAATAAGTTTGGAACCATTTGGTTCAACTCCAAGAACCTCTTGTTGTAAGTAGAGTGATCACCCTCTTTTTGCTTTAAGGCATGAAATTCATCCTCCAATTTCTTAATTTCACTTCTAGGACAGAAACGCCTAGTCATGATTTCCCTTAACTCCTCCCAAGTTAAGGCCATCGCATCTTCGTTCCCTCTTTCCTTTCTCAGTATTCCACCAAGTGAGAGCTACACCAAGTAGTCTCCCGGTGGCGTAACGAACTTTGCGATCCTCAGGACAATCGCAGTTTAAGAAAACGTTTTCCATCTCCTCGAACCAATGTAGGAGAGCAGTGACTCCCTCAGTCCCTTCGAATTTTGGAGGATCACAGGACTTAAAATGTTTGTAAGAGCATTTGATGGTAGGAGGGTTGTCGATGTTCTGGTCCTGTTGTTGAGGAGGGTTAGTAGGATTTGCAGCAAGGGCTTGTTGTACTTGTACCACGATGTCAGGCAATATCGTGGCCATTTGATTCGCGATATGAGTGGCCAAACGTTCCCGAGACTTTCCCGATTTCTTACCCCTCCGATGCTGTCTAGACGACATCTACAGGATCATAAAATGAGAAGATTGTGAGTTTATGGTGTCTTTTTAGGTGTCATGTGTCTTTAATAAAATGAAAATAACATAAATATCAATATTTCAACTACATCCATAGGATGTCTTGGGTTCGCTCATGTTGGGCCTCAAATGTCCCCCATACCTTCACCTACATAGTCATGTGGGCCCCCATGGCTATTGGCTTGGTAGGATTCACATTAGTATTGGCAATTTAACACTCGCATCCCCCGAATGCAAATCACAAAATATGTTCATGAGGTGTTTGGTCGGAACGTGTCCAGGTGTAGACACAATGACAACTCAAAGTGGGATTAGCTCTCACGACGTTTGGTATAGCATGCTTTGGCCTAATAGGTACTTCGTACTCTCATCGTTAGTCCCCAGGTAGGCAAACTGGTCCTTTATTTTGGATTTATACGAATGCCAGCCTAGACAGGACGTTCCGACTACCGGTACTAGTACCCTTCCAGTTACTACATGCCCGTCATGAGAACTCACTTTGATGAGATTTGAAAACACGAAAATCATTGTAAAATCAATCATGATGTGGTGTGTGCTTTCATGGATGTATATGTTATGATGCATATGATTTCATGATAGGCATTATTTGATAATAAAGACTTATGAACATGTTTGCACAATATCAAATGTAACATTTAACATAAAACATATAAACATCATGAAATTTGGCATATAACACACAAAATTCTTATAAGTTTCTAATCGACTATAGTATAGGCTCTAAGGGTCTAATAACCTATCCTATATCCCTATAGTCATGGCTCTGATACCAATCTATCACACCCCGACCCGCAGCGGAAATAAGAGTCGGGGCATAATTGGGTTATCACCAAAGCACATGACATTTACTATTATGTTTCATAATTAATGAAGTCAAAGTTACATTTTCAAACATCCAAACATGTTCATTCAATACAAAGGAAATAATCAAAAGGTAACAATCCAAGAACTAAATCGATTTATTCTTCTAGTCCAGGTCCTGTGTGTTCCTAGCTGCTGCTGGTTCACCTGTATCATGTGTAAAATGGTAGTTTTTGGGTCAACATAAGTTGGCGAGTGAACCACATTAGATAAACATTTGATAATGATTTTATAGTTAGTTTATCAATAAAATATTGTGCATAATCATAAAAGAGCAAATGTAAGTAATCAAGCATTGGAAAATAGCAGTTACAATTATAACATAATAACACTTGATAGCATACATGAATATACCAATAACATACGATAACTAACATAAATGAACTGTGCGATCAAGGCTCAATCAAACGGAGCCGATCGTATTGCATGAATTGGAAATGTAAATTGAACTGTGCGATCAAGGCTCAATCAAACGGAGCCGATCGTATTGCATGAACTGGAAATGTAAATTGAACTGTGCGATCAAGGCTCAATCAAACGGAGCCGATCGTATTGCATGTATTGAAATGTAAAATGAAATGACCGATCAAGGCTCAATCAAACGGAGCCGATCGTGCGGGCACGCCACAGTTCAACCGCATAATAAAATGCGGAACAAGCTCAACCTCATGGATCGGGAGCTGCGGCCTCGGCAAATGCATGTACTGTAACAATAATTTGCATCCAATAATAACTACTTAACATCAACAAACTAATACACATGTCATGATATGATGTATGCACAATAGTTACGTTATAATATGTAAATAAACAAAGACACATGATACACCCAAAAAACGTGATTAAAACGGGGAATTTGAAAGGTTCACTCACATTGGGTGCGATGAATTTGAGATGGTGAGATGCGCACGATTTAGATGAGCGAGTCGACGAGGAATACTAACCTAAATAATAATGGAAAAATATATTAAGTGGATGGATGTTATCAAGGATTTTAATGAAATTTTTAGATATATTTTTTTTATGAGTTTATGGCTATTTTCTATCTTTAAAGATGTTATTTTTAAGTATTTTTAATGGATTTTTAAATTAAATTAAATAAATAAATATATAAAAAAAATATTATTTTTTTTTTACCGTTGACGGTTGACCGGTTCGGTCAGCGGATATTTCTGCGCCGGGCGAACCGGCGACCTTCCGTTCACGTGCACGTAGCTCTACCAACTGAGCTACGTGACTAACCCGTTATAAACTCAGTTTTAATTATATTTATATACGTATTTGAATTAACCGAAAATTCCTTTATTTATAAAAACGTTTTAATTCAACTGGACCGGTGCTCGTGACAAGATTCGAACGCGCGACGTGAAGTTCATTTTGCACACAGTCCACCGCTGGACTGTGTGTCTAACCCGGTTATATTCTTGGTTTTTATTATACTTAACAACTACCTGTTTTAACCCGGGTTAGTTCATGATTAAAAAGGAATGTTATTACACAAAGCGTGCGCGTAGCAAGGATCGAACTCGGGACGTGTATGTGAAATTTGCACACAGTCCACCGCTGGATTGTGTGTCTAACCCGTTTATAATCCGCATTTTAATTACTCTTATATTCTGTTATAACTTCATCTTCTTCACCGATTACACAGGCAACATAACTCGACTGATTATGATTGATTTGTGATTTACAAAGTTCTCCGACATCAACAGTAACTCAAAAGTAAAGAATGGAGAAAGTTTAAGGAGCAGAATATACCGATTGATGTTATTCACTGAATTCCGGCGGAGGTTCGTCGGTACTGGAAATGAACTCCGACTGTTGAACCAATTAACAGCGTTGATCGATTATTCATAAAGTTGAGTCACCTAAACAAGGTTTAAAAGAAATGTAGGATATCTTACCAGTTCACAGTTGGATTCCGGCAGTCTCAGAAACTTTCCGGCGAAGATAAGATTTCCGATAAACGTTGGCTAGGATCGATTCTGATGATGGAGTTGTGTTAGAGACTGACTAATCACATGTTTTAAACAAAAAGAGTCGAAGGAATTACCGTGAGAATGTGAGTCCCGGTTTTCCGGTGACTTGCAGGAATTTTCCGGCGAACTGATTCAGAAAATCTTACGGTTCAGAAACGCGACGAAAATGAAATTGAGTATTGTTGTGATAGTTCTGAATCGTGTAAATGATCTGGAGCTCGAATTAAATCAGAACTTGAAGAAATATTCGGTTTCAAAAGCCGAAAAGATGAAGCTTTAAGTTCAATCAATTCTGACTTAATTAAAAACCGTCGCACATCGGTTATAACTGAAATTGTGAGGTAAACAATCGATTTGACGATTGGTTTGCCGATTACCGGTTTTCAGATAGTATCATCGGTTAAACTGAGTTTGTGTATAAGTTTCTTTTGTTTTCATATAGTTAACAGAAAATACATTGTGGCGGAGTGGTTTAGGGAATGGATGTTAAAACGGTTGTAATGACTCAGCTGACCCGGGTTCGAGTCCCGGCAGCTTCACTTATTTTTTATTTGTTTTATTTTAACTTTTTATCAAATATGATTTTTATAGTTTAGTTCATTTATTAATTATGTAACGTTTTAACTCAAAATAATCATAATAATTAATGAAACTTTTATAACTTGGTACAAGATTACAAAACAGAGCGGGTTTTGGAGACCCGGTTTTTTTACAAATGTTACAATGACCTTAATAGTTTTTATACCCGTCAAATTCAAATACAATACTTTTATCCTATGTCAAAATTCGTCCCTATAGTTTAAAAAAATATTTAAATCGTATTTAGAATGCGGAGTTTACGAATATGAAATACATATATATTAAATAAATATTTCATATCATTAACATTAATCAACAAAAGCACCTACAAAAAGTAATGACATTAACGATAACACATACCATAAGTCATAACATTAAACAAACGTCGAGTGGTTAGGATTGTACACATACGTCAAATCCAACGTCAAGTTGTTACAAAACCTCAAAACCTCCCGAACTTGCACAAGCAGGTGGGTCAGGGTACCCGCCTCCCGACTACAAATAACCAAAATAATTACCCTAGTCGTCAAACAAAATAGCTCCAATAACCAAAATAATTAAAATAATCAACATGTATTTGTCAACATAATGGTAATTAAGTTCACTACCGGCCAGATGGTTGTTATCCTTTGTTGCCTGAGCTTGGAATGGCATGGTTGCGATGGGTTGTCGGTGGTCGACGGTGGAGGAGGTGATATACGGTGGTGGAGGTGGATCGGGTGGGTTTGTATGGCGGTGGAGGTAGATAGGTGGGGGTGTACGCTGGTGAGATCGGTTTAGGTTTGGGTGGTGTGATCGGGTTTTCGGGGTTTGAGTTTTGATCATCGGAGGTGTGGGTTTGGGAGTTGTGGTGATGGTGGTTGACGAAGGGGATGAGTTGGTTTGTGTGCGACCGGTTGAGTTTGGGTTTGTGTGGGGATTTGGTTTTTATATAAGGGTGTAAGGAGGTTGTAGGGGTGGTTATTGGAGAGGGAGTGTGGTGGTGGTGGTGGTGGTGGTTATCGGAGAAGGAGGAGGTGGATCAGGTTAGGTGAGCGACACAAATAAAGATGGAGAGGAATGGCTGAGATGTGTTTACGAAGAAAGAGGGAAAGGAAAAGTCCCCCCTTGCTATTCGGTATTTAACGACAAACTCTAACCCTGTAAGCACCTAGGACACAACATGTAGCGCTTTTCATAATGTGGGGACTCAGACATCCAAAACTTTCCAGCAGAGACTCATCATGACTCCACCCTCATAAAGGGGACACAAATTATACTTTACTCTATAATTGAATTGTGTAGCTACCATATTTTATTACCTCCTTAATTTACTAAAATTACACAAGGTAAATGGGCAACAAGTTGAGTTCATCATACCATCTAAATTCAAGTAACATACACATTAGTATAAACATAACTACAATTACAATGATATTCTTAAATATGATATATTGGTTTTGGTGATAGTTGAGTTGTGTCTATGTAACTAGTGGTTTTGTCCTTAAGGCTATTGGGTGTGGAGGAGGGTAGTCCTCAAAGGATGATTCACCACGTAGGTGTCCACGTAAGCTGATGTATGGATGAGCCTAAAGGTATAGACCTAGGGTGTGGAGATGAGCCTCAATATACATATATATGTATGTATGTAGGTATATGTGTGTGTGAAAGTGGAGCGTCGAGGAATGCCTAGAGAGGACGCGTCCCCTTCTTTCCTTTTTCTTGCACATATAAATGTGCATCATATGTATAACACATATTGTGTTATCATATGCATATGTCCATAATTATGGACATGTACATAATTATATACCCATTTCATAAACTTTACTTAAAAAGACTTCTAAAACAATAGCCTCCATATAAATAGAGAGATAAGCACAACTTAGGAAATCGATGATCCATATGTAGTTTAGTGAAATATGTCCTGACCTCTAGTAAGTACCTGACTATCCTTTCTCTTGATCATTTAAAAATTCCCTGTATTTAGAATGGACTTGATGATGAAACTTATCATTTTGAAAAACTGACTTAAGCGTTAACTTTCACAGTGTATAACTCATAACTAAACTTCCAATATAACAGAACAAGCAAGAAAACAGACGTTTACATGCATGGTCCAGCTAGAAAGCACAAGTATTTTAACCTTACCTATGACCTATCTATGATGGTTAAGTTAAATCTCTATAGGTTCAAACATAGGATTCACCATAATATAATCACTCAAGGATATTAAGCATTAGATTCGCCATCCTCCCCGCCACCACGGGTAGTAGCATCAACTTGCTCCTGTACCTGGAAGCACCACACAATTTAATGTTTCATGCATTGTTAATATACCAAACATACGATTTAACTATGTATATTGTACGAGAAGAAAAACGAGTCTTATATCAGAGAGCAAACAACATCAATGAGTTCATGGCACACATGTTTTAATCTTATTGTTACATGTTCAAATTTCAAATTTTGTCCATTTATAAGTGTAGCTTTTCAATCAAAAATGGCAAGAGTTACGTATATAAAATATAACCCAAATTGGCTTATTTGTTAGGGTTGCAGATCCCCTACAAGACAATTGTTTCGTACGAAGTATAGGAGACAATGTGAGCCATTGATTCCCAAGATCAATGGCTCAAAACTCGGGATGGAATTTTCGCAATTTTTAGGTTCAAACAATTAAAAAAACAAATAGAGAAAGGGTATTTTGGTCCTTTCCCCCCTTGATTTTCAAACGGCTATAACTTTTTCATACGTTAATATTTTTTTTTTAAATTACACCGTATTAACAAGCATTTCATCCTCTTTAATTTGAGCACTCTTTTGCTATAGTTTTGTTTAAAAAAATTACATATTTTTTTAATACCCATTTCATGATTACATGATTTTGAAAACCCAGCATAACTACGTGATTTGAATACCCATTACGTGATTACGTGATTTCATTACAGTATGTGAAACTCCACTAAGTGGTTATGTAATTACATAAAAATAGCTGACTATGTTTTATTACATGACTACGTGATTTTAAATACTCATTTAGTGATTACGTGATTTCATTATAGCATTGTATGTGATACTACACTGAGTGATTACGTGATTACGTAAAAACAAAAACACGTAACACTTAATATTTCATATGGAATACCTAATATTTCATGTTTAATCACGTATTAAGGATAAATTATATACAAAATGTTAGCCAAATCAACCTATAATAAACACATAATTTCGTATATTAGAGACTTAATCACGTAATAAAACATAAACAATCAAGTTCTTATTATTGATTGTGTAATCACGTAATGGTTTTATACTGAATGTATAATCACGTAATGGTTTATCTTGAATGTGTAATCACGTAATGGCTATTCAAAATAACGTAGACATGAGATGGGTATTCAAAATTACGTAATCACGTAATGAACTAATGGGTATTCAAAATCCTGTAATTTTTTTTAATAAAACTATAATAATATGCTGCTCGAATTAAAGAGAATGAAATACTTGTTAATACAGTGTAATTTTCTTTTAAATATTAACGTATGAAAAAGTTATGGCCGTTTGAAAATTAAAGGGGTGAGTTGTTTAAGCAAGAATGACTAAATTACCCTTTAATCAAAGGACACTTGTCCTCCTTTCCTTGTCTCGTAGGCTTCGTATGATTTATTTGTCTTGTACAATATCCTCTCCCTATTTGTTAGTACACTGGTAAGATTATCACCTCTAAGATCATTCACATTCATTTCATTTTCCTTACCATATAATTACATTTAACACACTACTTTTTCTCTCTCATTTTCAATTAAATTATACTTTTTTATACCTTTATCTTTACATTTTCTCTCTCATCCACTCACAACCACTTTAAAAAATATTAAAAAGATTATAAGGGATGAACAATGATCTCGTAGATTTACAGATGAACAGTAACATTTTCTTTTTCCTCACTCACAACCACTCAAAACCGTTTCTTATAATATAACTAACACCATCACACAAATATACCAAATTCATTGTGAATGCTCTAATGTTATGTAATTTGTTCTTTGTATACAAAGATGTATCTTCTTCTCTAATGTTTAGAATTCATCGGGCCATTTAAGAGAAACCCTAAACGGGTCAAACAATTGTCGTTGGACGAAAAACGTGAGTGAGTTAGAATTCACTTAGTCCTGTCTCCATATATTTCTAAGAAAATGATTGGAAATTTAAACTTCTATAACTATTTAACCATTAAATGATTTATTTGGGCTTATAATAATAATCCAAAGGCAATGAGATGAGTCTTTGGTTGTTAGGAATTAAGAACTGAATACAAGTATATTATGGAAGTATATCTATAATGAAATGAAGAAGAAAATAGAAAAAAGGCACACATAACTCCACTATATCATTGAAATACTGAATACGAGAACCAATATCTAATAAAATTTATAAGGCAAGAATTTTTTTTACAATTTGTCAATAATTAGAGCAACCCAATAAGGCATTTTTACCCATTTTTTGAGGCCGATGTGGCAGTGAATTTGTTTTTAGCTATTGGGGGCTCATATTTAGCTTCCATTTTTAAGATCCATTTTTGTAGACAAACTACAAAAAATGAACAAAATGTGGGGGATTGTGTCAGTTGGTGGGTCCGGGTGGGAGGGTTGGGTATAATGTAAAGAAAAACAAATTATGTTTATTTAAGATTGGTGATGATGTGGCATTATATTTAGGTGTTTTTAAGGTTTTATTATCGGATGGGTTTTGAGTGTTTTTTAAAAATGTATGTTTTTATGATATGGCGTTGACTAGAAACGTTTTTAGGTGTTTTTTATGTTTCTTATTGTGGATGCTCTTAGTGTTTTTGTGTGGTTAACCCGAGCATCATTCAGGATCTGCTAAATCAAGATCTCTTTGGGTAAAAAAAGTATATGAATTTGGAAGGCACTAAGAAAGTGTAACTAAACATGAATCTAAAGTAGCATTAATCAACTAAGCTCATTACCTGCATGACCATCATCAAGGACCTTCAAGTTCGACGGAGAAACGAAACCTTTAGCTTTTAAACGATCAAGGGCCTACAAATAAAAATAAGGAAAACGAGAATAAATTTCAACACTCAATTCGCCATCCAATCTTTTTTTGTTGGATTTGGTATAAACGAAACTATGTTAATACTAGGATGGCTTATAAATTAGTTAATATTTATTAGTTTCTTACAAGTACACAGCCAAAAGAAAAGTAAGTTTACCATAAGTACCAATTTTGAGGTCCTTGACATGGAGAAGGGTGCGTATTAATCCTGTAAGCATCTCTTCTTGTGCTTCCGGATCTGAGATCTTGTTTGACAACGCCTCGTTCCACTTCATAGTGAACGAAACATACGTCATTAGTCCGTATTTTGTGTAAAAATCAATGCTCTAACTAAACACTTAGTGAGTCGAAATCACAAAGATTTCTAGCTTGGGAGCCGAAGCTAAGCCCAAATGCACTCGTTTAGTATAGATCCAAGTGAAAAGAAGAAGTTTTTTTGTAGAAAAAGATGAAGATTTTCATAAACAGAAGAGATTTGATGAAAAAGAAGGTAATCCTTGTGCAAAATCGTAGTAAAAGCGTTGTAGTTTACATAAAACGGGTTGATTCTTAGTTGGAAATCAATGTTTTTTCGGTTTTGGGGAGCTTTCGGGCGAACTTGCAGCAAGAGGTGCACGAATGAAGGTGTTGGGTATTTATAGGTGAAGAGGAAAATGAGCTGATATCAGGCAAGTTCGGCCGAACTTGACATAAGTTCGAGCGAACTTGGCACAAGTTCGGGCGAACTTGGCCAGTTTGCTTGAACTTATGCAAGTTCGAGCGAACTTGCCTGATTTGGAAGGGTTTTGAGGCCTGAACAAGTTCGGGCGAAGTTGGGGTACCAACTTGTAACATCCGTCAAAAACCGGGTTATCCAAACCCGCTTCGTTTATTAACCGAACATTCAGTTAAAAATTTCGTTGCGTATTTAATGCTCAAATTAATTTTATACAATACATAATTAATATATATATTAGAATTTAAAATCTATAATTGAAAATTTATAATAAATAATGAAATAAAAATAGTTTGCTGATGCCGGCTTTCGAACCCGGGTCAGTCGGGTGAAATCTCAAGACCTAACTCACACCCACTTAACCACTCCGCCACTTGACCCATTTGTGTTATATAATGAAACAAATAACATTTATAATAAAACTCGAATTCAAACCCAGTGAATCAGCGCGCCTATTTCGCAGTCGCCGGAAATCCCGACGACTTCGCCAATCATTGACGGTTTCTATTGACTTAACGGATGTATTAATCTCAACATCGGTTATAACCGATGTCTAATCCCGCGACATCAGTCATAACCGTCGGAGAAAAGCTGACCAACACAGAAATCGGACCAAATTCATCGAAATTCTTTCCTATAAATACACACCCAAGTCTCTGGAAATCACTTCGCTCAAAATCGCACCATTTCTCGAATCAATTTCACTCGCCGGAAATATTCTGCCATCACCGGACTTTAGCCGGAAAACCGAGACTCACATCAACACGTTAAATCCCTCGACTCTTTCTGTTTCAATCCATTGTTAGACTATTACTAACATCAATCCATCACCCAGAATCAATCTCAGACGACGTTGCCGAATATTCTGCTTTCGCCGGAAAACTTCTGGAATTTCCAGAATCACGCTGTGAATCGGTATAATCACCTAAACCTTCTGTTAATCATTGTTTAGTAACTCAATTTCACATCTAATCAATCAAAACTGTTAATCGATCCGAATCAGACGGAGTTCACAAAACAGAGCCGACGATCCTTGCCGGAGTTCTGAGAAAGACATCTGTTCGGTACATTCATTCCCAAAACTCTCTCTATTTCATCGCATTACAATCGCTTATAAAGTTCGTTAATTGAATTTAACAAGAAACAGTTGAATAATCGTTGTCTGTGTTTTGAACGAAGAAGATGAATTCGAACTAATGTATAAGTATAATTAAAACAAGATATGTAACCGGGTTAGACACACAGTCCAGCGGTGGACTGTGTGCAAACAACTATCACACGTCTCGAGTTCGATCCCTGACCCAACCTCACTCTCTGAAATAAAAATGTTCTTTTTAAAACCAAACCGGGTTAACTCACTGTAAGATGTTAAGTATAATAAAAATCAGTATATTAACCAAGTTAGACACACAGTCCAGCGTTGGACTGTGTGCAACACTAAACAACAGGTCCCGGGTTCGAGACCTGTTGTGTGCACCGGTCCGATACAATTAAATCCTTTTAAAAATAAATGATTTCGATTAAATTAAATAGTGTATAAATATAATTAAAAACAGAAATATTTCGGGTTAGACACGTAGCTCAGTTGGTAGAGCTGCGTGCACGCGTAAGGGAGGTCTCGGGTTCGAGCCTCACCCAGCGCGTACGTATACACGACCGAACCGGTCAACAGTCAAACGGTCAACGGTCAACTGGTCAACTGGTCAAAAAGTCAAAAATTTTTATTTTCTTTTATTTATTTATTTTATTTAAAAAAATCAATTAAAAATACTTAAAAATAATATTTTTAAAGTTAGAAAATTTCCTTGAACTCATAAAAATAAACCGAGCAATCCCATTAAGAACACTAATTAAAAATACTAATCTTCAATAAGAGTTTATTTATTTATCGAACTATTATGTTATTATTTAGGTTAGTTCCCTTGTCGATTAAATCCGAATTCGTGCGCATTCATCATCAATCCAAGAAACGCACCCACTGTGAGTGAATTCTTACAAATTCCCCTTTTTATTCATGTTTTGGGGTGTATCATGTGTCGCTGAAACTAATTCGTTTATTCAAATTCATGCTATACCATATTATGATTAAACTTAGAATGTAAATATTGTTTGTTGTTATGTATTACATATTGTCAAGTTGTATGCAAATTATTTGTTAGGCCCATCAGTTCCTCGTGGGAGACAAGTTGAACAACGCGTGCCTTAAAACTCATTCATTAGGCCCATCAGTTCGTAGAACAATGCGTGCCTCAAAACTCATTCATTAGGCCCATCAGTTCCTCGTGGGAGACGAGTTGAACAACGCGTGCCTCAAAACAATCAATTGTTGTATGTGTGTGCAATATTTAATATCAAGTGTTTTGTGAATAAATTTACATTTACATTTACTCATATATGGTTATGCACTTTATTTATAATCAATTCAATAAACAAGTTTAAATGTTTTAATAGGATTCACTCGCCAACTTTTTGTTGATCCAAAAACCATTTTTACACATGATACAGGTGGACAGGATGAAGCAAGGAACACATAGGAAAGTGCCTTAGAAGAAAAATAATGAAGCCTAGAAAGATGTATAGAACATATTGAACTTGTATGATATGATTGTATGATTCCTTTAAATTGTAATAATAAATATGAAACATTATAATAAATGTCATGAGCTTTGATGAAAACCCAATCATGCCCCGATCACCTTTTCCGCTGCGGGTCGGGGTGTGACACAACTTCGGCCGAACTTGACTTGATGGCTAAGTTTTGTTCGTTATTTTCGTGTTAGGTGTTCGTTTGGCGATTCGGTTCGTATTAGATAGTTATGGTAAGCGTTTTAAATGATAAAATAATGCGATTAAGCGATTCATGCGAGTGAGAGCGTTGCGATAGCGAGTACAACCATAAATCATAAAGCACACACAACACATAAATAACATAATGTAACATACATAACTGCATTTGCGATGCGATGCGATAAGCGATGGCGCAAGTGGTTATTGTACAACAACGCACTTGGCTCTTAAGGTAACATAGTTACTCGTGATTGTGTTGAGTTAGCGTTTAGATGTAATATAGTCGTGACAAAATGTATTTAACAAACATAAACCATTTCATTAATCAAATCTCGGATTACAATAAAAGATACAAACGGGATAAACGGAAAAAGATAACAACGAAATTACGAGTTGTTACATGCAATTAGTGTAACAGTTCTTAATTCACAGCACTTTCCACAATACTCCCTTGGTTCGATAGCCGACTTATTCTATCTAGGTAGTTTATTTCGGTTTTTGATTGACACTAACGACAGTCATCACTTAACACAAAAATAGATTGGATACAACACCAGTTTTTAATTTAACGATTAATCTCGCTTATGCTTTTCACTTCGCCAAGTATCACACCTTGCCTCTAAGTGGTCCCGAAGGTATGCACGGGGCGTTACCGCACTGACCAATAATAGTTTAGTATATGCGGCAGCAGTAAGATACAAGTTAAGTAAAAGGGTTCACAAAAAAAATGTTTAAACACGTCATACAAACATCAATTCAAGTAGTCAAAAGGTTACATAAGTCTTGTCGTGACATAACACCAACATTATTTCAAAGTTTCAAAGCGGAATCATAATCAATACTCTTGGTTGGCAATATCAGGTTCAAGTTTCTCGTTATGGCAAGACTCTAAAGCTCGCCTCATAACAAATCCATAGCTTGCTTCTATTAGGTATTTGAGAGGCATGCTTATAAGATACCTCCACTTTCACTAGTAAACAGTTAACCGACACATTTCCTATTAAGAGATGACAAATGCCTTGATCATATGTTTTATAGCAGTTTATACTTTTATCAGTAAAGACTCGTGTCATTAATATCTGAAACTATGTTTACTATAAGTACATACGCCGTATTCTGAGTTTTACGTATTCCTACAACAGTGTTTCACGGCCACTATAATGTATATATCGGTAATGACATATGTGTATAGTTAGCTCAAATGTTTTTTTTTCACGATGAACATATTGTATGCATCAAGAGGTTTTCATAGTGTTATCAAAACATAACATGTTTATAAAGATTTGAGTTGTATTTACCTATTTTGAGCCTACAACAAGCGTCTTGTCAAACAAGCTTAACCGTTCACCAGAACAAACCTATAAACATTTACCTTAGATTCCTAGTCCACGAATAAAATGATCAGTATCTCGTGTCACGTACGGGAATGATATTTATAACGAGTATTGAAAGGCTAGATTAACATAATTGGGTTCTGTCAACAACACATTACGGACTGTCTGTGCAAGAAAGCAGAAAATAACTATACAAAACCCAGAATGTCAAAACTTACATAATAATATAATCGTTATTTATAGCGTGAAGCAAAGTAAACATAAAAGGCCAAAGTAAGGTGTTCTTAAAGACACCGAGAAATTAAGAGACTGTCATCACATATAATTGCAAACTGCAAACCATCTCTGCGTATGAAAACTGCCTAGATTTGCGATCAAAAAATATTGAAACATGAAACTTATTACATAACTGAGGAAGATCATCCAATTTTCTTCATCACTGAATGCAATTGTAGTTGTAGTTAGGCTCAACAAAACACTGTAAAAATGAAAAATAAAAATAAAAGAAGGGGGACATATTAATCTTCCCGAATATGATCACTCAAGCATCATCCTCTAGCTACTACTGGTAATAGGCATCAACTTGCTTTTGTAACCGGAAGAACCACAAAGTACCTTTTTTGAATTATGGCCTTGTTTTCTGAGCAAGTGACACCAAAGAGTTTCAAGTTCAGTCACGTGTTTCCATCTTCTTGTTTCATGTTTAAATCTCAAACTTTGTCGGATCACAAGTGTAGCTTTCTAGTCAATATAATATATAACCTGAACAGGCTCATTCGTTAGTAAACTAGTAAAATCATCACCTCTAATGTTCAGTAGTTTGCTCTATGCATACCAAAATGTGTCTATTTTTCTAATCATAATAATCCGTCGGGCCATTTAAGAGATACCCAAAGTGGGTCAGATGTTTATCATGAGATTAAAAAACTTGTGTGAGACATGAAAATTTTCATGTGTAGTCAGGTCTTGATATATTTCTGGAAAAATGGTTGCGAATTTAAACTTCTGTAACTTTTTTAACCATAAAATGTTCCAGTTGCGTTTTTTAACAATTTTACAAGACAATAAGATGAATCTATGGTTGTTACTTGTGGTTAGGAGAATAATTATATAGAATCTGCTAACTCAAAAACACTTTGGGTAACAAACTTATATGAATTCAGAAGACATCAACAAAGTGTAATAAAACATCAATCTAAAGTACTGTCGATCAACTATCCTCATTACCTTTAGGTCCATTGTCAGATAAAGATGAAGAAGCACGACTGAGGATCTTTAAGTTCGATAGAGGAAGGAAACCTTTAACTTTCAAACGAGTAAGGACCTACAAATAAAAAAATGGAAAAATGAGCACAAATTATTCCACATGAGGGCGTTGTTCCTGACAACGCCTCATATCCCTCCAAGGGCGCAAACTACCAAAAGAAGGTAACTTCACCTTAAAACTAACAAGTTATGAAAATGATGGCATGAAAGAATAGGAATTTACATTGGCAAGGACTCAATCACGGATGGCTAACGGGTCAAAGGAAGGCAAGAAGACAAGCTCGAACATGGACGCATAAGGTAAGTGATTTCCGGGATCACTTCTTATCTTATAATAAAGTTTTGATATCTTGAACATAGGAAATCATGTGAGAAAATTATGAGAAAAAGTAAGTACTAAGGTATGTATTAATGAGGTAAATCGTAAGAAGTTATATATGTTTGGAATTATATGATAGAAGTGAACGGGTCAAGAATAAAGAAAGTGATATGGCGTAATGTGGTAGTTAGCTTGGTATGTGTGTAAGCGTTTGAAAGATTTAAGAGTTGTATATGATTATTTTACATATTGGAAGCATGAATAACGGAGAAGAAATAAGTTCGGTGTCTAACGGTAGTGTACGAATTTAAAAAAAAAAGAGAGAACAAAGGTTAGCTGAACTGGGCTCTACCGTAGCTTACGGTAGCCATCGTAAGCTACGGTAGGTACTGATGGTCATTTCTCCACCGTAAGACAATAGATTGTCACCGTAGCTGTTTTATATGCCACCGTAAGCTACGGTAACCACCGTAGCTTGCGGTGGAGACCAGATATAAGTGTGTGATTTCATGGATGTATGTATGTATTGAAGTAGATATGTATGCATGTATGTATTTAGGAGTATGTGTATAATAAATGTATGTATGTACGTAGAATGAGCGTGTACGTAAGAATATGAGGGTATGAAATAAATCTAGAGGTATATATAAGTATGGGTATGGATTAACCCACGTGATAGCAATGAAATCCATAGGCAAGCATGACTAGAAAAGAGTACGCCAGTAGGTTAATACGTATGAGATTTATTTATATGGATATTTTCAACTAAGATATGTAGTATAATTATATGAAAATGTAAGTGGAATGTAAGAACTTGTAGGTATGTATGCACGTATGTATATATGTAGGTATGTATGTGTGTATGAATATATGTATGAAGGTATGTAAGCACGAAGTGGGAGTTATTGTACACAAAAAATGGGACTTTTATATATGTATACATGGTTTCAATACGTTTGAGTATTAACGTTACTAATTATGTGCCTTGAGAATGAAATGAAAGTGCAGGTTTACTATTGTTGGCCTTACGAAGATTTGACGATGGGATGCAAGATTGCACCCGGAGAGATAATCGAAAGGATCAGCATGAATAGAAGAATGTGGAATAGTCATTTAATTGCGTATGTTTGGATTATGAATGATGTCACCAAATACTAATGATGTGAATGTATGTGGTGAGTGCAGGTTGTACAGAATTGTGGATTATCATCATGAAGGACAAGAGATCGAAGATTGAGTTAGAGAGACATGGGTTGTACGGAATGGGTGGTCCTGTAATTAGTATTAGCATGTTATATTTAATTTACAAATGAAGAATAAATGATATAATTCTTCTAAAGAAGTGTTTTAAATGGTTTTCAAGTATGAAAGTATATTTATAAAGCAAGAAATTTTACGGTACGTATTTCTGCTGTGTCTTTTTGGGTCAAAACATGTTCGGGTCTTACAAGTTGGTATCAGAGCCATGGTTTGAGAGAATCAAGTAGAGGAGGTAAGTACTTGAACTCAAACCCGTGTGCTCTTGTGACAAGGAATCCGTACAATCCAAGACTCGATCAAAACCCAAAAAGTAGAAGATGAATGTAAGTATGTACTTATGTATTTATATAAAGAAGCTAACTATATTGTAAATGCAAGGTAAGCTTAAGTGTTTGAGGAGGATGATCCGAGGATGCGGTTTGAGACGAAAACAAAAGCATGTCTTAGACGGATGGACCCCAGGTACACAATATTATTATATATGGATACCGGTGTTAAAGGAAAAATGAAGAATATCCTTGGGAAGGGTAAATATTAAACAAAAGACAATGATATTGTCTTGCTAAGATTTTAAAAATGTTGCATGAACTGAAACCCACTTCTTCGGACATAAGGTGATGATTACATGAAGGCATGAAACTAGTATGTGGATTGCGCACCTGGCCAGTACGCAAGAAGCATAGACATTCGTGAGACCATGATAATCATCGCAGGTATGTCCAATGGAATTGAGTAGCAGGTGGACGTGTAGGTGAAAGAAATTGTAATACTCTCAAGAAAATGGGGGTAATTTATAAGAATGAAAATGTTTGAATCCGTAAGTAAGTACGGATCAAACAAGTAAGAATGAATGTTAAGAACGAAAATGTTTGAATCCGTAAGTAAGTACGGATCAAACACGTAAGAATGAATGGTAAGAAAGAAAATGATTGAATTCACAACGTAAGTTTGGATCAAACAAGCAAGAATGAATAGTAAGAACGAAAATGTTTGAATCCGTAAGTAAGTACGGATCAAACAACTAAGAATGAATGGTAAGAACGAAAATGTTTGAATTCATAACGTAAGTACGGATCAAACAAGTAAGAATGAATGGTAAGAATAAAAAATTGAATCCGTAGGTGAATAAGGATCAAAGTTATAAGAATGAAAAATATGGACGAATAGTAAAATAACATGAAGGGTTCGATATGCTTAAAAAACTTTGAAAGATGTCGTCGTAGTAAAAAAATATATATATATATATATATATATTGTGTGTGTGAAGTAAGTTTTTTTAAGTAAAGCTATGAAATATACATATTGGAAATTAACTCGTTAGAGAGTTAGGATGAATGACGGTTAAGACTCGGCTGAATGGTTCAAGTATGGACGAGAATGGAAAGATTTTGAAAGAAAACGTTGAATGATGAATTGACATTTTGTAAGTATGATTAAACTAGAGTAAGTACAATGCATACTCCAATATGTAAAAACAATAAGAAATGAGTGGCAGTTTGACTTTGAAAAGTCAAACAGCAGAAGTCGACAATTAATTATCGAGTTGTAAGAATAGTCCATATGAAAAAAGTGTGTAAGGTAGTATGAAATGTAAGTGAGGAACGTGTGAAATAAACATAAGTGAATTAACACCGAATACAATGAATAACATAATGGAAATGGTATGTAAAAGAATGGTTATGTATTGACCCGTTATGAACGGGTCAAACGAATGAAAATGATAAGTTAAGGAACGGTCATGTATTGAACCGATATTAATGGGTCAAACAAACTAATGTTTTAAAGGAATCTAGAAAGGGCTAGTAGGTAAACAAGATGATATGATAAAAGCCATTTTTGAAGAATTTGAACGAAATGTGTTAATCCTTAATTTTATAGATGAGAGTGGTAGAACTCTTGAAGTGATAAAGCTAATAGAGTTGATGAAAGGATGTTCACGAGTGGATGCTCATCATATGGATGAACGAGGTCAATCTGGTTACGGTATGGGCTCGTGAAGGAGCAGGTCGATCCCGGTCGCGGATCATTGGTTTATGCAATGAAATCCAAGTTAGTAAAATGTTTGGTTTATGATTGACAAATAAGAATTTGTAGATTGGATAGTACTTGTGAACGAAATGAGTGGTGGGATAAATATGGTATGGTATAGAATGTTTGACGTTAACAGTCAACTTAAGAAGAAAATTATGTGATATAAAGGAAATCTCAAAATGCCTTGAGTAAAAAAAATCGAGTATCGGTTAAACGCTCGTACGATGAATTTGCACGACATAATTACTTATGTAGAATAAATAGTGCGTGAAGAGGGTGGAGAACAAAGTGACATGAATAAAATGATTCGATGTTAAACCTAATGGCGTGCATAGTACAAGTAACGGTAGAAAATGTAGAATGATGCTTAATTCATGTGTCGAGTACGGATAAGTAGTATGAAAATAGTAGTTATGTTGTAGTATTAATAGATAATTGAATGCTTATGGTAAGAATACAAACATATGCTCACCTCCCATGTGGATATGAAAGAAATTAGGAGCAACGTTAGCAATGGAATGTAGTGGTTTGCTCAAGATAAACGAGAATGAAATACTAGTTACCTAGTGATAATGTCCACTTAGATTAATATGGGTAAAATAAGTATGTAGATGGTCCAAATTATTATGTGCCCACAAAAGTACCCAGAAAGAATGCTAATAATATAACACAAGAGGTAAAACTCATGTTAGGTACTCATGTGACTAACGCTAGAATGGAATATGTATGACACATGTGTGAGATGCAAATTAACCGATCCACCATGATTGGTAAATGCATGAAGGTATTATTTTAATTAAGAAGGCAAGAACAAGACATATACTTATAGATGTGCGTGAAGGCTACTTCTTAACGAGTCACAAATGTTTTTGTGTTGAAATGAGCATCTTGAATAAATAGAATAAAAAGGTAAAGTAGATTTGGTCTAGCTGTAACACCCCTGCCCCTCGTTATCACCAATATTGTCTGCTTTGCCCTTGATGGGTGGCCCATCCAGGAACTCACGGCTTTGTTTTTGTTGCCCTGGTGGAGACTTCCCAAGAGGTCACCCATCCTGATACTACTCCCACCTGAGCACGCTTAACTGTGGAGTTCTCCTCTCATCCACTAACATTAAGCCCAAAACGCGTTGGTGATTTTAGAGGTGGCATACCTTTCAACATCGTCCGTGGACAGGAGAGATTCCTGGTTCATAAGTAATGCCCTACCTCTAAAATCATCAACGCGTTTTGGGCTTAATGTTAGTGGATGAGAGGAGAACTCCACAGTTAAGCGTGCTCAGGTGGGAGTAGTATTAGGATGGGTGACCTCCTAGGAAGTCTCCACCAGGGCAACAAAAAACAAAGCCGTGAGTTCCTGGATGGGCCACCCATCAAGGGCAAAGCGGACAATATTGGTGATAACGAGGGGCAGGGGTGTTACATAGCAAGGAGGAAAGAGGTTTCGGGGACGAAACCTTCTTTAAGGGGGGTAGACTTGTAACGCCCCAAAACTCGAATGTTTACATTCGTCATATGTTTCCATACGATAAAACATAAAATATAATGATTAGACTATTTAACCTAGTTAAATAGTTTAGTTAAAGAAAAAAAGAATGAACTTGGGACAATTATAAACAAGTAGCAAACACAAGGGGATAAACTTGGCAAAAAGAATGGAAGTTTTATTAAAAACACCTAAGTGTGTGTAGTGTGTGTATGTGTACGACCAGAGAGAGGGAGAAGAGAAGAAACCCTATTCAACTCAAGAATGATCCAAATTGATCAAATTAGGATGGAGATTGGAGCCAAATCGGATGCATGAATTTAGATTCTTAATCATCTAGACAAGATTACATGTGGTAAGTTATAATTTCATGTTCTGGTGATTTTAATGAAGTGGGTTATGTGTAATCCGTGAATGTTTAGTGAAATTGAGCATAAATACTAGATAATATCAACATGTAAAGTTTGTATTGTGCTTAATTTTGTTAATATTGATGATTTGGCTTAAAACCCACTTGTAATTGTAGATGATGAAGTTGGAGAAGATTATGTGTAAATTAGTGTAACGTTAATGTTTGAAGTTATATGTGGTAGGTAATTTTGTTAGATGAATTGATGTAGAACAAAAGATACACTGATATGAGAATGATTTGTGAAGTTTGATTTGTTATGTTAAACTATGGATGAAATAGGAAAAGAATGTGCTTAATTTACTTGTACTCTATGCTTTTTTATGGTACGCACACCACGTGTTTGATGAAATTCATAGGTGAGATTGTTAGAAGAGATTTGATGAAACGGAATCTGTCTAGAAAGTTACAGCCAAATTTAATCGGCTGTAACCGGGTCAAATCTTGTCAAAACCTGGTGTTTATTGATTTTGTGATGAACTTCCAGGAAAAACCTTTCAAACCCAACTGGAATTGCATTTTTCGATGAAAATTGAACGTTTTATGAATTTTTCCGTATCGAAGGTTCAGGCTGCGTTTTCTGGCAGAATTGCAGCCCATTACGAATGTAATAACTAAATTTAGGAATAGAGTTATGGTCTCAAATTTTTAGTGTAGATAGCCTCAGGAAGTCAAAAAAATCTCCAACTAGAATTATGTCAATCGATTAATCGAGGATTTTTAAATGAATTTTTCCGTGGGCTGCAGTCAGAAAGTGACGAATCTAATTGCGGCTTAGTAAATGATTTTTTTATAAATTTTTGGAAGAGAGTTAGACTCTAAAAATTTAACAAAAGTATAACCCCTCCGAGGAGCACGTCACATTAAAAGATCGTAATTTTTGCAAACTCTTAAGTACAGTAAACGGACGTCCCAAAACAGCCTATTTTCAGTGAATTGAGCTATGCATGTTAGTGAATGATTGACTAATGAAAGTAATACAACTAAGAATTTAAATGATTATCGATATGGATGAACATGCAAACTAACAAGTTATGAAAATGCTGGCATGAAAAAATAGGAATTTACATTGCAAGGACTCAAGCACGGATGGCTAACGGATCAAAGGAAGGCAAGAAGACAAACTCGAATATGGACGCATAAGGTAAGTGATTTCCGAAATCACTTCTTATCTTATAAATAAAGTTTGATATGTTGAACATAGGAAATCATGTGAGAAAATTATGAGAAAGAGTAAGTACTAAGGTATGTATTAATGAGGTAAATCGTAAGAAGTTATATATGTTTGGAATTATATGATAGAAGTGAACGGGTCAAGAATAAAGAAAGTGACATGGCGTAATATGGTAGTTAGCTTGGTCATGTGTTTAAGCGTTTGAAAGATTTAAGAGTTGTATATGATTATTTTACATATTGGAATCATGAAAAATGGAGAAGAAATAAGTTCGGTGTCTAACGGTCGTGTACGAATTTAAAAAAAAAAAGAGAGAACAAAGGTTAGCTGAACTGGGCTCTACCGTAGCTTACGGTAGCCATCGTAAGCTACGGTACGTACTGATGGTCATTTCTCCACCATAAGACAATAGATTGTCACCGTAGTTGTTTTATATGCCACCGTAAGCTACGGTAACCACCGTAGCTTGCGGTGGAGACCAGATATAAGTGTGTGATTTCATGGATGTATGTATGGTTTGAAGTAGATATGTATGCATGTATGTATTAGGAGTATGTGTATAATACATGTATGTATGTACGTAGAATGAGCGTTACGTAAGAATATGAGGGTATGAAAAAAATCTAGAGGTATATATAAGTATGGGTATGGATTAACCCACGTGATAGCAATGAAATCCATAGGCAAGCATGACTAGAAAAGAGTACGCCAGTAGGTTAATACATATGAGATTTATTTATATGGATATTTTCAACTAAGATATGTAGTATAATTATATGAAAATGTAAGTGGAATGTAAGAACTTGTAGGTATGTATGCACGTATGTATATATGTAGGTATGTATGTGTGTATGGATATATGTATGAAAGTATGTAAGCACGAAGTGGGAGTTATTGTACACAAAAAATGGGACTGTTATATATGTATACATGGTTTCAATACGTTTGAGTATTAACGTTACTAATTATGTGCCTTGAGAATGAAATGAAAGTGCAGGTTTACTATTGTTGGCCTTATGAAGATTTGACGATGGGATGCAAGATTGCACCCGGAGAGATAATCAAAAGGATCAGCATGAATAGAAGAATGTGGAATAGTCATTTAATTGCGTATGTTTGGATTATGAATGATGTCACCAAATACTAATGATGTGAATGTATGTGGTGAGTGCAGGTTGTACAGAATTGTGGATTATCATCATGAAGGACAAGAGATCGAAGATTGAGTTAGGGAGACATGGGTTGTACGGAATGGGTGGTCCTGTAATTAGTATTAGCATGTTATATTTAATTTACAAAATGAAGAATAAATGATATAATTCTTCTAAAGAAGTGTTTTAAATGGTTTTCAAGTATGAAAGTATATTTATAAAGCACAAAATTTTACGGTACGTATTTTCGCTGTGTCTTTTTGGGTCAAAACGTGTTCGGGTCTTACATAAATATAAACTAAATAACATAAACTGCACATATATTAGACTTATATATATAGAAAAAAATTCAAAAAACATAAACTCATAGAATTATCAATTATATATCGAGTATGGAAAAAACCCGGTTTTCGGGTATGGATCGGGTCCGGTTTTGAGTACGGGTTTTGTATTGAAATGCATTCCCTATGCGTACCCTATAGGTAGGGGAGGGTACGGGTTCGGGTACCCAATACCCGGGTATAAAAAAGTCAAGTTCGGGTTTTTTATCGAGTTCGGGTCCAAGTTCAGGTTTTTTGTGCACCACAAATTTTTGCCCATGTGGTTTAGGGGCGGAGTCACGATGAGTCTCTGCTGAAAAGATTTGGATGCTTGAGTCATCGCATTATGAAAAGCATTACATTTGTGTCCCCCTTCCAAGTCCTTAGTAAAAGTAACTGAATTGACCATATTACCCTTTTTTCCCACATCAATGTAACAACCCGCATTTTCGCAGTTCGTTATTCTTGTTACGCCTAGCATCAAATGATTCAGATCATAATGTGAACTATATCGCTTACTACGCTACATCGCATATTTTCGCACTACATCGCTTATTTCAACACACTACATCGCACCTCACAACGCTTATAACGCACTCGCTAAATACTATAAACTTTGCGTGATGTTTCCAAGACTATCTGCTCGCTTAAACAACAACGCGACTCTCGCAAGGCTTGGGAACTAAGACGCCTACTATCTCGCTTAATTATTTTATTTAATTAAATTTAAAAGCTTAATGATTCGCCAAAACTTCCAGCGCACTTAACCTAACTAAGCGAAGCCTAAAAAACATCTCGCACGAAAATTCATATTTTTCGTACGAAAATTTTGTTTTTTCGTGCGAAAACGACGTATTTTGGGTGTTTTTGGCACGAAAATAGTATTTTCACCTGAAAATGTATTTTTCGCACGAAAATGGACATTTTTGCACGAAAATTGACATTTTCGCACGAAAATTTCACCAGACTACCTCCACTACTCTCCGCCTATAAATACAACACTCCGCATTCAGTTCTAACTTGCTGCCATTCCGCACCAAAACGCTCTCTAGCTCGTTTTCTCTGTTCCAAGTAAGAAGACTACGTTTTTCACACAAATCACAACGTTTCTACAACGATTTTGCACGAGATTATCTCCGATTTCATCTAAATTTCTCTGTTTTACGAAAACCTTCATCTTTTTCATGAAACTTTCTGATTTTCTTAAGGATATGGCATTAACCGAGCATGTTTGAGTTAGCCTTGGCTTCTTAGACTCGAAACCTTGTTGTTTCAAACTCACCAAGTGTTTATCCTAACAAAATGTTTGTAAATCGATTTTTACACCAAACACGGATCAGACCGACTAATGTTTCATTCACTAAACAGTGGAACGAGGCGCTGTCAAAACCGTCATGAAATGGACTCGAAATTACATCTGTTTCAGACAAGATCTCAGTTCCGGTTGCATAAAGACGCAAGAACAGTCACTTGTGCAAACTGGACTGGCTCATACGAATCACTTTTGGTTCATAGGACCCAGTCCGAGTTTCCACAAACGACTCACTCGCTCTAAAGACCTATCTGGTACAAGGTTCGATCAGTGGCCTAAGGCTGGAGGGATGAACACTCGATTTCCCGAAGAATCACCAAAATTTTTGCACGAAATTTTCGTAACAAAATTTCGTGAGTTGAATCACCAAAATTGTTGCACGAAATTTTCGTGAGTTGAATCACCAGAATTTTTGCACAAAATTTTCTCCAAAATTTTCGCACGAAAATTTTATCAAATTTTTGCACGAAATTTCGTAAGAAAATTTCGCAAGTTCAATCACCAAAATTTTTGCATGAAATTTTCGTAAGAAAATTTCCTTTGAATCACCAAAATTTTTGCACGAAATTTTCGCACGAAAATTTTCACAAAATTTTCGCACGAAAACTAATTTCGTACGAAAATATCTGTTTCCCTCGCACCGTCCGGTTCAACTGTTTCAACACTCTGGAAGACTGATGCACATCTGTCTCTTCGCGCAGGCTAAACCGACACTCTTCTCACCTCTCATCAACTCTCGGTGTTCACTCATACGCACCCACTGTGAGTATACTTGACCCCTTTTCGCTTTAAACGCAATTTTGCGGTGTAACATACGTTCATATCA
Organism: Scalesia atractyloides; assembly: GCA_947069175.1. Classification (NCBI taxonomy): domain Eukaryota; kingdom Viridiplantae; phylum Streptophyta; class Magnoliopsida; order Asterales; family Asteraceae; genus Scalesia; species Scalesia atractyloides. Next base: position 85,716,704 of record CAMTDV010000018.1, read on the forward strand.
AAATACACAACACAAACTAAACTGATTATCACACGCGAATACCCGTTACACATGTCTACACATGATGCTTGATACATATATACTAGGACACTTTTTCGTTAACTCCCACCTTAGCTAGTATGGTACTATAGTTTGGCTAACACCCGACGGGGCCTAGCTAGGAAGTCACAAATCGCGCTTAACCAGCCTTCTCGAGGAACTTAGCATGTGAAATTTGGTCTTGTTAGTTTTATATGTGTTTATCATGTTTTTGTATATGGTATTTCGCAACGTTTTTCTCTACTAAGCTATTATATCAAAACCTGTATGCTCACCAATACATTTTTGTATTGACATTATTTTAACGTATGTTGCAGGTTAAACGCAGGTTATCTCGAATCAAGATTAGGACTCTCTAGAAACCCACTAAATAAATCTAGGTTGTCGGATTTGGTTGTTTAAAAGACATGTAATTTGTGATGACTGTTATGAAATGTTTGTTTAATTGTATGGGAAGTTAACTTATAAATATTGTCATTTAACAGATGTTATGGATTCTCTTGAGCAATCTGATACGCCTAGTACAGCGCCCCGATGATTCCGCAATCGGTTGGGGTGTGACAGATTGGTATCAGAGCCATAACTATAGGGAATTAGGTAAATTGCGTAGTCTATAGTAGGAAACTATGTGCTTATCCCTTGCTTATCCGCTTAAACATTGTCTTTGGACTTAAAAAACTATGCGAAGTCTTTCCTAAGACTTGTACACAACACACGAAGCTACAAAGATACTCGTACATCACAAACGAGTCGATTTGTTAAGATTAGGCGTGAAAACCGCGAACTCTCGACGAATCACTCACTCTGCGTATTCTGATTAGCATGAAATTTTCCGTTAAGTTAGAAGTGATATCCACATCTTAACCGAAATTTCCCATTCTACCAGGGAAACCTCCTGAGGGTCCGGGAGGGAAACCACAAACAGGGATTCGAAGTTATCAAGTTAGGGGTGAGATCCGAATCTTGAAAACACATCCCACTCAACGATTTTCAATCTCACCAAAGTCTCGACTGTTTCGCGGATTTAGGACACGTAGTAACCGGAAGGGTGATGCTGTTAGCCGGAGGCGGTGAGATCATTTACCTATTAGGCCAAAGCGTGTGCCCAAACTCAACGGAATGATCGAATCACTTTGGGTAGTCGCTGTCTCAAAACCCAGGACGCTCTATTTATTTTAAGCCTGCAATCGCCGATTTTACGCATCATCGAATTTTATTATGCTTATAAGTTTTCGAATTGAAGATTTTACGCTTTATCGATTTCTCGATTTATCGCTTTTCGCTCTATAAATGCACAACTCGCACAACCATCGCAATCCAAAACAAAAGCTAATACTCGCAACAAAACTAAATCATAACAACTCGAACGCGTCCTCGCGCCATATTTATTTATTATATGCAAACATATATATACATACGAATAGTACATGATTATATGTGCTTATGTGAGAACGTGAGAATCTAGGAAATATGTGTTTTCCTCTTGACCTTCGAAATACGTGTTACTATATCAACTATAACAAGTTTTTAACGCGCTAAATCGCATCACAAATTTCAAAAAAATCATTATGATCGAATCTCATTCCAAATCTCTTTGTCTATGTGTCCTCAAACGCTTCCAACTCGCGACGTCAAGCCAGAAGAAACGCCGACAAGAGGATCGCGTCGCTCGTGGCCAAGGAAATGGCCAAGGTCATTCCTCAAATCATCACCCAAGTTCAAGCCCTCAGCAATTCTCAGACATCGGAAGACTCTAAGTCCGATGCACCAAAGTATACTTTCTCCTACAAATAGTTCAAGGCCTATGACCCAATAGTCTTCACAGGTGAAGGAAGTGTATCTCAGATGCTTCAATGGTTTGATGCAATCGAGGTTACCCTCCGTCATAACGGGTGCCCTGAGCATCTTCACACCAAGTGTGCTACAGGAGTATTTCAATCAAGAGCACTCGACTGGTGGACAACCGAGCGCATCAAACGTGGGAACGATGCAGCTTATGCGTTATCATGGGAAGAACTGAAAGAGCTCATGAAGAGAGAATATTGCCCTCCCGGCGAAGTCCAAAAGCTAGAAAATTAGTCTTGGAAAATCAAGCAAGTCGAAGGTGACAACGCCGGCCTCACAACAAGGTTTAAACAGCTTAGCATCATCTGCCCAAGCCAAGTAGACACTCCCGAAAAGGCTATCAAAAAGTACATACGTGCTTTGCCTGAGTGTGTGGGCGATTTTGTCGAAGCTGTAAGACCGGCTACCATCGAAGAAACCTATCAGTTGGCCGCAGAGATCAATGACAAACGAGTCTTGGTTGGATTTTTCTCCAAGAATCCCACCAAGAAGCTGAACCAAGCTACTATCAAGTTATCCGACGACGACGACGCACCGCCGCAAGCCACCACCGAACCTAGCCGCAAGAGAAAGAGCTCGAGCCTCAACTACTCAGCAACTGCACCGTTCAACCCTGAGCCTCTCCAGGCAGTTCCATTTTACCCAAGGCGTAACTACACAGGGACTCATCCCCAGTGCCCGAAATACACGTATCACCACCAGTCCGGAGCCAGCTGCCACTATTGCGTCAACTGCAACTGTTTCGGTCACCTCACCAGCAACTGCCGCACAGGGCCACGATAACATGGTCTGCTAGCCCTTCTAGCACCGCCAATTCAGCCCACAACCCTAGCTGCCGTTGCACCAGTATCACCAGCAGCCGCAGCCCTAGCAGCAGAAGTCGTCAACACCAACACCAACCAGGCATAGAACGATGTTGTTGATAGTACGATTTTCGACATTTGTACTTATGCTTTCTAATTATTCCATTGTACGCTGTCGTTTTAAAATACAACATCTTTTCTCTCTCTCTCTCTCTCTCTCACTCGAGTCATCGCACTTAGTCTAGGCTCACACACTAAGTCTTATTACTAATGCTATATAGTATATCACGATATAATATGTTTTTACCCCTACTATGCGCCTTTAAAATAAGTTACGATAAGCATGCAAACAACAAGTTAGTCACGGGTGCACACGGGATTATCTTGGTGTCTGCATGGGGATCGTAGTGAGTTCTAATGGTGCCATAACGTTAAAATCATGGTTAAACGTGGTGGATACGCTGCTGGTAGTTCCTATATATAAGCGTCTTAACCATGTCGACAAAGCGTGACATCTATTCACGGGACGGAGGGGGTGTGGTTAAGCATGGTGGATATGCCGCTGGTACTTCCTATATATAAGTGTTTTGCCATACTAACAAACTCCCGTGGAGACGTGCCACGTGTAGTTGAACATTATTAGACCTTTAATATTATGATGATTGCTTTCACACGCTAACTCCTTCGCAAGGCGTAACATCTCATCACTTCTCGATCGCATCATCGCTAGACTTTTCAAAAGTCTACAGCAACGCGAACTCGCTTTCGATGAAATCTAAATCGCATCGCTTATCGCTTTCTCTCTCTCGATGCTGAAACACAATCGCCTCGCTTATCGCTTTCTCCCCCTCGACGCTGAAATGACATCGCCTCGCTTATCGCTTTCCCCTCTCGACGCTTAAACGCTATCGCTTCGCTTATCATTTTCTCCTCTCGACGCTGAAACGCTATCGCTTTCTCCCCCGACGCTCGAACGCTATCTCTTCGCTTCTCGTCTTCACCTTGTGATGCTTAAATGCTTATCATATCTCTCATTTTTTACCGCTTCGTTATTCCAATCACCGAGTCATCCCCGTGCACTCTTGTCTCTTACCAAGTTTGCAATCAGCTTCTCCGCTCAGTTTACTTTGTCTTCCTTTCAAACTTGGTCCGACCTTTTTGCCCCTTGGACCAAGGTTATCGAAATTTATCCTTAATACGTCGGCACACCTGACATCGCTCCACCAGACGGAGGCGATATGGCTAAAGCATGGTGGATACGCCGCTGGTACTTCCTATATATAAGTGTTTTAGCCATATTAACAAACTTTCGTGGAAAGATGCCATGTGGGGTTAGACGCTAATTAAACTTTTGATACCGTTAAAAATTGTTTTTACCGTTATGTTTTGGAAATAAATCGAAAATTTTTCTAAATATTTTGATTTTATTAAAACCTTTGGACAAGTAAAATCATTCTTACAATGTGAAATCAACTCAGCCTAATGCCACGTTGTGAGAAAATTTTCATAAATCGAGTTTCCTTTAAAAAGCCTTTTCATAATAGTTTACAAAAAAAATTTCAAAAGCCTTTAAAAACATTTTTGGATCGCCAACTCATGAGTTATCAACCACGAGTCAATTAAGTCGCTTTTAATCATCGATTCCCTACACCACCGAGACGCTCTCGCTTGTCAATACTCGTTCGACCGCTCGTTCAATCCTCGTTCGACCGAAACTTTCTGGTTTTCTTAAGGATGTAGCACTTAACCGAGCACGTTTGAGTTAGCCTTGGCTTCTCAGACCCGAAACCTTGTTGTTTCAAACTCATCAAGTGTTTATCCTAACAAAACTGTTTGTAAATCGATTTTTACACCAAACACAGATCAGACCGACTAATGTTTCGTTCACTAAATAGTGGAACGAGGCGCTGTCAAAACCGTCACGAAATGGACTCGAAATTACATCCGTTTCAGACAAGATCTCAGTTCCGGTTGCATAAAGACGCAAGAACAGTCACTTGTGCAAACTGGACTGGCTCATACGAATCACTTTTGGTTTATACGACCCAGTCTGAGTTTCCACAGCCGACTCACTCGCTCTAAAGACCTCTCCGGCACAAGGTTCGATCAGTGGCCTAAGGCTGGAGGGATGAACACTCGATTTCCCGAAGAACACCAAATTTTTTGCACGAAATTTTTGTAAGAAAATTTCGTGAGTTGAATAACATAAATTTTTGCACGAAATTTTTGTGAGAAAATTTTGTGAGTTGAATGACCATAATTTTTGCACGAAATTTTCGTAAGAAAATTTCGCAAGTTGAATCACCAGAATTTTTGCACGAAATTTTCGCACGAAATTTTCACCAAGATTTTCGCAAGTTTAATCACCAAACTTTTTGCACGAAATTTTCGTAAGAAAATTTCGCAAGTTGAATCACCATAATTTTTGCACGAAATTTTCGCACGAAAATTTCACGCAAAAATTTCGCAAGTTGAATCACCAGAATTTTTGCACGAAATTTTCGCACGAAAATTTCACCGAAATTTTCGCATGAAAATTTCATCAAATTTTCGCCCAAAACTAATTTCGTACGAAAATATCTGTTTCCCTCGCACTGACTCACCGGTTCAACTGTTTCAACACTCTGGAAGACTGATTCACTTCTGTCTCTATGCGCAGGCTAAACCGACACTCTTCTCACCTCTCATCAACTCTCGGTGTTCACTCATACGCACCCACTTGACTCCTTTTCGCTTTAAACACACTATTTGGGTGTAACATACGTTCATATCAAAATACACAACACGAACTAAACTGATTATCACACGCGAATACCCGTTACACATGTCTACACATGATGCTTAATACATATATACTAGGACACTTTCTCGTTAACTCCCACCTTAGCTACTATGGTACTATAGTTTGGCTAACACCCGAAGGGGTCTAGCTAGGAAGTCACAAATCGCGCTTACCAGCCTTCTCAAAGAACTTAGCATGTGAAATTTGTCTTGTTAGTTTATATGTGTTTATCATGTTTTTGTATATGGTATTTCACAACGTTTTTCTCTACTTAAATTATTTTAACGTATGTTGCAGGTTAAACGCAGGTCATCTCGAATCAAGATTAGGACTCTCTAGAAACCCACTAAATAAATCTAGGTTGTCGGATTTGGTTGTTTAAGAGACATGTAATTTGTGACGACTGTTATGAAATGTTTGTTTAATTGTATGGGAAGTTAAACTTATACATATTGTCATTTAATAGATGTTATGGATTCTTTTGAGCAATCTGATTCGCCTAGTATCGCGCCCCGATGATTCCACGATCGGTTGGGATGTGACAATCAACCAGTGTCCGTATAGTTTAAAGCCTATAACTCTTTGAGTCCCTGACCTTGATAGTTTTTATACCCGCCAAATTCAAATACAATACTTTTATCTTGTGTCAAAATCCATCCCTATGGTTTAAAAAAATTAAATCGTATTTATAATGTGGAGTTTTGCGAATATGAAATATATATATATATATATATATATATATATATAACATTGCTAAACTTATATTAAATAAACATTTCATAGCATTAACATTAATCAACAAAAGCACCTACAAAAAGTAATAACACGAACGATAACACATACCATAAGTCATAACATTAAGCAAACGTCTAGTTGGAGATGTGGTTAGGATTGTACACGTACGTCAAATCCAAGGTCAAGTTGTTACAAAACCTCAAACCTCCCGAACTTGCACAAGCAGGTGGGTCAGGGTACCCGCCAATCTGATCCCGACTACAAATAACCAAAATAATTACACTACTCGTCAAACAAAATAGCTCCAATAACCAAAATAATTAAAATAATCAACAGGTATTTGCCAACATAATGGTAATTAAGTTCATTGCCGGCCAGATGGTTGTTATCCTTTGTTTCCTGAGCTTGGAATGGCATGGTTGCGATGGGTTGTCGGTGCTCGACGGTGGATGTCACACCCCAACCGATTGCGGAAACATCAGGATGAGACGAACAAATTGTTCAAAAGCATCATAACACTAATGGTGACAATATAATTAAATTCAATTTCATAAATGACTAAAGATCCCACACAATGATTCAAATAGCATACAACAAGTATCACAATTGTTTGATGTGTTTCTAAGGCTTGTCCTAACTTGATTTCTTCACGTCTTGGCTATCAATCCTGCAACATGTATCAAAATAGACGTCAACAATAATGTTGGTGAGCATACAAGTTTAATACATAGCATAAATAGAATAAAATGATTAACTCGTATCCAACATGAACAATATGATACAATTGAGTAACATGCTAAAGGTGTACTATATGTCGAACCTTAAATGATGTTGCAAACCAATCCAAAGAATAACGGAAGGTTAATACGTTGTACAATACCCAAGAACCAGGAGGTATTGCCTTACTCTTAGGCCATAGGAGTTAGAGTAGTCTAATATGATTTACAATACCCAAGAATCAGGGGGTGTTGTCTTACTCATAGGCCATAGGAGTTAGAGTAGTTTAATATGATTTTACAATACCAAGGATCAGGGAATATTGTCTTACTCTTAGGCCATAGGAGTTAGAGTAGTCTCACAAGTCTAACAAGTATAATGAGGTCAACGAGCATATAAACCAATAAGCATAAAATACATCAAGCATCAAGTCGTTTCAAGTATTCATGGATAGAGTGTGCACAAAACTAAAATTGTTTGGGTGATTTTGATATAGAGATACATGTTGCACCCCAAAAGTGATAAAACTAAAAGGGGGATCGAGTATACTCACATTTGGTTGCGTATAAGTTTCTTGAAAATTCACACGAGTAAAGTTTGAAGATCAAAGGAGTATGATTAACCTAGAATATAATAAGAGAGTCCGTTATAATTTATGGATTTGGATCATGTTAATTCGTTATGTAATGGTAGGGAACATGCCTATTGATCTTATTTTAGTTTGGTTAGAATAATACATGAGACTAGGTGATAGTAACATTTTGTGATAATAATTTATAAAGGTTTATAAGATATTAAAAATACTAGTAATAATAATAATAATAATTGTAACAAATAGAATGGGATTAATAAGTATATTGATTACATTAATTATGTTTTAAAAATAATGATTCTAATCAGTAAGTATTACCAATAATGTTAGTAAATAATTTTGGTAACATAATAATCATAATAATCTGTTTCAAAAGATAGCCCAGCCCAAAGTATTCTGGCCCAAATCGATTAACAAAAGATATAAAAATACTTGGCCCAAGGGCCGGCCCAACAGACCATTGTCAACACAGAAATAAACAGCGAACCAGAAACTCAGCGAGAAAACCGGAAACAGCGGGACTCGAACTCGAGTCTCGAGGACAATCAAGCACACCATATATATTGTGTTCTGTTTTCTTATATAGTATTGCTCAACTTCATCTTCTCATTTGTTAAAACAAAACATCAACTGATACTACATGTATTTATTTTAACCTTCTGTTCATGATCTCCATTATAGTTATAACCCAAAACAAATAAAAGGATTTACAATCTGCTTCCTTTTGTTTTATATTTAAACCGCAATACAGAAATTGTTTGTATAAAAACATATAGATTAATTGGTTAGCTACTGTATAGAGTCAGTAATTAAACGAAATAATGTAGTGGGAAGCGGGATATACCAAACACGATGAAAACGTCTCGTTGTGCACTCCGATGTCGTCTTCTTCTCCGGAGAGCTTCGATCTTTCCGACGAGTCTTTGGCAGTGGTGGCGATGAGCAGTATCAGTGAGAGAGAGATTCGAGAGTGTGTGATGAGATGAAAAAAAAAACGTGATATGTGGAGGTGTATAATCGGGGTGAGGTACTCGGGTATATATAAGGTGTTTGGAATCGAACCGAGTCGGTTTCCGTCTTGGTTCGTGATTGAATTAACAAAGGAAAGAATGGTGATTGGTAATCGCTAATAATCAGGAACAAGGTAATAAGGAAAAGATACAGTTGTTGTTGCTGCGTTTTCGGTTGGCGGCAATATTCAAAAAGGAAAAGAACAGAATTTGGATATATATATATAGAATAGTTTCCAACTATAACTGAGTGAGGGCAGCAGCCCGCCGGTTTGTGATAAGAAAAATAAATGTATAATTAATTAAATAAAATGAATAATTATTAAATGAATATAAATAGATAAAATAATAAATAAATGATAAAATTAATATATAAATAAATAATTAAATGATTAAATAATTTAATAAAAGAATAATAAATAGATATCGCGAAAATACGCAGCGTTACAGTGGAGGTGGTGATGTACGGTGGTGGAGGTGGATCGGGTGGGTTTGTACGGCGGTGGAGGTGGATAGGTGGGGGTGTACGGTGGTGAGATCGGTTTAGGTTTGGGTGGTGCGATCGGGTTTTCGGGGTTTGGGTTTTGATCATCGGAGGTGTGGATTTGGGAGTTGTGGTGATGGTGGTCGACGAAGGGTATGTGTTGGTTTGTGTGCGACCGGTTGAGTTTAGGTTTGTGTGGGGGTTTGGTTTTTAAATAAGGGTGTAAGGAGGTTGTGGGGGTGATGGTGGTGGTGGTGGTGGTTATTGGAGAAGGAGGAGGTGGATCGAGTTAGGTGGGCGACGCAAATAAAGATGGAGAGGAATGGCTGAGGTGTGTTTACGAAGAAAGAGGGAAAGGAAAAGTCCCCCCCCCCCTATTCGGTATTTTACGACAAACATTTACCCTGTAAGAACCTAGGACACAACATGTAGCGCTTTTTATAATGTGGGGACTCGGACATCCAAAACTTTCCAGCAGAGACTCATCATGACTCCATCCTCATAACGGGGACACAAATTGTACTTTACTCTATAATTGAATTGTGTAGCTACCATATTTTATTACCCCCTTAATTTACTAAATTACACAAGGTAAATAGGCAACAAGTTGAGTTCATCATACCATCAAAATTCAAGTAACATACACATTAGTATAAACGTAATTACAATTACAATGATATTCTTAAATATGATATATTGGTATTGGTGATAGTTGAGTTGTGTCTGTGTAACTAGTGGTTTTGTCCTTAAGGCTATTGGGTGTGGAGGAGGGTAGTCCTCAAAGGATGATCCATCAAGTAGGCGTCCACGTAAGCTGGTGTAGGGATGAGCCTAAAGGGATAGACCTAGGGTGTGGGGATGGGCCTCAATATACATATATATGTATGTATGTATGTAGGTATATGTGTGTGTGAAAGTGGAGCGTCGAGGCAGGCCTAGAGAGGACGCGTCCCCTTCTTTCCTATTTTTGCACATATAAATGTGCATCATCATTATGTATAACACATATTGTGCTCTCATATACATATGTCCGTAATTATGGACATGTACATAATTATATACCCATTTCATAAACTTTACTTAAAAAGACTTCTAAAACAACAGCCTCCATATAAATAGAGAGATGAGCACAACTTAGGAAATCGATGATCCATACGTATTTTAGTGAAATGTCCTGACCTCAAGTAAGTACCTGACTATCCTTTCTCTTGATCATTTAAAAAAAACTCGGTATTTGGAATGGACTTGATGACGAACTTATCATTTTGAAAAACTGAATTAAGCGTTAACTTTCACGGTGTATAACTCATAACTAAACTTCCAATATAACAGATCAAGCAAGAAAATAGACGTTTACATGCATGGTCCAGCTACAAAGCACGAGTATTTTAACCTTACCTATGACCTATCTATGACGGTTAGTTAAATCTCTGTAGGTTCAAACATAGGATTCACCAGAATATAATCATCACTTAAGGATATCAAGCATTAGATTCGCCATCCTCCCCGCCACCACGGGTAGTAGCATCAACTTGCTTTTGTACCTGGAAGCACCACACAATTTAATGTTTCATGCATAGTTGTTAATATATCAAACATACGATTTAACTATGTATATTGTACGAGAAGAAAAACGAGTCTTATATCATAGAGCAAACAACATCAATGAGTTCAAGGCACACATGTTTTAATTTTATTGTTACATGTCCAAATTTCAAATTTTGTCCAATTATAAGTGTAGCTTTTCAATCAATAATGGCAAGAGTTACCGATATAAAATATAACCCAAATTGGCTTATTTGTTAGTACACTGGTAAGATTATCACCTCTAATGTTTTGTAATTTGTTCTTTGTATACAAAGATGTGTCTTCTTCTCTAATGTTTAGAATTCATCGGGCCCTTCAAGAGAAACCCTAAACGGGTCAAACAATGGTCGCTAGACGAAAAACGTGAGTGAGTTATTACCTTGAAGAATTCACGTAGTCGTCCTGTCTCGATATATTTCTAAGAAAATGATTGGAAATTTAAAAGTCCATAACTTTTTTAACCATTAAATGATTCATTTGGGTTTTTAACAATAATCCAAAGGCAATGAGATGAATCTTTGGTTGTTACGAATTAAGAACTGAATACAAGTATATTATGGAAGTATATCTATAATGAAATGAAGAAGAAAACAGAAAAAAGGCACACACAACTCCACTTTATCATTGAAATACTGAATATGAGAACCAATATCCAACAAATTTACGAGCCAAGATTTTTTTTTTTTTTTACTATTTGTCTAAAACTAGCATCACTTTGGATATGAATTTGGAAGGCACCAAGAAAGTGTAACTAAACATGAATCTAAAGTAGCATTAATCAACTAAGCTCATTACCTGCAGGACCATTATCAAGGACCTTCAAGTTCGATGGAGAAATGAAACCTTTAGCTTTTAAACGATCAAGGACCTACAAACAAAAATAAGGAAAAACGAGAATAAAATTCAACATTCAATTCACCATCCTATCTTTTTTGTTGGATTTGGTATAAACGAAACTATGTTAATACTAGGGTCTCTTATAAATTAGTTAATATAGTTGACTGGCCATAACGCAAGTGGTTGAATAGTTCCAAAAGGATCGATTTTTATTGGTTTCTTTGGGCGGTCGGGGCACCCCCGTTATACCAATTCCACCACACGTGGAACACATTATACACGACCGCCACCGACTTTGATAACGCGTCAAACATAAAACGCGTTACCGTGAGCACGCGTTTTCGTCCTACCGTTGTGGATGCTTGTTGACGGTTGCTTGTTGAAGATGGAGGTAGTTGATGGATGGAGGGTGGTTGACGGAGATGGAGGGTGGTTGTCGGAGGGTGGTTGCCGGAGATGGAGGGTGGTTGACGGAGATTGTAGAGGTACAGAAAGGGAGGTGGAGGTCGTCGGAGAAGATGATCGGAGATTGTGATGAAGATGGCCGGAGAGTGTGATGATGATCGGAGAGTGTGATGAAGATGGCCGGATATTGTAACCCTTCACTAGTGATGGAATTTGGCTCGATGACGTGACGTTTGATGATTGGTTGTGGTGAGTGATGAGTGAGTGGTGAATGATGGGCGCCCGCCTCCCTTTACAAGGACACAAACTTCCAAAAGAAAAGTAAGTTTACCTTAACACAGGAAGTGCCAATTTTGAGGTCCTTGACATGGAGAAGGGTGCGTATTAGTCCTGTAAGCATCTCTTCTTGCGCTTCTTTAGTGGGCGTCCCATCATCAATAGAAATCTTAGTATAATCTAAGCGAGCTTCAACTAAAGAAGACACATTTAGCAACAAAAGCTTCCTCATCAGCAAGATACCTTGCACTTTTAGCGTCAAAATATTGGGAGCATTGATTTCAATAATATCAGAATAACAAGAATACATGTCTCCCGTAAACACCAAGTTCTTAACACTCTTTGAATTGATATTCAACCGCCTGTAACCATAGCAATGATCTAACTTCAGAGTTTCCAAGACAGGACTCCCGGATAATATGTTTTCAATCGTATCTTCATCTAAATTCCCAAAGACAATACGTAAACTCCTAAGGTTTTCCCAGCTAATCGTCCCAGTGGGATTAAATTCACATCCTTGCAATGTGAGATGTGTAAGACATGAATTGATGAAAACAAACTGATCCAGCGGAAACTGTGTTATACCTTCCAGACCAAATAGCTTCAAAACGAGGTGTTCAACGTTACAGTTGACAGCATAACGAATCCAGTTGTGGATCTGAGATTGACGCTGATGATTATTGTAGAGGGAAACCAGTCTGAATTTGTAAAGATTCAACGGGGGACGCTGAGTTAGGGTTTTGTCGACATAAGAAAAGAAATCGGGGTTGGCGCGAACACGAATTGCATCAGGATGTACGAAGATGAGATTGGTAACAGCAGTCCAAAGATGTTGCCAGCGTTTGGAGAGTGTACTTGTTCTAATGGCGTCTTTTGTGGAGGGTAAACGAGAAAGGATTTCAACAAGTAAGCAGTCTGGTAACTCACTGATTCGATCTTCATCTTCTTGTTCATATCGAATCCTTTCCAGAGCTTGATTTTGCCCGTCTTCTTCCATTTCAACAGAGAGCCAAATTTCACAACAGGCTTACCTTACAAATACGATTTTAGGGTTTGTAATTGATTTAATGAAATACCTAAAAATAAATATGGGGGAGTGTAGTTATATAGCAGGAATGGTTTTGAGTGGTTTTGGGTGGGAAGAGAGAAAATACATGTATATGACAAAAAAATCTAAAGAGAGAAAACTGTATAAATTTTTTAATATTTTTAAAAATGATTGTGAGTGAAGGAGAGAGGAAAAGTAATGATAAAGATATAAAATATATTATTTAATTGAAAATGAGAGAAAAAATGATTGTTTTTAGTGAAAATATATGGATATGGATAGAGAATTCATTGTGAATGCTCTAAGGGTTTATAATTTTACGATTTGAGGATCATCCTTGTATTTGTACAAACATTAATTTTTTATTTTTTTTTTATTTTTGAATATATTTTTAAACGAGTTTTTGCCCTGCCCGCGTTGCGGGGCATTAAGCCGAATAATTCTCTCTCATAACATTAACATGTACGTCTGTGTTTCGGTTACTTTACATACTACACATAACACTAACACGATCACAAAAATATTACGGTCAGTCAACCAATTAAAACAAAAGACTACCATACTTTTGTTAAACAAAACTAAAATGATGAAAATACTATAATTTTAAGCTGGGCGTAAAATTTTATTTTTTTAGGACAAATGAGCGTATGTCAAGCAGCCGTCTAACATGAATAAAAATTACACCGATTTAACAAATAAAAAAAAACATTACCATAGTTTTGTAAAAAAAAAGACAAAACAAAACACTACCATATTTTTATAAAAAAAAAGGAAACAAAACCAATGGCATGACTATATTACATTGGGGCAAAATCGTAATTTGAAAAAAATAAAAAAAAATCAAAAGGGATGGCGAAGCTGTAAATTTGAACTGGGGGCAAAAGTGTAAACTGGCTAGGAGGAAAAAAATAAAACCAATAGTAAAACTATAAATTTAAACGGGAAAAAATGGTAATTTAAAAAAAATATGGGTGGCATGTGACTGCCCAAGCCAACCAACCCATGAAGATACTATTGCCGGCTGCCCAAGCCAACCAACCCCATGAAGATACTATTGCCGGCCACTCTTTTTGTTATTGTAGATAATTTGTATACTCATTGGTACACCGTCGTCATCCTCTTGGGTTAACATAGGGGTATTGTTCACGGCTAGAGGAACCCGTGTGAAGCTTAATTTTTTGACCTTTGAACGGTGAAATGATTGTTGGTGAGTTTTTAAAAAAAGATACTTTTAATCATCCACTATATATACAAACAATTTCCATACTTAATACTACAAACAATATTTACCATACTTGCAAACAATTTTAAAAAAAAATACAAACAATATCGTTTCTCTCAAATGGCAGCAGCAGGTTGGACCAAAGAAGAGAAAATAACATTGTCTCGGGCTTGGCTGAGTCTCGTAGTCTCGCCTATAACAGGACTCGCGGATCATGTCAGTTTTGGATTGAAGCTCTTGAACGATTTCATAAAATTTGGGTGAAACAAACCGCAAGGTATATGAGATGTATTCTAAAAAGTTTAATTAGAGTGAAGTACACGAATAGTCTCTGTGGTTTACCAAAATTTGAATTTAGTCCCTATCTTTTTTAAAGTACATGGATGGTCTTTGTGGTTTGCACTTTGTGACGCAATTAGTCTCCAACCAACAAAATCTAAAGGTTTTAGAAGGTCCAATTTATGGGCTAAATGCGTTACAAAATAACATGCGTGATTTTCAGATGTGCGGTTGAGATGCTCGTATTCGCTTCACACGATAACCACTCGTGTACGTTAACCAGCCTATATATATATATATATATATATATATATATATATATAGGGGAATTATAAAGAGAAAACCCATTTAAGTTAAACAAAATACTCAAGAAAACCTTATGTGTGTATATATATATGCTAAAAACTGAAATTTTAAAAAATTTTATAAACAAATCCCTTCGGCGCTTTTTGTTTTTTTTTTTTTTGTTACAAAACGTTCGATAACATGTTATTTACATTCCCTAATTTTTTTTTACAAAAAAAATTGTTACATAAGGTTTTCTTGGGTTTTCTTAACTCAAGTGGGTTTTCTTTCTATCTCTCCCCTATATAGGGGTGTGTGTGTGTGTGTGTGTTTATATATATAGGAAGTGTAAGATACAAAAGGCCTTATCGTATGCTGGTACGTGATTGTGAAATCACATGTTAATGTGTAAAATACAGGAAAAAAAAACCCTTAACGTGTGAAGCGTACGCAGGTACAAATAACATCCGTGATTTTCTGAAGTTTGTTCAAGCGTGATTAGGTTTCCTCATGCGTGATTATGTGATGTTTTGTTCATGCGAGATTAGGGTATGCGTGAATACATATGTGCAGTTGAGATGCTCGCGTACAATTCGCATGATTGCCACTCTTGTATGTTAACTAGCCTATATACATGTATAACTAAAATTTGTTTGGGGTCGTTTAGGCTCGCGAGATATACATGTATAACTAAACTTTGTTTGGGGTCGTTTAGGCTCG
Source organism: Scalesia atractyloides (assembly GCA_947069175.1). NCBI lineage: Eukaryota > Viridiplantae > Streptophyta > Magnoliopsida > Asterales > Asteraceae > Scalesia > Scalesia atractyloides. Next base: position 85,732,370 of record CAMTDV010000018.1, read on the forward strand.
CGAGCCTAAATAAGCTTTGTATTTCAGGCTCGAGTTGGGGCTCCTTAACGCTTGGCCTGTTCGAGTTTTTAGCCGAGTAGCTCTTGAGCATCTGGGTTTGTTTACACCCCGGCATGTATCTGCACGTTTGATGATGCTATATGAAATATTAGCTTTAAGTCGGTGTTGTTACAAATATATAACGATGTGTAAGTAAAAGTATATGCGACCATATTTTTGATGATTTAGTACATAAGAAAAAATCTGTAATGCTTTAAACAGATTATACACTGAGGAAAAATAAATAAAGGGTTATTCTAAATACATTCTACTATATTTTCCATTACACCTTACCCTATAGAATTAATTACAATTTAATTATTTTTGAACCATTGATAACCAATAAAATTCATGGATTTAATCATTTTAATCTACATCTTTTAGGGCTGAAAGAGGTGGTCACCTCATGGGAAGAGAAATACTTTCCATCCACCCAATCATCTATTGTCATGTCAACTCCTCTCTCTAAGTCTTCTTTTGCCCAAAAAAGATAATGGGTGGTCACCTCTCTTGAGTATAGATAAACTTTTGTTTCCTTTTTTATAAACTATTAATTAATAAATAAAACATATTTTTAACAAAATAAAAGTAAAATAAATTAAAAAAAAGCATTACATCACATTAAATTAAAAATAATTAAAATTATTTTTAATTAAACTAAATAAAATTACTACTCTTCGTCGGATTCCCCAATAGGTGGGATAAATCTAGTCTTCCGATATGCTCAACAAAATCATGTTTTAGTCTCTAATGTGTATCTTCATCTATAAGCTCGGTTAACACTGTCATCGAGAGCGGGCTCGACTGGAGGATCCCGAATGTGTACCGATGCCATCGCGTTTCCATCGTCTTTTAAAATTATGTTATGTAAAATAATACACGTATACACCACATACCTATTTTTTTCACACACCTAGCACACATTGACCGATTCATTAACATTTTGACTTCAAAACACCAAAAGTCCATTCCACGTATTTTCTTGTCGCCTCGTGTTGCTTCTTGAACTTCTTTTCGTCTAGTAGGTGAGGATATGGAAATGATTTGACAAACACAGACCATGTAGGGTATATTCCATCCATGAGATAGTAACCACGTTTGTATAAGTGGTTATTAATGTAAAATGGACATTTTGGCGCAGTTCCATTTCTTTCAGTAAGAAAAAATGGAGATTGCGGAAGAACATTGATGTCGTTTTGTGCACCTGGAGGACCACAAAAAGCATGCTAAACCCACAAATCTTGAGAGGCCACCAATTCGAGCATAACTGGCGGGTATTGGTGATCTCCTCTCATATATTGGCCCCGAAACTCTGTGGGACACATTCTCTAAACGAAATGGATGCAATCAAGGCTAACAACCATACCAGGAAGGTGATATTTCCATGAGCTTGGTACAAAAGCGCCATGTTGTGGCTTGTTGGTCTACGTAAGAACTCAAGAGCGTATATTTTACATACCGTTTCGTAGAAATATTCTAGACACTCGCGGGAAATCCTTTCGGCCATATTTAAATACTTGTCGTTCTCGTCTAGAGGGTTACCGGTTGCAAGTTGTTTAATAGACAATGTAACTTTTTGCAACAGCGTAAAACTGTTCTTCATTCTCGCATCCACGCCCTCTTCAAAACACAGGTTTTTCGCTTCCACATCGCTCACAATTTTTAGAAACAAACGTTTTAACATACGGAACCTATGACGAAAAATATCATCGTTGTATTTCGGGTATGTCACACCCCAACCGATGGCGGAAACATCGAGGCGGGATGAAAAAGATTGCTCATTGCTCACAATGTTATTTGTGACAATAATTATTTAAAATCCAAATTTCATTTCATAGATAAATTGTCATTACAATACATGGAAACTTCAAATAACAACAATAACAAAGTCAAAGTTGATACAACATGAGTAAACCTAAAACGTCTATGTGTGTATCTAGCATCAACGCTACTTCAATTTCATAGCATCATCCTTCTCAACCTGTAACATATTTAAAATAAAGTTCAAGCAAATGCAAAGGTGAGTACACAAGTTTGAGCATAAGCATACGTATACGAATAAGGTTTAAAACGAATCCACATGGCAACTAAGTTTATACAAGAGCATTATACATGGCATGCAATATTTCTAGTCAATCCTCTTGCTTACGCGAAATAACGATAATTTAGCATGACCTCTCGTTCACGGGTGGTGCGTTACTCTTATAGCGCTATACATGTCAAATAGAGGCTTAAGATAAGCTAATGACTATGGTATTACATAAGAATGGTCCAAATATAAGCATCAAGCAATGTATCAAAGTGTTCATGTATGTTGGATTGTTTCGTGCATTGCATAAAGAATAAGTTTAGTGATTTTTGTATAAGGTAAACATGTTACACCCAAAGTGATATAAAAGAAAACGGGTCGAGTGTACTCACGGTTTTGCAAGCCTTCCGACTAGACGATTTCGTGAAGGGTTGTTTGGTTGTAGGAGGAACACCAAGTTATCCTACAAGAGGAAAACGTAGGTGTGAGTATTTGATGGTAATGGAGGATTCAGAATTTGGAATAAGCATAACAAAATAATGTATACGAAAGTATTCACTAAGGTCTAGCACTCGTTTTGACACTATAGGAACCCATTAGGGTTTATATGATTTCATAGGTTAACACCTATTAGAATCACAACGAGGAACTAAACACTTTGGTGACTTGACTTAGTAGCTTGATGAATAACTATTTGTCATTATCAAGGGTTCGGTTAATAGTATTATTTATAGGTTATATATATATATTATATATATATATATATATATATATATATATTATGTATGTATGTATGTATATTATATCATAAGTCCTTCAAGGATGTCATCGAAGTCATGTAAGAGGTAGGAAGATAAATCTTCCATTTAGGAACCTCATGTAAGTTCACCACTACACAAGTTGTCATAGAGAACAAGGAGGGTCAAGAACAAAAATAATAAAGGAAATGAAATTACATGTTATCACTATACTAAGTAGCCAAGTAATCTATAACCCGGTGAGCCGACGTCGACACAAGTCGAAGGCTAGACGGGGTTGTGTTACTTTCAACTAGCAAGCTACCTAGGATAGGGATGAGAAATCATCAAGTGATGTGTGGACTTTGGATGTAGGATAGCCCAAGCTAACCTTGTAGTCACACTATCTTCATGTTGAAGACTTGGCATCACTTGTGAGCTTAAAGCTCATGTAAAACAAAAAGTTTAGGGTGTTAGAACAGCCCTTATTTCATGTAAAACAAGCTTGGTTAGACTCACTAATCATAAAGTTGATTAGGAGCATAAGAACTCAAGGTTGTTTGAGGTAAAACATAAGTTTGAAGAAGTTTTGTTCAAAACAGAAAGTTTGGAGCCCTTTAGGTGAACTTCCAGGTCTGGATTATCCAAGGAGAATCCATGGAATCGAACCTAAGGTTTATCCAAGTAATTAGAAGAAAGAATCAAGTAAAAAGACTAAGAAATGAGCAAGTTATGCTCACTTTTGTGAAGTAGGATCAATCTACCAATGTTCTTGATATTTCAGAGATTTGGATGTGTTTAAGAGAGATTAGAGAGGTTTAGAAAGTGGAAAATGCTGGAGAAGAGTTGGTATTTATAGGGAATGAATTAGGGTTGGTTAGGAGGGGTTTAATAGAGGTTTAAGGCCATTGGGTGAGAGTATAAGGTGGGGATTCGTGCTAAATCGCGGGCGTTGTGTTGTTTGCCCGCCCAGACCTTCATGCGGACCGTATAGGGGATCCCATGCGGTCCGCAAGGCCCGGGTTAGAAGCACACAATTTTATTTTTTTTGTTTTGTTGAATGGAGCCTTGTCTAGTTGATACATAAAAACGTGTTTTAGGACCATTATAAGGCTTTTAAGCATATGAAACATGTTCTAAGGTTACACAAATATATAACGAATATGAATAGGTATAAGAATCACGTTTACGTTTCGTATGAAGTATGAATGTCACGTATTTGCAAGTTTATCACACGTTTACATGTATCACGAATTATGTATCATATGTATGAATGTATGAATATGTATATATCAGATTACAGCGATTACAACGAAGAACGAATACAAGATTACAAAGTTTCCAAAAATAGAATTATAAAACGAGCTATCTACATATGGAAAGTATGAAAAAGCAGGGCGTTACAGGGTACTCGACAAAATAATCTGCCATAAGGGTTTCGTGGCCACTCTCACGATCACGACGAACCTATCATTTCCTTCTAGATGTGCCCGTGTCTTGTAGTTCGGCTTGCTCGATGAGATTTTGGGGAAAAATTATGCTACTATCAGTTGAAGCTAACTCATCGTCACTGCTATCGGGTGGAAAAAAACAATGGTATTTCATCCACCATTATAAATCAAATAGGGGTGGAGATTAGTTTTGAAGAAATGAGAAAATGGGTCGGTGAGAATTTGTTATAAATTGGGTTGGGTTTATATAGTTTACATATATGTAAATTAATTTTTTTAATAAAAACGGTTATAAAGTCGTACATCACTTTCAAGTTTCAACGGTCAAAAAAAAGCTTCACCATTCACATCTTGGGTGCGGTGAGTATTCACCGATTTTCACCTCACCGCACGGTGAGTCAATTGTTGGTGGCGGTGTTCCTGTCAGCAAACTCCACTTGCGCTTCCTTTGCCGAGCCCGCCTCGTTCACCCTTATAGTTTTATTTTGGTTCTTGGAATCTGAAACGCCATTTTATTCAAGCTTGTTTAATATGTTGAAATGATATTAGGATTTAGGAAGGACCTCCAATGCTCCAACACCCGATTCTTATAATACAATTTAAAACTTCCTTTTAAAGACCCACTAATCTGACGTGCTCATGTATCTCCAACAGATCTCTAAACGCAAAAATAAACATGTTCGGGATCTTACACCAAGCACTTATGTGTGTCCATAGAATAGTGGTCGTAATACAAGAACAGAAAATATGTTCCACGGTTTCTTCTCCATCATTGCACATTATACAAGTCGACTCTAGAACTCCAAAATTTCTCTTCTTTAAAGCCTCTAAAGCCGCAATCTTATTCATCTCAGCCCGCCAAATGAAGACGTTACACTTCAAAGGCAACCGCTTACACCATTCCGGGACATATACATCTGGAGTCTGGACCAATTCTATTTTTATCTAGGAGCTTTTTCACCGCTCCCACTGAAAATTCCACGTCCGAAGCACCATCATCGCACATTATACATAAAGCCCCTTTGGGGGCGTTATGCGACAAGTGGTAAAACGCATCATAGAGGGGTTTTATGGGGCGTTATATCACAAGAGGGTGTTGTCATAAAGCCCATACCTTATCATTACTCAATTATTAATTTTCAATTTTTTATTAATTTCTAACTTTATAAAATTAAAAACCATTTCATTAAATTAAAAAACATTACACTAAAATAAAATAAAATAACTCAAAGATTATATTCTTTTTCGATTCGCTCCTTTTGTGCTAATGCCATCTTCAACGCTTTTCCGATTAGGTGGTTGTGCGGTTTTGAGTAGAATTCAAAGTCATGAGCTCATTGTTTATCCCACATAATCTCGGTCACTTCCCAGTTCTCTTCCAAACGTTTAGTCCCTAGTTCGTGTATGTCTTGAAGACGTCGGTTTTGCATTAGTCATGTCGTATCCCATCGACAATGACTTAGTCCTTTTCGATCTTGCACCGCTTCTTCTTCCGACGGGTCGTGGTAGCTCTTCCGCCGGCTCTTCCTCCGGAATATCATCGCATACGTCGGTGTTTCGAGCATCGGAGGTTGGCGTTTCGGGTTCACCCGACTCGTTGGTTTTTATCTCTTTGACGCCCTTTTATTTGCCGACCGACCCGAAGGAGTTCCTACTGTAGGTACGTCATCCCATTTGGGGCTATTCCGAAGAATTTGCCAACACTTTAAGTACGGGAATTATCTTGACCGGCTTGATACTCGATTGGCGAGCCGAAACGACCTCGGGCTCGCATAGTGGTGAGCCGAATGCTTGTGCCGAGCCGAAGGCTTGAGACGACCCCATTCCGTCCATGTTTTGATTCGGGTTCCAACCAAATAGATTTGGGTTCCATGAGAGTGGTTGGTTCAATAGGTTCATGAACCCGGGTTGATGTTGATTGTAATCGACAAAACCGGATCCGTATGGTGTGGGTCGAGTGGGAACCGGAGAAACGGGACGGCTAGGATTGCTAGTTTGGTTCGTGTCCGCACTAGCAGGCGGAGGAATAAAATTGCAGTTGAAGGGATACATTGTATAAAAATTCTAGATTTTTAGAAAAAAAAAAGTAGAGATAAGAGGGTTTGAGAGTGTGTTGAGTGTGTTGAATTTTAGAAAAATTTGAGAGATGGGGAATATTTATAGATATTAAAAATGAATTAATTTCTTTTTATTTTTTACCATTGCCAACGGTCGATTTTTGAAACTCCACTATCCATCACGCTGCGGTGTTCGGCGGCGCTACGGGGCGCCATGCCGCCTTCCCCCATCTGATGGCGCCCCACTACGATGGGTCTGAGATGGGTCTGAGAGGTCTTCTAGAGTAGGGTGTGAAAAGATGAAGATGTAAATAGCAACACCATAAATAAATTAGTTTTTGATTAGATTAGAAAAAATTATTGTGTCTAATTGAGAATTACCGAATTATTGAAAGGGCAACTTTTTGCCATCTTAAAGGCCGACATTCAAAAAGGAGGTAGATGTTGGTACAATTTTTGACATTAAGTGACTATATTTGTGTGCCTGTTTGCATGTGTATAACATCAACTTATCAATATTAACATCAATTCATCAAGGGTGATTTTTGACATTAAGTGACTCGTGCTCCTATTTCTGTAAAGTAGTTAGCATTTTTGTGAAATTACTCCAAAAGCATTACCTTCTATAAAAAAGAATCCTTATAATCATTGATAGACAGATACAAAGGTGCGGATAGAAACAAAATTTTGTATTTGACATCTTTATCCTTGTAACTAGTGCACTTAAAAACCTTTCAACCCATTCATATAAAAACACTAGTTGATGCCTCGCCCATGTTGCAGGGCGATGGCCGAATAATGAGCGAGTGTTAGGCAGCTTCTTGACACGAAAAACAGTTAAAATCGAGTCAAACAATTAAAACAAAACACTTTTATAGTTTTGCTAAAAAAACTAAAACAATGGCAATACTGTTATTTTTAACTAAGGGAAAATTTTATTTTTTGACCGGGGTAAAATTGTAATTTGCCAAAAGCTAAAGTGATGGCAGTATTGTAAATTGGAACCAGGGGCGAAATTGTAAGATTGAGCGGGGGCAAATTCGTAACTTTTAAACTTGGGGTAACACAATAATATAAATTTCAACTAAAGGCACAATCGCAATTTTAGGCTAGAGGCAAAACAATAATTTAATTTTGAACGAGGGCAAAATCATAATTTTGAATTTGAGGCAAAAGCATAATTTTATTTTGAACAGGGCAAAAGCATAATTTTGAACTGAGTGCGAAATCATAATTTTTTAAACGGGGGAAAATCTATTTTTGAAGAGAGTGAAAAATCGTAATTTTAAGCTGAGGGAAAAAACATATTTTTCTTTTGAACCGGGGCGAAAACGTAATTTTGAGCTGAGGGTGAAATCGTAATTTTGAATCGAGGGCAAAATCGTAATTTTAAGCTGGGGACAAAAGCATAATTTTATTTTGTGCAGGTGACGAAAACGTAATTTTAAACTGTGAGCGAAACAGTAATTTTAAAATGTATAAAAAATAATAAACTGTTTGGTCTAATGGGGGAGTGCCAGGCCAGCTGTCTGGGACTATTCCTCCGAACTTATGTTTGTATAGTATAGTAATAGGGGAAAGTGAATATGGGACTGTTACGCATTTAAACTTAGATGTAAAACCGATCAAAACTACGTCGTTTTGATTAAGTATAAGTAAAAATGGATTTTGTTCTTTCTTTTTTCCTTTTTCCTCTCCACAAAGTTTGCACCTGCTTCCAAATATATCCAATCTACCACCGAGGGACTTCTAAACACGGCTCACTTAGCTTTTAATCCATCTCAAATTGAATTGATCTGACAAAGATTAAAGAAGTCTTCGACCCCGCAAGAGGAATATTATGTTTTTTCATGTTTAATTTGGACAAGAAAGTTTGGAATGCAACTATGACGTATACATGAAATTCTTAAATGGATATTTTACTAAGCAAAAGTTTTGTTCTATGTATAATATTTTCGCTATCAAACAACAAATAAGTGTACTGTAAAACTGATATATGAATTATTATTGAAATAAAAACAAAGTTAATTGATTTTCTCATCGTCAACAAATATCAGAACTCACTTTCCAGATGAAAACGGTTGTCATAGCAATAGTAAAGATGGAGAGGGTTGATTTTTTTTTTTTTTTTAAGAAAAGAGGTACAAAACAATTCTAATCGATCTGAAGAGACACTCAAGGATTGTCTTTAGTATATTATGGAAGAATATTAATTCCCTGGACAAGGCACATTTTGGGTTTAAGTTGCTTACATTATTCATTTGATTTGTGAAGTATATCATGATGAAACTGAAAATCGTTGAAACCAGGAAAATAGATGAACAATATGTTCAAATTATGTGGAGAGGAAAAAGGAAATAAGAACAAAATCCATTTTTAGTTATATTTAATGAAAACGACGTAGATTGGTTTCACATCTAAGCTTAGATGTATAACAGCCCCATATTCACTTTTACCATAGTAATAATAGTAATATCAAAGAGGTAAAGTCTAAAAATATACGCTAAAAATACAAAAATTCAAAGATTGCAACTTCCTAATTTATTATTAATTACTAATAATGTATTTAGAAGAAAATACATTATTATTAGTTAGACTAAATCATAATATTAATTACATTATATATTAACAAAACTCAAAAAATGATAAATATGTTGCCTTGTTGGCGGGTCAGTCCACTGCCCGCACCAAAAGGTTACAACTTACAAGTCCAACCCATCCTGCCACCTCCAGAAACAAGAGTAAAGTTTTCTGTAAAAAGAGAAACATAACCATTTTTTATGGCTGTCAATAATCAATATAATAATTTTTGAACAAAATAAATAAAAAACTAATTACAAGAAGGAAAGAACATATAAATAACTGTAGAACTGCAAGATCACCTGAAGTTGGCTTATATGCATTCATGTCTCTTTATGTATCACTCCAGTTATCTTCTCCGTCATCACTTCCTACAGCCTAACAAATTTAACACACAAAAGTTCAATTACTTAAACCAGATAAACAAAATATTCACTGCAGTTTGAAGGTTAGGATAACAGGTGGCAAATTCGACCAAAAGTATATGAATTGATCAGTCAAATAAACTATGACCAATGGGTCAAACGGGTTGCAACTTCAAAATTTGTTTTATTAAAAATCTAGATTATAATTTTCACAATACTGTATTTGTAATCATAATCTAGGCATTAACTCTTTATTATAAAATATATATATATATATATATATATATATAGAAATTGGATAGAGAATTTGAACTCATATTAAAAATATGGCCCATTCAAATCCAAACCTGCTTTGACCCGTTACCCCACCCCAGTGCAAAGGAGGAGATAGAGAGAAACCTGGCGAACTGAGGTTGCCTTCTCAAGAATTGTAGTGACTTCAATGCTAGTAGGGCCAGCTGGCGTAGTTGGCTGGGCTTGTGAAATAGGTCTTAGATTGCGCGCCTGTAAATCGTTAATCAACATGTTGGAATTAGATGCAGTATGTGAAAATCGTACATAATTGAAAAAAAAAGGCTGATCAATTTGGTACAAAACTGAAAATCCAAAAGGATGATATGATGAGGGGCTACTCACTTTTGTTCTAATCTGCTGTAGAAAATCATCCTTTTCTTCTCCCGCTTTCCTGCGATTGTATTTATTCTGGACATGTAAATTCTCCCAGTCTGGCTGCTGCTGCAAACAAAATACAATATTTCTCACCACGTTTGTTTTATTTACATGTAACATATTAGATGAAAACATATAAAATACCAAAGCTTACCTGTTTTGCTGAAGCTGGCTTAAATGGTTGAGGGAGTGTAGGCTGTGTCGGTGTCAGATTCAATGAATAAGTCAAGACCTCTGAGAGACCGTCTTCTTTCTCCATTGCCACACAAGGATTTGGCTTAGTACCCCGCCATTCAAATGGCGGCAGTGGCGGCAGAGGTTGTGCGGGCTCATTGAGATCATTAATTACCTCGTTTTGTGAAGCTTTCATAGAATCGAAGTTTGGAATATCAAATAAAAGACCACGCTGAGACGATTGCATGCCATCCTCGGTAAAGGAACTTTGTTGGAATCTGATTCCATTCACAAGAGAGGTTGAAACTGATTCGGCAGATGAGATCCTGCCAAAAGCATCATCTAACTCACGATCTTTGATTCTGGGAGAGTCGTTGTCATCCCACTGTTCAGAATTCGATCCTGAAGGATTACTACGACAGTCATCCGATGCATACGGAGATGATCTACAAAACGTGTCATCGTCGTCTGAGTCTGAATCGAACTCATGTAATGCCATTTCAGGCTCTGGCACCAACTGAAATGATGGAAACATATTACTATTATTATTTCCATCGGGTAATGCCAATTTCAGTTTAGAAGTCTCGAATCCGTCAATCGGATGAAATGATATCTTCATATGTTCAAGAGGTGGAGAAGAAGGTGAAACGAATGAAGTTCTGTTCCCAAATTGTTCTCTGAACGGTATCCCGGTGACATTTTGATGCCCTTTTCGGATGCTTGTATCCGCGGGTACATCACTTTTCACTGAGCTAGCAAGCCTTTCGTTTCCAACTAGTGATATTTGTTTCCTAAAACCATTCACTAATAGTCTATTTCTAAATTCAAGCATCCTAGATGAATTAGCAGAATCATCTTTAGGAACTGCCAAATTAGTTCCCGATGCTTCGGATTTAATACCATTAATGGTGTTTTGCGGACGTCGATGTTGTATCTCATTGGTTTTAGTTTCTTCAACGTGATCGGGTCCCGTAGCAGCTGACAAGCCAAAATCTGGAGGTTTGGAAGGCTCTAATCCCAACAGGCCACCATTTGTCCAGAACATAACCGGATTGCTGACCGTAGTTTGACCACCAGAAGTTGACCATGATGGCTTCGGAGACTCCTGAGAGCTTACAGCTTCTCTAGCAACAGTCTCTGTATTTGTAACATTTCTTTCAACTTCTTCAGATTCTAATTTTTCATCTGTAGTTAAGATATTTGAAGATACATCAGCCATCTGAGTACTTCGTATCAGATCCAACGTCATAACATCCTCGTGATTCTCGATGTTAGAGGAACCACTAGCTTCCATATGTGGTTCGGGAACATGAAACTCGATATTCATCGACTTGTCATCTAGACGACTTTCATTATTCATCTCATCCACGTCTTTGTCGTTCATGTTTGACTTTTGCTTCAGTTCTCTCTTTGTGTGACAACCTATATCATTTTCCGATTCTGATTCAACGGTGTTCAGTGCATCCATGAAAGAATCTGTTTCACTTTCAATCTCATCATGCCGGCCACCGATAATGACCGGCGGTGGACGAGGTTGTTCATCATGAAAGTCAAAGTCAATACGCTCAACAACTCTGGAGTTCAGATCTTCCATCACTTCAGTACCCATCCTCTCATTTGCACAAGGTATCTCTGTCGGTTCATTCGGTCGGCCTGTAGAATCTATGATTTCTAACTTTTCATCCCAGGTAATGTATGTTGACATTGACCCGCTATCCTCCGCTAGATTACTATTGTAGAAATTTTCTTCGTGAGAAGCCGAATCGAGATAAGAATCATGGTTCACGTTGGAAACATAAGACAGTTCCTTAACATTGTTGTCTTCAGTTTGTGTTGAGTGGCTTGGACGAACGATACACTCTATGTAAGGCGACCCGTTCCTTGAGTCAGAAGAAGTCAAATGGTCAACTTCAGGTACAACTTCACATGTTTGTGGCCCGTCAATTGTGGAGAGATCTTGAAACAGGGAAGCTTTCTCTTTAAAATTCGAAGAGCCATAATCCGTTCTGCAGAAAAAGAATTATAACGTATATTCATCAAGGCTTTACTGCATTCATAATCACTATATTAAGTTTAAGAGCATCATGCCTTTCATCATGTATCGTTAGAGCCCCATGTGTGTGTGTCACGTCTCTATACCTCCATGAATATCTCTTTTTCTGCATTAAGTAAACATAATTTGGACATCAAATACTTAATTAACATATTATACTAATTAAGTTAAACTTGTAAATACAATGAAACACATCTTGTTTATACGCGCCTTCTTTTCTCTCGGGATGCTTTGAAGATGTTCTTCATAAGGTCCAGCTGAAGATCTTTTGAAATACGTTGGATCAGAATATCTTCTAAAGCAAGACCCCGGGCCCCCACTGTCAAATCTGCAAGTCAACCATGAAGGTCAACAGTCAACACAACAACCAATCTCATAAACTATAATAAAATATCATACAGGATATTCATACTTGTCAAGATTGTGCAGACGCGGAGGATCATGGCAGTCTTCGTACGAGTCCATTATACAACACGGCAAGTCACTATATATGAAATGGTTTTGTTCCGTTCTAAGTCGCGTATGCCATTTAGAACCTGCAAGCGGCATAAATAAAAACTTCACCTAAAAATCGATTTTTTTATACAGTAAAACAAGTATTGCAACTTGCAAGTGTTACCGGCTGTGTAGGCGAAATGCAAGTGAGTTCTTTGTCCCAAAATAGCCTTCTCTAGTGGAGGAAGTGCAGATTCAATGTTATGGACTCTTTCTACCAATTTATGGCTTCTAGAAGATGTAATCAGCACTTGCTCTTGTAATCCATGAAAAACTTCTGCCGCAAATCTATACATACAAAATATTTTCTCAGTTCCCAAAAGCTAGATTAAATATGAACAATAGACAATTACAAATCAACAAAAACGTACGCTATGTAATTTTATAATTTTTTAGAAATATACAAAATTAAGAGGCTAGGTTCCGTCATTTCTCCTTTTGATACATAAATCATATGAAAAAAAGTTACGGATATGAGACATAAAGTAGTTAAACGAGTCGTGATCATGTTTGAAACTTGTGTTAATCGCATCATCTCTAATCGCGTTGTCTCTAATCCTAAATCACACATTCATGGAAAAAAATGGAAGGGGAAAACACTTTTTATTCAACACCAGTTATCCAAAAAGGTACAACACTTTTGGCATAATGGACCATGAAATAAAACCTAATTTCAGAAATAATATGTTGTCACAAATTTCCTTTATCAATAATTGCAATTAAAATCATGTGCTTCTGCTCAGTCAAACTCAAATTCAAATTCAAATTCAAACTCAAATTAACCTAAAATTAACTCCAATAATCAGGAAATTGAAACGAGATAATTACTCAGCCAGGTCGCCTAGCTGACGTAAGATTCCGACGAGACCAGCGGCGGCGACACCGTCAAGCACAGCCTTGGGATCTTCTAGGTTAGTTTCGGTGTAGAGCTCCGGCATGCCTAATCTGTACTCGTTTCTGACTTCTACTCTCACCAACGGCATCTTCTTCTTTTGCTTCTGGTATCTGCACCTTACTTTCTCTCTCTAAGGTTGTACACTGCAGACTCTGCAACCATGAATGCGATGAGAGAGAGTGTGAAGTGAGTGAGAGAGAGAATTGAATGGAGGATTTTGTAGAGAGAGAGAGAGAATTTGAGTGGGACTGAAGCAGGTTAACTGGAATGGGAGTGAGAGTGAAAGTTGAGTGTTGTATATGAGTGAAAATAAGACCAACTCCAAGACGACGACATTGCCAACTCTACAAGCCAAATTTTGGTTCCAAGGTGGGTGATACTTGTTGTTGATGGCTCATTGCTAAATTACTCCTTTGCCCTTATTTTTGCTATTTATGTCTTCAAAATTACACGTAGGATAAGTAATCGGTACTGAGTAACAAAAAATACCGGTATAGAACAATACCGTAGTGATTGAATATCGGTACTAATTCGGTACTTTTTTTGTGTTTTTTGGTAACGGTACTTTCGGTTTGGTATGGTACGGTGTTTTACCAACTTTTTACCTTCGAATATTGTACCATACCTGTACCCATTTTCACGATTATTGGGATCGGTACTTTCGGTACTAGTACCGGTAGATTACCAAGCTCATCCCTATTTACATGGCATCACCTAATGTTGTTAGTTTTGAGGTGTTTTTAAAGAGATGTGTGATGTAAAGGAGAAAGGGTATGCTTCAAATAGGTTTATGTTAGCGGTGAGAGATGAGCGAGAGTGTTTTTGACTTGTGTGACGCAGTTGCTTACATGGACTCAGTTTTAAGAACCACTATTATGGGTCACATATCAAGTAAGTCGATAAAAACATATGCAACTCATCATAATCTCATGGAGGGTTCTCAATTCTCTCTACTATTCTCTCACAACCAACTTTTTTCTCTTCCACCGAAAATTTGTTGCCATGGAGCATGGATCACACGCCTTCTCTCCCCACCCTCTCTTTACCATGCCTGCCATCTTACTTCTACGTTTGTAGTTTGTGGAGCTAAAAAATCCAACTGTAAATGCTTTAACAAAGATTATCATTTTGTAGAACGAGGTAAACTTTACAAGAAGAGAATATAAGTCAAAAAAAATGAGAAATTTTGTCACTCAACATTCTAATATGTTTATCCATTAGTTTCTTGGTTATGAAAAACAACTGGTTGTTAAACGATTATTTTTTAGAGGTTGGATCTTGTACAAGAGATAAACTTCGTACGAAGCATACGCGATTAGGAGTGCAATGAGAAGCTTCGCTTTATTGAAAAACCTTTGTCGATCGAGGATCGACATGTTAAGAAGCTCCACAAAAAAGATGATCCCCATTGTGAAAGTCAAATGGGATTCCCAAACGTGGCCCTAAGTACACTTAGTAAGTAGAATCAAATATGAGACAAAAGTACCCCAACTATTTAAATAAAATCTCAAGGACGAGAATTCTTTTAAAGGGCTAAGGATGTAACAACCCGATATTTCCGATCGAATCCTAACTTGACACGTGTCTTAAAACCCTCCACATAATTCACAATGTTGAAGGAGCGGGTTATAATTTATACTTACTAAAAAGGGCAAAGATAAAAGTTGAGGGGTTAAAGGGTTAAAAAATCTGAAATTTTAACCACTGGAGGTTCCTTGCAGACCACATCAACATTCCCTCGCGGTCTGCAATGGGTGTTTAAATATTTTGCGCGTCAAAGTTCCTTACAGACGTATGGGTTTCACTTACGGTCCACAAGGGGTCCCTACACAGTCAGAAACTCGTTGGCAGCAGCCTATGCTGCATTTTTTACACTTTTTTCTACATTTGTCACATTAAGTCCGGTTATGCCACTTCTACTGCCATTAATCAGCTCCTTAAGAGCATTAAGGGGCTCTTTTCTTCCTCTTTTGATTCCTTGATCATTATAAATAGCCCTCTAAACTCATCATAACTTTCACATAATTTCAAAACACTTAGAAGTCAAAGTGTGAACTATCCCCTCTTCTGCATTCAAGCTCTATTTTTTGGTGTTTTAAGAAGCTTTCTGAAGCAAGTAAGTAGTCCTACCTGAATTGGTGTATAAGCATTATGCCAAATGGAGATGGATATGATCGGACGGTTCTGCTGGTGGCACAATGATACTCAAATGGTCCGTCAGTGATCCAAATTTGTTGTTAAAAAAAGTAGCTCTTTCCCTAGAATTCAATTTCATATCTTAGTGTTGCTCGCAGGTCCTGAATTGTCAACGGTTTGACTTTTCCGTTGACTTTCGATTCTGGCCACTTTGGTCAAGTCGATTTCAAATTAAACTAATCCACATCATCATCATCATAATATAGGGTGTAATACCTTGCATTTATATCACATTATCATCACGTCTAAATGGGTGAAATGATAAGTATTTATAAAAAGTCAAATTGTGTTTTTACATAATTTATCCAATAATGGACTTCTAAGCATATGTTATTGTATTATTTGACTCCAAAACAATTTGTACAACATAATAAAATATATTTTGAATATCAGACTTGTCACGCACCCGTTTTCTTCATCTGAACTCGTATTTACGCGCATGACTCGTTAAAATGGCATAAACCATATAAACGAGTCGTAACGGGTCAAACATTTTCAAAAGATTTCCAAATTAGAATGTATAGTTAAATAAACCATTTTACACGAGACACCTCACCCATATAGTAATAAACCACATTCTATCTGGTCAACGCTTAATCTAGCGAAACCGAGCGTAAATCCATGTTAACTAGTGAAGTCCAACGGAATTTTAATGACTCGTAAACTAAATACACTATGAATACAGCTAGTACAAGTAAATACTTTTTAACCAATTTTATTATAAAAACTTAGGATATGGTACAAAACCACTTGGTTTGGGTATTGCAATGGGCAAATGCTTTAAGAATATTGATAACCCAAGTTTAATTCGTATTACTTGATTAACATAAAATATTTGGGGGTTAATAGTACTGTATTCGGGCTTCCGATTCATTAATTGTAATGGCCTTAAATTACGGGGTGTAGGCATACACCTGGCAGACAAAAAATTATGGCGTGTATATTGATCAAAAACGGTTTTGAAAACCGGTTCCAGAATACGACAAGCATGTAAATCTGTTAATACGAAAAACTATCCCAAATGATGATTTCAAAATATTTTTCAAATGGGTTGGTTGATAGTATTTACCAACGAAAGCTGACGTATTTTTAAAGATTGATTTACAGATGGGGAACCTCGATAGTAGGCTGGATAAAGTTCAGTCACGAGCTTTGGAATTTGCGACTTCATAGCTAAAAGACCCATGATGTCTCAAGTCCATTCTATTATATCCTACTTTTGGGATGTTCTATATCAAAACATGTTATAAATTTTAATATAATAATTTCAAGTTTTTAATATTTATACTTTATCAACTCCCTACTTCCGTTGAATTTGTGAACTAATATACAATTGTTATTTTCTTCCCATTTCTCCTCATTACGTAAGTATTGTAAATCCTATGAGAACTAAAATACATATTCCACTCCATTTCATGAACTAAAATAGAAGATTAAAATTATTAGAGAAAAATGAGTACCTTATTTTAAATTAAATCATTTGAAGAGAAAGGGGCAACTCAATCGACCAAGTTAAAAGGAGACTTGTTTTGTTCTTCGGTTATATATATATTTCTCATGGATCGTGTCGTGTTTTAGAGGAAACTTTTTTTTTCTTCACATGGATCGTGCGTGTATCACAATTCACAATTGAATATCCTCTCATTTTCTTGAAGGAGACAATGCATTGGGGTGGGGATAAAGGGGTAATTTTTTCAATTTAACTTTCATATATTCTAATTTCATTTATCATTTTACAAACTAGATACAATAGTTGGAATTATTTTCTCTGTCAAAATTCAATTCCTTTTAAGACATTTTAGTTCCTTTAGAAAAAAAAATTATGAGCCAAACGACTACTAACTGACTTTTATGTCTTTTATAAATTATTAAGTGTTTAACCAGTAAGATGTCTGAATCATTAAGAGCTAGCATAATGCTTAACTGTTCAAAGCCCAATGTTTGACCAATTCAGATTATAGATCTTAACGATTCAAACTCAGTATAATGTTTAACTATTCAGATGCAAATGCCTGAATCATTCAGACATCTGCTTGCGAAATAAACAGTTTGAACCATTTAGAGCTAAACAAACAACCTCTTAGTTATGATATATCATTTTGTTTTTTCTACTTTTAACGAAGCTAACAATTCTATAAGAGATTTTTAAGTTACTATTACTATGTATAAAAAGTTGGTAACTTTTGAGGCCATTTGTAATGGGCATTAAAGGGCGTGTAAAGGTTTGACAACGCTTCCACACCATTCCCTATGGGCATTACAAGGACAAGACGAGGGAGAGGCATTTTGAGAATATAATTCCAATGATGAGGGAAAACATGGAAAGTTACGAATGAAAGGGCATTAAGGAGCTTAACCATTACATAAGACGTTATGATACTGATGTGACGAAAAATGCCCTTAAAGGTCATCAACCATTACGGATGGTCTTATGTACATTGTTTTTTTTTTTTGTGGCTCTTAGTGTTTTGTAATGTGGTTTACATTTTTAGTCCCTCAAGTTTGTATGATTTATTTTTGCCGTGTTTTGCGTTTTTTTGTCTTTAAGTTAAAGTTTTCTCGATATAAATTTGAGTTTGTCTAAGTTTAATGTCAGCTCATGGTATAAGTTTGCATTTGGCGATAAATATTCGTGTTTTTGTTTTACGATTTTTGATTTTGATTATCGTTTGCTTACTATTTACAAACCCCACATTTATAACGGAGGGTTAAACACTAGTTTATAATATCATTTTCCTTTGATATTTACTGGTTAGTTGACTTTTGCAGGCATTGACTTGATTGACCCGTTCGGAATCTTTCCACTTTCCGGTACCTTGATATTTGTGTATTCTTTAATCCGTTGCCAGAAACCGCGCCGGTGCTGTGTCGCACCCACAGCTTATTTAATAAAAAAAAGAAGCCAATATAACAAAACTATTGAAACATTTAATTAGTAAGGAAATAACTTTCTTATTTTATGCTAAAGCTTTTGGACAATTCTACCAAATGTTTCTTTTTCATTTAATGTTGTCGTTTTTAGTTAAATTAAATGAAAAACAGAATTTATGTCTTTTCAAGTAAAGAAAAGATAGAAAAAAAAATAAGCTTTCGTGTTTTGGAATTAATTGGAAAAGGAAAAGAAACACGACAGGTATATAATTATGTCGCTAAATATAATAATAGTCATTACTTTCAGAGTTTAATGATTAAGAATATTATGAATTTCAAGCGTCTTTAAAACATTTATTTCATTACCTCTTTTTCTCAAGTTAAGAACCTCCCACCGGTTGAAGGATTACAATAGATTGTATATACGCCAGTTTTCCATTAATTTCGTTCTCATACATGATTATAATATCTCATATTCAATCTTATACCCGAGTATTGGATACCGGCTACCCAGTACTAGTTCAGTATCTAATAACCCCCCCCTCATATTGACGATAGTTGTTTAAAATCACGTGGTTAAAAACTTGATCGAATTTACTCAATACCCGACTTGAAATATCAAATACTTAACTACAACTATAACAATACTTTTTTTTATTATGTAAGTTTCTAATAATTTCAAAATACTAAGATTATATAATTTTTGGTACATTCAGTTTCGATGTGGGTAATAGATATAGGGCCGCTTTTGGTAATTGGACGAGTATCACCTAATACCATATCTCTCCCACGTTATACCTTCACTTCATTCCAATCCCTCCTTTCCTTGACCAATAATTTAAGAACTCGAAAAACCTCAAGTTTTAATCATCTATGTTTTTCTTTTAATTATCGCAATGGATGAGCTTAAAGTAATTATGCACTCGCCTTGCCACAACTATATGTAACAATGGCCGTCGTTTTCTTACAATTGTTAACATGTCCAAAATCCTCAGTTGTTTCTATGCAACCTCTGGGGTTAAAGTCAACTTTCATAAAAGAAAAGTGTTCAATATTGGGGTGCAAATATTGAAGTCACTAGCCTTCTCAAATGTGAAGCTACATGCCTACGTCCCTCGTGTTTTCTTTTCTCGACAAGGGCCAACATCAAAAGCTGGCCACCAATTGTTGACAGGTCTAAGTCAAAACTTAGCAGATGGAAGGCGAGCAATCTATCATTTGGTGGTTGATTCACTCACCTTCGTGAAGTTCATAAAACGGTTCTAGAGGCGGGGTTCAATGTGCATAAGGTTCACGGAACAAACTACTTACCCTTAAGTTTCACAGTGGGCTTAGCGTAACTTGCCTTAAATCGCTACATCAAGATGACGGGGCTTGATTTCTTGAGTGCAGCTTCTGTTGCTCATCTTTTCCCACCATTCAATCGGCCCAGTCATCTAAAAATGATAAGAAGTTCCTCCAGGCATGATGCACTCCTTTATGTTATTTTTTTGGTTTGTTTGGTAATCTCTGCCAAACATAGCCATATTATGCAATTTATACCAAAATCATGGTCAGGTTAGCACACTTTTCAACAAATTCGAAATCTGAAGGCTATAGCAAAGGATAATAATCCAGTTCAAACTCACCTAATCATAATACAAGATTTGTAGCTACTAGCAAGTATATAAAAGCTAGAAACCGCAACATATAAAAAATAAATCACTAAGGAAAGGAAGAGAAGAATCATGTAACACATATTATATACGCACACATATAATTTGCATATTCCAAAAACTATGAAAAAATAAAGGTTGAACGACCAGTTCCAAGTTCCAAACCCTCTGCCAAACCGTTAAACCCGTACCTTCGAGCAGTAAACCATGGTTCAAATCGGACAAATCTCAAGGCTGAACCGACAGATTTGCTTCAAAAGTTCGATTTGTTTGTGATCTAGATAAACATAATATTAGACAAAGATCCATAGAAACATAACTAAACCTCGTGTTAAAGGAACTGTTTATGAATATCCCTCCCTAATTAGAGCTTAAGTAGCAAAACATCATAAAGTGTTAAACCATAAGAGCCAACGTGTAGTCAAGAAGTGTAATTAATCATCAATCATAAAAGATACTACCCTCAAGTCCCCTTACAAGGTAATCTGTCCTGAGTAAAATTCATTTGACAACAGAAACCAGCTTATATTCAACTTCTACTATCTATAGTTCCAAAACCTACAGAAGATAGATACTACCTTACAGCCATGGTTGTAAAACAAGGTCTCCAAGGCCGAGTACTCAGCGAGTAGTCGCTACAAGGTAGGTTGCCGAGGCGACTTTCTTTAACTCTGCCTAATTACTCGAATCAATCAAACGCGGTCAACCTCGGCTTGAATCGGATCTAGTAGGTCAATTCAGGTCGAGTTTGACATTAAAAAAATAATACATAATCTCTATGTCTTTCATATTAAAGAATAAATATCATTTTGACGTGTTTAGTTATAAATATTAGTAAATTTATGTTATATGACATACATTTAAGTTCCGAAAACTAATTTCTTTACAATTTTTCATGTACGAGTACTCTTCGCCTAGGCCGAGTACTCTCAACTCCCCGCTTGACCGACTAGTGACTTTTGCAACCATGCCTACAGTTATGTAAAGTTGCCATACTATCAATAAAAAGAGTAAAATGCCAAAATGGTTCCTGAGTTAGGTCACTTTTGCTACTTCAGTCCAAAAATGAAACCTTTTGTATCTGGGTCGTTGAGATTTCATTTTTGTTGCCATTTCCATCCAATTGGCAAACTAGGTTAGAAATTTCTGCCCTTTTTGTCGTTTTCCTTGTTTAAATGATGGAGTTCTTGATGGAGTTCACATAAATTGACAATTATACCCTCCATTTAAATGAGGAAAACGACAAAAAGGGCAGAAATTTCTAACCCAGTTTGCCAATCGGATGGAAATGGCAACAAAAATGAAATCTCAGCGCCCAGATACAAAAGGTTTCATTTTTGGACTGAAGTGGCAAAAGTGACCTAAACTCAGGAACCATTTTGGCATTTTACTCCAATAAAAAAGACAAAACAACTGCAGCGTAAACTACAGAACATAATCTACATCAGGCAATTAAGCTATGAGGTATAAAGGGTGTGTTTGGATACGTATTGTAGCTAAACATTGTGTAACGTAAACTTATTATGTTAAATGGTATCATTATTCCTGAACAAGATCAAACCTTTTGAACACCATACGCATAGCATTGATCATCCAACAATAAACAACAGGCAAAGTATCCCACAGAACAGGTAAAGATCATGCTATTTATCAAGAAACACTTGAATTCTAATATAAATCACACTAACAGAAACATCGAAAACGATCAAAATCACCATTATAATCAAGGAGCTTTTGGATCAGTCCCGTGTTGCCAAACATAAACAAGCTCATCCCATCCGGTACTCGCCAACAACCCTTCAACAAGCACACTCATATCAACACCAACCGCAAACTCCGTATGATGATCATACCTCCCAATCAACGAATCCTCCACCATATAATCCCACATACAAACCGTCATATCATACGAACACGACACAATCACACTCCCCCTATGCGGCGAAAACTTCACTTTCCTAACAGCATACCCATGCCCATTCAAAACCGCAACCGGGACTCTATAATTCCTCACATCCCAAACCTTAACCGATTTATCCACCGACGAAGTCGCGATAACCGCATCATCATACTTATTCCAATCGCATGACAATATTTCAAACTCGTGAGCCGGGAGGATCATAGTTGACCCCGGCTCACGAACATCCCATATCCGCGCCGTGCAATCCCCTGACGCGGATGCAAACACATCCGCATGGCGGGGATTCCACGCTGCAGAGTACACGCAATACGCATGTTCTTTAAAAGTCCTAACGGACGTGGGTCTATCAATCGTCCATAACTTAACTGTATCATCCCATGATGACGAAATAAACGAGTCTCTCCTAACGGCGTTATAGTCAACGGAGTGGGTTTCACGCGTGTGTTCGGCGAGTGATCGGACGGGGTTGGAAGTGGGTGGGAGGTTAAGATCGTATAACTTGACGGAGCCGTCGGCGATGGCGGCGATTAAGAGAGAATCGTGGGATTCCGACCAGGAAACGTCATAGACACCGTCGGCGGTGTCGAAGGCGGCGATTTCGGAGATGGGGCCGGCGGGGGAGAGGTCGATGACGTGGAGACGACCGTTGCCGAGGATGCCGAAGTTTTGGGCGGTGGCGACGGCGAGACGTTGCTCGTAGAATGGGCTGAATTTGACGGCGTAGCCGTTGAAGGGGGTTTTGAACGCCGGCATGGTTGAGTTGGGGTTCCGGTGACCGGAAAAGTAGGTGTCTTGGGAATTGGTATATGCGTTTTATCTGGTGTAGGGTGGATATTAGAATATTGATTAGTTGTTTGTTTGTAGATATGGATAGGACTATAAATGAATGAACGAACACGAACATAGACATGTTCATGTTCATTTATTTAACTTTAATTGAACACAAACTCGAACATATAATCGAACACATTTTTTTGTTCGTGTTCATTCATAAAGAAAACGGGCATGTTCGTGTTTATTTATGTTCGTTCGTTTAAAACCTAAACGAACAGTTCACGAACATAAACAAAAAAAATGAATTAAATATATTAGAATAAACACAAACAAACATAAATTAACATTGTTGAATAAACATAAACGAACACAAATGAACGTAATGGAACAAATATAAACAAGCATAATTTAACATTAGTGAACACAAACAGACAAATCTAATATATTATAGTTCATCCGAAAACACATCTAAACAGGGTTCATAGATACTAGTTTTTTTTATATAAATATTAAGTAAGTGATCAGTTACGATCTAAAAAAAATAAAAATATCATTTTTTATTACTAGAAAAACCTAATATTTATATAAATATAACTATTAATGTATTTACTAAAATATAACGAACATAAATGAACGTAAATAGACGAACATAAACAAACATTCACGGATATAAATGAACGAACATAAATGAACGAACAGAAGGTGTGTTCATGTTCGTTTATTTAATTAAACGAACAGATTTTTGTGTTCGTGTTTGTTCGTTTATTATATAAACGAACTTCCAGCCGAACAAGTTCACGAACAGTTCATGAACGTTTGGTTCGTTTACAGGCCTAGATATGGACTTGTAATTGAGGCTTGTATATGTTTCGGTCCCTTTCTAGGTTAACCGGTGATTTAGTTGGCCGTTCAAAAATAAAATAAAATTATGGTTGGGATTTTTTTATCGGTGATACACACACTTTCTACTTTATAGCTACTCTACTAC
Organism: Scalesia atractyloides; assembly: GCA_947069175.1. NCBI lineage: Eukaryota > Viridiplantae > Streptophyta > Magnoliopsida > Asterales > Asteraceae > Scalesia > Scalesia atractyloides. Next base: position 85,756,319 of record CAMTDV010000018.1, read on the forward strand.
TAAATCACCACATCTATACTCGATAAGATTTGAAGCCACAACAACCTAGTTGGGAGAGCATACCACCTTAGTTGGGGACAAAAAGTGATTGCTATGATTTATCGTTGATGGTGGGTGACGATATCGATAAGATTGACAGTGGCGAATGGGTGCGTAAAGATGGGGTGACTGGAGGTGGTAGTCTGACTAACGAAGAAACAAGTAGTCATGGATATAGGTTTTTGTTTAGCTAATTATGAAACAGACGAGGGATGATTTCGAAGGGAAGGAGTCATGGGTTAGTGTTGGAGTTGAGAGGGGGAGAGAAACACTATTCTAGTGTATGTTTTACTAATAAATATGTTGATCAATTAAAGACGAAGAGGCGTTAAATGACAATTATACGATCAAACGTCTCGTGTATGACAAGTCTTAACGACCTTTTAAATGTCAATCCAATCTAAAGACAATCTCTGTAGCAAGTTTTAGAACTATGGAGTATTTGTGTAGTGTTAAAAGTTGAAGGACTAAATATATAATTTCATATAATGTTATTAAAGTTAATGATAGATCTAGCACCACTAATCAATTTTTTATAGCTAATTCGCCGTCTAACCTCCTAATAAACTTATAATTAAAGGGAAAAAATCAAGAGAAGAATGTAAAAAAGGAAACAACAAATATCATAAACTTGTAATTAAAAGAATGACTTTACCTCACAAAATACAAAGAAAATACCAAATAATCATGAAAATCCCCCGCATAAAAAAATTGCGATAGTATCAAATACAAAGTCTCCTAAAACTAAGAAATCGTAAAAAGGGTATCAAATGAACCCTGATTGACATCATTTAAGCGGCACTGAAACCGGCTCATCGAACTCTGCGATATGAGATTTCAGGTTTATACTTTTGGATTTATAATTTTTGTTTAATTCATTGTGTATTTTCTATATCTGCGTCATTGTGTCATTTTTCGTGATTAATTGTGTCCTTTTTCCTCGACATTATGTTATACCTTTTAGCATTGTGTTATATTTTGCTCGACATTGTGTTATATTTTGCGATCCATTGTGTCTTTGTACACTTTAAGATTAGGAGAATATCTAGGATAACTTACCTTAAAAAATTATATTCTTTAGTTAACATTAAGAGTTTATTAAAAAGAATGTTTAAGCTCTAAGACCAAGCGTAGTGGTTATGCCCCCATCCTTGGGCGTTTTCCGCCATGTGGCAGTACAGTCAGCAAGGGGCATTATTGGACGTTTTCCGCCATGTGGCAGTACAGTTAGGAAGGGGCATTATTGGGCGTTTATCTAAAATGGGTGTCGTGGTGATGTGGGCATTATGTTAAAAGGGTGTACAGAATTAAATAAAATAAAAAAACTAACCAAAAAAAGGTATTTGTCAAACCAAAAGAAGGTTATATGTAATTGGTAGGCTTCAAGTTGTTCCAGCGTGATTTCAAACACGCCAAAACGAAAAAGATGGCGAATAACGCCGGAAAATGCCCGGGGATGGTTCCCCGGCATTTTCGGGCATGATTGGCGAGAAAAAAACGTCCCCGAAGAGACAACTACGGGTGGTCTAATGTTAATAGAAACTGTTGAAAACTTGTTAGGGAAACCACATTCTGATACCTAAAAAATTGACTGTTTCTTCAATGCAAGGATATTTTAGAAATGCAAAGTTTAAGGATATGAGCACCTAATTGCTGCCAACAAGCATGTTCTTCAATTCATAAACCAAGTCAGATGTGAATCCCACAACTGCAACTATATTCAGTACATCACCCAGCTTGATTTTTTAAGAACATGGACCTTCCGGGATTTCAAGTCGGGTTCCATCATAACCAACTGCACAAACAACCTATAACGAAACACAGCATGAGCAGTTAGGGCGATGTTTAAGTGTGCCTTTCAAATGTGATTATTTGTTGTCAGACAACTTATTACCGCATCCAAACACCCCTTAAACACACTTACTTGAGCTGGTGGGATGCCTTCCCATGGCCTATGAAGGGTACATAATTCCCAAATTATTACACCTAGGCTAAAAATATCACAATTTTCTGTAAAAAGCTCCAGTGGCGAAGCTTGAGATTTCCGACGGGGTGGGTCGAAAACGTATATACCCAAAAATTTCTATAGAACCAGGGGGTCGAAAACGTATAAACCCAAAAATTTCTATACGAAAACTACATATATAACACTACTGAGCGAAAAGTTGGGGGTCCCCCCCCCCGGCCCTTCTGTAGTTCGCCCCAGAAAGGCTCGTTTCGAATTAGTTCAGGTGCCATCCACTCTGGTGTCCAGCAGAAGAACAATCTCTCATGTGTTCCGTGGTTAGCACCCGTGACCGCCCAAAATCACAAATATTCGTTATCCAGTGCTTATTCACTAAACAATTGGCGCTTTTCAGATCGTGATGCACTATTTTCATTCTATGAATACACATTAGACCCCTATATAAAACAAAAGAAAAAATCACTGTCAGGTAATACACCTTAGGTGGCAAAATGGGTCAGACTTTTTACAGGCTGCATAGTACCATTCAGGTGGCGAAGTCATCTGCAAAAGAAAAAAAATTTAATTAGCTAGACTTAAAGGTGAAGATAATACAGGGGTTAATTAATAGTAAACTGGTACCTTAAGATGGATCTCTCATTGCAAAAATCTTCAATATTCTTAGCACTTACTTCCTGTTCAAGTAAGACGTCGATGGCAACCTCTATTTCATTCCAAGTGCTTCGGAAAACTTCCCCAAAAAATCCTAAAAGATAATATTCATCAATTTAGAAGGTAAAACAAGAAAAAAAGGAATATCAGCCAAAGTAAAAGGTAAACAATTTTTTTTTACTTATCTTTTTTTAAACGACAAATTTGGATCACTGATGGACCACTAGAGTATCAGCGGAACCACCTGATCATACCCAGCTCCACTAGGCATAATGCCTACACACCAATTCAGGAGGAAACCCAACAAATATGGGAAAAAACCCCCTTGTGGAAATCGAACCCAGGACCTATTGGTCCCAAAACCTTATCCCACCCCCAAGATGCCACTAACAATTATGATAAGAAAAAGTAATACATACCGATGCCAATGCGTGATCCAACTGTCAGTTCAGAATAATCAATATTCCATTCATGGAAAGGGAACCATGGTTCATTCCTAATTCAGGTTGATTCAAGCAACTTATTCCATGTTTTAACTACACATAATAGTGACGGACTGAGATCAACATGATCCGTTCTGGACTGAAACTCTTATAGTCAAGAAAACAAATTCTAGAAACAATAACATGAAATAAACATGATCCGTTAATTTAAATGTTTTAACTACACATAATAGTGAGGGACTGAGATATAACCTTGAAGTGGGGGTGCTTTGTTCGGTTGGTGCACTCTTGTTGCGTCCCCATGCCACATTTGCGACATTAGGTTCACCGGGTAATAAGCTGTAAAGTAAATTAATGTTACGAATTCAAGAAACTATTACATGTCTGTGTGAATCAGTTCTCGCCAGCTCTCCTTCCTTGGGTAAAAACCGTTGTAGATTTCTTCCCATGCCCTTTCACATAACTTAATTCCACATTTGGGAGTTTATAAAAATCGCAAACCTACCTACACATCGTGACATCTTATCATAATAAATCAATTAATCCGCAAAATCATTGAAAAGAGGATAATAGATAGAAGGTAGCATAACGCACCAATTCGCCAATCTTCTTAATAACCGCAGCTGGGTTTGAAGTCAACCCTTTAGCCAAAGTCAAAGCCAGCTGCTGCAACATGGCACTTTCTTATCTTTATGCAAGTCAACAACAATTACACACTGAGCTTAAACCCTTTTGATTCTAAGGCATGAAGCTCTTCAAGAGATGGAATCATGTCAAACTTCCCTTTGAGTCTTCTTTCCTACAAAATACAACACATATGTTAACGGGTTACAATAAACCATAATGTCATGATGCAACTTTTACATTTAGATGCCACGTTTGTTTGTGTTTCCTCCATCTCCTTGGCGATTCGAAACATAAGATCATTTTGCCCCAATTATTAGCCCATATATATTAATCTAATCGCCCTTAAACACCTTTCTAAAAACTCTTCACTGGGTACTAAAGTTAGACTTGATTCATTTGCGAGATCATATCACCTGTAAATATATAAAAGGAATATTGGATTTTAATAATCCCAACTATTAGCCGTTGGTCGCCAACAGTCCCAACTTTAAAAATAATCACTGGTAGTCCCAACTATTGACATATTGGACACCAATGGACCCTGACTAACAAAACACTAATGCCGTTAGTCTCCGGAAAACTATTTTTGGCCAGAAAAAGTTTTCTAAAGATCTGATCTAAGGTTACAAAGAGGTTTGAGACGAAGATGTTAAGTTTTCCGGCAAAAAAAAGATTTTTCTAGCGACTTCAATAATTAGGGCTTTTACTAGAAAAAGGTTCCTAAAGATCCGTAATAAGGTTACAAAGAAGTTTGGGACGAAAACGTTGAGTATTCCGGCCAAAAACGTTTTTCCGGCGACCGGAGACTAACGGCGTTAGCATTCTGTTAGTCAGGGTCCATTGGTGGTCAATATGTCAATAGTTGGGACTGCCAGTGGTTATTTTTGAAGTTAGGACTGTTGGCGACCAACGATAAATAGTTGGGATTATTAAAATCCAATATTCCTATATAAAATTCATAATTCAAAAAACAGATAAAGAGAGTTTCACTAGTTCAATGAACCAACAAAACTAGAACAACAGAAACAAAAGTACAAAACAAATAAGTATATAGCCCCTAAGTTTGATAAATTATAATTACATTATTGGTATTGCATATTATCAAACAACTGGTGTGCATAACCCACTTCTGCATTTCCCCAAAATTAAAACATCAATTAACAAACATAACCAAAATCCAACAATAGCAATCTAACAAATCCATCAATGACAATGCAAAGCAAAAACACAATCAAGATTATTATTATATCTATAAAGAAAATCAATGGCGGAGAAACCCAATGCGTATATACATACATTTGTAAATACAAACATAATAAAAGATCGAAGAATGTACCAGTAAATCTCCAGGCGTTGAATTGTCTAACAATATATCTTCAAATCTGCTTAATTGCAACTCTTTTAGATACACAAGTGTGAAGTTTTCTGTTAACGATCAGCGAAACCCAAAAAAATAAATAATATGAATCATCAGATCAATTAAGACGGTGATATCGATTCATCATAAAATTTACCTAAAGTTTGGATCATTTATGGTGTTTAAATAGTTAAATTTGTTCACCAAATATAAAGACAAATTTGAAATAAATAATCGTGACTTTTTAACTTTGGCCGATAATAATCTCAAGTCAGTTAATTGCCGATAATAATTCGAATTGGTCAAAAAAAAATTTGTAAAATAGTCCGCTGTTAAAATAGCTTAACGGAGTAAATGTTTTTTTTTCCGAATTACAAACCGATGTTTTAGGGCTTTTGATCAGAACGAGGATACAAGTCGACTGATGTAAAATTTACCTCTTGTGCTCGAAATGACTTGATTTTTGTTAATTGGAAGTTTAAACACCCGAATTGAAGCACAGTTTTCATGGGTTGGGGCAACATTTCAAGGTAAATTTTACGTCAATCGACTCGTATTCTCGTTCTGATCAAAAGCCCTAAAACATCGGTTTGTAATTCGGAGAAAAACTTAACTCTGTTAAGCTATTTTAACGGCGGACTATTTTACAAAAAATATTGACCAGTTCGGATTATTATCGGTAATAACTGACTTGAGATTATGATGTCAAAGTTAAAAATGTGAGATTATTTATTTTCAATTTGCCAATATTAAACTTTGTGTGATATCAATACATGTCAAGTAATTTAAATGGAATGGATAAGTTTGAATAAAAAAAATGAGTTAACAAATGCAATTATTGTTTCGGTAAGGACGCACGGGGCGCCCCCGTTATAAACATTCACCACGCGTGGTAACACGTGAAACACCACCCCGACCTGATTCTAGAACGCGTGAACATTAAAATGCGTTGTAGCCATGACGCGTTTTAGCTATATCGTTGAGAGTGGAGCATGATGGTGTCAGGACTGGTTTTGGGCCGGTGCAAGAGGTGCCGATGCACAGGTCCCAAAACATGCAGGGTCCAAACTTGTTTAAAACAAGTTTATATATGTTATATATAGGCATGTAGAAATATAAAATGTACAAATTTACCTTTAACTCAATGGATCCCGGAATTGTTTGAGAGTTGGTTGTTCCAGGTTCGATTCCCGTTGTTATTTTTGCTTTGTCATTTTTTGTTTTTGTTTGAGGCTTTGGGCCTAAAGTGGCTAAATCTTTTAGTTCTAATTCTAATTTTCACATCTAAATTTCAGTGGCCATAAATTTGAAAGTTTTTTTATTTTTTTTTTTCATTTAACCATTTACATAACAAAGTTTACATGTTTGTTTGTTTGGTTCTCATTTAACCATTTACAATATAAACTTAGAAGAACTCAATATTTAGTTCTATTAATTTTATTTGTGTAAGGTTCGTATTTTCAAACTAATTTGGATATGTTTATACTTATTACACTTTTTTTGCTACAGTACTTTTGTTTTGTTTATTTTTTAACAATTATCGTCGTATTATGGTTTTTTGATATATGATTGATGAATTTATATTATAGGGAGGGGGCCCAAATTTTTTGTATCGCACGAGGCCCAAGTTCTTTATCATTCTCGGGGACGGCCCTGATGGGTGTGGTGAATGATGAGCATTTCCACTAAAATCCATCAATAGTGATGGGATTTGGCTCCATGACGTGGCGTATGGTGATTGGATGTTGTGAGTGGTGAAATTCCATCACTAGCAAAGCGTTCCTACCCACTACCCCCCTAAGGGGGTAGGAGCGTATTGCTAGTGATGAAATTTAATCACTCACAACATTCAATCACCATACGCCACGTCATCGAGCCAGATTCCATCACTAGTGATGGATTTTACTAGGGTGCACATCACTAGTGATGGGTTATTGTTTATTTTTAATTTATAAATTAATAATAAAATTATAAATTTCATTTAAATAAATCCTAAATTACAAACTAAAAAAAACTAAACATCGCAAACTAAAAAAACCTTAAAAATTTATGGCATCTCCCAACCCCACATTTCACATATCTCACGTTTGTGTTCAAGTATCGATTTATACGGTTCGTCAAGATTGTCGTGCGGTTGTAACAAGAAGTTTAAATCACTATTTTTTTCTTTTGCGCTCAAGTGTCTAATATACGCCTCCTCACGCTTGTAACATCCGTAAAAACGGATTTACCAAACCCGCTCCGTTTATCAACCGAACAGTCAGTCAAAATTTTCCTTGTGAATTAAATGCCCAAAATATTTTTAAACGATCCGTAATCAATTATTATACGGGAATATATATTTAGTTTTTGAAAAACTGTCAAAAATCGCAAAATAAAAATGAAATGCTTCTGCCGGGTTTCGAACCCGGGTCTGTACCGAATCAGTTCAACACTTAACACATAACACTGAACCACTGCGCCGCGGACTTTGTTTGTGATATAATAGAATCATTTAACTGATAAAGTGTCGTTACGAATTCAAAATCGGCGCCCAAACGATTCAGTCGTCGGAATCCCGGAAATCCCGCGAATCTTAACTACGATTTACGTTATAACGTAAACCATTAACCAGATATCGGTTATAACCGATGTTTGAAGTCCGCGACTAAAAATGATAACCGCCGGAAAATCTTAATCAATGAACCCAGTCGTAAAACAGATCAAATACATTTCGATTTTTCCCTATAAATTCACCCTCAAACCATTGAAGACCTTTTCGCTCAAAACCCCACTCTTTCTCGGCGAAAACTCCCTCGCCGGAACTTTTCTGTTTTTCGCCGGAAAACCGAGTTATAATCCCTGAACTTTACTGAACCCCCTAAACCTTTACCGAAGTCACCCTTACATTTTCCAAGCTTTCCGGAGACTAGCTGCTATACGGAACACGTCGCTGGAGGTGAATTCTGTCGCCGGAGTTCTGCCGGAAAACAGAGGATCCAGTCGGTATAATTCTCCGCCAAATTTCTTTTCCTTTTTCACAATTATCTCACCTTAATCAACTGTAAAACGCTAATAAACTGATAAGAATCTTAAACTCGTCGATTTCCGATTCTGGTTCAAACTAGATGAAGAAGACGATGAATTTCAGTATGTTATAAGTATAATATAAATCATGAAATTAATCGGGTTAGACACACAGTCCAGCGGTGGACTGTGTGCACATAAAACGTTATACATACAAAGGTCTCGAGTTCGATTCCCGTCTCACACACGCTGCCTTAATAAAAATCCATTTTTGTTTACTGAACCAGAGTCGCCTTAGATATATGTTAAGTATATTAATAACCGGAATAATAACCAAGTTAGACACACAGTCCAGCGGTGGACTGTGTGTTTGTTTATATCGCTGGTCACGAGTTCGAGTCGGTCTTCAGCACCGACTCGGACCATTATCTCTTCTTTTTAATTAAGGCAGAAAAGGAAATAAATAATTAGTACTTAAGTATAATAAAAACCGAATGATATAACATGTTGAACACACAGTCCAGCGGTGGACTGTGTGTTGGATTAAACCACAGGTCCCGGGTTCGAGACCTGTGGAGTGCATGACCGTTTCGTTTAAACCGTTTTTAAAATAAAAAGGATTTCTGTTTAATTCTAATTAATGTATATATGTAATTTAAATCGGATATATAACGGGTTAGACACGTAGCTCAGTTGGTAGAGCTGCGTGCACGCGTACGAGAGGTCTCGGGTTCGAGCCTCACTCAGCGCACAATAATCTGCCATCGAACCGGTCAACGGTCAAAGGGTCAGTCAACGGTCAGAAAAAAAATAAAATATTTTTATTATTTTTATTTAATTATTTTAATTAAAAATCAATTATAAATACTTAAAAATAACATTTTTAAGATTAGAAAATAGCCTCAAACTCACAAAAATGCACCCAACCATCCTACTAAAATAGTTTAATAAAATCCGTTTACTTACCAAACCATAATGCAATTTATCTAGGTTAAACCTCACTCGTGGTTAAAACCACTTCGCGTGCATTCAACGTCATCAACCGAACGCAACCACTGTGAGTGAATCTTACAATTCCCCCTTTTAAATTACACGTTTTGGGTGTTGTCATGTGTTATGAATTTAATTAAGTTATTTATTTAAACTTGTGCCATACCACATCATGACTTAAACTTAGATTGTTTTTATTGTTGTGATTCACTTATTGCCATTTGTCAAGTCATATGAAACTCATACATTAAGCCCATCAGTTCCTCGTGGGAGACGAGTAGAACATCGCGTGCTTCACATCAAATTCATTATTATTCATGTGTGTATCATTGAGTTATATTGTTTGTGGTTGTGTTATTCATATTATCATGTTTATGCAATTCATTCATCAGGCCCTCAGTTCCTCGTGAGAGACGAGTTGAGCATCGCGTGCCTTTAATTGTTCCATTATTATTCATGAGTGTTTCATTTAACATCATATGATTGCCGATTAAGTTACATCTATTTTTACTCATGTTTGGTTGTGCACATATTTCATAATCAATTTAAATAAATTGTTCAAATGTTTTCCATAGGATTCACTCGCCAACATTATGTTGATCCAAAAAACCTTTTTCACACATGATACAGGTGAACAGGTTGAAGCAAGGATAACATAGGATATGCCTTAGAAGAGAACAAAGAAGTTAGATTGTTAGTTAGATCATGTTGTAACATTATTGTAAATTTCCATTTAATTTGTATTAATGAATATGAAACGTTTAATAAATGTCATGAGCTTTGATGATAACCCAATCATGCCCCGATCACCTTATCCGCTGCGGGTCGGGGTATGACAGATTGGTATCAGAGCCATGACTATTAGGGATATAGGATAGGTTATTAGACCCTTAGAGCCTATACTATAGTCTGCCTAAATTTTAAATTGATTAGGTGGTTACATACAAACTTGTGATATTTATTTGTTTCATATTTGTTTACATTTCAGTCAAACATACATGCTTATATACATATTCATTATACATATATACATATTCATTATACACATATCGATATTCATGAATTCAATTTATTTTCATATTCTCATTATCCAAAGATTTTGTGCAATTTTCAAATCTCATCAAAGTAAGTTCTGCGACGGGCATGTAGTAACTGGAAGGGTACGAGTACCGGTAGTCGGAACGTCCTGTCTAGGCTGGCATTCGTATAAATCCAATATAACGGACCAGTTTGCCTACCTGGGGACCAACGATGAGAGTACGAAGGACCTATTAGGCCAAAGCATGCCACACCAAACGTCGTTCGAACTAACCCTACTTTGAGGTGTCACCGTGTCTACACCTGGACACATTCCGAACATCACACGTTGTATACATATTTCTCGATTTTCTCCGGGTTTTGTGTACGCAACCAGGCAGAAACCGTGCGAACCATATGAAAAACCGGTATTCATGGGGGCCCACATGATTACACAGGTAAAGTATGGCGGCATGACGGGCCTAACAGCGAGCAAAGCCCAAGACATCCCATGGATGTAGTATTTTTGTATAATTATTTTATGAATGTTCATTCTTGAATGCGACCCGTGATCCCAAAAGCATCCAACTCATACTCTTGTCATGTATTCATTGTAGATGTCTTCTAACCTCGCCCGTAGGAAGACGAGAGCAAGAAAAGCCCGCGAACGCATGGCTACCTTAATCGCTCAACAAATGGCTGCCGTAATACCCAACATTGTAATCCAAGTTCAACAAGCACTTACCGATAATCCTGTCAATCAAGCAAACCAAAACATTTTCAACTCTCCCCCAAATACCACTAAATGTACCTACAAGCATTTCAAATCATGTGACCCTCCGAAATACAAAGGGACTGAAGGCGTCACCGCTCTCCTCCATTGGTTTGAAGAAATGGAGAATACTTTTCTAAATTGCGATTGCCCTGATGATCGCAAAGTGCGTTATGCTACCGGTCGATTATATGGGATAACACTTACTTGGTGGAATACAGAGAAGGCCAAACGAGGTGTGGAAGATGCTATGACCCTAACTTGGAACGAATTGAAGGAAATCATGACCAGACGATTTTGCCCAAGGAGCGAAATCAAGAAGCTAGAAGATGAATTTTATTCATTGAAGCAAATGGAAGGAGACCACACCACCTACAACAAAAGGTTCCTCGAATTACATCAAATGGTTCCCAACATGTTTACTCCCCTCTACCGTTTGATCGAGCACTACATTCGTGGTCTTCCGTCAAAGATTCAAGACCCTGTGATAAGTACCAAGCCTGCAACTTTGGAAGCAGCAATGGAGCTAGCAACAGAGCTCACCGAGAACCGAATCCGAAACAAAGACTTCAAGGAGGAGAAAAAGAAGGATAAAGAATCGACTGAAACCTCCGACTCCACTCAAACTGAATCCCCTTCTCAACCCAATCCTAAGAGAAGAAGAGTTGGACGACTTTTCGCTGCTACTCGAACGAAATCAACCAGTTTTTCATGCCATACCCATCCGAGCTATCCCAATCACCCAAGTGGCACCCAACTCAGCTTACCCAAATAAGAAACCATATCTTGGACCTCACCCTCGATGCAACGACTGTTTTTATCACCATCCCCTTACTTTACCTTGCCGGCTATGTACAACTTGTGGACGCTATGGTCATTTGAGCAATGTTTGTCGCACCTTTCAAGACCAAACCTTTTCCCCTACTCAAAACATGGCCCAAACTTATCACCAACCCCAATACCCCATGTTCCCATATGCGCGAGCCTGTTTCAATTGTGGCGACACTACCCACCTTAGAAACACATGCCCTCAATTGGTTAACGTTATCAACACTCAAGCCCAATCAAACCCAGTTAACCAAGTAAACCAAGAAAACCCAACCACTATGCCACCAGCAAGAGGAAGAGTCTTCAATATCAACGCCAATCCTGTCGAAGATAATGACGGCCCAAACGAAGATACTCAGCTAGTCCTCTTCGCCGAAGATCCAGATTCAACTCCTATTGTTTAGTCTTATGTCTTTCTTTATCACATGTGTAGACTGTTAGAGAAATTATTGGATATTATATATTATATATTGTTTTCAGTATATGCTTTTGCCGAGGCCGTAGCTCCCCATCCATCGAGGTTGAGTTTGATCCCCATTTTATTATGGGTTGATCAGGGCGTGCCCGCACGATCGGCTCTGTTTGTTTGAGCCTTGATCGGTTATTTCATTTTACATTTCAATACATGCAATACGCTCGGCTCCGTTTGATTGAGCCTTGAGCGCACATTTCAATTTACATTTCCAGTTCATGCAATACGTTCGGCTCCGTTTGATTGAGCCTTGAGCGCACAGACAATTTCATTATCAGTATCTTATGGTTGTGGTGTTTGTAGTAGAGTCGCATCGAACTAACCATAACTTTCGGATAAAGTCAATGAAAATTTGACAAGGGTATGGTGGATACGCCGATGGTACTTCCTATATATAAGTATTCTTGTCAAATGATCGGAGGCATTATCAGGCGGTTATGAGAGGTTCCATGCATAGGCTGATTGTGTGATGGTTGTTTAAATTAAGTTGTTCAATTTCAGTACATTCAATACGTTCGGCTCCGTTTGATTGAGCCTTGAGCGCACATACAATTTCATTCAATACGTTCGGCTCCGTTTGATTGAGCCTTGAGCGCACAGACAATTTCATTATCAGTATCTTGTGGTTGTGGTGTTTGTAGTAGAGTCGCATCGAACTAACCATAACTTGCGGATAAAGTCAATGAAAATTTGACAAGAATATGGTGGATACGCCGCTGGTACTTCCTATATATAAGTATTCTTGTCAAATGATCGGAGGCATTATCAGGCGGTTATGAGAGGTTCCATGCATAGGCTGTTTGTGTGGTTAAGTTATTCATATTCAGTACATGCAATACGCTCGGCTCCGTTTGATTGAGCCTTGAGCACACAATTTCAATTTCAGTACATTCAATACGTTCGGCTCCGTTTGATTGAGCCTTGAGCGCACATCCATTTCATTTTCAAGTACATGCAATACGATCGACTCCGTTCGATTGAGCCTTGATCGCACAGATATATTTCATTTCAGAATTTATGTTTGTTGTATTGATTGTAGAGTTATAGGACTAATCATAATTCACGGATAAAACCAATGAAAATTTGACAAGAATATGGTGGATACGCCGCTGGTACTTCCTATATATAAGTATTCTTGTCAAAGGATCAGAGGCATTATCGGACGGTTATGAGAAGTTCTATGTAGGATTTATTAGTTTCTTGGTAACCAATCATAACTTGTGGATAAAACTAATGAAAATTTGGCAAGAATATGGTGGATACGCCGCTGGTACTTCCTATATATAAGTATTCTTGCCAAAGGATCAGAGGCATTATCAGGCGGTTATGAGAAGTTCCATGTAGGATTTAGTATTGCCTTGGTTGGAATTTGTGTTACATTGATATCATCATGTTATTTAAAGAGATTGGATTGTGTTCCATTTCTACATAAACTAACCTCTCCATCATAACAAACGAGAGAGGAACTTCCATCATTCAAACATATATGTTATCAGAATGTGGATTCAAATATTTGCTGTTGTGTTTATTCATGTTCAAATATTCGCTGATGTGTCTATTCATGTTCAAATATTTGCTGTTGTGTTTATTCATGATCAAATATTTGCTGATGTGTTCATTCATGTTCGAATATTTGCTGTTATGTTTATTCATGTTCAAATATTTGCTGATGTGTTCATTCATGTTCGAATATTTGCTATTATGTTTATTCATGTTCAAATATTTGCTGATGTGTTCATTCATGTTTGGATATTAGCTGTTGTGCTTACTTATGTTCAAATATCAGCTGTTGCGTTTTTATTTATGTTCCATGTAGATTGTAGTGTTAAAGGTTTTGCCTTAGGATATAACCATATTTTCCCAAACGTATCTAAACTCTTATGCATGATATCATTTTTTTTAGCAAATCATTCCTGTTTATCAATACTTATACAGTAGGCAACAAAAAGCGATTCCTGAATAGGGTACTTAACCCTTACAAGGAACGTTACCGCCTCGAACAAAAACTTAAGCCTTTATTTTGCTAAGCATACAACTGTCAAACAAAACATCATCATTCTTTTAGTCAAATATATCACAATTTAAATTTCGGGACGAAATTTCTAAAAAGCAGGGGATACTGTAACATCCGTCAAAAACGGATTTACCAAACCCGCTCCGTTTATCAACCGAACAGTCAGTCAAAATTTTCCTTGTGAATTAAATGCCCAAAATATTTTTAAACGATCCGTAATCAATTATTATACGGGAATATATATTTAGTTTTTGAAAAACTGTCAAAAATCGCAAAATAAAAATGAAATGCTTCTGCCGGGTTTCGAACCCGGGTCTGTACCGAATCAGTTCAACACTTAACACATAACACTGAACCACTGCGCCGCGGACTTTGTTTGTGATATAATAGAATCATTTAACTGATAAAGTGTCGTTACGAATTCAAAATCGGCGCCCAAACGATTCAGTCGTCGGAATCCCGGAAATCCCGCGAATCTTAACTACGATTTACGTTATAACGTAAACCATTAACCAGATATCGGTTATAACCGATGTTTGAAGTCCGCGACTAAAAATGATAACCGCCGGAAAATCTTAATCAATGAACCCAGTCGTAAAACAGATCAAATACATTTCGATTTTCCCTATAAATTCACCCTCAAACCATTGAAGACCTTTTCGCTCAAAACCCCACTCTTTCTCGGCGAAAACTCCCTCGCCGGAACTTTTCTGTTTTTCGCCGGAAAACCGAGTTATAATCCCTGAACTTTACTGAACCCCCTAAACCTTTACCGAAGTCACCCTTACATTTTCCAAGCTTTCCGGAGACTAGCTGCTATACGGAACACGTCGCTGGAGGTGAATTCTGTCGCCGGAGTTCTGCCGGAAAACAGAGGATCCAGTCGGTATAATTCTCCGCCAAATTTCTTTTCCTTTTTCACAATTATCTCACCTTAATCAACTGTAAAACGCTAATAAACTGATAAGAATCTTAAACTCGTCGATTTCCGATTCTGGTTCAAACTAGATGAAGAAGACGATGAATTTCAGTATGTTATAAGTATAATATAAATCATGAAATTAATCGGGTTAGACACACAGTCCAGCGGTGGACTGTGTGCACATAAAACGTTATACATACAAAGGTCTCGAGTTCGATTCCCGTCTCACACACGCTGCCTTAATAAAAATCCATTTTTGTTTACTGAACCGGAGTCGCCTTAGATATATGTTAAGTATATTAATAACCGGAATAATAACCAAGTTAGACACACAGTCCAGCGGTGGACTGTGTGTTTGTTTATATCGCTGGTCACGAGTTCGAGTCCGGTCTTCAGCACCGACTCGGACCATTATCTCTTCTTTTTAATTAAGGCAGAAAAGGAAATAAATAATTAGTACTTAAGTATAATAAAAACCGAATGATATAACATGTTGAACACACAGTCCAGCGGTGGACTGTGTGTTGGATTAAACCACAGGTCCCGGGTTCGAGACCTGTGGAGTGCATGACCGTTTCGTTTAAACCGTTTTTAAAATAAAAAGGATTTCTGTTTAATTCTAATTAATGTATATATGTAATTTAAATCGGATATATAACGGGTTAGACACGTAGCTCAGTTGGTAGAGCTGCGTGCACGCGTACGAGAGGTCTCGGGTTCGAGCCTCACTCAGCGCACAATAATCTGCCATCGAACCGGTCAACGGTCAAAGGGTCAGTCAACGGTCAGAAAAAAAATAAAATATTTTTATTATTTTTATTTAATTATTTTAATTAAAAATCAATTATAAATACTTAAAAATAACATTTTTAAGATTAGAAAATAGCCTCAAACTCACAAAAATGCACCCAACCATCCTACTAAAATAGTTTAATAAAATCCGTTTACTTACCAAACCATAATGCAATTTATCTAGGTTAAACCTCACTCGTGGTTAAAACCACTTCGCGTGCATTCAACGTCATCAACCGAACGCAACCACTGTGAGTGAATCTTACAATTCCCCCTTTTAAATTACACGTTTTGGGGTGTGTCATGTGTTATGAATTTAATTAAGTTATTTATTTAAACTTGTGCCATACCACATCATGACTTAAACTTAGATTGTTTTTATTGTTGTGATTCACTTATTGCCATTTGTCAAGTCATATGAAACTCATACATTAAGCCCATCAGTTCCTCGTGGGAGACGAGTAGAACATCGCGTGCTTCACATCAAATTCATTATTATTCATGTGTGTATCATTGAGTTATATTGTTTGTGGTTGTGTTATTCATATTATCATGTTTATGCAATTCATTCATCAGGCCCCTCAGTTCCTCGTGAGAGACGAGTTGAGCATCGCGTGCCTTTAATTGTTCCATTATTATTCATGAGTGTTTCATTTAACATCATATGATTGCCGATTAAGTTACATCTATTTTTACTCATGTTTGGTTGTGCACATATTTCATAATCAATTTAAATAAATTGTTCAAATGTTTTCCATAGGATTCACTCGCCAACATTATGTTGATCCAAAAAACCTTTTTACACATGATACAGGTGAACAGGTTGAAGCAAGGATAACATAGGATATGCCTTAGAAGAGAACAAAGAAGTTAGATTGTTAGTTAGATCATGTTGTAACATTATTGTAAATTTCCATTTAATTTGTATTAATGAATATGAAACGTTTAATAAATGTCATGAGCTTTGATGATAACCCAATCATGCCCCGATCATCTTATCCGCTGCGGGTCGGGGTGTGACAACGCTTACGTTTTGCCGCCACAAGTTTCTCTTCTTTCTTTGGATTCCGCCATTTCCACCAATTTAGCCTCCTTGAATTCGATGATGGACTCCGCCACCGCTTCCTTATCCCTACTTGACGAACCACCACTTTGCTTGCGGTGCGGTTTTTTGGTGTATCATCTTCATTGGGTTCATCATCGGGTTGTTCGTTCAAATTCATTTGGGGCATGTTTCCGGACTCGGAAGTAGTGTAGTTCCCGGACTCGGAAGTTTTTGATCTTTTGGGACCTCTTTTTCTCCTTGGAGCCGTCGGCCCATGCATGTTGACCAAGTCAACCGGCTCCCATTTCGGGTGATTTCTCGCAATCTCCCATTACGCCAAGTGTTGAAAACTTTTATGCTTGAATGTCCGGCAATATAGATCTAAGGCGTTTGTTATGATAGTCGCCTCGCTCGCTCCACTTTGTGGAGTTCGGGACTACACAAAAACAAATTTATAAAACAGCTTTAAAAAAAACTTACCAGTTGTCTGTTTAAGAAATAAAAAAACAGTTCTTTTTATAAAAATAACAGTTTTTTTATAAAAAAAATAACAGTTTTCTGTTTTTATAAAAAAAACAGTATTTTGTTTAAAAAAACAGTTTTTTTTAATAAGAGTATTCTGTTTTAAAGAAAATAACAGCTTTCTTTTATATAAAATAACAGTTTTCTGTTTTTTTATTAAAAAATATACAAAAAAGTAAAAAAAAAAAACGTACCAATTGAATGAAGCAAGAGTTAAATTTACTCATTTTTCGGTTCAGGTCTCCCCATTTCGAAGTCATTTGATCCATGTTTTGTTCGGTCGAACCGGGAAGCTTGCCAAAATGAGATATAACTCGTCTCCAAAACATATCTTTTCTTTGTTCATTCGAATGTTTTTTGTTTTCGGAGATGTACAAGTATGACTTGACCAAGGCGACCTCCTCCTCGCTCGTCCACGGTCTCCGAACGGTTGTTGGGACGATTTCAACTTCTTGATCTTCTTCTTCTTCTTGAATCGGCTCACTATCGTCATCGTCATCAGGTTGTTGTTGTGGTTCGCGGAATGCAATGGCGAATTGGTGAATGACATTGTTATCTTCTAGTGGGTCGAGGTTGAAATGGTGGGTTTGAAACGGTTGTGTTTGAAATTGTTGAGGTTGATATGGTGTAATGAAATGTTGGTTTTGATATTGTTGGGTTTGAAATGGTGGAAATTGTTGAGTTTGAAAGGGTTGGTTGGGAAACAGTTGGGTTTGAAATGACGGGATTTGGTCAGGTTCGTCTTGCAACCAATACAACAGGGGTCTATTAGTGCAAATCACCTTAACACCGTGATTTAGTGACGGACCTAGTGTATAACTAAGGTCAACCCCCACTATGGCTTGGCACTCCGGCGGTAATATAAAATTAGTGTAAATTTTGACGTTTTTTTGATTTCGTTACTGTTTTTTTTATAAAACGTTACCGCTTGACGGATTTTTTAGATCCGCCACTGGACGTGATTGATGAGTGGGTAGGTGGGTTGCAATGAAACTATACATGTGACGGTTTATTATAAAAGATAGTTGGAAGTTCTAAAACCACTAACCACGGGGTGTCAGCCCAGTGGCCAGCCTCATCCATTCCAAACGGGAGGACGCGGGTTCGAGTCCAGCTTGGCCCGAATAATCCTGCTGGGTAGTAACGCCAGGCAGTTATGGGGCTAAGCTAGCTTGGGGAGGGAGATTCTCCCGCGATCAGGGGTACCATGCATTTACTCTTTAAGTTCTAAAACCACATGGGACGGTTTATTATAAAAGGATAGTTGGAAGTTCTAAAACCCAAAAAAAGATAAAAATACATCTATCATAGTTCTCTGCTTAATTTTTTTCAAGATTTGTAATGCATCGAGAGTAACTTATAACAGATTATAAGAAATTCACAATATCACATAAATAGTTCTTACTCGACAAAAATATAAAGGAGATTATAATGGTATTGCCATGGGAAAAATCGTAATAATAAACTTTTTTTTACGCCGGATAACGGGGATAAGTATGAAACAAGAACTAAAACTGAAGAACACATTTTGATATTTTAAAATAGAGGACCACATGATATTTTCCTATTGGTTAGTGATACAATTATATTATATTATATTATAATTATATATAATTATAATATATATTAATTCACATCATTATAATATATATTAATTATAATATATATATTAATTCACATCATTAGCTACAAGGTATTTTTTGTGTTTTTGTTTTTTACCACAAAGTTTTTATTTGTTCTTTTTTACAACCACTCTTTTAAGTTTTAATCTTGACAAGTATCCTTAGTTTTTATGCTTTTTAAATTCAAAACTAAATTTCTATTTTTTTACCATAAAGTTTTCTTGTTTTCTTTTTTTACCACAACTATTTTAGGTTTTACCTTGACAAGTGTCCTTTATTAAGTTTTTATGTTTTTTAAATTCAAAACTAAAACTTAATATATTATATTAAATTAAATACATCATGTTAGGTACAATAAATTTTTTTTTGAATTTTGATCATTAAAATTTCTTCTTTTTGAACTTTAGCCACATAAAACCTAGGCATATTATTTTACTTCAATTTTATAAACCAAATAGAAAATAAAAATAATTCATCATTTTATACTCAAATACTTTTTATTCTAAGTGTTAGTTTTATCTTATTTTTTATCAATCTTATTTATTAATTATAATAAATTTGGATATATTACGGTTTTACTCGAGTTTAATTTAGGACGTAACATTCTCGTTATTTGCAAATATACCATCACATATGTTTTTATCTACATTTCGACGCAAGTGTTTTTATATACATTCGCATTGTTTTCCTCAAGTTTAATATACCCATTTAGTTTGTACATAGATTCCACGCCGCAACGCGCGTTGGAAAATTCCTAGTTTTCCTTAAAAATTATAAATTATGTATCCGCCCTCTGTTGAATTTTCCCTAAAAATTATAAATTATGTATCCGCCTCTGTTGACCAACATCACCCTAACATTTCTTAAACCCAAGTGATTACACAAAAGTTCATGTATAACCACACTTATTGCTTAAATGATGTATTTACATTTTACATCCCTTGATTCTTGAATTTACCATCGTCAATTACTTATTCTTCTTCGTGTCTTTCTTTTCCTTGCGGCATAGGTTGTGGACCTGTATGGTCACGTCCAAAGGGTCATGCTTAGTGATGTCATGACCTCGAGATCTATGAATGTAGTTTTTAAAAAACTTGGTTTTGCTATTCAAAAGGGGGTAGCAGCACAGCTTTTTGCCCTTTTACCTTATGTTTCAATGTAATTTCTTATCAAGTTTAATATGAGTGTTAAAAAAATTGAAACTGTTAAAAAATAAAATAGATTCCAAAAAAAGAATTCGTAAACTATCTATATTAAGGAAAACAAAGATTGTGAAAGCCGCTTACACATTATAACTACGACTTGTAAAAGGAAAAGACTCATACACTGCTTATCCAAATGTGACTTTAGAATAAGTGACACTCCTTAGTCACGTGATATTGACCAAAGTATCGATAACTAGATTACCTATAAGATGCTTCTAACTTATTTACATTAATACATGATTCTGTATTATTATCTTATATCAAGACAAAGGTCGGTGAATCTTTGTCTTTAACAAATTATAATTCTAACCCCTAGACTATTACATTATTACATGATTGATAAATTAAAACAACTTAGACGGCGATTCTTTTGGGGTGGACCGTCTAATAACCCAAAAATGGTGTGGGTCAAATGGCATGATGTTATGGCTTCAATTGAAACAGGTGGGTTGGGATTGGGTTCCCTGTTGGACTTTAATCATAGCCTATTATCGAAATGAGGTTGGCGTTCTATGTCTAAGCATAATAGGTTATGGAGGAAAGTGATTCATGCTCTTCATCTTTTGCCTAAAAGATGGGAATTTCTCCCTATAAAAACTGGTAAGTATATGGTATGGTGCAACATTAACAAGTTGGAAATTGAGCTTCGGTCTAAAAATATATTCCTTGGTAATCTTATGCAAGGGGTTCTAGGAGGCAAGGGTCTCCATTTGTTTTCGGGTGGACACGTGGGTTGGAAATTTTAGTTAGAAAGCGTTGTTTCAGGCTCCCTTTAGGTTGGAAAAAAGGAAACTGTGTTTAATTATGAAAGATTGGTTAAGCATGGTGTTTCAATCGGATATAAATGGGATTGAAACAGGTTCGCATTAACGTAACATGAGGTCAGTGAACTTCAAGGGTGCTTAAATCTATTAAGTTCGGTAACTTTGGGGATGACTTGGATTCATGGAAGTAGTCTGCAAGCATTGATGAATGCTTTTCGGATAGATCTTTGAGATTGCTCTCAGCTACCCCAACTTCGACCCGAGATGAAGGCACAATGTCATGGAATAGGTGGTTACTAAACAAAGTCAATATCTTAGGATGAGTTAGCTCTTCTCTGTGTCCACTATGTGCTAATACCCGCGAATTTCGCGGTGTTGAAAAATGATATGTTTCTTACTTTTAGAAAAAAAATTACGTTTATACTGATCATAAAGAAACTGTAAGCATGGACTTATTATGAAAATCTGAAATTGAAGATTAAAATACAATGAAACTTCATACTATAGATGTAACAAAAGCAAAAAAGATAAGTAAATAAATGAAATACGTTTTTTCTGGATTGAAATATAAATTGAAAGCCTATTACTCTAATACTTCTACATGTTGGAGCTTTGTAACCAATAACCTCGAATTCCATATAAATATACTCATACATATAGGTATAGCCTGAAAACAAAAAATGCACAAATTTGTTAAAAAAACAAAAAAATAATTAAAAATAATTTTATTTAAAAAATAATAAACAGAGGTGTGTACCTGTTGAAACGCTAATGGATCAAGTATAATAATGATGAAGCTATTACCATAATGATACATGTTAACCAATACACCAAAAGAAGAATAAGAAGACTAAAGATTGAATAGTACTTGCATCATTTAAACGAAAGAAAAAATATGTAGAACATATTTAAGAAAGAAGATTGCAAAATCTTACTTAAAAAATATGTGTAAGAATGTTACCTCATCCACTTCTAAACTTCCTGAATCACCTAGATGTTCATCTATATGACGTGCTAAGTTGTTTTGAACTATTTTGGTTAACGTGGACTTTGGCATCCAACTTGTTTGCTACACAATTTAACAAAAAAACATATCAGCTGAAAACTAAATGATCAGTTATTCTCAACTGAAAATACATTTCCTTTGTCACTGAAATGTAACTACAAAGAACGTACAAATGACTTTCAAAGGCTGAATAGAAATCGAGCAGCTGCTTACAATATCATAAGATTAAATAGAATATCTAAAGATTTTTCTTTTGTCGGGGTCTTCTAAATAGCCACTTTTGTACTTTGCTGGTAAAAAAATCAAAGAAAAAAAGTTCATCATGTTCCACACCACATTAAACTTTACTATGCAAAAACACACACAAACACCATCACTATGTGTAAAATTAGGATTATCATTAACCGGAAGTAAAAGATTGGAATTCAAACATACCAATATATCCCAAGGAGAGCTTCAAACAATGATCTTTCAAGATTCAAACTGCTTCTGACTGATAAAACTATATAACTTTTGATATGGGACACTTGGTCCTCTCATAAGACGCGATAAGGCTGTGTTTATAAACGACGGCGAGTGTTCCTATTCGTCAGGTCAAACATCAATCGAACCATTCTATTTTACGTCAAATTCTATCTTTAAGGCTTGTAATAGTCGGCTTGTTCAACAACCATATACTTTTGTTCTAATTCTTTCAATTTGTTTCACTTTTAATGTCCTTGTATTCCCATATTAAACTCAACAAAATCATATATTAGTGATAAAAGTCAAAGGATAATGGGATTCGATAAGTCATAAATGCAGCCATACCTAATATTACCGGTAGGCAAAGAATGAAAATGTCCAAAGAAGGTGGATACTCTAATCCGGGGGTTAGCTGACTAAATACCACAACGTTTCCTCAACTACCACACTCTCACAACGCCACCACCAACTACCGACACCCCTATCCACCTACAACCAATCTGCTACCAGATCTGCCCGCCCAAACCACCGACTCCACTCATTTTCACCACCGCAAAATCACAACCACCACCATCGAACCATGTTTTACTCATGATTTATGTACATGTATCATACCCTTCTTTGAGATTAGATGTATGTGGAGCATTTCTAGCCAATCCATGATTGGGTATTGACTTGGGGCTCGAAAAAGGGTATAAACATTAGAATATAACTCACATGTTGAACTAAAACCGTACCAATAACATGCTCTGCTCAATTGTGAGATTAAAACTATACCTAATATTACCTGGTCGGGCTAAACATCTTTTGATCTAAAAAGCATTGATTTAGTTAATTTGTTTTGTGTATAAAACAAAAAAAAATAACCTTAAAACCCAATCTAAAGGGTTGACAAATACCAAAATTTTAAGTTTATTTTGTTAGCCCCAAATCAACAACCCATGAAACACACCTGCACCACCACTTTGTGTTATCAGATTGGGATAAACACTACAATCAAGTAGACATTACCCATGTTATTAGATTGGGATAAAACATATAATAAAATCAACCTATTCACTTATTATAAACATGTATGCAACATTTATTAAAACACGCATATCATGATGTGACTGGCTACCTTATGGATAAAAAACCCAATCAACTCAATTAGTTAACCACACACTAAAGTTCGCCGCTTTCACATGAACTCAACATAAAAGGTGAAATTTCAGTACAACATAGTCATGAATAATAGAACTTACGCGAAAGAGAATGAAAACGAACCATATTAGATCATTGATTAGCACATGCTTCGAAACACTTGGAGAGGAAAGCTGAAACGCAAAGCGTTTCTTATTCTTCACCTAACCAACACAGCTTCCTCCATTTCTTTAGTGCTTCCTCCTCCCGGACGTTGCTGCGAGAATCGTCGGTTGCAGGTGGGAAGAATTCCAAGTTGGGAGTTTTCACCCTACCTGAAAACATACAACTAAATAATCGCCATTTATTTTCAACATGGTTTTGAGAATAATTAATCAACAAATTAAATAGGTCTTGTTGAATAAATAGACACATTGTTACAATGGTTCTAAACTTGATAAATTACAGTAATGATAAGTGATACTAAAGTTGGAATAAAAAGTATACGCGAACTATTGGTTGCAATAAATAAAAAATAACCATGTTAACCCAAATAAAACTCCTCATTGCTTGATCAAAAGCTTACAAAAACAAAAGACCAACAGAAACTAACCTTTACAGATATGAGAGGTTTTGTGATGCTGTTAAAAGAGCATCAATGATTGACCAGATGCTACCCTGCATCATCAAATTAGGATCTTTAGTTTATATACTAACACATATGGCTTTTTTTGTTTGCTTCCTTATAAATGTGAAGGCAAACAACAACATTTAACATGCTTCAAGGAAATATAAATCGTTAACCTCCCAACATATAGGGGTCTTAACATCCTTAAAATTATAGAAGCATATAATTTTACATCACCTGGAATTGGCTTCAAATATCTATATAATAATAGATAACATCAATAAATAAATTATACCTTAAAGAGAGATCCAAAGCCAAATTTATGTGAATTTAAAAGATTTATTAGAAGTTTTAGTTGGCTCATCAGGCAATGGAGAGAAAGTATATCAGATACGAAAAAAAAGAAAGATAATGAGAAGTAGTCAACATATCCTGATGTCCGGGAACAACATAAGTCTTTGTTTTTGTCTAGAAATTCCTCAGATTGATGTTAAAACTGGATAATAGATTTAAAAAAAACACATAAATTACCCAGTTCACTAATTTCAAGACTAATCACAATAAAACCCTTTTGTACCTTGGTAACAAAACACATACATACCAAAAAACAATGTTGTAACTTCAGACTCAAAATCATTTTATGGAAGCATGCCACAAAAAAATTGTGCTCTTGAACAAACCAAAGGGAACTGGTAATGATTAAGTGAAACCTTATAATTATATTGGATACAAGTGAAAGTAGTAGACATGAAACACAAAATTACTTAATAGAAATACAATAAACTAATATGTCGCACCTAGTCTTTCTACCTGATCTACATATGTTACCTGCAATGGCTAAAAGAAATCAAACAAAACACAAAAATTAAAAAAAAAATCGGATAGATGATACATTGCTCTAGTGTTTAACCAGTGTATCAAACATTGAGGGTAATGCCCTACTAAATATCAATCAACAATTATAAACTTTGACTAAAATCCCTTTGAATCTTGACTCAAAACAAATAAATCCACATTCAATTCTTATGCCAATACCACAATTTTTTTTCCATCTGTTCTACTAAAATTTAATAGAAACATAGGTTAAAAAGATTACCTTTTTAGCTTATCCTCGTTCATATACCCTTCGAAACTGGGATTATTCATAAATCATGTAGTTTTCTAAGCTGTGATGAAGCGAAAAACTTTAGCTGAATAGTGTACCACTCACACCACCAAGCATCCCGGGAGATAACATGAGCCATGATATGCACAAATTTGGACATATAATCAAGGCAATGAATACTACACCCAAGTGAGAATCACTATAACTATATTTTTCTATATACCAAGAAATTATACGCTTCACACGGTGGATGACGTGGATCATTGCAAAATGTATTGACTTTGACTAAAAGTGGCTATTGCAACCAATGCTAGCATCTTGAGGGACATAATCATCTGAAATTGAAATAGATTGAAGCTTCAAAAGTCAATTCCGTATTTGTTATTTTATGATTTAAAACATATATAGTAACAACTAATAAATGTTTTTAAAATGATTGTTGAATAATTTGAATCTAATTAAATTACATATAAACCAATAATTGCTGATTAGAGGTTATTAAAAATTAGGATCATTAACAACTATAAAAGATGAATGTAGTCAAATTTTAATTTAGGTAACTTTATTTAAAAATAAGTCAAAGACAATTTATTTAAAATAAAAATTTAAATTTTAAACCATTAACATGTCTAGGTTCATTGAACCAACCGAAAAAAGCAATCCAATTAATGTTATTAATCCCAAATCATTGACTTCCATATTGTTATCAAAATCAAATTTTGAATTTAAAATCAAGCCATTACTTTCCTCTAAATAAGGAAATAACAATTAAAAATTATAATTTTATAACAAATAAATGGATAGTACCAAACCATTATCATGATCCGAAATTCAAATGTCAAACATCAAAGATCAAACCAATAAACTTCAATAACACATATGATATTCAACCAACCTTCAAACAAAACAATACAAATGTGGAGCAAAGATTTGGCAACAACAAATTACAAACACTTCAGCTGGTGAAGCATACTATCTAAGAATATTTTGGTCCCTTTAGATTTAAATGATACGTATTCAATATCGATGTTGCTGAATCGAAAACAATTAACGAAGTCATCATGTTTAAAATTTATATTCAATCGAAAAAAAACATATCAAACATACTAAAATCGATTCACATAAGAAAGATCTGTAAAACATAACAAAGAAACAATAGATTAAATACTTAGAAACCTTAAAATTCATTTGATGGATAAAAATCTTAATGATAACAACACCAGTTATATGGAATAATGAAATCATTATAGAGACGATAAAGAGAACATACCTTGACGGAATTTTTGTAATGTTAGGAACCTACACACATAGATTACAACAAAAAAAATGTTTCAGATGGTATACAAACACAAATCAAAGAAAAGACTGATAAAACAAAGATGTTGTTTACAATCGAATCCGCAAACTTTACAGGAAATCAGAGAAATTTTAATGAAGATATACCTTTGATGTTTGATGTTTGATTGGAGTAGAAGGAACAAAACCCAAATCGCTGCTGATGAGTTGAAATTTCTACGAGTTATAATAGGAAAAAACGGGTTATGTGCTTATATATGTAAACAATCTTGGACCCGTTTTGATGATATGGATAGTCCATAACATTGCACCATAGGGAATGTTAACACTTTTGGCGGGAAAATGAGATTTAGAGGCTCTAGATGGGAGATATGTGTCCCCTAGGTATGAACTTTATTAGATGTATAGATAAAATAATGAAAAAAACCACCATGTATAAATACTCAAAATCTGAATTCTTTAGGATAAAAGATTCTTGAGTTTTTTTAAATTCGAGATTCAAAAAATAAAATGCCTTAATTGAAATATAAAAGAACTTAAGTTTGAGGAGAAGTCAAAGGATTCTCTTGTAATAGTTCAAACCTAAGGACTGCAATTATAACTTTAGACAAAATACAAGGACTGAAAATCAATTCACTATGTTTATCTTCTTAGGCACCCCGTAGTGGGGCGGTTTGATTGGATTTTTGGTGCCGAAAACGCCCCAAAGCGCCGGCAACACCGCTACGCCGGGCGCTTTGGGGGTTGATTTTTGAACTGCCGTTTTGTTCAAGACGGCGTTTTGGAATTGGTTTTCAGAATTCTGACCGTTACAACGGTCAAATGTTAAATTTTTTTTATTTAAAATATCACAATTAATACCTATATATTCTCCATCATTCTCTCATTTTTAAAAAAAATTCAACACACTTCTCATCCTTTCATCCTATTCTTTCCCTTTTTTATAAAATTTACAAGCTCTTAACCATGAATCCGTTCAACCGAGGTTTTATTCCTCCACGTTCGAGCGGCGATACGAACCAAGCTAGCCACTCTACCCGTCCCGTTTCTCCGGTACCCACTCGGCCCACCCCATACGGATCCGGTTTCGTCGAGTTTAATCAAAATCAACACGGGTTCTTGAACCTTTTGAACCAAACACTTACTTGGGACCCCAACATGTACGGTTGGAACCCGAACCAAAACATGGGCGAAATGGGTTCGTCTCAAGCATTCGGTTCCGTACAAGCATTCGGGTCGCCCTTACGCGAGCCCGAGGTTGTTCCGGAGACACAACCGGACATAGTGGAGACACAAAAGGGTAAAGCAAAACGCTGGCATAAAAAGAAACCCGAGAACCGAAAAAATATTAATCTTTGAATTTTTTTTTATTTTTAATGTAATGTTTTTATTTTATTTTTAGTGTAATTTTTTATTTTTATTTTCTAGTGTAGTTTTTAATTTTTATTTTTAGTGTAATGTTTTATTTTTATTTTTAGTGTAATTTTTTATTTTAATGAAATTTGTTTTTATTTTTATATAGTTACAAATGAATATTAAATAATGAAAATTAATAATTGAGTAATGATGACGTAGGGGCGTTTTGACTACGACATCTAATGTCAAAACGCCCCAGGCTGACGTGGCGCGCCACATGTCAGACTACGTCCCTTCAGAGGCTTTTTGACTACACATGGCCTTAAACCAAGCTATCTTTACTTCTGAAAACATGATAACACACAAAAAAACGACAAAGAAGAAGATTAAAGTGAAAACGATCAAAAAGTGTTTTTTTTATGATACAGATAAAAAGAAAGAAAGTTTATAAGACTAGTGGGTGTGGAGGGGATATTGGGCGTGGGGCATTTCAACGTCGGGTGTTTCGTCCCGGATTGTCGTAGGAGCTAGCGTTGCCTCTTTGGCGTGGGAATTAGGCCTGGCGTGAGGCGGGGAGATGGGTGACATGGTTGGCTACTTTAGGCCGGCCACGCCAAGCTAACCACGCCACACCACGCTCATCCACACCCCAATTTTTTGGGTTGGCCTGGTGGAGCTCACATCCGCCACGTGTCGTGCACAGGGCCGTTCCAACGTTTTTGGAGGCCCTAAGCGAAACACAAGCTGGGGGCCTTTAAATTTCACAAAAAAAGAACATGCATCTAAGAATATAAACGAAAATCATTGTAAGTCGTAACGATATAGTGATTCGTTGGAAGCTCTAATTGAGAGATTTCTAATGAATGGCTAATATGTCAATGTATGAAACTATACACATTAGGTGGCGTTTTTAATTGAAAAGTGTGCCTTTGAAATTGGGCCCTTTTCTAAATAGAAAATTGTTTTATTTTGCAATTAATTTGGGCCTTAACACACATATAATACTAAAAATGGAGGTCTTTATTTTTTGATGATCCTAGGCCCGTGCCTAAGGTGGTAAGCCTAAAGGTACGGCTTTAGTCGTGCAAAACCTCAAACCCAAGCCCCATTGCCTATTTTAAAGTGATTTATATTTAAATATTACTATTTTTTTTTCTCACGGCACCATCAAGATCATAAAAATTATAGAATACTCATAATTTTTCTACCAAGATGACATACGCTTGTTAAAGGACGTCACGTGCAGTGGTCTCAACCAGACAACCACCTTGGCTAAAGAGCCATTCCTACTTTTAAATTTAATAACCTCAATGTTCACGTGAGTTATATCAACTATATTGGTATTTCAGTTTTATATTTTTAAGTATCCGAGTGATCTCTAGGGGTGAAAAATGTACATTTTTTTAAGGAAATACAATTTTAATTTTCAGTTGGTGCAGAGTAAACACTGGTGGACAATGATATGAGACCTAAAGAAACCTGAGTTAGATTTTTGAGTCAAATAGATTTTACCGGTAAATTCACCGTCGTGTCTATGGACGGGTGTAACATTTGTCGAAAACGGGTTTTCCAAACCCGCTCCATTTGTAATCGAATATCAAGTTATAAATGTTCAATGCGTATTTATGCCTATTTTGATTTTTAATGATACATAATTAATAAACAAACTAATCTATAAAAGTTATAATGGATAAAAAGTAAAAATAAAATAATTAAAAATAAAATGAGGCTGCCGGGACTCGAACTCGGGTCAGCCGGAAGAGAACTCAAAGACTTAACACACACATGCATAACCACTCCGCCACTTGTTGTTTTTTGTCAACTCTAGGAAACAAATGAGTTTTATAGACAAATATAAATCAACCGGTTACGCCAACTGTAACTGAAATCGGTCATCAAACGCCCAAAGACGATTTGATTACTCGCGGTTCACTGAGTTTAACCGATATACCGACGTTTTCAATCAAGTTGCTTTGAATGAACTTGAATTCTAGAAGTGGATCGGTTTTTATAACCGAAAATCTTCAATTCCAGTATTACTTCCATCTTTGTACTCTTTCGCGACTCAAACATAATCTACAGACTCTCAATTACATTTCCGCACAAGTTTCAGTCCGCCGGAGAATCAAATTTTACTTGCCGGAAAGTTTCTGCAAGTCGCCGGAAAACCGTATTCTCCATCAAAACGGTAAGTCTTTCAATACCGTCGTGGTCTATCAATTGTTAAGCTATTTCTAACTCAGACCTTTCAATTGAAATCAAATTCAGACGCTGCTATCGGATAATTCCAGTTCGCCGGAAAACTTCTGGAAATCCTTATTTTCAGCTGTGAAACGGTATGGACATTTAAACACCCTGTTAACGTTTGTTTAGCATTTCAATTCCACGATTAGCTAATCAAAACGGATAATTTGCTTGCTCAGTTGAAGTTCATAAAAACAGAGCCGACGCCTTGCCGGAATTCTGAGTTAAATTATTCCTCCGGTATGTTTGTTTCCAACACCGTCTTTGTCATTTCATCTTAGTCTTATGAATGTGTTAATCGTTTTAAAACAAGAAACAGAGGGGTAATTTGCTGTCTGTAAAAATTAACGGAGAAGATGAACTGTGCTAACATTATAAGGATAATTAAAATTGGTATTTTAAACGGGTTAGACACACAGTCCAGCGGTGGACTGTGTGCAAATAATACGCGCACGCCGCGAGTTCGATCCCTGATACACGCACCCTCTCTGCAATAAAAACGTTTTATTTTTCTAACTGAACCGGGTTAACTTACTTTAGTTGTTAAGTATAATAAAAATGTGTATATTAACCAAGTTAGACACACAGTCCAGCGGTGGACTGTGTGTAACGTTAAAGCACAGGTCCCGGGTTCGAGACCTGTCAGTGACACCGGTTCGATGATTTAAAATGTTTTTGAAAATAAAAGAATTTTGGATAAGCTAAGTTAATATATAAGTATAATTAAAAACAGAATTATTTAGACACGTAGCTCAGTTGGTAGAGCTGCGTGCACGCGTACGGGAGGTCTCCGGTTCGAGCCTCACCCAGCGCATTGCAATTACACAATAAACCGGTCAGACAGTCAAAGTCAAAAAGTCAACGGTCAACCCAAAAAGTCAACATATTTTTATATTTTTAATTATTTAATTTAATTTAAAAATCAATTAAAAATACTTAAAAATAATGTTTTTAAAGATAGGAAATAACCTTAAACTCGCAAAAATATATCTAAAAATTCTATTAAAATCCTTAATAAAATCCACTCATTTACTATATTTTCCGTTATTATTTAGGTTAGTTAATTCTCGTTGTTCAGCTCTTCCAACTCGTGCGCATCTCACCATCTCCAATCCAACGCACCCAATGTGAGTGAATCTTTACAAATTCCCCGTTTTAATCACGTTTTTGGGGTGTATCATGTGTCTTGCTATTTATTATATTTAAATCATTGTGCATACATCATATCATGAACAAATGTGTATTCAGTTTGTTTCAACTGTTTGTGTGATTATTGTTAGATTTAATTTATTATTTTCAGTACATGCAATTTCATAGGCCGCCGCTCCCCATTACATTATGAGCGTTGAGCATGTTCCCCATTACATTATGAGCGTGAACCTGGCGTGCCAACATACGATCGGCTCCGTTTGATTGAGCCTTGATCGCACAGACATTTATCATTTTCAGTACATGCAATACGATCGGCTCCGTTTGATTGAGCCTTGATCGCACAGTTACATTCATGTTATTTATTGTATGATGTTGGTATGTTATTGTATGTTATTGTATGTTATAGTTTGTGATTGTTATTGCTACTGTTTGATTATTTACATTTGCTCACTTATGATTATTGCACAATTTTTCATTAATAAACTAACAAGAAAATCAATAATAAATGTTTATCTAACAAGGTTCACTCGCCAACTTATGTTGACCCAAAAACCCCCATTTTTACACATGATACAGGTGAACCAGCTGCAGCAAGAAACATATAGGATTGGCCTAGAAGAATAAAATGATTTAGAGCTTGGAATTGTTTAGTTGGTTATTTTTCTTTGTATTTGTATGGACATGTTTGGATTATTGGGAATGTAATTTTGACTTAAATAAATATGAAACATATTAGTAAATATCATGAGCTTTGGTGATAACCCAATTATGCCCCGACTCTTATTCCGCTGCGGGTCGGGGTGTGACAACGGGTGGATTACCGGGTTTTCCCTGAAATTGGTGGTGGACTCGGGTTACTCTCGAGGTACTTCGTTTAGTCCAGTAGGTACCCTGAAAGAGCTCAGGATTGATTCTGTTGGTCGTTAAAAATAATACTTTTAACTATTTGTAATAGGCACATACTTATTTACAATTGAATAATCGATATTAGAATTTATACTTTTGATATAAACTATAATATTTTATTTGTGGATTCCTACTTTACTTGAAAAATAAGAGTTTAAATTAAGGAAATTCACAAATATGTGGATTTTTGTCATTCTTTACATTGTTTTTTATTTTTATATTTACTTTTTTGAAAGTATCATGGGTAGCAAAATGTAACAATTTGGTGTAAATCAAACAAATAAAATAAAATAATACTTGCTTTACAATATATGAATTACACCGACTTTCTTTTTGTCACACTCATAAATTTCATATTTACACCTTATAAAATAAGTATTTATCTATTTTAAAAGAAGATATGGGTATTTGATGTATGTAGATAAAAGAGTATGTGGTCAAATTGTAGACAACAAGGTAGATATTTTTCACTCATTGCCAAATTATGAATATACCCACATCAAAAATCACTTCAATCATACAATCCAATGGCATTTTGGTACTTTTATATTCAAGATATATTTGGTCCACAGGGTTAGGTAGGACAACAAAAAGATTCAAAATCCTCTATATAATAACTACCAATTTCAAGATTCATTAGCTCACTAAAATGGGTACCTCAAATTTCATCCTCACTCTTCTTCTTTTGATCATCTATGCTTCATCTTTATCGTCATCATCACCGATTTCTTTATCGTCTACTCTCCCACCCGAGTTCTCGATACTTGACGGTCAAGAAAACGATGTTTTATCGACTGAAAAAGTCTCTGAGTTGTTCGTGAAATGGAAAGAAGTGCACGGAAAAGTATATGATCATCAAGAGGAGGAGGAGCGTAGGCTCGGAAACTTTCGCAATAGTTTGAAGTTTATATTGGAGAGAAACTCAAAGAGGAAGTCGGAGTTGGATCATACAGTAGGGTTGACCAGGTTTGCTGATTTGAGCAACGAAGAGTTTAAAGAAATGTACTTTTCAAAAAGTAAGTGGCCTAAAAGTGAAAAGTTAAAAGTAGGGGGTGGAAAGTGGAATACGACTTTAAGTTCGGGGTCTTGTGATGCGCCCGCATCTTTGGATTGGAGGGACAAAGGGGTAGTTACACCAATGAAGGACCAAGGCCAGTGTGGTAAGCATTTAATTCATTTTTCTTATTTTCAATTTTATTTTAATATTATAATATTATTTAATAAATAATTTCTTTTTCACTAGTATTACTTTGTGACAATTTTTTTCTTTGTTGAACCATACGCATGACTTTAATTATTAGAGGTAACATATAATAGAATTTAATGTGTTGTGACAGGGAGTATTTATAAGTTGTTGGAATTGAACTAAAGTAGGTAGGTAGATTATTTGGTTTGAGATTTAGATGATTCGGTTTAGTTAATAGTTGGTATGGTTTATCTATACGAGCGGTGATTTAAACTTAAAGTATATTGTGTAGACCGAGCTTCGAGTTTACCTTTTTTATATTTTCAAAATACACACTTGTGAGTAATTATTATATATTTATGAAAAAAGGTCAGTCGTATTATCAATTTTTTAAAGATGAATACTTTTGTGGTCTAGTGGACTCATCTAATCAACCAGTTTGGTTGTTTTCTAAAACTACATGTAGTATTTCAGTTAAAATTTTTATCAACATCGGTAAAAAAAGAACCCTAAATATTCTGTTGTAGTTATATGTAGCGTATCAAAATTATCAATTTGCAAATGTAACGAACCAGTAAATTTTATCATATTTTGTGTACTACGTGATTTCGATGATTTGTTTTTATTTTGTGCAAGTTTTGCCTTTAATTAACTAGAAAAATAGATTATTATTATTATTATTATTATTATTATTATTATTATTATTATTGTTGTTGTTGTTGTTGTTGTTGTTTTTGTTATTATTATTGTAAAATTAGTTTTCATAATTCTTTTACTTTTAAAGTTTTCTTAATACACAATTAAAAAAGGTGATACATTCAAGTTACTAGTGCAACTTAAGCAGCTTCCCTTTTCATAAGTACTTTACATAAGTGAATAAAAACGTTATATTTGATATATTTAAAAACTGTAATTTTAATCTATAATAAATTATAATAAATCAAAATCATCTTAGTCACTTAAACTATTAATTGGCACGTGACATTGTTATTATTATTATTATTATTATTATTATTATTATTATTTTGTTTTAGAGGAAAAAAAACACAAGGCTTTTATTTTATTTATTTTTGTCACAAATTCTAAAGAAATCAGATTTTCCTTTTTGTGCAGACTATTTCCTTTTAAAGAAATTATTTGCAAAAAATATTATGGATTTTTCATCTTTTTAAAGTATATCCACTTTTCTTTGTTATCTTTTATATTATAATAGTATTTTCTTCATCAAAAAATTATTTGCAGAAAACTGCATATGATTAGTTATTTTACATCGATTTTTAACTAGGTATTTGTTTATCCGTTAAAAATTTCGATATTTAATTACTTTAACATTTCTAATGAAAACTTCGATGCTATTTTAAAGGTTAATTTGTATTCTTTAATTTAATGACACATAATAATTTTCTTTACATTCAATATATATTTGTCAATGTTTATTCAATATTATATACATTTATTTTTTATCAAACTTTCTATATTAAATCTTAATCAACTAATGATAGCATACATATTTTTTTATATTAGTTAATTAAAAATGATTTTGATTATTTTGATGTATTATTGAAATTTTAGTTGCATTCCTTTTTAAGATTAACCAAATCATTTTTTATGTTTATGATATTTTTTACTTTAGTTTCGAGATTGTGTTCTCCTTTATATAAAGTTCATTCTGTAACTAAATTGTAAATGCAATTTCGTTATAACTGTCATATTTTTTAAAAAGTCATTGTATTTTATTGAGTGTTTTAAGAATGACGACTTCTAAAAGGAAAATTCGTTCTGTAATTAAATTGTAAATGCAATTGCGTTATAACTGTCATATTTTTTCCCTTTTGAAGTCATCATTCTTAAAACACTCAATAAAATACAATGACATTTTAAAAAATAATTTGTAATTGTAACTGAAATTATAACTGACTTTTAAATATTATAATATATATTTAACGCATTCAAGTTTTAAAATAATTAAAGTTTTTAATTATGTTCACGAATGATAATAGTATAAATTGCCTTCTTTTTTTGTTTAAATAAATTAATATAATAATTATTACCTTTTGTGTATTGTTATTATTATTTTTAAATGAAATCTTAAATGATAACTGAAAATCATTTCTATTTAAAATGTTTGCATAACTTATAAATAAACAACAACTTATTGTTTAGTAAATGATTATTAATAAAAGTCAAACATAATCACTATGAAAGGTTTGGTTTGTACTTAAAAGAATCATTTTTTTTCTCATGAGCAGTGACACTATAAAGAATAAAAAGAAGATACAAAGTTTAGTTATTAATATTATATAAAGATGAAAAATCTTACAAATAAGACGACAAATGTGAGGTACAAAGAAAAATTTAGAGATTGCTTATATGTTTATTACTTATAAATTGTAATTACCAATGACGTTGGTGATTAATGGGCAGAGGTAAAAGCATTTATGTACACTTAGATTTGAAGGTCTTATGTTCAAAACTTCAAATCTCATATACAACAGAAATAAAAAACAAAAAAAACTTGTATATTGTAATTTAACATTTTCCACATTTAATGCATCATTTCGTATTATGATAAAATGATTTATACTATATATTAAATAAAGTAAAATATATTATATAAAACGACGTGTGACTTTTTTGTATGTATTTGTTAATGAGAAGCCACTTCATATTAAAGGGTGTGGTATTAATGTATGTTAATAGTCATAACATGGGAACCAATTGTGAGTATAGTAGAATCTATATCTATGTATACTTTATTAAATTAATATATATATAAAAAAATATTATCTTTATACCGCTCGTGTAACACACGAGATCTTAAACTAGTATCTTATATACAATTATAACATGTGTTAAATTGCTATAATTTTACCCCCTATTATACAATTGTAGTTGATGTATTTTTTTTTTGGTTAATATAAAATTGACTAAACATTTTTAGAGTATGTAGTCAAATGCCCTTAATTGTGATCAACTATATATTTATGCTAATTAAACATTTGTCAATAATAATTCATATAGGAAGTTGTTGGGCATTCTCTGTGACCGGTTCCATTGAAGGCGCCCATGCGATAGCCACAGGCGACCTCATCAGCCTCTCCGAGCAAGAGCTTGTTAGTTGCGACACAAACGATTATGGGTGCGACGGTGGAAACATGGACACTGCTTATAGGTGGATCATCAAGAACGGTGGCCTCAATTCTGAAGAAGCTTATCCTTATACCAGTTCAAATGGTCGCGATGGTAAATGCGACAAAGAAAAGGTACTCATCATCACATTGTTGTTATTCTTGTACTATACTTGTCATTATTATTTATTATATGCATAAGAACTAACAATTATTCTATATATGACCAGTCACAAACGTCGGTTGTGTCGATTAGTAGCTATGTAGAAGTACAATCAAATGAAGATGCAGTCCTTTGTGCTGTGGCAAAACAACCTGTTACTATTGGTATTTGTGGTTCAGCTTATGACTTTCAACTCTACACCGGGGTAAGGATGGCCCGTTTGACTTGTTCCCTTTACATGTTATATATAGGGGCCAATTAATGTATACTATTCCTTAACGTACATTGGGTACGAGATGAAATTACGCATGTTATAAACACAAAACCCTAATCACATATGTTGAAAAAACCTAAATCATGCATGTTTGAAAAACATAATCACGCATGTTTTTTTATTTTCAACATGCATAATTATGATTTTCAACATTCATGATTTTATTTTCAGTGATTATGGTTTTTCAAGCGTACCAAATGTACGTTAAGAGATATTGTATTTTACACTTTCACGTTATATATAATTGTTTGATATGACAAAAACATTTTTTCTTTTTTTTTTTACAAATGTATTAGGGTATATATAATGGACAATGCTCAAGTAGTGCATACAGCCTAGACCATGCAGTGCTAATTGTTGGTTATGGTTCTCAAGATGGTGAGGACTACTGGATAGTCAAGAACCAATGGGGCACCTACTGGGGACTCGAAGGCTACGTATTGATGAAACGAGGTTCGGATGTTAACAAAAACGGGGTTTGTGGGATGTATCTTGAAGCAATGTACCCTATCCCAGCCGAACCTTCACCGCCTTCTCCACCAGCACCACCCTCCCCACCACATCCACCACCGCCCCCGCCTGCACCCACACCTGACAAGTGTGGAAACTTCCATTATTGCGCGGCAGACCAGACGTGTTGTTGCATCTTGGAGTTCTATAACTATTGTTTCATGTATGGTTGTTGTGGTTACACCAATGCAGTGTGTTGCAAGGGATCATCCTATTGTTGCCCTAGCGATTACCCCGTTTGCGATATTCAAGCTGGATATTGCTTCAAGGTATGTTACATATAGTGCCGTCCCTAAAATTTCAGATTCCCTATGCGATTAGTAAAAATAGACACTCAAATAGAAACTTATATTTGATTTAAACGCAAAATTTAAAAAATAAATATTCCGTGAGAAATGCGTTGGAAAGTTAAGAAAACTAATTCCGTGAGAAATAAGTAGGAGAATTCCAACGAAACGGAAGGAGTAGGAAAATCCGTAGGAAATGCGTCATAAGAGGATTACCCACGAGTAGAATTCCTACAACCCGTTTCGTGGGAAATCTGTGGGTAACTACAGTTACCCACGGATATCATTTACCCACAGAAATTGACGTGAGAATAATAACAGTTTTTTAGTAGTGTCAATAAAATTCTTATATTGGATAAACCTAAATATAAGTCAGGAAAAAAAACTGGGCCCCAATAACGGGCCTGTGTGGCTCTCGAAGTTTGGGCCCCTTGAAATAACAGGCCCTATACACTCGATCTAGATATACAACACTTTTAAAATCCATCTTATTAACTTTATAATCTTGTTATTGTATATATATTATTAACTTTATAATCTTGTCTATTGTATACATTTCAGACATCTGGGGGTACTTTTGGAGTGGCTGCAAAGAAGAGACAGATGGCTAAACACAAGATGCCATGGGGGAAGATAGAAGAAACCGTGGAGGAGTACCAGCCTATGGTGTGGAAGAGGAAGTGATCAGGAGGGATGTTTTTATCAGATCCCTTGATTATCATAGGGGTTGTGTATTATTATATTATTATTTATTATTATTATTATTATTATTATTATTATTATTATTATTATTATTATTATTATTATTATTATTATTATTATTATTATTATTATTATTATTATTATTATTATTATTATTATTATTATGTATGGTTTTAGAAACATAATTTAAATCATGTTACATAAATGTGTCTTGATAAATCGTTGATATTATGATGTTTAGCCACGATTGTTGAACTTCAAACTTATTTATCAGATCGACGTGTTTTTTCAAGATAAGTTGTAATTTGGCATCATGCTATTTGGCATGCTTGTTTCTCACTAATTTCCAATCGAAATGTGTGTGTACTTCATATTATTTTTTTTTGGTTTGGGATCTGGTCTTGTCTACTCTACTCTAGTCCAGTCCAGTCCAGTAGTTTTTTACCAAAAAAACTAAGCCGAACCATATTAATTAGGAAAAAAAAATACTTAGGTACAATTTAGTTTCCAACTAAAACTAAACCGAATTGAATTTGGTTTGGTTTGTTTCGGTTTGCATATTTCTAATTTGGTTTGGTTTGGTTTGGTTTTGGTTTCGGTACAAAATTTTGAAAATCGAATAAACCAAATAAACTATAAATTGAACCGATGAACACCCTTAAGGTCAATGTACCAGCAAGACAATTGGGTAGTTGATTATTTCCTTGGCCTAATATATATATATATACGATTTTTTTAGTATGGAGTCTTTATTCAAGTGGAGACCCAGAGCCCTTGTCTAGGTTTAGTTATCCATGGGCGACCCTGGTTTTTGAAAACCACAAACAAAATTGGATGGTTTTGTATGCCTGTTGAACATATCGGTGTCAGGACTAGACGGGTGGTAACCAATTTTTATCTTTTCCAAAAGCGTGTATATATATATATATATATATATATATATATATTATTGTTTTTATAATCGATAAGGTTAGTTATCAATATCACACATAACTACATATTCCCAAAACAACAACAACAACAATAATACGAAGAAGAATTGTCCCTGAGTTTAGGTCACTTTTACTAATTCAGCAAAAAATGAAACCTTTTTTATCAAAGTCTCTGAAGTTTCATTTTTGTTATCATTTTCATTCAGATCTCTAACTTTGTTAAAATAAATTGTTAAGTCGTGGACAATTTTGACAATTTCCAAATCTCAGGGATGATTTTGGCAATTTACCCATTTATTCTGTTATTTTTAATTCTTTTTTTATATTTAAGTAAAAAACAAAAAAAAATAATTATAAACATAATATATATACATACACACATTTGTATATACACACTTATTTTTTTTAAATTCTTACCTTTAAAATAAAAAAATAATAAATTAACCATCATACATATACATACACACACATTTATAATTTATATATACAAAAAATGGCGAAACATTATTAGGGTCAGGGGTAGCCCGGACCCACCGTTTGTGCTCGTAGTGATAATTTTATCGAAAACTTTTGATTTTTTTATATAGTGTAAAATATTGAATTATTTAAGAGTCCGGCTCCACTGGGTTTTCGTTAAAACTCCGACACACACCATACACACTCTTTCTCTTCCATCCAATCTCCACCCTCACCTCTATCACCACCACCACCACCACTACAACCACCCACTCTATCTTGACACTCGTACTTCATCTCCCCTCGTCGACCCATCGACGTCGTACCAAACATAAGTACCACCGTCTCTCCTGCCTACCAAACATCATTAATTGTTATTATTATTATTATTATTATTATTATTATTATTATTATTATCTTTTATTTAAAAGTAAAAAAAGAAAATTAAAAAATAAAGGTGTAAATATAGAAATGTGTGTATATGTATATATAGAAACGGGATCCGGAGAAAACGATGGAAAATGTGAAAACTGTGAGAACGGATGCTGACCCAACATGTGACAGGGGGCGGTAAATGATATACAGGGGGCACGATTGTCACTTTCCACCCCCGCTTAAGTAGATGACGTTTTTAACTCAGCTCAACTTTGAATCACCGTTAGGCGTTTTCATTAGCTAGAACTTATAGTTTTCGTAGCTTAACGTTCATGGAAATTTGGCGTTTTATAATCTACAGAAAAAAAAATAATTTAAAAATCCGAATATAATATCTTCCAAATCCTCACTGTCATCAGTCTCTTTCTTCTTCCGAACCTACAAGAAATGTCACAAATATATGCCATTTTTTCGTGATTGTCTTTGTTCGTTCTTGAAATGGCTTTTTTGTGGTTGTATGGAGACATAGATCGACGCCGTGTGGGTGGAGGCTATTTGCACTGGTGTCGGTCTATTTCTTCCCATTCAAATATTCATCAAGAACAAAGTACATAAAATGTCACACCCCAACCGATGGCGGAAACATCGGGACGAGAAGAAAACGAGATTGAAAGAGACTTCATAACACTATTTGCGACAAGTAATTTATATTTGATTTTAAAATGTTTGAAATAGAAATACAACAAGTTTCGAACAAGTGAAACACAATAAGTATTAAAATTTTCATTTCGTTGATAAGATATTTTACAACTTTTGGAAGCAAATTACAACGTACTAGAAACAAGGATTTGTACAACAATACAACTTAATTAAAATGAGTTTCTAAGGCGTTCCTATTGGTTTCAAAGCATCTTTAATTGTATCATCAACCTGCAACACATGTTAAAGCATAGTTCAATACGAAGGTATTGGCGAGCATACAAGTTTGAATATAAGTACAGAAAAGAAAACGTTTTAATCAACTTCACATGAGTAGCTAGTATACTAGAGTAATGTAAACGTAACATGCGATCTACAAGTATAACACATATGATTACGAGTATAACACGTAAGATTATAAGTATAACACGTAAGATTACAAGTATAACTGTCACACCCCAACGATTACGGAAACATCAAGGCGGGACAAAAAAGATTGCTCATTGCTCACAACGCTAAAAGCGACAATATTTAATTAAACCAAATTTCATTTCATAAGTAAAGTTGTCAAGTACAATACATGGAAATTTCAAGTACAACAATAATCAAGACAAAATTTGATACGACATTAATAAACCTATAAGTCTATGTGTGTATCTAGTCATCAACGCTACTTCAATTTCATAGCATCGTCTCCTCAACCTGTAACATGTTAAAATAGAGTTCAATGCAAAAGCAAAGGCGAGTACACAAGTTTGGTGAGACATAGCATAGGTATAAAAGTATAACTCGAATCCACATGTTAATCTTATGCAAGGTAAATGCTAATCGTGCAACACTAGATCAAACCCGAGTTTCCACAAGTATAATGAGCTTCCCTCGTCACAAGAGCAACGAGACTAAAAAGTATGTATAAGCTTAACATAACCCCGACGGATGGTGTGCTACTCCTATAGCGCTACATATGTCAAGTTGGGCTAGCTAAGTTAATGATCAAGCATGTATAATTCTAGCATGTATCTAAGCATAACAAGTATCATGTATTAACGGATTGAGCATGTAAAACATAAGTAGTGATTTGGTATTTTGATAGGTAAACATGTTACAACCCAAAAATGAGAAAGCGATAAATGGGTCGAGTGTACTCACGGTTTTGCAAAAGTGTTCCAACTAGAGAAATCCGCGCGCTTGTTTGTTGATTAAGGGTTGGCACCTTGTCCTTATACACGAAGAACATAGGTATGAGTAATGTGTTTGACGGAAGATTCGGATTATGAGCATGAATACAGAATAACGAATGATAAAGTGTGTAGATATAAAAATAGTCACCAAGGTCTAGCACTCGCTTTTGACACTATGATAACCGATAAGGGTTTGATGTGATATCATAGGCTTGAAACCTATTAGACTCGTAACGAAGAACTACACACTTTGGTGATAAACTTAATAAGTTGACAAGTGATTAGTTAGTCATTAAAGGGTTCGGTTGTAGGTCATTATATAGTCCATAGATATACATAATATTAATCTACAAGTAACAAGGATAATCATGGAAGACATGAAGGAGGTAAGAAACCATACGTTTAGGAACCTCATATAAGTTCACCACTTCACAAGTTGTCATAGACAACAAGGAGGGTCAAGAACAATATGAACAACAAGAATGTAAATGGATGTTACCACTATACCAAGTAGCCAAGCAAGCTACAACCCGGTGAGCCGGCGTCGACACACGTCGAAGGCTAGACGGGGTTGTGTCACTTTCAATTTAGCAAAATAACTTGGGATACTGATGAGAAATCATCAAGTGGTGTGTGGACTTAGGGTTAGGATAGCCCAAGCTAACCAAGGTAGTCACACATGATCAAGTTCAAGACTTGCATCACTTGTGAGCTTAAAGCTCTTCGAAAACAGAAAGTTTGGAGTGTCTAAACACTCTTATTTACATGTATGACAACCTAGGTTATGCTCCTTAATCATATAGTTGATTAGAAGCTCAAGAACACAAGGTTGAATGAAGCAAACACAAGTTTTGAAAATGTTTTAATCACATCAGAAACTTTCAGCCTACTTTGGAGTCTGTTTGGTGAATACCCAGGTCTAGAAATGCCATGGCAAGACCATGGGATCGAACCTAAGACTGATCCAAGGAAGTAGGAAGAAGAATCAAGTGATTTCATTAAGTAATGAGCAAGTTATGATCACTTTTGTGGAGGAGGTACAATCTGCTCGAACTTGAAGATTATCAACTGATTTGGGGAGGTTTGAGAGAGATTTGAGGGTGATGAAAGTGTGAAAATGCTTGGATTAGAGGTGGTATTTATAGGGAAGAGTTAGGAGTTGTTGGAGGTGATTAAAGGAGGTTTAGAGGTGATTGGGTGAGAGTTGGATGGTGGGATCCGTGCTAAATCGCAAGCCAAAACAAATCTGCCCGCCCAGACACCCTTACGGACCGGGTCCGGGACACAAATTTGAATTTTGTTGTGTTGTTGAATTGTAACGGGTTTAGGTGCTATGTAATGGCATTTTGTGAACATGTAAAGTATTTTAAGTATACTGGACATGTTCTAAGATGTATATTAGTATCAAATGAGCGAGATCGAGTATTCGCATCACGTATAAAGTATGTATGAGGTATAGTTGTCATGTATTTGCAAGTATGTTCACGTTTTCGAGTATAATGTATCAACGTATGTATGTATGAGCATGTATAACAAGTATTGTGATAAAATGTATATTCCATTATGATTCAAGTCTCGATTACAAGGATTACAACGAAATAACGAATACAAGTACAAAGGTTTCCAAAAATAGAAATACAAGGCTATCTTTCTAAACATGGAAAGTATGAAAAAGCGAGGCGTTATACTCTCCTCTCCTTTAGGAAATTTCGTCTCGAAATTTAGGAAGATGCAAGGAAGAGGTGCGGGTACTTGGTCTTCATATCACTCTCGAGTTCCCAAGTAAATTCAGCGCCACGTTTTCCTTCCCATCGAACTTTGACGATAGGAATTCGACTATGCCTCAATTGCTTGATTCCTCGGTCCATGATTTCAACTGGTTTTTCCACAAAATGCAATGTCTCGTTGATTTGAAGGTCTTCGAGTGGAACTTGAAGTCCTTCTTCAGCTAGGCATTTCTTTAGGTTTGAAACATGAAACACTGGATGAACATTGTTGAGTGCTTGAGGTAGGTCCAGTTGATATGCTACCTTGCCAATCGTTTCGAGAATCTTGAAAGGACCTACGTAGTGAGGAGCGAGTTTGCCTTTCTTACCAAAACGAACAACACCCTTCCAAGGGGATACCTTGAGAAGTACTTGGTCACCAACATTAAATTCTAAAGGTTTGCGTCTCTTGTCTGCGTAACTCTTTTGACGACTTCGAGCT
The DNA here is from genome assembly GCA_947069175.1 of Scalesia atractyloides. Classification (NCBI taxonomy): domain Eukaryota; kingdom Viridiplantae; phylum Streptophyta; class Magnoliopsida; order Asterales; family Asteraceae; genus Scalesia; species Scalesia atractyloides. The sequence goes on from CAMTDV010000018.1 coordinate 85,800,754, forward strand.
TTGAGGAGGTTATCACGGATTTGTAGGATCTTGTCCGTTGTCTCTTGTATTAGTTCGGGACCAGTGATCTGAACATCTCCAATCTCGTGCCAACAAATAGGCGAACGACACTTACGACCATACAATGCTTCAAATGGAGCCATTTGAATACTGGCGTTATAACAATTATTGTATGAGAATTCTACCAAGGGTAAGTGCGAATCCAAATTGCCGCCAAAATCGATTACGCAAGAACGAAGCATATCTTCCAAAGTTTGGATTGTATGCTCGGTTTGACCATCAAATTGAGGATGAAAAGCGGTGCTATGGTTAAGACGAGTGCCAAGGGCGGACTGAAACGTTTGCCAAAGGCGAGAGGTGAAACGAGCGTCACGATCAGAGATAATATCGAAAGGAGTACCATGACGACTGATGATTTCCTTCGTGTAGATACGAGCCAATTTCTCGACTTTGTAAGCTTCACGAATGCCTAAGAAGTGCGCGGATTTGGTCAAATGGTCAATGATGACCCAAATGCTGTCATGACCAGAAGGAGTACGAGGCAACTTGGTGATGAAATCCATAGCAATACTCTCCCATTTCCAGACAGGGTTTTCTGGTTGTTTGAGCAAGCCAGAGGGGCGTTGATGTTCAGCTTTCAACTTGGAACAAGTAAGACACTTTGAGACGTAAAGAGCGATATCCTTCTTCATCCCAGGCCACCAATAAGATGCACGAAGATCATGGTACATTTTATCAGCGCCAGGATGAATGGAGTATCAGGATTTGTGGGCTTCATCCATCAAGGTGTTTCGAAGGTTGAGACGATTAGGAATCCAAATGCGATCATGGTAGTAAAGGATACCATCAGGCTTAGCTTCGAGTGGGTTTTCGACTCCATAATTCAACTCGTTATCGAGGTTACCCTCGTTAATGACGACAAATTGTGCTTGGCGAATTAACTCATGAAGTTTTCCCACGATTTGCTAGCAACAAATACTCTTAACATGAGTCTTACGACTGAGTGCATCGGCCACAATATTTGCCTTACCAGGGTGGTAGCGAATGTCACAGTCGTAGTCGTTTAACAATTCTACCCAACGACGTTGACGCATGTTGAGTTCCTTTTGATCAAAGATATGTTGGAGGCTCTTGTGGTCGGTGAAGACCGCACACTTGGTTCCATAAAGGTAGTGTCACCAAATCTTTAATGCAAAAACAATTGCACCAAGCTCAAGGTCGTGCGTAGTATAGTTTTTCTCATGTATTTTGAATTGTCTCGATGCGTAAGCGATGACCTTGTCCCATTGCATAAGAAAGCAACCAAGACCTTGGTTTGAAGCATCGCAATACACGACGAAATCATCGTTTCCATCAGGGAGTGTAAGGATAGGAGCATTGCAAAGCATGTCCTTGATGGTTTGAAAAGACTCCTCTTGTTCGGGACCCCAAATAAAAGGTTTATCTTTTTGAGTCAAAGACGTTAAAGGAACGGCGATCTTAGAAAAGTTCGAGATGAAGCGATGATAATAACCAGTTAGGCCAAGAAATGAACGAATTTCAGAAGGCGATTTAGGTGCAATCCAATTCTTCACAACTTCTATCTTTGCGGGGTCAACATGAATACCGAGTTCATTGACGGTGTGACCAAGGAATTGAACCTCTTTTAGCCAAAATTCACACTTGGAGAATTTGGCATAAAGACGTTCGGTGCGCAAAAGCTGAAGGATAAGTTGCAAATGTTGCCCATGCTCTTCTTTCGTCTTGGAGTAGATGAGAATATCGTCGATGAATACGATTATTGTAACATCCGTCAAAAACGGATTTACCAAACCCGCTCCGTTTATCAACCGAACAGTCAGTCAAATTTTTCGTTGCGAATTAAATGCCCAAAATAAAATTAAACGATCCGTAATCAATTATTATGCGGGGATATATATTTAGTTTTTGAAAAACTGATAAAAATAACAAAATAAAAATGTTTTACCCATGCCGGGTTTCGAACTCGGGTCTGTATCCGGTTCAACCAAAGACTTATCTCTCAGCCGACAAACCACTCCGCCATCTCGATTTTCTGGTAATAACAGAAAACAATTAATTCAAATATTCAATTTCAGAAGTTAAATTATTGCGCCCAAAATAACAGTCGTCGGAAATCCCGACGACTTCGCCGTTTATTTACGTTATCGCTCAAAATAACCGAAGACTTAACTCCTGCGACGGTTATAACCGACGTCTGAACCCGCGACATCAGCTGTAACCGCCGGAGAACGGATGACTCCGAATTAAGACCAAATTCAGACCCCATTCATCTCAATACTATCCTATAAATTCAACCACAACTCGCCAGAAGTCATTCACACTCAAATCGCACCTTTTCTCGGCGAAAAATCACTCGCCGGAAATATTTGATACTTCGCCGGAAAACCGTATTATTAGTCTCTGAGTTTACTGAACCCCCTAAACTCTTACCGAAATCACCCACACCCTTTTCAAGCCTTCGGAAGACTCTCTGCTGCAAGATACTTGTCGCCGGAAAAAGACTTCTGTCGCCGGAGTTCTGCCGGAAAACAGAGTAAAATCAGTCGGTACTTTTCACGCCTAATTCCTTTCCTTTTTACTTTTATCTCGTTTGTAAATGATCATTAAACGCTAAAGAAACATGAATCAATATTTTGAACCAGTCAGTCACCACTTCCGGTTAAAACCGGTGAAGATGACGAAGTTCAGTAATGGTTAAGTATAATTAAAATCAAGATAATTACCGCGTTAGACACACAGTCCAGCGGTGGACTGTGTGCACTTTTAAAGCTAAGGTCACGAGTTCGAGTATTGTCCCTCACACGCCGCCTTGATAAAAATCCTCTTTTTCGCAAAACAGAACCGGAGTGTTTTGTGTATATGTTAAATATAATGATAACTGAGTTTATTACCAAGTGAGACACACAGTCCAGCGGTGGAGTGTGTGTCCGCTAACCCACAGGTCCCGGGTTCGAGACCTGTGGAGCACACCGGTTCTGAGATTTAATTCGTTTTTAATAATAAAGGATTTCTGTTAATTCTAATTAATATATATATGTAATTAAAATCGGATATATAACGGGTTAGACACGTAGCTCAGTTGGTAGAGCTGCGTGCACGCGTACGGGAGGTCTCGGGTTCGAGCCTCACCCGGCGCACAACAATATGCCTATAAACCGGTCAACGCCGGTCAAAGTCAACTAGTCAATGTCACTGTAGCAGAAAAAAAATAAAATATTTTTTTATTATTTTTATTTAATTATTTTAATTAAAAATCAATTATAAATACTTAAAAATAACATTTTTAAGGTTAGAAAATAGCCTCAAACTCACAAAAATACACCCAACAATCCTACTAAAATAGATTCATAAAACCCGTTTACTTAACGAACCATTATGCGATTTATCTAGGATTAATTTCACTCGTGGTTAACACCATTTCGCGTGCATTCAACCTCATCAACCGAACGCACCCAATGTGAGTGAATTCTTACAAACTCCCCTTTTTATTCATGTTTTGGGGTGTATCATGTGTCGCTTAAATTAATTCTCTTATGCAAATTCGTGCCATACCATTATATGAACTAAATTAGAATGTAACTATTGTTTGGTTGTGATGTGTTACATATTGTCAAAGTCGTATGCAAATTATTTAGGCCCATCAGTTCCTCGTGGGAGACGAGAACAACGCGTGCCTCAAAACTCATACATTAGGCCCATCAGTTCCTCGTGGGAGACGAGAACAACGCGTGCCTCAAAACTCATTCATTAAGGCCCATCAGTTCGTAAGAACAACGCGTGCCTCAAAACTCATTCATTAGGCCCATCAGTTCGTAAGAACAACGCGTGCCTCAAAACTCATTCATTAGGCCCATCAGTTCGTGGAACAACGCGTGCCTCAAAACTCATTCATTAGGCCCATCAGTTCCTCGTGGGAGACGAGTCGAACATCGCGTGCCTCAAAACAATCATTTGGTGTATGTGAGTTTAATATTCAATATTATGTGTTGTGTGAATAAATTTACATCTACATTTACTCATATGTGGTATGCACAGTATTTATAATCAATTGGATAAACTTGTTCAAATGTTTTTCCATAGGATTCACTCGCCAACATTATGTTGATCCAAAACCTTTTTACACATGATACAGGTGAACAGGTTGAAGCAAGGAAAACATAGGATATGCCTTAGAAGAGAACCAAGAAGCTTAGACAGATAGTTAGAATATGGTGTATCGTTTATTTCCATTAAATTGTATTAATGAATATGAAACATATAATAAATGTCATGAGCTTTGATGATAACCCAATTATGCCCCGATCACCTTTTCCGCTGCGGGTCGGGGTGTGACAATTATGAAACGATCGAGAAAAGGCTTACACACGCGGTTCATTAAATCCATAAACACTGCAGGCGCGTTAGTCAAACCAAAAGGCATGACCACGAACTCATAATGTCCATAACGTGTGCGAAAGGTGGTTTAAGGTACATCTCCCTCGAAAACTCGAAGTTGATGGTAGCCAGAGCGGAGATCGATTTTCGAGAAACAAGTCGCACCTTGAAGTTGGTCGAAGAGGTCATCAATTCGAGGGAGTAGATATCGATTTTTGACTGTAAGCTTGTTAAGCTTACGATAGTCGATGCACATTCGAAAAGATCCATTATTCTTCTTAACGAACAAAACGGTAGCGCCCCAAGGAGAAGTGCTAGGGCGTATAAAGGCTTTATCAAGAAGTTCTTGAAGTTGGCTTGATAGCTCTTGCATTTCCGAGGGAGCTAAGCAATAAGGAGCTTTCTCAACAGGAGTTGTGCCAGGGATGAGGTCAATACGAAAATCAATGGAACGAGGAGGAGGAGGAGGACCATGAAGATCCTCTAGAAACACATCGGGGAAATCGCAAACAACAGGAACGTCACTTACACTCGGACCCTTGTCTTTCTTTTCCACCACGTGGACCAGAAAGGCGAAGTATTCCTTGCGCAAGTATTTGTTTGCTTGGATACACGAAATAAGCTTGAGGCCTTTAGAAGGTTTCTCACCGTAGACGTGCAGCGAATCACCGTTTGGAAGAGAAAGGCGAATTAACTTTTCGGAACAAACAACTTCAGCACGAACTCACCTAAGCCAATCCATGCCTACTATGATATCGAAGCTTCCTAATTGCGTGGGAATTAGGTCAATCGAAAACATATGATCATTCAGATTCAAGGATAAATTAGAAAGGACGGAATCAACGGTGATGGATTTCCCGTTAGCGACTTCGACAGAGAAGGGATTAGGCAACTTGGAACGTTCGCACTTAAGTAAAGGTTCGAATTCGACAGATACAAAACTTCTATTGGCACCAATATTAAATAGACATGAAGCATAAAAATGGTTGACAAGGAACGTACCAGTGATGACGTCATTGGAGCTTTGAGCCTGAGCAGAGGTGAGCACGGAAGCTCGTCCTTTAGCAGGCTGAGGCTGCTGCTGTTGTTGAAGTTGAGGCTGCTGGTTGAGTTGGGGACAAACGTTGGCGAAATGGTTGAGATTGTCACACTTGTACCATGCTCGCACAGGAGAAGTCTGGCGTTGAGGTTGAGGTTGGTTGGGAATCAAAGCTTGGTCTTAGGTGGTTCTGAGGGGTTGACGACAATGGTCGGCGAAATGCCCAAACTATACAAGTTCGCCCGAACTTGTCATTTCAGTAAGAAATTCTTACAAGTTCACCCGAACTTGACAAGTTTCCTAAGAAACTTACCAAGTTCGACCGAACTTGACACTAAACCACCCAAAACCATGCAAGTTCGCCCGAACTTGCCTACTGCTCAACTTAAACTTCACCGTTTCAGCTTTTCGGAAGACTGATGCACTTCTGTTCGTTTACAGGCTGATCCGGCGCACTCCGCAACTCTCCTCAGAATCTTAAGTCTTACCAAAACGCACCCACAGTGAGTATACTTGACCCATTTTCGCTTTAATGCACTTTTTGGGTGTTACATACGTTCCTATATCAAAATCACTTCACAAATCAAAACTGTTTATCACACGCGAATAATCTGATTGTATATGCTCGATACGTGATACTAGAAACATGTGGCTAGGACTTATTTTCGTTAACTTGCCTCCTTAGCTAGTATGGTACTATAGTTTGGCTCCACCCGACGGGGTCTAGTTAGGATGGTCGCGCAAGCCTTTTCACGGTAGTTAGCATGAGAAATAAGCCTATGTTATGTTAAGTGTTTTGGTGTATCATGATATGTAATTAGATTGTTTCGCAAACGCTTTCTCGACTATGCTAGTATTATTCAAACTCGTATGCTCACCTTTACTTAATTGAATCGACTTGTATTTTAACGTATGTAACAGGTTGAGGATTTAGCTTGGATTGCTTTGGAGTAGTTTTATTTAGTATTTTGCTTATCTTGTTTAGAACGGTTGTAATAAAAATCTAGGGATATCGAACCATGTTGTTTTTATGAGAAAATCAGGATTTCTGTAATGGTTGTTTGAAATATTATGTTTAATAGTATGGGATGTTAAACGTTAAGTAATGTTGTTGGATAATTGTTACGAAATTTCTCATGAGACAATCTGGTCACCAAGTGCCACTAACCCCGATGTTTCCTCCATCAGTTGGGGTGTGACAGATTGGTATCAGAGCTAATTCCTTAGGATAATAGGTAAAATTGCCATGTTTGACCTAGTAGCATGTTTAAGTACCCGATTGACCAATCTTTGAAATAAATGCTAAACTACTTGCATGAATGCTTAAATGTGCCTTTCCGAAGGCTAACACAATATACACGCTTGGAAACGCTCATATCACACAAAACGAGTGATCAAGTCGAGAATAGGTGTGAAAACCGAGAACTCTCGATACGATCATTCCCTTCGCGCATCCTCTCGCACGAGATATCTCCGTTGAGTTAGGAGTGATATCCAAACCTCGACGAAAATCTCCATTTCTAACTAGGAACAAAGTTGTTAAGTTAGGGGTGAAACCCGCATCTTAATAACTAATTCCGTGCTTTGATTTGCAATCTCACCAAAGTCGCGAGTATGCCAATGGTTTGGAACACATATTAACCGGAAGGGTAAACGTCGTTAGCCGCTTGCGGTGAGAACGTTTATCTATTAGGCCAAAGCATGGGTCCAAATGCAAAAGGTAGTCGAATCACTTTGGGTAGTCAATGTCTCAAAACCCAGGACATTCCCAATTGATTTAGGCCTATATCGTCGATTTACGCATCATCGAGTTTATTATTATATCTAAGTGTTTAAAATTTGGAACTTTCGCTTTATTCGATTTCTCACTTTATTTATTTCTCGCATTATCGATTTCTCGCTTTATCGCTTTACGCTCCCTAAATGCATGCACTACTCGCACAACTCTCGAAATATAAAACGCTAATTAATACACAAACCAAACTAATCGCTTAACTCGCTTACGCCTATGAGGGCATGTGTGCCTCATACGCGGTATTATCTCGCTTATCTCGCTATTATGCATCGCATATATCTCGCTTATATCTCGCATCTCATAACGCGCTACGCATGATGGGTAATTAGAAGGTGAATGCGTGCTTACGTGGATTATGTGCTTACGTGCTTATGTGTTTCGTGCTTATGTGCCTACGTGTTTACGTGCCTAGGTGTTTATGTGATTTTGTGCCTTGTATGAATAATAATAATAATAATAAATATTTAAACATAACTCTATTATAATCGAATCTCATCTAATCTAAATCCTTCGTGTAGATGTCTTCAATGGGATCGCACACCCGAAGGAATCTCCAGCGCAGCAACGCCGACAAGCGTATCGCTACAATGGTAGCCAAGGAGATAGCTAAAGTCATTCCGCAAATCGTCTTGGAAATTCATGCCATGAGCAGTAACTCATCAGTCGACTCGAAAACTAAGAATCCCAAGCCGTGATTCAGCTTCAAGAACTTCAAGGCTTGTACACCTCTCGCCTTCACGGACAATGACGGACCGACTTTGATGTTTCACTGGTTCGATGCTATTGAGGTCACTTTTAGGCAAAGTGGATGCCCCGATGACCTCAGCACCGTGAATGCTACCGGAGTCTTCCAGTCCCGTGCTCTCGGCTGGTGGATAGCTGAAAGAAACAAGTGTGGAAATGATGAAGCCTACAATCTATCTTGGGAGGAACTCAAGGAAGTAATAATGAAGGAGTTCTGTCCTCCGCATGAAATGCAAAAGCTCGAGAATGAGTTTTGGGGTATCAAGCAGGATGGTCCCGACAATTGCTGGTTTTACTGCCCGGTTTAAGATTTTGAGCATCATCTGTCCCAGCCAAGTTGATACGACGGAGAAAGCTATCAACAAGTACATCCGTGGTTTACCCGAGTGTGTTGCAAGTTTCATGAAAGTTTCTCGTACTACAACCATCGAGGAAACCTACATGCTCGCCGTGAGATCAATGATCAGCGAGTTCAAGATGGTTATTTCAAGAACTCTGCTAAAGTCGCCAATCAAGCCGTCGTCGAACCAACCGCTGCTACCGAATCATCAAGTGAACCAAAGGGAAAGCGTCAGGGACGCAAAAGAGGAAACCCGAGTAAGAACTATGCTCTCGCCGCTCCAGCAAACCATCAGCTGCTTCAGTCAGCCGCTCCAAACGCACCTCCAACTAAGTGTGCGTATACCGGACCTCACCCTCTGTGCCCTAAGTGCACTTATCATCATGCCGTTGGTGGCAACTGCCGTTTTTGCACAAACTACAATATCTACGACCATTTTACTGTGAGTTGCCAATCAGGTCCTCGTAAGCCAGCTCCTTAGGCCCCATCAGCTCCAGCTTTACCCGCTCCTCCTCAAGCCAATCAGCAGCAAGCTCCAAAAGCACGTGTGTGCTATGTGTGTGGTGATCTGAATCATTTCGCCAATATCTGTCCGAATCGTCATGTCAAGCAAGAGCAGCCAGCACCGCAGCCTCAGCAGCAGCAGCAACCACAAGCTGCGCGTGGCAGAGCCTTCAATCTCAACCACCGCCAGGCTCAGAATGACAACAATGTTGTCAATTGTACGTTTCTCGTTAATGGTATTATGCTTCATGTTTATTTGATACTGGTGCCGATAATTGTTTGTATCGTTAGAATTCGAAAAAGTTTTAAAATGTAAGCGCTAAACTCCCAAAGACTTTTGATGTGGAAGTCGCCACCGGAAAATCCGTTACCGTCACCTCCGTCCTACGTGGTTGTTCTCTCGATCTCAACAACCATGTTTTCTCGATCAATCTCATACCTATGCAGTTAGGTAGTTTCGATATCATAGTAGGCATGGATTTTCTTCGTGAGAACCATGCTGAAGTTGTATGCTTCGATAAAATGATTCGTTTTCCTCTTCCTAACGGTGATAAACTTCATGTATACGGTGAAACTCCCTCAAAGAAGTTGATGCTTTTGTCATGTACTCGAGTGCACAAATGCTTGCAAAAGCGATGTGTTGCTTTCCTCGCCCATATCGTGAACCCGGAGAAAGAAAAGAAGACTTATAAAGATGTTCCCGTTGTTTGTGAATTTCCTAAAGTCTTTCCCGGCGATTTACCCAGTTTACCCCCTACTCGAGATGTTGAATTCCGTATCGATTTAGTTCCCGGAGCTACTCCCGTTGCTAAAGCTCCTTATCGCCTCGCACCATCCGAAATGCACGAGCTATCAAGCCAACTTCAAGAGCTTCTTGATAAAGGTTTCATACGCCCGAGCACTTCGCCATGGGGCACACCTGTCCTTTTCATGAAAAAGAAGGATGGATCGTTCCGAATGTGCATCGATTATCGTGAACTTAAGAAACTCACGATAAAGAACTGCTACCCTCTTCCTCGTATCGACGACTTATTTGATCAGCTTCAAGGTGCTACTTGTTTTTCCAAGATCGATCTTCAGTTCCGGTTATCATCGTTACGCGTGTTGGAAGAAGACATTCCTAAAACTACCTTTCTTACTCGCTATGGCCATTTCGAATTCGTGGTCATGCCTTTCGGTCTTACCAATGCACCCGCGGTCTTCATGGATTAGATGAATCGTGTGTGTAAAGCTTTCTTAGATCGTTTCGTCATTGTTTTCATCGATGATATCCTTATCTATTTGAAGTCGAGAGACGAACACGCGCGCCATCTCCGTTTGGTCCTCGAACTTCTTCAAGGAAACCGCCTTTATGCTAAGTTCTCTAAGTATGAATTCTGGCTCGAAGAAGTCCAATTTCCCGGCCACATCGTTAATAGTCAAGGAATTCACGTCGACCCTGCAAAGATCGAAGCCGTCAAGAGTTGGATTACGCCAAAGAATGATTCCGAAATCCGTTATTTCTTGGATTGGCGGGTTACTACCGTCGATTCATCGCCGACTTTTCAAAAATCCCATTTCCGCTTACCGCTTTAACTCATAAAGATAAACCTTTTGTTTGGGATTCTAAACAAGAGGAAGCCTTTCAAACGCTCAAGCGTAAGCTATGCAACGCTCCCGTTCTCGCCCTACCCGACGGAAACGACAATTTTGTTGTTTACTGCGATGCCTCAAATCTTGGCCTTGGTTGTGTCCTCATGCAACGAGACAAGGTTATCGCGTATGCGTCTCGACAACTCAAGATCCACGAGATGAATTACACAACCCAGATCTCGAACTCGGCGCAGTTGTTTTTGCATTAAAGATATGTGACACTACCTTTACGGTACAAAGTCTACGGTCTTCACCGACCATAAGAGCTTACAACATATCTTTAATCAAAAGGAACCTGAATATGCGCCAACGCCGATGGGTTGAACTTCTCAACGATTACGATTGCGAGATACGTTACCATCCCGGCAAAGCAAACGTCATCGCCTATGCTCTAAGTCGACGAAGCTATGTATATAGTGTTCGTGACCTCATGCTTTGAATAATCTCGAAATCATGATTCGCTCCGCTCAGTTCGCTTGTTTTAACGATAATACTTTGGAAGAAGAAATGAAATGTGGTAGCCGAAACTCAGCTCGTATCTAAGCCTAATGGTATTTATTACTATCTCAATCGCATTTGGATTCCCAGTCGTGATAATATTCGAAAGTTGCTAATGGCCGAAGCTCATAAATCTCGATATTTCATTCACCCGGTGCCGACAAGATGTACCAGGACCTTCGTCCTAATACTGGTGGCCGGGCATGAAAAAGGATATCGCCGTTTACATCTCAAAATGCTTAACTTGTTCGAAAGTTAAAGCCGAACATCAAAGGCCCTCTGGTTTACTCGAACAACCCAAAATCCCGATGTGGAAGTGGGAGAGTATAGCCATGGACTTAGTTACTAAACTCCCGCGTACTTCCTCTGGTCACGTAGCATTTGGGTTATTGTTGATCGTCTTACTAAATCCGCGCACTTTATTGCTATACGAGAAGACTTTAAGGTCGAACGGTTAGCCCAAATCTATACCGACGAAGTTATATGTCGACACGGGACGCCTCGTGACATCATCTCTGACCGAGATGGTCGTTTTACTTAGCGTCTTTAGGAGACTTTTCAATCCGCTCTCGGTACTACTCTCAATCTCAGTACCGCTTTTCACCTTCAAACCGACGGTCAGACTGAGCGCACGATCCGCACCCTCGAAGACATGCTTCGTGCATGCATCATAGATTTCTGTGTAACTGGGATACACATTTACCTTTAATCGAATTCTCGTACAATAATAGTTATCATACCAGCATTCAAATGGCTCCTTTTGAGGCACCGAATGGAAGAAAATGTTGATCCCTATTGCATGGCACGGGATCGGAGAAGCACAAATCACCGGTCCCGAGCTAATTCAATAAACGACGGACAAGATCCTCCAGATCAAAGACAATCTCTTGAAAGCTCGGAGTCGTCAAAAGAGTTACGCCGACAAACGACGCAAGCCCCTACAGTTTGAAGTGGGAGATCACGTTCTCCCAAAGGTTGCATCCTTGGAAGGGAGTGGTCCGCTTCGGCAAGAAAGGAAAGCTAGCGCCTCGATACGTTGGACCCTTTAAGATTCTGGAAAGGATCGGTAAAGTAGCCTATCGTCTCGAACTACCGGCGGAACTTAATAATGTACATCCGACTTTCCACGTGTCTAATCTCAAAAAGTGCCTAGCCGAAGAAAATCTGCATGTCCCTCTCGAAGATCCGCAAATTAATGAAACGCTCCATTTCGTGGAAAACCCCGTTGAGATCATGGATCGAGAAACCAAGACACTTCGACGTTCACGCATCCCCATCGTGAAGGTCCGATGGGAAGGCAAACGCGGCGCCGAGTTCACTTGGGAACTCAAAAGTGATATGAAAACGAAAATATCCACATCTCTTAATTACGGCCACTGCTTAATTCGGGATGAAATTCCCTAAGTAGGGGAGATTGTAACAACTCGGAAATTCGTTGTTATCTTTTTCTTTGTTATCAATTGTATCTATCCTTTGTAAATCCGAGATTCGCTTATTAATGAAGTTTATGTTAACTAATTATGATTGTGTATGTTATTATCGCATCTAATCGTTTATTAAATCTCATGCTATCTTATCGCAATCGAACGCAATTACTTATTTTGTTTATTGGAATTATGTGGTAATGTTAGTTACGAGTTTATATGATAATTACGTGTTTGTGTGTGTTTGGTTATGATTACAATCGCCATCGCATCGCTCTCGCACACTCGAATCGCTAAATCGCACTATTATATCAATTATAACGTTTAATATAACTATTTAATACGAACCGAATAGCCAAACAAACTCTTAACGCGAAACAAACGAAGAAAACCCAATAATTGGGTTAAGTTCGCTCGAACTTGGTGATACCAAGTTCGCCGAACTTGACTGGCCAATTAAACTCCTCAGAAACCTCAAGTTCGCTCGAAATTAACCTCAGGGAGGTCAAGTTTGGTCGAACTTGGCTCTCTTTCTCTCAGAATCTCACAAGTTCGCACGAATTTGCATGAAAACATGCAAGTTCGGCCGAACTTGACTCCTAGCAGCTCAAATCTGGCCTTCACCTATAAATACTCAGCTCCATTCTCTCATTTGAACTTGCTGCAACTTCGCTCAAAGCTCTCAAACCCGAAACTTTTGTGTTCTAAGTAAGAATCAACCCGATTTCAGCTACAACAATGTTTATCAACGTTTTACAACGGTTTACAACGATTTTGGCACAAGGCATAGCCTTCGTTTTCATCAAATCTTCTCTGTTCACGAAAATCTTCATCTTTTACATAAAACTTCTGTTTTTCACTCAGATCTATGCTTAGATCTGAGAAAAACCTTTTGAACATTAATTTTTACACAAAATACGGACTTTTGATGATGTTTTGTTCATTTTCTGATACGAAACGAAGCATTTATCATTCAAGATCCCAGATCTGGAAGCACAAGGACGTTTATGTTGATTTACGCAAGCCGGACTAACCCGAACGAACCCCGAGTTCGCCCGGATTAGCCCAAGCTTTTGTAAAACGGCTAAAACCGCTCTAAAAGACCTCTCCGACCTAAGTTTGCTCAGTAGCACAGGGTTGGAGGGATGAACACTCGATTTACTCAGCAAACGACGCGAAAACGCAAGATTTTGGATCGAAAACATCAAGTTCGCTCAAGAATCACCAACTCCCCAGGTCAAGTTCGACCGAACTTGCACCCAAATGGGGAAAGTTCGACCGAAACTTGGGCTATTTTCACCAAACCTTTCACAAGTTCGACCGAACTTGTCTAGTTTCTTAGGAAACTATACAAGTTCGCCCGAACTTGTCATTTCAGTAAGAAATTCTTACAAGTTCGCCCGAACTTGACAAGTTTCCTAAGAAACTTACCAAGTTCGACCGAACTTGACCAACCACAAACCACAACCCAGAACTTGGCTACTGCCCAACTCAAACTTCACCGTTTCAGCTTTTCGGAAGACTGATGCACTTCTGTTCATTTGCAGGCTGATCCGGCGCACTCCGCAACTCTCCTCAGAATCTTAAGTCTTACCAAAACGTACCCACAGTGATTATACTTGACCCATTTTCACTTTAATGCACTTTTTGGGTGTTACATACGTTCCTATATCAAAATCACTTCACAAATCAAAACTGTTTATCACACGCGAATAATCTGATTGTATATGCTCAATACGTGAAACTAGAAACATGTGGCTAGGATTTATTTTCGTTAACTTGCCTCCGTTTGCTAGTATGGTACTATAGTTTGGCTAACACCCGACGGGGTCTAGTTAGGATGGTCGCGCAAGCCTTTTCACGGTAGTTAGCATGAGAAATAAGCCTATGTTATGTTAATGTTTTGGTGTATCATGATATGTAATTAGATTGTTTCGTAAACGCTTTCTCGACTATGCTAGTATTATTCAAACTAGTATGCTCACCTTTACTTAATTGTATTGACTTGTATTTTAACGTATGTAACAGGATGAAGATTTAGCTTGGATTGCTTTGGAGTAGTTTTATTTAGTATTTTGCTTATCTTGTTTAGAACGGTTGTAAAAAAATCTAGGGGATATCGAACCATGTTGTTTTTATGAGAAAATCAGGATTTCTGTAATGGTTGTTTGAAAATTATGTTTAATAGTATGGGATGCTAAACGTTAAGTAATGTTGTTGGATAATTGTTACGGAATTTCTTGTGAGACAATCTGGTCGCCTAGTGCCACTAACCCCGATGTTTCCGCCATAGGTTGGGGTGTGACACACACCCAAACCATGGCGGAAACATCGAGGCGGGATGAAAAAGATTGCTCACTGCTCACAACGCTAAAAGAGACAATATTTAATTAAACCAAATTTCATTTCATAAGTAAAGTTGTCAAGTACAATACATGGAAATTTCAAGTACAACAATAATCAAGACACAATTTGATACGGCATTAATAAACCTATAAGTCTATGTGTGTATCTAGTCATCAACTCTACTTCAATTTCATAGCATCGTCTCCTAAACCTGTAACATGTTTAAAATAGAGTTCAATACAAAAGCAAAGGCGAGGACACAAGTTTGGTGATACATAGCATAGGTATAAAAGTATAACTCGAATCCACATGTTAATCATATGCAAGGTAAATGCTAATCATGCAACACTAGATCAAACCCGAGTTTCCACAAGTATAATGAGCTTCTCTCATCACAAGAGCAACGAGACTAAAAAGTATGTATAAGCTTAACATAACCCCGACGGGTGGTGTGCTACTCCTATAGCGCTATATATGTCAAGTTGGGCTAGCTAGTTAATGATCAAGCATGTATAATTCTAGCATGTATCTAAGCATAACAAGTATCATGTATTAACAGGTTGAGCATGTAAAGCATAAGTTGTGATTTGTGTATTTTGATAGGTAAACATGTTACAACCCAAAAATGAGAAAGCGATAAATGGGTCGAGTGTACTCATGGTTTTGCAAAAGTGTTCGAACTAGAGAAATCCGCGAGCTTGTTTGTTGATTAAGGGTTGGCACCTTGTCCTTCTACACGAAAAACATAGGTATGAGTAATGTGTTTGACGCAAGATTCAGATTATGAGCATGAATATAGAATAACGAATGATAAAGGATGTAGATATAAAAATAGTCACCAAGGTCTAGCACTCGCTTTTGACACTATGATAACCCATAAGGGTTTGATGTGATTTCATAGGTTTGAAACCTATTAGAATCGTAATGAGGAACTACACACTTTGGTGATAAACTTAATAAGTTGACAAGTGATTAGTTAGTCATTATAAACGGGTTCGGTTTAGGTCATTATATAGTCCATAGATATACATAATATTAATCTACAAGTAATAAGGATAATCATGGAAGTCATGAAGGAGGTAAGAAACCATCCGTTTAGGAACCTCGTATAAGTTCACCACTTCACAAGTTGTCATAGACAACAAGGAGGGTCAAGAACAATATGAACAACAAGAATGTAAATGGATGTTACCACTATACCAAGTAGCCAAGCAAGCTACAACTCGGTGAGCCGGCGTCGACACACGTCGAAGGCTAGACGGGGTTGTGTCACTTTCAATTTAGCAAAATAACTTGGGATAATGATGAAAATCATCAAGTGATGTGTGGACTTAGGGTTAGGATAGCCCAAGCTAACCAAGGTAGTCACACATGATCAAGTTCAAGACTTGCATCACTTGTGAGCTTAAAGCTCTTCGAAAACAGAAAGTTTGGAGTGTCTAAACACTCTTATTTACATGTATGACAACCTAGGTTATGCTCCTTAATCATATAGTTATTAGAAGCTCAAGAACACAAGGTTGAATGAAGAAAACACAAGTTTTGAAAAGGTTTTAATCACATCAGAAACTTTCAGCCTACTTTGGAGTCTGTTTGGTGAATACCCAGGTCTGGAAATGCCATGGCAAGTCCGTGGGATCGAACCTAAGACTGATCCAAGGAAGTAGGAAGAAGAATCAAGTGATTTCGTTAAGTAATGAGCAAGTTATGCTCACTTTTGTGGAGGAGGTACAATCTGCTTGAACTTGAGATTGTCAACTGATTAGGGGAGGTTTGAGAGAGATTTGAGGGTGATGAAAGTGTGAAAATGCTTGGATTAGAGGTGGTATTTATAGGGAAGAGTTAGGAGGTTGTTGGAGGTGATTAAAAGAGGTTTAGAGGTGATTGGGTAAGAGTTGGATGGTGGGATCCGTGCTAAATCGCATGACAAAACAAATCTGCCCACCCAGACACCCTTACGGACCGTAAGGATGTCCCCTTGTGTCCCTTCGGTCCGCAAGGACCGGGTCCGGGACACAAATTTGAATTTTTTTGTTTTGTTGAATTGTGACGGGTTTAGGTGCTATGTAATGGCATCTTGTGAACATATAAAGTATTTTAAGTATAATGGACATGTTCTAAGATGTATATAAGTATCAAATGAGCGAGATCGAGTATATGCATCACATATAAAGTATGTATGAGGTATAGGTGTCACGTATTTGCAAGTATGTTCACCGTTTTGAGTATAATGTATCAACGTATGTATATATGAGCATGTATAACACATATGATTACTAGTATAACACATAAGATTACAAGTATCACACGTAAGATTACAAGTATCACACGTAAGATTAAAAGGTATAACACGTAAGTTTGTATATTTGATATAAAGTACATGTATTGTCCCCAAAGTAATAAAACGTAAAAAGGGGATCAAGTATGCTCACATTTTGCAAAGCTTCCTTTGGAAATTCCGTGAAGAGTCGACGGTCGAAAGATGGAACACCGAGGTCACCTCACATGTGCAAACGAAGGTATATAAATATTAGAGGTTGTCGAAGTGTTAATAAAATAAATATATATTTATTTTTGTTTTCATAGAAATTACTTGAATTTGTTAAGCTTCGTTGTATGACAAACACTTTCAAATTTCGTGGATTTTTACAAAAAACGGGTAGAGTTTCCTTGTTTTTGGACTAACCCGACAACACAAGCTGTCGATATAGTAGTCAAAACGCAACAATGTTTCAACAACAATGAAGAAATCATACGTACAACCCTATCGAACTTTTTTTAAAAGTCTCGTATAATTGTCGCGAACTAGTCTATGAAATAATTTATTTTTACGTTTATGGTATCACGTTGTTGGTTTTGGTTGTGTCTAAACTATACATGTTTTAAACATATGCAATTCATTGCACGAGCTCTAGCAATCTCATAATTTATTAAAAAATATCTATCGTTTATCGACGTGTCGGTTCGAGCTCGGTTTCTAAACAATAAATAGTTATCTAAATGGTATAAAAAAAAGTGGTGTCGTTAAGATTTTACCGCATTTCGTGTTTGATCCGATGCCCGACAGTTGCTGCGTTGATTGATTGACCCGAACTGAGACCTGACCAAGTGACCTGAGTTGACTGTTGACTAGCTTTGACCAAGTCGACCAAACCAAGGCTGAGATGAGTTGACAACAATTGCCCAAAAAGACCCGAACCAAATCTGAGACCCGAATGGAACCGGGTTGAAACGAACACCCAACTAGAACTCAAAACTGGAACTGAAGCGATGCCAGACTGAATCAACAAGAACAAACCACCACTGCAGCTGTTGTCGGACGTGGCTCCGATGACAGTTCCGTTTTCATTATCATCAACCTTCAACAACAAACAACATCATCGTCGTCAACACGACATCATCATCACCGTCCACGGCGGCGGTCGCCGGTCAGACGCGAGGTAGAGAGAGAGGACGAGCGGGAGTGGGGCAAGAAGTTGAGTGAGAGAGGGAGAATGAGCGAGGGGGATGAGGGAGATGTGGGTGGCGGTTTGGTTTGTGTGGGTGTGGCTCGCAGGAAAGGCGGCGCCGAAGGGTCGCCGGAACCCTAATCCGGTGGCTGGACATTTAGAAAGGAAGCATGAGAGGGAGGAGTCAGTGAGGTGTGTGGTGTGTGTGTTGTTTTTCAATATATTAGGATTTGGCAGGTTGGGCCAAGGCCCAGAAGCCCGGTTTTTACGTTTTAGAGCGGCCCGATCATGTTTTCAAGACTGTTTTCGCACACGAACTTTAAAATGTAGTGTATATCGTATATTATTGTTTTAAGATTAAGGATATGTCAAATAGGGTCGGTAATTGATGTTGGACACGTAATTGTAAACCGAGAGTACCGATTCGCAAATAAATATATATTCGAATGATTGGTTGTGTGAATAATGAATATGTGATATATATATATATATATATATATTATAATTAACGCCTCGACTTATGATACGTATATAAATTTTCTAAAATAAAGATACTAAAATACGAGGCATTACAGAAAATGACATATCACCGTCATCAGTCTCTTTTTCTTGAAGATCTGTCAATCTCATTCAGTAAAAGCTTATTGAGTTATCCCCCTTACTTAAGTATCCTTTCACCGAAACTTCATCGCAAACAAAACTGAATATCCAACACAAGTTGGTTGCCAAATTTAATTTTTTAACCTTTTTTTGGCGTTCTTAGAGTGGGTGGTATTTAGGAAACATGGCGTTTCTTTTCTTGGTGTGATCAACACAAGGTGTTGACGCGTAGTTTTGTGCGGGATATTAATAAATGCAATTAATAAACTATCTGTCGTTTCAGTTACAACTTGTATTTTAGTGTTTTTGTTCAGCTTTATCTGTCAAGTCTGTAACACGCCCCATCTTTCAAGTTTGGCATTTTGTTCTTAGTGTGTGTTTTATATTTTTAATGGCATTTTTTATGTAAGAAAGTACATCTTGGCGCCAAAACAATAGTAGGATGCAGATCTATATATTTATGGCGTTTATAAAATATAAAAAAAATTGATTGGTGTGCCATAGTGTGGTTTTCAAAATATAATAAATGGTTGTAATCAAGTACGCGTCGCTTCAGTTACTGTTTGTTTTTCAGTTGTTCATGATGTAAAACTTCCCATTTTTTAAAGTTCTTTTTATTCAATGGCATTTTATAGATAAAGATGCAAACTAAAACTTTAGTACGGTACCCCCTTTTGTGTTCTATTCACGCGAACCTTGAATTTGGCTTTTTTGGCATTTTTGTAAGTAATTTTAGAGAAGTTTTTATTAGCGTAAAAGTAGATAACAAACCACAGAAAATGACAAAAAAAACAGGAAAGAAAAAAAATAGAAATGTTGATCAAATTTCTTTTTTTTTTCCAAATCTTCGTTGCTATCAGTCTCTTCTTCTTGGCCCTTTTTTGTCCTCTGATCGTTTGTACTCCTTGGATAGGTGCCGATTTTTCTTCCACATAGTTGAAATGCCAAGTGCTAGACGAAGATGATCGTCCAGTTAAATATAACGTTTAGGTTTTTGGGTTGATATGTTGTTGTTGGGTTGCGTGGGTGGTTCTTTTGGATGTTGGAAAGACAGATCGATGCCGTATTTTGTCGATGCTATTATTGGGGTGTGATTGTGAGTGGGTTCTCGCTTGATGTCCAAAATAGCGTTTACATATGCTATTATCCTCATGCTCATTCCACTCTACACTATTTAATAATGGAGTCCAATATAACATTTACACCGGCATAGGTCTCTTCTTCTCATTCAAACCTTCCTCAAGAACAGAGCCTACATAGTGACATATCATCGTCACTAGAGTCGTTTTCTTGAGGATTTGTCCATCTTATTCAGCAAAAGTTTATGGGTGTGACAAAAGATAAACATGGCGTTTTTAAGTGAATGTATTTTGCAAGAGAGTATGGCGCTAAAGTGAATAGTTTGCCAAGAGAACATGGCGTGTAAAGTGAATTATTTGCCAAGGGAAAATGGGTTTTTTGTTTTTCTGGGTGTGATAAAATTGTTCCTGAGATGTTTGTTTATATAATATTTTTGGCGCGTAGTTTAGGCCGGATTTTATTTTAATAAATTGTATTACTATCTGTCTCTTCAGTTACTATTTGTAGTTACCGTTTGTTTCAGCTTTTTGCCTGTGATGGCTGTAACACGTAACATCTTCCATCTTTGGCGTTTTGTGGTTTTAATGGCGTTTTATCGAAAGTTAATAATTAACTTTCAGTTATTTTTTTGCACAAGTATATGCAACACTTTTTATCATTAAGCGTCGTCGTTTATGTGTCAATAGCGTTTTAGATACATTAGCGATGTGGCGTTTTCGTATGAAATGGCGTTTTATAATCAGTGTGGCCTTTTGTTTTAGAGTAGTAGAAAGACCCTTTTACCCTTAATGAGACACGTTCAAATAATAAAGTTTATTTTATTTACGAAAACACCACCGTACCTATTCATTCATTGTTTTGATCCAACGACTGATGGCCGTTCTCACTATTTTCACACTTTTTATCGTTTTCCGTAAATCCCACCCCTGTATATATATTATATTAATTATTTATATATTTTTTAATTAAAGTTAAAAATAAATTTTATAAAATTAAAAAACAAAATAATAAATGAGAATTGCAAAATTCGTCTATGAGAGCTAACGATACATTTTAACTGAGTTTGTCATTCGGATGGAAATGGTGTTACACCTGACTAGCAACAGATATGATACGGGGCATACTGGATTGCTCATAGCTTTTGACACTATTGCAACATTACGAATTATTGAAATATGGTCCCTCCTATCTTTTGCGTATTCAAGGTTTTTACACGTTTTCACTAACTTGTTTATATGTACATGGCGTTTTAGGAATTATGAATTACGGAAAAACTTCAATCCCTTTAGGTGCATTGTGTTTTATACAAATTTCCTTTAAAACTTCACTCCCTTTAGGTGCATTGTGTTTTACATAAATGTTGAGTCATCCTTTGTAGGTTTGAGATTTACCTGTGCCACAACGCGCACGGATAAGTAATGATACTAGTTATACATAAGAACAAATATACTGAATAAAAAAAACCAAAAGAGTCACTTTTCGCGTTATCCAACGCTTACGCTCACCTATGTTAGACTTTCAAAAGATAACAAGAGCCGTAAGCTGAAAAACTGATAATCTTTTCATACTTTATTCAAGCAAATAAAAAGGTCAGTCTCAAAACGTATAATAATTTATGAAAATCTTTAAATAGTTGATAAGAAATTATACTAAAAATGTTGCAAACAAATTATCAAAGGACCACATGGTTGAGTATTTGTATTGGATTGGTTTTGGATTTCATAAATGAGAGTGACAAGTAATTGTATTTTTCTTTATGATTCGTGCTTCACGTATTTTGGAAGCTAGGATTGGAAAACACGTTATCTTACGTTTCATAATGGCGTTATTTGACTAAGATGTTTATAAATATTTTAAGTGAATAATATTAGTATGATTTTTTTCTATTACAATATCAGGTTGAGCCAATGACCTCTAGCGTAAGTGGTAGGAGAGTTTGAGTTCTTCTATGAAGACTCAAATTCAATTCTCACTTGGTGCAAAATGAGTGAGGCATTGGTGGGCAATGATAGGAGACCCAGGGAAACCTGGGTTCGATCCTTGAGCCAAACGGGTTTTACCGGTAATTTCACCGTCGTGCCTACGGGCGGGTGAGTTACCGGGTTTTCCCCGGAAGTGGTAATGGACGACTCGGGTTACTCTCGGAGTACTCCGTTTGTCCAGTGGGTGCCCCGAGAGTACTCGGGATTGATTTGTTGGCCGTTCAAAAAAAACACTATCAGGTTGAGAAAACTACAAGATCAACTAGCGGTTACAAAATATTTCTATTTTTACTTTAGATATTTCTAATATTATAAAAAAGCAACATCTTTTAGAGTAAATTGCACAAAACGTCCTTTATGTTTCTTCAAACTTGCAGGTTCCAGCCTTAATGTTTAAAACTTGCTGAAAACAGCCTTTACGTTTATTTTTGTTGCAGGTTCAATCCTTTACCACTAACCTCGTAAGTTATCATGGTTAAATGCCCTCACATGCATAGCATGTGAGGGTAAAATCGTCTTTTTTCGTTAGTTATCCTGCATGTTCAACCCAGTCCACCATTCTTCACCTTCTATGTTAACCTTCGTCAAACGCCACCAATCTGCAACCGCCGTTAACCACCGCTAAGCCGATCCACCTTGAACCGCCTTGCTCACCATATCTCTAACCTGTGACATCACCTTTCACCATCTCCATTCTCCTATCACTAACCATCTCACTGGACCACCGCTAACACCTGCAAACCACACCCATACTACTTCATCACTTACATCCTCATCTCCGACAACAAATAGCAACGTCTCCAACCACCTTCATCGTCCGCCGATAATCAACACCTTCATCTTCTCCGGTCATCTTCTCCGTTCACCGATCACTGTTCTCTGACGCGAACTCCGATCATTCTCTCGAACGGACACCTAAACCTGCAACATCCACCGCCGGCATCATCGTCTTTCATCACCCTTCGGTCTTCATCTCCGTCGATAACCACCCTCCGTCACCATCGTACACGCCATCATCACATTCATCATCATCTCCTGCGACTTACCATCGTAGATCACATCATCGTTATACCATCTCGTCATCATCTCCATCATCGTTCACCCGTCTCCGGCTGTCATTACCATCACAACCTCTTCATTCATCATCCCGTTCGCTTGATCTTGCTTGATTATGTTATGGATTTGTGCAGTGACTCTTGATGAACAGAGGGTGGGAAAATAATATGCAAGCTCAATTTAACAAATGGAACTCGGGGTCATTGAAGATGAAGAGGAATGGGGGTAGGGTTTTTAATTGAAGTGATGAAGAGAATTAAAATGATCCTGTAGGTTTTTTTAGGGTTTTACAAGAAGTAAAATTAAAATGACAAATATACCCTCACATGTTAAGCATGTGAGGGAATTTAATTGAGATAATTAACTTGGTTAGTGGTAAAGGATTGAACCTGCAACAAAAATAAACATAAAGGCTGTTTTCAGCAAGTTTTAAACATTAAGACTGGAACCTGCAAGTTTGAAGAAACATAAAGGACATTTTGTGCAATTTACTCCATCTTTTATTAATTTATATGACAATTTTTAATTTTATTTTCTTACTAAAGCCATTAAAAGTTTTCGAGATATTACTAACACGATCATTATATATTAGGGGTGAGCTCAGTTATTGCCTAAAACCGAAACGATAACTGCACACTTCGGTTATAAAAAAACCCATAACCATTCGGTTTCGGTTAATCGGTTTAGTGATGGTTAATGCGGTTCCGGTTCGGTTATAGGTCGTTTTTTTCACCTTTTTCCTAAAAGTGGGATTTTAAAAGTGTGGGTCGTGCAATATTAATGCACAACCAATAAATATAGACAGTTAAAGCTTGTTTAATGATGAATTATATTTCACTACCACATGGTTAACTTAAAAACCTTTGGTCCTATGGATTCGGCCACGTTTAAAATATTTAGTTTGGTTTGGTTATTTTTGGTTATGAAAATAAAAATAACCATAACCGAAACGCAACAATCGGTTATTAAAAATATAAATAACCGACCATTCGGTTATTTTGGTTTTGGGTTATTTCGATTTGGTTTTTTTTTCGGTTTTTATTATTATTATTTTGGTTACGGTCCTGTAAATTCGGTTTTATGCTTACCCCTATTATATATGAGGCAATGCAGGTAATTTCTATTGATGTAAATGTGTGATAATATACTGTTTTGCTAAGGCGGAAAACCATCTCATAAATTTTGACTACTTCACATACAAAAAACTTAAAATATGTGCAATTTAAAAAGTGAAGGTCCGTGATCAGGCGGTTCTAGACGGAAGTTAGTGGATAAACGTAAACTGATTCGGTAGAATGTTATTAAGAATGGAGTAGAAACAGAATGCAGAGGAAGTCTTCATTCATACCGAAAGAGTATACATCTTTATAAGTCCAGCTGCCGGAGTTCCTGGAGAGAATCCGGTAGTACCTCCCCGTATGGATGCCAAAAACTTAAATGACAAATGAACACACACATATATATAGGGAGACAAGTTCGCTGGAGTGGAGGTAAGTTCGGGCGAACTTGACTATGTCAAGTTCGGCCAAACTTGACATCAACATGCACTTCTCAAGCGAACTTGGCCTTTTATAGTCAAGTTCGGGCGAACTTGACTAAAGGCACATCAAGTTCGAGCAAACTTGACCAATACAGGTCAAGTTCGGGCGAACTTGTTCCCTTTTACACTATAATCTTCGTATTTCGTCGTGTGTTCGATTCTAACCTATACAATATTCAACATACGCTCTATCTAGCCTATTCGAAAAGTGACGAACACCAGGTGACCAACAGATTCCCCCTTGTTCGTTACTGTCGAATCTTGGTCTTCAAATTTGAGCCGTGTTTGAATATTCTGCAACTTCAATCAAGGTATCTGCCGATGTCGTCGAAACGCGTCCACAAATTCCCCTTAATTGATGATCCGGATCTGCATTAACAACATCTAATTCCCCTGAAATCTCCAGTTCAGATATTTGTTGCACAATTTCCAACCTCCTCTGATTTGCTTGACCGACAGATTATCTTGAATAGACACCAATTTGAAGCTCATCAATGCAGCTTCTCCATTTCAACTTTAACCACATCCGCGTTCAGTTTAGCGCATATCTCCCATGCTCGATCTTCCGATCTTCAAGACTCAACCGGAAATTGATAGAAACTTCGAATTACCACACTGGTAAACTTCAAATCAATGTTTACCCGCAAAAATCTGAAATCCCGATTTCCGTAATCACTCCAGATCAGCAAATCGGTAATCTTTTTCAATCAGCAAATCTTCATCGGAAACAAATAATCTAGTAATGCTTCGACTCTGAGAAACATTCGTCGCAATCAAAATCACATTCTTCTTCTTCAGTCACAATGTCAGACATATAGCTATCTCCAGTAGACCAGCGCCACTTAATCACCAAACATCATCATCCAGCGGCGGTTAGTCCAAAGAGAAGAATGATTCATCTGCTTGAAAACTAAAACTAATGGCCACCGAAGGCTATCATCAGTTAGCGTATCTGGGATAACTTCAGATCTCTTTGGTAATTTTGAAACCATCCATCTTCGAAGCTAGTCATTAATCCTAAGATTATCACTGAACGTTTTGAACGTCCTCAGTTCCTTCATCGGTACTAACAACTGCTAACCAAGCTAACTGTTCCTTAACCGGAGATCAGGACTCTAACCCTTAAGCATCAATCTGTATCATGATCTGATAAATCGGAACTTCCTATGATCACAAAATCTCAATGAATCTCAATTCTATGCATTTCCTGAAAATCTGCAATCGGTAACCACCCGGATAATGTTGCAGTAGTCACAAATTTCAAAAATGCCGGAATCTTCAAATATTGAAAATTTTTTATTCCCCCTCATTTTTGCAAATTTTGACCATACTGAAATTTTCACTGAAAATTCCCCCTCAAATCCGGAATTTAACTTTAAGGCCCATCGGTAGTCTTCAAGCCTAATGATCACCAAATTGTTTTGGTATCAATGACTACCCTCTCATCTTCAACTATCTCTAACCTCATCATCTCAGCCTCTCTCTAAGGCCTCCGACGGTGTCCCCGAATAGTCAGTATCGGACGTTAAAATTTCGAAAAAATTTCTATCACCAAATTTTTCTGGACACCCGTCTCATTAAACCGAGCAATAATTTTTTTAGGCTCCTTGACAAGTTCGGGCGAACTTGTATATGCTAGTGAGACAGGTTCGGGCGAACTTAATCAAATTGTTACAAGTTCGGGCGAACTTGGTTGGCCACTACCAAGTTTGGGCGAACTTGCATGAAATAGACAAGTTCGGGCGAACTTGTGCTTATTATTTCCAATTGAAAATTTCTGTCAAGTTCGGGCGAACTTGATGAAAATTCTTGAAAAACTTTGTCAAGTTCGGGCGAACTTGATGAAAAATCTTGAAAAACCATGTTAAGTTTGGACGAACTTGAGCTCGACAGGTCAAGTTCGGGAAACTTGGTCTTCCAAATCAGCCATTTTTCACATTTTTCGATCCAAAATCCTTATTTCTTCGAATTTCGAGATGATTTCACTATAGATCTGGTCGAAAATGGCTTTCTAACAATCCTATCCTTTCAATTTTAGATTTTGTCCGTGGATTGTATGTTTATTTGATGATTTACGTCTAAAACCCTCTAATGTTCATAAATGTCCAAATTCATGAGCGTAGGTGATAACCGTAGCTTTGATACCAATTGAAGGTCGTGATCAGGCAGTTCTAGACGGAAGTTAGTGGATAAACGTAAACCGATTCGGTAGAATGTTATTAAGAATGGAGTAGAAACAGAATGCAGCGGAAGTCTTCATTCATACCGAAAGAGTATACATCTTTATAAGTCCAGCTGCCGGAGTTCCTGGAGAGAATCCGACAGCACCTCCCCGTAGGGATGCCAAAAACTTAAATGACAAATGAACACACACATATATATAGGGAGACAAGTTCGCTGGAGTGGAGGTAAGTTCGGGCGAACTTGACTATGTCAAGTTCGGCCAAACTTGACATCAACATGCACTTCTCAAGCGAACTTGGCCTTTTATAGTCAAGTTCTGGCGAACTTGACTAAAGGCACATCAAGTTCGCCCGAACTTGACCAATAACTTGACCAATACAGGTAAAGTTCGGGCGAAATTGTTCTCTTTTACACTATAATCTCCTATTTCGGTCGTGTGTTCGATTCTAACCTATACAATATTCAACACACGCTCTATCCAGCCTATTCAACAAGTGACGAACACCAGGTGCACCAACAAAAAGAAATTATGTACTTTAATGTTTAAAAATCATGTTAAATATTAAAAGAAAAATTTGTAAAAATATGTGCGATATTGTATTTAAATTACCTCAACTTATCAGTTGGCCAATAACACTCCCAATTTTCGATTTGTACACCAACACTCTCAACTTTCAACGTAATTCCGATAACACTCCCTAACTGACTGAACCCTAACCCAGTTAGTTTTTGCTGATATGGCATCTGAGTGGCCCTTTTTGCTGACGTGGCAGCCGATGTGGATTTGATGCTTGGCATTTTGATGGCGTGGCAGACAATGTGGCAATTGACATGAATTTTTTGATGACGTGGCAGCTGACATGACATTTTTTGTGATGTGGCAGCTGACATCAGCTAACTGGGTTAGGTTTCAGTCTGTTAGGAAGTGTTATCGGCCAATAAGTTGAAAGTTGGGAGAGCTGGTGTACAAATCGAAAGTTGAGAGTGTTATCGGCCAATTGGTGAAAATTGAGGTTATTTAAACCAAGATCCCAAAATATGTAAGCATGTTTGTATTTTATAAAATTAGCCCTAATAATATGAGCAGTTTTATCTTAAATTAAAAACTTTAATTCTATATTATTAATATGGAAAGTATAATATCTGGCTTAGATAAAGTTTATATAACATGTTTAATCGTATTAAAAAAAATTATATATGTAAGAAAAAGACAAATCATATGCAAATTTACAAGAATCATTGAATTTCCGTCTTGGTGGTTTTGGCTAACAGGTAGCCACGCTTTGCTGCTAGATGGTCTTAAAGCTGTAGCTTCTAGTTGTGTATGACTATGTATATCGATGTTCTAGTGGGGCCCCCTCTTAGATATTTCTATATTTATATAGAAAAAAAATGAGATACATAACCATAGTGTATTTTTAGAGAAATTTATATTTTTACGTATGAATACTTTAACTTTAAAGTTTGATTTAGGTGCCAAAAAGATTGTATTGTCTTTGAGAGTCAAAAAAGAAATGCGTATAGAGAACTTTAACGTTCTTAAGTGTCATTTGGTATTTCTATTTACTTACCGTAGGAAATTACAAAACGATATATGCATATAAGCTTTATACGGGTTTGAAAAAGCTCGCTCATAGTTACTCAATATTGGCTCGCAAAAAGTTACAAATGTGCGATCTTAAGCGGGGCTCAAACCGAAGCTTGAGCCTTACCATAAGCTCAATTGATAAAAACGTGCTTGGGTTTGAGTAGGCTCACAAGCTTAAACAAACCTAATATTCATGCTTGTGAGACTTCACTGGGGTTTCCCCTTTGGTTGGTTTAAGGGAAAACGGGTTTGTAGCCGGACAAGCAGCAAGAAAGGCAGAATCAAAGAAAGTGGATAAGCACGCCAAAGCTTGCGCAGAGAACCAGCATGTCTTTGTCCTTTTTCCCTTTGATACTTTTGGCTCCCTAGTGCCAGAAGCTATCAACTTCTTGACGAGGGTTCAACGGGTCGTCCACAACAATTGTTCAACCCCACGGGGGCAGGGGTTTGTGTTTGGAAGGTTAGGGCTCGTAATTCAGAAAGGGTTGGTGGCGCAGCTTTTGCCCGTCAACCTTCTGTTTTGATGTAACTTGACAAGTATTCTGGTTTATATATTAATATTTTTTGTCGTGAATATATTAGGTGAAATTGCATATATAACTATTATAAATGTATATAAACTAGTTGAGAAATAATAAGTGAGCTAAAGCTAAGCTAGTAAGTTTGAACCGAAATACTGCTCTAACTCAAGCTTTAGAAATAAATTAGCAGAAACTCAAATTTATCAAGCTTTGAAAATGAATCTCATAATAATTCAAACTCAAATTTATCTAGTCTTACAATTACTGGAAGTTTGAACTTTGAAGCGAAAGTTTGGAGTGCTGAGTAAACGTAAGATACGGTGGGCTAAAATATGTTGGTATTAGACTAAATTATCTGGCTATGACATGGGTTTATAAACTTGGCCCATCAGAGCTTTAGCACAGTTAGCCCATGCATATAACTTCTTTTTTCCATATTAATTAAGGGTCACTATATTCTCACACCATCCCTGGCCAATGCTTAAATAACATTTAATATATATCTCGATAACTTTAGGATACCACATAATACACTTATACACAACAAATATAACGTATTGGTACACAAATTAAGTATAAAATATAACTTCAGTAAATTAAGTATAATGTATTTGTACACAAATTAATTATAAAAGAGAATTTTAGTAATTGAAGACATGTCCTAATACAAAGCAGTAGGTACAAAATGCATTTTAGCGTTTTGAAAGTTCTCAATAAGCTCGAATCCAATCTCAACCGGATTTTACTACAGCAAACCTTTGGACGGCAGGTTTTCCCCATAAGTGAATATGGTTGGCTTAGACTACCAAGCGTTGTCTGCTATCGAATGCATAAGTGGTCGCCTTTTGTCATTTGGCTACCTGGGATAGCCGGATTTTTGTTTGAAAGTTCTCAATAAGCTTGAATCCAATCCCAACTGGGCTTGCTATAGTAAACTTTGAGACGAAAGGTTTTCCTCAAAACTGAAATGGTTTGCTTAGACTAGGCGTATCTGGTTGTCTTTTGACATTTGACTACCCAGATAGTCGAGTTATATATTTCAAAACTATTCTCTTTATTCATTAATACTAATCGGTATGAAAGTCGTCTTATTATACTAACAAAGGGTAAGAATCGCTTTAGATATAACAAAACTTAACACATAAGACGAGGCAAACGATTATACATAACCTCATTAAGAGTCATATTATATGCTTAATTAAACTAATAATTTCAAACTTCCCACTTGTTGATTAAACTATGACTTCAAAAGATTAAAAATAAACAATGATTCCGATTGTATATTTAGAGCCGAAATTCAAACACAAACCCAAAAAAAAAAAACAAAGTTAAACCAATACTACTACAAGTCTACACCAACTAACATTAATTTGTCATAATAACAACAACAAACAAAAACTTAGAAACTAAACCATCAAAATTCACAATTTCTTGTCCCACTTCCTTAACTGAACATGAAACATAGATTGTGCAGCCAACAACTCCACACACTCCTTAGGATTCATCATATCCAACAACCCTTTCAAAGTCTTCAACCTCACACAATCCCCCATTTTCATCATCCTCTCCAACCCACTCAACACCGCCACCACCGCATCACCACCCTCACCTCCACCACCCCTCCTCAACTTCACCAACTCCACCATCCGCCTATCCGCCAACCCCACCTGCTGCCTCTCCATCTCCCACTCAACTTTCTCCTCCTCCATCTTAATCTTCACCCTCAACCCTTCAATCTTCTTCACCTGGTCCTCCGTCAAGTCCACCAGCCCTCGACCGGTTCGTCGCAACGTGTCGACGAACCGGAACACGGCTGACGGTTTCCACCCAGTGACCCAAAGATAGGCGGTTTCCAACGGGGTCAGCCAGACGGGTGCGAAGAAGGCGCACACGTCTTCGTGGGCCGCGGCCATTTGACTCGGTAGTAGTTTTTGTGGTGGGTTGTCATTTTGGCGATTAGGTTTTCGTAATCGGGCTGGTGGGTGTAATCTTGGAGGAGATGTATGAGATATTCTTCGAGCTGACATACCCACTTCTCGTAAAAATCTGAGAATTTTTCTTCTGTTGGTGTCTTTTTCATTGTTTCCTATTGTTATTATTATTATTAAACCAAACCGATGCTTTTGAGGATGCATATAGAGATGTATAATATTTATATGCAGAGAGAGAAGGGGTGGATGAGTGACACAATTTGAGTTTGGAGAAATGCGTGGCTGATGATGCATGTAGTTGCATGCTTTTAGTCTCTCTCTGTATATATTAAAAAATATGATATTAATTCTTTTATTTTGAAAGTGTTAAAGGAGCTCTATGTTAAAACAAGTTATTACAACTAAATAAATATAGTTAATAGCCAAAAACATGGTGGAATGTGGTTTTGTCAACTATAACTTAAAAGGTTACAGGTTACTTCTATTTTTAACGGTAAATTTTAATGTGTAAGGTTTTAAATTGGAGAGTCTTGTATTGCCTAACTTTGGTCAGACTGTGTTATTTTAACTGAGTTCACGCTTGCTTCAAAGTTTGACTTTTTGGGCGTTCCTCGGGAAACCATACCGCCGCCTGTCACTTGACAGTTGTTGTGCCACTACAAGAGCAGCACTCTTTAACGTAACACACGGTGGGACAAAAACCCGGCTGAGCTCGGGAATCGAACTAACAACCTCACACAAGGCCTAATCCAAATCCTTCATTACATATATCCACCCAATATGACACAAGTGAGAATTCATGTTACAAGGCTAAGAACTGTCAATACTCGATTTTAGGGGCACATCTTTTAAGGGGCAAGGGGGTGTATCCATCTCGGTTAATGTTTCAGTTAGTGATAGAATTTTTACGGGTCCGAAAAAATTAAAATTATATAGGTTTGCTCCCGCCAACTATTTTGTCTAAAAATTCCCTGCCCCTACCAAATTTATTGTCAAGAAATTTATACATATTTTTATACCGAGTTAAAAAAAACGTGAAGAAGGAGGCTATTAGTAATTTTTTTATAATTGTTTTCAAACTTGAAGTGAGTTTAAAAAGTTTAAAACTAGTTTTTACATAAATGATGTCTTAACTGAAAAATGTTTAAACAAAAAAAAAATAATACGTGAAGATAGAGACACTCCTCTGTGTTGTTGACTTTAACAGAAGAAAAAAAGGTTTTGTGAGCTCAGGGTAGGGTTCTTGAAGCCCTTTAAATCTTTAATAATTTATACATATTTTCGCATCATTATAGATATTTTAGTATTTTGTTTGTTAAACGATATTTAGTTTTTTTAAGTGTGAAAAGGGGTCATTTGAATAAATGATGGTTGTTTAGTTTTATTTGGAGTTATCATTGTCTAACCTGACCGAAGCATAGAGATAGGAAAAAAAAATTGGGTTTCATGACTTTCCGCCCCCATAGAACTTTTGGTTAAACTCCATCATTTCTCGATTACAACTGAAAGAAATATCTGAAAATAAACAAAAAGAGTAGAAGCAAAATGCTCTTTGGCTAAGGATCATGTTTAACATGGGTCCTATAAAACAGATTACGGGTCACACAAGAGAATATGTCTGTTTATCATGATACAACAACGGATGAGCAAAGGCACAACAACACGAATTGTACATTGAATTCGCAATAGGATGATCGTGAGATGATCGCAAAACGTTTAGTGTTGGTGGTTGGATGATAACGAGATGACTGCAAAAAAGTCTGGTGTTTATGTTTTTCACTACATCTTTCAATCAAGGCTCGCTTTGTTTCTATATTGACAAAGTAAACATGTGAATACTAACAATTAAACACGCTCCCTCGTATTTTATTTTATTACATTTAAAATTAAATTAATATATAAAAAATAAAATAATTTGGACCGACCAAACCTAGCTTGAGTTCGGCTCGTTTACAAATTGAGTCAAGCCAACTTGTTTACAACCGAGTTTTTAAACTTTTTTTTTTCTAACAAGCCATGAGTCACGAATTTTTTAAACACCTCTAGTGAAATATAATGATAATCATATAAGATAACCAAAAAACCCTAACAAAAATACGATAAGAATAATTATAAACAAAACCTAATTATTATATATACCTTAAAAAACTTTGATTAATAATTTTTGCATCCCCCTTCTTTCTTTTTCCTTTTTAAATTTTTCTTTTCTTTCTTAGTTTTTATTTTGTTTTAATATTAATTTTAAGGATTTCCGTTGTTTTGTGTTTTATTTTTCATTTCTCTTGTTTTGTTTTTATTTAGCTTTTTATTTGCAACCTCTCTTTTTTTAAATAAAATTTAACTCATGTTCCTCAACCAAAGTGACTGAACGAATTTTTTGTTTAACATACTACTTTTCTCTCTTTCGATTCCAATAATGCCAATGAATCACCGCATTAATACTTTTATTTATAACTTAATATTTTAAACTATGCACGTTTGAAAAGTCCAAATAGCCCATTTGATATTTTTAGTAGTAAAGATAGTAGCTAGTGAGATTTTCAAGAAGTTCCACAATTTTATGGAACGTGTATCGTTCCTTCGACCAACTTTTTTCAAAATAATATGACGTGAAGGGATATGAATCCCAACAGAAGTGGACAAAGCGATGTCACAATTCCAACGCCTCACTTAAAAATATTCGTGACTCTAAAAGGATGAAGTTGGAAATGTCCAACAACAGACTAGTGGATCGGGGAATTCAATATGGGTGGATCTAAGCAGGGATACATATGAAGCACCCAACGAACCACAACTCCCGGTCGGGAGGGACAAGGCAAAAGCAAAACGGCTTGCAATGTCTTTGGGGGCAAACGAGAACTTACATCAGTTTTGACAAAGTTGGATAGTTTGAAACCGAGTACAAGGATGTCAAATATAAAAAAAAAAACCGATTGAGAGAACTTGAGGAACGGGAGGATCTAGATGTTTTAGCTTTGAACACTGACCATCTTAAAGGGTTGGCTCGTGGGGAGTCCGGCTTAGGGTGGAGTTTATTTATTTTTAGGTGTTACTTTTAAATTTGCATGTATGTTTTTATAAACAAATATGTAATGCTTTATTATTAATAGAAATTGTATAATTAAATTATATTTTTAACTATAATTTAAAAAAAAGTTATATTGTTTTAATAAAAAAGATATAAAACTTATGTGGAATGGAAATGATGTTACATGAAAATAATTTCTAAAAAAATAGAGTTAAATACCATTTTAGTCCCTGTGGTTTGGGTCATTTTGCCAGCTTACTCAAATATTTTATTTTTTGCCGTGGGTCCAAAAAGATTTCACCGTTGCCATTTTAGTCCACTGGATTAACTTAATCCATCTTTTCTGTTAACAAGAGGGCAATTCGGTCAACTCCGTTTTGCTTCATCACATATTCATAGGTATTTGGGTTGCTCGCGTTTTGCCGTTTTGCTAGTTGTTGCGAATAAAATTGCCTTTCAAAAACATATATATTTCATACTATCTTAAAACCAAAAGTCAGTGAAAGTTAGTTTCACCAGCAACATTCAAAAGCTTGACAAAATGCATTTTTAGTCCTTTGCATTTTTTAACCCTTCAACTTTTGCTAATAGCAATTTTAACCCTTATTTAGTTCATTTTGAAACCCCTCGATCTATGGTATTTACAAAATGGTACCTCTTTTTTCCAACCCACGATATAACCTCTCAACTTTTATAAATTACAGTTTTAACCCTACACTATTACTTCATTTTACAACCCCTCAACGTTTGAAAATTGCAATTTTTATTTAAATTAAACTAATTCCTACAATTTCACTAATTTTTGTCCGCTAATTTTCTTTTTAAACAACTAAATTGCTATTGTGTTAAAGAACTTTGTAAAATATCATTTTGCTCCACTCAAGTTTATACTTTTCTATGTATGAGTCGGGTCATATATAAATATGTTATGATTGTACAACACAAATTTGATCACTTTACATTTTGATCCAACCGCATGCAGTTGAGTTAAATCGGATATGTCAAAACGTGCGTTTTCATATGGTATTTGTATCACAAAACGCTTAAACACATCCATTCGATGTATGCAATGTACTTGCGCCACAAATTTACTAGTTCATATCTGAAAAGGGAAATACACTCCCCATACCATAACATTATTTATTTATTTACATTCAAACTTAGTTTTTTGGTCACATATCTAATTTATCGGATTTAAATTAAATACATAGAAATTTGGAAATCGTATTCTTGAGAAAAGGCAAAGGGGTTTTTCAAGGATGTGATGTCATCCAAGTGCCACGTGGGTGAGGACGTGTCATGACATAGGACCATGTTGTGTCCCATGTGGAGCTTTCTCACGCTTCCACAATTGCGAACCCATTGGCCATTGATAGACGATGTTTTCCAATTTCCGGTCATAGGATGAATGAAGTCAATGCTTTACTTTTATCCGTATCATACACGTACTTCCTATCAAATTTTTATATTTTTAAATTTACAAGAGTTTGATTTTAATAATTCTGATAGTCATAGATTAGCCGATGATAACATATACTACTAACTAGTAAAATACACAGCGTGTTGTGACGCGTGTTGTGACGGTATCTTACGTTATAAATTAAATTCGAGTAAAACCATTAAGATATAGATTAAAACACTTGTTAATGTATGTTAGCAAACCACAATAAAGTTACGCCATAAATTACACTCGAGTAAAACTATTGAGATATAGATAGAAACACATGCGACGGTATACTC
The DNA here is from genome assembly GCA_947069175.1 of Scalesia atractyloides. NCBI lineage: Eukaryota > Viridiplantae > Streptophyta > Magnoliopsida > Asterales > Asteraceae > Scalesia > Scalesia atractyloides. The sequence continues at coordinate 85,836,170 of CAMTDV010000018.1, forward strand.
TCCAATCACGAAAAGGTTACGTAATGAATTAAACTCGAGTAAAGTCGTAGCCTATCCAAGTTTATTATAATTGATTTATAAATTAAATTCAGGAACCAGATAAAATTTAACTATTCTAAAACTAAAAGGTGTATAGAATAAATATAGGGAAAATTACGAAATTAGCCAAGAAAAAAGTCAAATTACCAATCTAGCCACCTCATGCGTCCTTGGAAGGTCATTCACAGATCCCAAGTCTTCTAATGCGTCTGCATGGCCAAGTATTGCGTCCGTCAATCCCCAACTGACACGTGGAAAGTGTCACACCCCAACCGATGGCGGAAACATCGGGATGAGACGAACAAATCGTTCAAAAGCATCATAACACTATTTGCGACAATATGTTTAATCAAATTTCAATAATGACTAAAGATTCACATACAAAGCTTTGAAAACAACATACTATAATGTTTGAAATAAGATACGATACAACAAGTATATAGAGTTTTAAATATGTTTCTAGGCAATCCTACTAGATTCCTTGCATCATCAGTATTCCTGCAACATGTATTTAAATGTGGATCAATACAAAAGTATTGGCGAGCATACAAGTTTTAAAGAAGTATAAGTGTGTTTCAATTACAACATGGCAAGTTACATTCTTGTCAAATCGTACATTCATATAAACAATTTAGCATAACGATAGCATATAATGGAGAACTTTAACTAGCATGCATAGCATCCTAAGCATATCAAGGTCATGAGAATACACGTTGAAGTTTGCACATATAACTAACATGAGCGTAAAGATAGCAAGTAATAACAAGTTTAAGCTAACACACATAACTCACATAAGCATAATTGATAACGTGTTTGGTAATTTGAATTCATTTAATTTCGTATAATATAACTTTTGTTAATTCATACATGTTGCACCCCAAAATGCGTTAAAGTGTAAAAAAAAGGGGGTCGAGTTTGCTCACATTTTGCTAAGCTTCCTTTGGTATACCGCGAAGTGTTGAAGGTCGAAAGATGGACACGGGGTCACCTCACATGACAAACGAAGGTACAAAATATTAGGAATTGTCGACGTGCTATTAGAATAATTATACACTTGTTTTTATTTTATAACCTTATTGGCGTCGCGATACGTCCCTTAGCGTAGAGAATATTAAATAACATATATAATATTTAGTTTGGCGAGTAAATATAGTTGATATAAGTATTGTCGAATGTCATAATAGAAATATGAGTATTTTATCGCAAGTTATAATAGACATGTATATATTTTGTCAAAAGAGATAGATATACTTATATACTTTATCGAAAGTTACAATAGATGAATACAAAATATTTTGGCGAAAAACGGGCAGAGTCTCCTCTGTTTTTAGGACAATCACGACAACCTAAGTTGTCGTTATAATCTTTTCAAAACTCATTGATATACAAATCGATATATGATTGCAAAATAAGTACATGTGTATAACTTCTAACAAGCATAAAAAGAACATGAACGACTATGCTAAGTTTATTAGTTTTAATCGACAAAATTTGCATCGTTCGCTGTCGGATCGGTTTGTCTTTAAAGTTTCCCTTTTTTTTTAAACAAGATGTGTGTATATATATATAACAATCTAATTGAAAACGCGTTATAAATTTTACCGAGCTTGCGTCGACCGTGGCTAGAACCGGTGACCGGGTTTTACCCGAGTTTGAAGCTGACCGGTTGACTTTCGTTGACCAGGTTTGCCCGAACCACCATAACTGACCTAGTCGACTGGGTTTAACTCGTGACCAAACCTAACCTGAGTCTGCCCGTTTGACTAGTTTTTGACCGTAGTTGACCCGGTGTGAATCGAGCCAAAACATAACTCCCAAACTCGTATCTGAATCGTCCTGTTGGACCGAGACTCGAGACCTGAGTTGACTGTGTTGACAGAATCTGAGCCGAAACACCTGAATCCACGTCTAAACGGGAGTGAACCAACCAAAGCTCGAACCACAGCATAGCCATCGCCACCGCCACCACAGGTGGCGGTCACCGTCCGTAATGGAGGGAGAGAGGAGAGAGATTAGATGAGAGAGAGGTGAGTTTACCGGCGTCTAAGGAGATGACCGGAGCTTCTCCAGTGACTGTGTCAGGGGAGTAGAGGTCTTGTCGGCCCTAGCCGGTTCCGTCGGCTTCGCCGTCACCGAGAAATCAAGGAGAGAGAAGGAGAGTTGCTGTGTGTGTGACGGTACAAGAAGGGGAGGTTGTTGATTGGTGTCGCGGGTGTTAGGGCCGGAGAACCGTCGCCGGCGGCCGGCCGGAGAGGTGGAGCCGGTGATCGGGGTGAGAGGGTGGCAGGGTGTGCGGCTGCTGCTTTTTTTTGTGAGGGAGTGTGTGTGTATAGTGTTATATATTAGGGTTAGATTTAAGGTGTGAGTTGGTTTGTGTTGGGCTTAAAGCCCGGTAGCTGGTTTCTAGGATACAGAGCAGCCTGGTCACAATTACGAATTCCGTTTTTTTTATTTACAAGCTTCATAAAAAAAACGTGTTATTTTTTTTATTTTATTATTATTACTATTATCTTTATTATTATTATTATTTTATAAAAGAATAAATAAAGAAATAGTAATAATAATGATAATAAAATTTAATAAGTTATTACGTTTACGCATTTCCTAAAAGTAAAAATTTGCACAGAAACGCGAGGCGTTACAGAAAGACTCATCTCATCTCACACATGAAAGACTCACATGCGTCCGCGGACTCATCCCATGCGTCCGGGGACTCATCTCATGCTTGAAAGACTCATCCCATGCGTCCGCAGACTCATCCCATGCGTCTATGGCCACGTGTCTATTTTTTATTGGGTTTCGCCCCAAGGACTATCCCATGCTTGAAAGACTCATCCCATACATGTGAGTGGCCTTCCAAGGATGCATGAGGTGGCTAGATTGATAATTTGATTAAAGTCCTGTCTAGATTGGTTATTTTCTCATAAATAAAACCAAATATTTAACATATCTAATAAAATATACAGGAAAAAAGGATTTGTGTATAAAATTTATAATTATTTATCCTATCAGGTTTATAAATATAAAATAAAATATCTATATTTCATGTGGCTAAATTAAGAAAAAGAAAAATTTTAGTAATCAAAACAAAAAAAGATAACAAATTTATTGTAGTTATCATGATATAATTTACTATGTATTATAATATATATATATATATATATATGTGTGTGTGTGTGAAGTAAAACTCAAGAAGACCCAATGTAACATTTTTATTTTTTTCTAAAAAAATAGGGAATGTAAGTTACATATTAATGAACGTTTTTTAACCAAAAAAACAAAAGCACCGAATGGTTTTTTATAATTTTTTTTAAATTTCAGTGTTTACAAAAAATGCTAAAAAACTGATTTTTTGTATTTTTTTTTTTGTTACAAAACGTTCATCAACTCAAGTAGGTTTCATTTTATCCTTCCCCTATATATATATATATATATATATATATATATATAGGGCAATGTTTTATGCAGAACACTAAATATTGCGAGAATACGCAGAACACAATGAATCACTCATTTTTTCAATCCTAAAAACCTAAAAAGTAAATGAAAATGTTACAAATATAAGATTTATTGTTTCTTACACTAGAATTCAAAACAAAATATGGAAAAATTTCACTTTTCTTATAACCTATATATATGTAGGTTATGTGTAGGTTAAATTTCCAACATATATGTAGACTATGTTTAGGTAAAAATATATGGTTTTTTATGTATATATAATATACATATGAATGTAAGAAACATAAAATTTAAAAAATATAAATCTTAAATCCCAAAACTTAGTGTTTTAGGGTTGTTCTTTTTGTTCTCGCAATAGTTAGTGTTCTGTAATGATCCTCATCCCATATATATATATATATGGTAAGGTTATTGTAAAAAAGGTGTGTTTTGTGAGAAGTGTAGGAAGGAATCTACACCCTTAGATCTATAATCTAATTGTGAGATTATAATGGCAAAATTGTCAATAGTGTGTACCATTAAAATAATTAATTTTCTATATTATGGGTATAAAGGTAAATTTAATATTTATAAATTCAAAAACCCTCAAAAACGTACATGCAATGCACATATAAGTTCCCCTGTCTTTTTTAAACGTTAATAACTTTCTATACGTAATTTAAAAAAAATTACACCATAATAACGAGTGTTTTTTTATCTTTAACATGAGTACCATATTGCTATACTTATATATAGAAGAAAATTATGTTTCGATCGGATGGTTTAGTCCATGGTGTTTTGTCTATGTTGTTTTAATTGTATAGTGATTCAAGACGTTTTTTACAGTAAAACACCAAGAACGTATATAAGACATCATAACATTGTAAATACCATTGAATTTAACAAACAACTTATAGTAAAACACCATGAATGTATATAAGACACCATAACATTGCAAATACCATTGAATTCATCAAACTACCATTTTCTTATAAAAAAACACTATAAAACTAAAATAAAACACCACGGAAAACAAGACACCATAGAAGCACACAAAGACACCATTCCATTAGCAATAAAAAATATCATTAAATTCAACGAGCTAACTTTTTCCTTTTCCAAGACACCATAATCTGTTTTGAATTTCGAAAACAAAACACCATTGAAAACAAGAGTAAAATATTGAATGTAAATTGTATTTGCAATGTTATGGTGTCTTATATACGTTTATGGTGTTTACTGCAAAACACAACGTCTTGAATCAATATACAATTAAAACAACATAAACAAAACACCATGGACTAAAACATCCGATCAAAACGTAATTTTTTTCCTCTATATAAGTATAGCAATATGGTACTCATATTAAAGATAAAAACACTCGTTATTATGGTGTTATTTTTTTTAAATAGTTACGTATAAAAAGTTATTGAAGTTTAAAAAAGACGAGGAAACTTGCATGTGGGTTTTTAAATTTTATCTTTAGTTAGGTTTTTTTATTAAATTATTTAATTACCCTTATTCTAATAAATTAAATAATGACATGAGTCTTAAACCTAAATATAATATAATATAATATTAATAAAAGACAACTTGTGCTCAAAAGAAAAAGATGAAAAAATAAAAGTTAAAACTAAAAAAAAACTTGTGGTCAAAAGAAAATAATGAAAAAATCTACTGTTGTAGTTTGTGATGATATTTATATATTATAGTTATAATATAATATAATGTAAATAATGAATATATTTTTTATTTTATTTTATTTGTTATCTTACTCTAGCTAAGGTCACATAATATGCGGTAACGCCCCACAGACACCTCCGCTAGGTAAGGATGCTAGTGAATATAAAAACACACACATTGATCTAACATGAGATGGAGAAAGGTAAACTATTCTAAGTTGTTAATCCGATAGTTATAACTAGTATTAAGCCCTCATGTGTTGTGGTGGGGGCGTAAAACCGTGACAAATAGCATCAACGCCACACTACAGCCAACGACTATCAACACTGAAGTTGTCGCGTCTTAATGCGGAGAAATTAGACCGATATATAAAACATAGAAAATAATAACTAACTCGATTTAGGACTCGTGCATCGCGGCGAACTTGTTAAACGGGAAAAAAAATATACGACAGAAAAACACCGAACCACACATGTACGTTGCGCAATGTTAACTCGCAAAATTTAGAACGAAGCGTATAACAAAACGTAAAAATGTTAAACCGGTTAACTCGCAAAATTTAGAATAAAAAGTAAAACGAAAATTTTGTAAAATATGAAATACATAGGGGTTCAAGGTTGAAAGTAAATAAGTTCTTAGGTTAAAATGGAAAAATTAAAAACTTTTGGGTTAAAAGTACAAAATCAAGTAGTTTTGGGTATAGATGTAATATTAAATTTTTTTGAAAACCCCCCAAAACATAGGGTAAAACACCTCTATGCATCAACTTGTTGGTAATTTATACTATGTAAATTTGTCATTTTACAGTTTACCGAGTCTAGTTAAAGAAAATAGATCTTACATGAAAAATACATGTAGCTTTAAATACGTATATAACCAGACTAGGTTAGAATATGTATGATCATAAAGGAAAAATAGGAAAACGTAAACTCTTAAATTTAGAAAAAAAAATATTAATGGTCAATTAAAAATTTTATTATTAAAATAGTATGTATTAAATAATGACAACATGCAATGTTGATAAAAGCGAAATATGGAATGGCACACCCCAACCGATGGCGGAAACATCGGGGCGTGGCACTAGGCGAACCAGATTGTCTCATGAGAAATTCCATAACACTATTTAAACGATAATATTTAAACGTCAATATCCCGTACTATCAACATATAATCCTCAAATAACATTACAAAACATCAAGAATCTCATAAAACAAATTCAAGTTCGATCTTCCCTAGATTTATTACAATGGATTTCTAAAAGTAAACCTAAGTCCATTTGCATCCAAACGTAATCCTCAACCTGCCACATATGTTAAAATAAAATGTAAATACAATTAAGTAAAGGTGAGCATACATGTTTGCGTACATAATAGATATAAAAGCGTTTAGCATACACCGCATGACATTACGTAAGAGTTGTGAACTATGTATCTACTAGATTCAAGTAAACCAACAAACCCGATTGATCGAGGCATGCAAACAAGTGTCCACATCCTAAAGAGAAAATAAATGAGAAATGAAAATACGAGCCTTAACAACCCCGGGCCTCCGGGTGACGGGTCAACCTCTAGTATACTATCATGTTAAGGGTGGCATACAAGCAATCAAGTAACACCTACAATTCAGCAGATATAGTCATGTATAAGCAGGATTGCGAATAAGAGTTTGATGATGTGTTTTGATATAGGAACATATGTGACACCCAAAAGTGCGTTTAAGCGTAAAGGGGTTCAAGTATACTCACAGTTGGTACGTTTTAGGAGAGAGACGGGATCTGAGATGAGTTGAGGAGAGCGTTGGATCAGCCTGTAAGCGAACAGAAGTGCATCAGACTTCTGAATTGCTGAAACGGTAACGGGTGAAGGAGCAGTAGACAAGTTCGGGCGAACTTGTCCTATTTGCTGAGGTGGGATACAAGTTCGGACGAACTTATCTAATTCCCTTGAGAATTGGACAAGTTCGGGTGAAATTGCCTGAATTTGCTGAGGTTTTAGATAAGTTCAGGCGAACTTGGTCACCATTCTGGTGACAAGTTCGAGCAAACTTGAGTTTTTCCGAGCGAACTTGACTGTTTTGGCATCCAAATCGTGGGTTTTCACGTCGTTTGCTGATGAAATCGAGTGTCCATCCCTCCAACCTTAAGCCACTGAGTAAAACTTAGGCTGGAGAGGTCTTTTGGAGCGAGTTTAGCCATTTTACAAAAACTCGGGCTAATCCGGGCGAACTTTATGGTTCGTACGGGTTAGTCCAGCTTGTGTAAAGTGACGATTTCGTTCTTGTGCTTCCGGATCTGAGATCTTTCTTGACAACGCCTCGTTCCACTTCAAAGTGAACGAAACATACGTCATTTAGTCTGAATATTGTGTAAAAATCGATGTTTAAAAGGTTTTACTCAGATCTAAGCATAGATCTAAGTGAAAAACAGAATTTTTATAGAAAAAGATGAAGATTTTCGTAAACAGAAGAGATTTGATGAAAATGAAGGCAAAGCCTTGTGGAAAATCGTTGTAAAACATTGTTGTAGCTTGAAAACGGGTTGAATCTTACATAGAAAACAAAGGGTTTCGGTATTCGGGAGCTCCGGGCGAACTTGCAGCAAGTGCAAATGAAGAAAGGAGCTGAGTATTTATAGGTGAAGGCTGAAAGTTGGCTGGATACATCAAGTTCGGGCGAACTTGCTTATTTCCTGAGTGTTAGGACAAGTTGGGCGGACTTTGTGTGAAATAAAGAATTCTGGTGGCCTAGACAAGTTCGGGCGAACTTGTGATGCACAAGTTCGGCCGAACTTGGCCTATTGTCTAAGTTTTGTTCGTTTATTTCGCGTAAAGCGTTCGTTTGGTGATTTGGTTCGCATTAGATAGTTATATTAAGCGTTATAATTGATTTAATTGTGCGATTTAGCGATTCGTGCGAGTGAGAGCGTTGCGATAGCGATTATAACCATAATATAAACAAATATAACACACATAAAAACATAATTCCACATAATTAACTGCGTTTTGCGATGCGATGAGATAAGCGATGCGATGGCACAAGTGTTTACTAAACAATAACACACTTGGCTATTAAAGTAACACAGTTACTTGTGATTGCGATGAGTTAGCGTTAAATAATCGATTAGATGCGTTATAGATGTGATAAAACATAAATATCGTAACATAAACTTTCTCATAACCGAATCTCGGAGCACAACGATAGATATAGACGAATTGCACGAGAATAAAGTAAAACCAAAATAACAACGAAATTTGGAGTTGTTACATGGAATATATTAAATGTAATATTGAAAAGAAATCCGATAAATTTGAAACGCGTAAGCATCTACATGCAAATTAAATGGGTATATGAAATTGGACCCAAAAACAAAATTAATGTTGCCTAAAATTGTGTCATGTGTCCCCTAATATTTTTATTTATTAGTCATAGAGATAGAGGAAAAGATAAGATAAAGATAAAGAAGAGATATGGATAGAGATTAAGAGATTACATAAAGATCTAAGAGCATTCACATTAAAACCTTTATATTAGTACATTCTATATAATATAGAAGAAGAAATAGAGGAAACAACAAAAACACCACTATATTAGAATCTCTATAATAGAGAAAGTTTAATAGATATTAGGGTAAATTACACTTTTCGTCCCTTATGTTTGTATTAAATTGCAACGGATAGCCTTTAACTTCAATAATTACACTCACAATCCTTTATTTGAAAAACCGTTACAATCTACGTCCTTTAACACTAACCAGATTAAAATTTTCAGTTAAGTTTATTCACTTAAGGGTATTTTTATCAATTAATGTTTTTATTTAAAAGTTTAATAAATAAAACCAAAATAATTACATATACACTTCATCTTCCACAATTTCGTAACCCTAAAAACCCCACCCACCACATCTTGCCACCACCACCACCTCGCTCTGCCGTCACCACCACCTCAATAATCACAAATATAAAGGACGAAAAATGTAATTTACCCTAGATATTAAAGTAAACATCTATATTTAGAGTCTCATATCTATACCTCTATATATTTATTGTGAGTGTTTAGGAAAGAGAAAAAAATAATAAAATAAGCAATTGTGAGTATGATAGAGAAATAGATAGAGAGTTGGATGTGATAAGGTTTTGAAAAATAAACTTAATTTAGAGAAAAATATGTTTTTTTGATTAAATTATATAGATGGAGATATAAGTTCCAATGTGAATGCTCGAACATGTATATTTGTAACACCCCAACTGATGGCGGAAACATCGGGATGAGACGAAAACGAGATTGCTCATTGCTCACAACATTATTAAGTGACAATAATTAATTAAACCATATTTCATTTCATAAGAATTGTCAAATATATCAATGTAACAAAACAAAGAACAATCTAACATTTGCAAAGTCATAACAAAATTGATACATCGACATTAAACCTAACGTCTAATTTGTGTGTATCTAGTCCTTGCTATATTGTTTTCATAGCGTCATCTCCTTCAACCTGTAACATGTTTTAAAATAAAGTCAATGCAAAAGCAAAGGCGAGTACACAAGTTTAAGCATAGCATACGTATACGAATAAAGTTTTAACAATCCTCATGGCAACTAAATCTATACAAGAGCAATATCAAGGCATGCAATGCTAATAATCAAACCAGTAACGCAATCACGATGTTTTAACATGACCTCACGTGTAAAGCGATGGAGGTGGATGCGTGAATTCCTATAGCGCTAAGCATGTCAAACAAGGCTAAAAATAGTTAATGACTAAAGCACAGCACAACGTTTATCCCCAGACAAGCAACAAGTATACGATTCAAGTAGTCATGTGTATAGGATTGTTTGTGCGTTTCATAAAGTTTAAGTGTTTGTGATTTTTTTATATATGGAAACATGTTACACCCAAAAAGTGATATAAAACAAATGTGGGTCGAGTGTACTCACAAAATTGCTAAGTCTTCTTGGAAATTCCACGACGAGTTGATGAGTGGGAGAAAGGGGACACCAATGCCACCTTAAATGACAACGAACATGGATGAATAATCGAATCGGAGTTGAAGATACGTGTACGTTTAGCACGGAATTTGTGTAACGACTCTAAAGTTAAATTCGTCAAAGATAAGAGTGTTATCAAAATAATACAATAAATATATATATTTTTGGGCGAGAAGTATAAAAGATAAAAATATATATAGATGTTTGCAGTTGGATAAATATATTCCTTCGTCAAATTATTATGTTTTGTCGACGAGAATAATAGATGTGTACTTATATAATTTGGCGAAAAAGTATAATCGTGGAGCATATTTAGTCGAAAGGTTTGGCGAATAAATACCCCCATGTCGGAAGGTTTAACAAGTAAATGAATATAAATATTGGTTTATTTGGACGAAAAAGATTACTAGATAAATATATAGTTTGGCTAAAAGAAAATAGATAAATGTATATTTTGACGGAACGGGATAATAGATATATATGCATGTTAACGAAAAGAATAGTAGATAAGTATATATTGTTTGTCGGAAACACGTAATATAGATATATATTGCCGTTAGAGAAGTATAATTTTCGAAAAGTATATAATATATATTTATTTTGACGGAAGGAATACTGTTTATATCTTGTCGTTAAATAGATATTTATTTGTTGAAAAGAATAATAATTAGATATGTTGTCGAACGGTATAATAATTAAATGGATTTTGTCGAAAGCAGAAATGTGTAAATATATATATTGCCGGAAGCATCATAAATCAATATAATATTTTGTCGAAAGATGTAACGAATAAGTATATTTCGTCGATAGATATAATAAATAAATATATATATTAGCCGAAAATCGGGCAGAGTTTCCCCTTGTTTTTGGACGATCCCGACACACGAGTGTCGATATTATTTGTCAAAACGCAATAATTCTACCACGACGATTTTATAAGAGACGTTACGAAATATTAGATCATGAAACATACATATATATATATTTCTATGTTCAAGTGTTACCATTTGTACAAGTTCGGGTCGCGAATACAAGATCATTAATATAAGTAAAATGAACTACGAGGCTTAGAGTTTTACCGAACTTGAATCTGACCCGTTGACCAACGGTTGACCAGGTTTGACCACAGTTGACCAGTTGACTTTCGTTGACCAAGTTTGACTTTTTGACTGAAGCTAAGCCGAGTCGCACTAAACTGAACCGAGTTAACTTGTGTCGTGAAAGCCGAGCCAACTGAAACGACAAAACAACCGTCGAGTTGAGACACGAAACTGACTAAATCGGAAGCAAAATAGAATAAGAGACTCGAACCTGAAATCGGTGTTCACCCGAACTGACCGAGTCGACCGGGTTTGACCCGACAGTTAACCGAGTTGGCTGATGACCCGCGTTGACTTGCTTTGACCAGCGTTGACTGACCCAAAATCTGACCCGCTGACTCGACATCCGAACAGGGCATGAACCCGAAACAAACCCGAAAAATGATCCAAACCAAGTTTGTTTCGCGGCTGAACCGATTACCATAACTCGCGTCTTGAACATGAAATCTGACCCGAGCCTGCTGAACCCACAGCTGACCCGACAAGAGCCCAAGCCAAAAACAGAATCGGACAACTCAGCCTGAACCGAAATCGGAATCGTGGACATCCGACCCAAAGCGACACTGATCGGAACCCGAACTAACATCGCCTGAAACGGAGAAACCACAAAGGGATTTCAGGTTTAGAAGGATTTAAAGAAGGCAAGGATAGAGGGGATGAGTTAAAAGAGTTACCGGAGGTTTCGGAGATGAACAAGATGCTGGTTTGACGCCGGTGTTGCTGCCGTCGAGCCTGCTGCCGCTACTGCTGTTAAAACACCACCGCTAAGCCACCGCCGCCGCTGCTACACCGTCGTTGCTGAGCCATTGCAGCCGCCCCTGCTGCGCCGCCATCCGATTGGTGGCGTGACACCACTGCAGAGAGGGAGAGGAGAGAGTGAGGTGGTTCGCCGGTAATTCAGAGAGGAGGGACAAGGGGGGGGGCTAGGGAGATGAGTGTGTGTGCGGCTGAAGAGGTGAAAAGGGGGGTGTGCGAGTGTGAGGGGTGTGCGGCGGGAAAGGAGAAGGGGGCAGGTTGTGAAATGTGTGAGGGTGTGGGGTTTTATTTAGTTGAAATTAGGTTTAGGGTTTAGTTAGGTTTAGGTGGTGTGTTGGGCCAAAGCTTGTTAACCCGATCTAACGTTTTTGAGTGGCCCGAACGTACCGACGAGATCCGATTTCAAGTACAAGTTTCATAAAACGTCGAATTTATTTTGTTTATTATTATTATTATCTAGAAAAATAATAAAAATACGAGGCGTTACAGTCTCCCCTCCTTTAGGAAATTTCGTCCCGAAATTTATTCAAAAGGAAGACTTGAAAGGAATTGGTTAAGGAATTGAGGGTTAACGGTCAAGACTTGAAGTTCTGGATATGTGAGGGTAAGCATGGAGTTTAGAGCAACGAAGAGTTAGGTTTGCAACAAGAAGTTGTTTGACTAGGATGATTTGAGGCATCAAGCTTAAGTAAAACGTATAAGTATGCGTATAGGAGAGTGGTTTAAACGAGCTTGAATAACTCAAATGACATGCCATCTAAGCAGAAAAGCTCTCGCGAGAAGTGGTATGCAGTTTAATGGTGAGTGTGGTCGAACCGTAGGTTGCTAGAAAGTTCACTCGCCTTTGAAGAGCATTAATAAATCTCGATTTTGTAGAGAGTTGCTTAATGATGGAAAACGAGAAGGTTAGGTATTTTAAAATAAGCTAGTTATCGAGGTAGCGGCCAATCAAGCGTGTCGCTATCTACGAGAATGGGAGATAACTTTAGAGTAAGAAGGCATTTAGGGTTTGAATGCTTACACGATTGATTGTAAACGAGGTTGCATAAAAGACAAGGTTAACGGGAGTAACGGAGGCATAAGAGCAGACGATTGATTCGATCAACGATTACTCGTGTAAGGATGGCATATGTATACGAACAAACGAAAATGTTACGTTAGGGATTAAGACTCGTCGTGGATAATCGGGTAGCGCGCACTTAGCAATGCAGTTGTGAGTTGTTTAAAGCTGGCGTGTTAGGTCATATTATGGTTTGTAAATCACCGAATTTCTCATGGCACGTATTACGAAAGTTTGGCAGCATGGTGAAAACACTTATGTATAGGAAGCACCAGCGGCGTATTCACCATGTTTTGACCACGTTGCGACCGTTTCGTTACTCGATGCAATGTTACGTTCCGTGTGTTACCATACGCGGTAGTACACTCTATGGTTCTCATGCGCTTATCGCTATAATCCCGTGTGCACCCGCGATTATACCGATCATCGCATGATCCGCATAGCTTGTACTAGCAGCGCATGAATAAAGGTGTACATAAATTCTGAAAATAAGTTTGCGTGCGTGTAAGAATGTAGTGCGTAGGCATGTTTACGTGCAAATAGCTTGTGGCCCACGTAAGCGAATCCCTCGGGTTTCGCTCGCGCATAGGCACGAATATGAATACGAGTACAAGTATAGGTATGTGTATGAGTATAAGCATAAGTATGGAAATAAGTATAAGCATGGATATAAGACGTATATGCATGAATGTGATGATAAGTATAAGCGTAATACCCCTGTAACACCCCTGCCCCTCGTTATCACAAATATTGTCCGCTTTGCCCTTGATGGGTGGCCCATCCAGGAACTCACGACTTTGTTTTTGGTTGCCCTGGTGGAGACTTCCCAGGAGGTCACCCATCCTAGTACTACTCCCACTTGAGCACGCTTAACTGTGGAGTTCTCCTCTCATCCACTAGCATTAAGCCCAAAACGCGTTGGTGATTTTAGAGGTAGGGCGTTACTTACGAGCCAGGAATCTCTCCTGTCCACGGGCGATGTTGGGAGGTATGTCATTAGGTGTTATAATAAGCATGAAAAATGACACGTTATTTTCATGAACATGAATATGTGTATAATTATGAACGTCAACAAGTGTAACAGACGATAATGGTGCGTATGATACGAATTGAATGCTACGAATTTATTTACATAAAATAGTCGAGAAATCAGGGTATGTAAAACGAATGATACGTTTAAAATGTCATGCAACAGTTGACTAAACCATGTACGAGGATAAGCATGTATTGTTGTTTGAGCAAAACTTTGAGGTTATCGCTTCTAAAATAGGCTTAAGTTTAACTTAGAATATAGGATCTAGTGTGTGAATATAAAGGAATATAAGGTACTTATTGATTATGCGTTACGTATTTTGTAAAGGACGGGAGTGCGACCCTTTGTTTTAAAAGAATTTAAGTAGGTCGAAAATGGTTGGTCTTCATAAAGTTTTCTTGCCCATGTGTTTTGAAACTCATGTGACATTTCGGGAGGTGTATGATAAGGTCTTAAAATAGTAAGTTCGCATTGTTTTCAAAGGATATAAGAGATTTGAAATTTAGTGGTGCTTGTGAAACGTTGACCCTTGAGAGGAAATCCGTGTTAATTGATTTAATGACCGTTGAAAAACGTTTAGCAAAATGTTTTCTTAATCGCGATGAGAGATTTAGAGGGTGTTTGGGGTTGAGTTTTGAAAATAGATTATGCGTTCTGAATAATCAAAATCAGATAATTAGTTGTAACAAAACATACTGTAGGAAGATAGTGTTTGGATTTGATTATGTTATTTGATATCACAATAATCAGGAAATTTGAAAAATAATATATATACATGTACATATAGAGTTGTAAATAGATGAGCTTTGATCTCTAAGATAAGTAAAACAAATCAGTTTTTTTTTATATTATATATATATATATATATATATTTTTCCAAACACTAAAATAGATTTTTATTTATTTATTTAATATTTGCGCCTCCAAACACAAAACAAAATATTAAGTTGCAAAAACAATCCCAAACACACCTTTAGTACAACGATCCCATAATGCCTATAAGATATTGGTTTTTTTTTTTTTTTTTTTTTTTACAAACGAAATTTTTTTTTTTAACATAAAGTTATTGCGTGAGCGTGTTTTAGTGATTAAGTTAAACATAAGACTTGTGGGCAAGGTATTCGTTAGACCGATTAAGTTGGTAGGTAGCATTTTGTCGAGCTTTGAAAATCGTAAAACAAAACGTTTCATGTGGTGACCAAGTATATGCGTGTGGGATTTATATGAAATAGATTACCGGATGGGAAATACGTTTGATAAAATAGTACGTTTTGAAATTCGTCTAAGTAAGAATTTTGACAACATGGTAAAAGATTTAGGTATACAATTTAAACATGTGGTTTGTGTAATAAAGTCTCCAAGAAGGAGGGTTGGTAACGATTACCGAGGTATGGGAATCACCCCTAATCCGTTGGTGAGGTCGTTTTAAGGAAGGAAGGAAACGAAGTTTGATCGTCTAGGTAAGGAATTCACTCCTATCTCGACGACGGTCTCCATTTCGGACTTTCCGAGAAATATAAGACTAGTTGATGACGTTTTGAAATCATGTATGCAAATAATGTATAAGTGGATGAAAAGGTTTAATATGAATTGCGTAAAAACCTTAAAATAAATTAGAAACTTGAAAGAAATGGTAACAAGTATATAAAAAGTCATGTATAAATTGAAATGGTATAAAAGAGAGTCTCAGAAAACAATAGACTGTTTCGGGTAGAGAAACGCCGACTATTCCAAAGTGAATCGAAGATCCTTTCGAATTAGAGAAACGTGCTTTGGCCTATAGGTAAAACGC
Source organism: Scalesia atractyloides (assembly GCA_947069175.1). Taxonomy (NCBI): domain Eukaryota; kingdom Viridiplantae; phylum Streptophyta; class Magnoliopsida; order Asterales; family Asteraceae; genus Scalesia; species Scalesia atractyloides. The sequence goes on from CAMTDV010000018.1 coordinate 85,852,057, forward strand.
TCTCGTCGAGAAGCGATTAACGGCATTTTACCCTTCCAGTTATTACACGTCTCTAATCGATTGGAAAATCGAAACTTTGGCGAGATTGAAAATCGAGGAATGGGACTTAATCGACAAGGTGCGGGTTTCACCCCTAACTTGACGATTTCGTACCCTAAGTGTGGTTGGCACTCTTCGGGTCAAAATTAATTTCGACACTTTGACGAGAGTCCAATAGAGTTTGAATGGGAAGTTTTCCATCAAGGTGTGGATGTCACTCCTAACTTGATGGTGTAACCTCGTAAAAATATAAAGAATAAGCGTAATGAGAATCGTTCACCAAATTGTGGATATCACGCCTATTTCGGTGAAGTCGTCTCACTTGTGTAATACGAGTGTTTTCGAGTTTAGTATAATCGAGTAAAATGCATTAGGGAAGGCGTATGATTGAAATAATGTAATGAGTAAGAACACGTAAAGCGTTTCATAAATTTAACATATAAGAGACGTTTTAAGAAATCAGCATGTGAATCACGTATGGTCAAGTATGGTACTTAACTATAGACTAGGTCAAAAGCATAGCAATTTGCCTAATTCCCTATAGTTATGGCTCTGATACCAATCTGTAACACCCCAACCGATGGCGGAAACATCGGGATGAGACGAAAACGAGATTGCTCATTGCTCACAACATTATTAAGTGACAATAATTAATTAAACCATATTTCATTTCATAAGAATTGTCAAATATATCAATGTAACAAAACAAAGAACAATCTAACATTTGCAAAGTCATAACAAAATTGATACATCGACATTAAACCTAACGTCTAATTTGTGTGTATCTAGTCCTTGCTATATTGTTTTCATAGCGTCATCTCCTTCAACCTGTAACATGTTTTAAAATAAAGTCAATGCAAAAGCAAAGGCGAGTACACAAGTTTAAGCATAGCATACGTATACGAATAAAGTTTTAACAATCCTCATGGCAACTAAGTCTATACAAGAGCAATATCAAGGCATGCAATGCTAATAATCAAACCAGTAACGCAATCACGATGTTTTAACATGACCTCACGTGTAAAGCGATGGAGGTGGATGCGTGAATTCCTATAGCGCTAAGCATGTCAAACAAGGCTAAAAATAGTTAATGACTAAAGCACAGCACAACGTTTATCCCCAGACAAGCAACAAGTATACGATTCAAGTAGTCATGTGTATAGGATTGTTTGTGCGTTTCATAAAGTTTAAGTGTTTGTGATTTTTTTATATATGGAAACATGTTACACCCAAAAAGTGATATAAAACAAATGTGGGTCGAGTGTACTCACAAAATTGCTAAGTCTTCTTGGAAATTCCACGACGAGTTGATGAGTGGGAGAAAGGGGACACCAATGCCACCTTAAATGACAACGAACATGGATGAATAATCGAATCGGAGTTGAAGATACGTGTACGTTTAGCACGGAATTTGTGTAACGACTCTAAAGTTAAATTCGTCAAAGATAAGAGTGTTATCAAAATAATACAATAAATATATATATTTTTGGGCGAGAAGTATAAAAGATAAAAATATATATAGATGTTTGCAGTTGGATAAATATATTCCTTCGTCAAATTATTATGTTTTGTCGACGAGAATAATAGATGTGTACTTATATAATTTGGCGAAAAAGTATAATCGTGGAGCATATTTAGTCGAAAGGTTTGGCGAATAAATACCCCCATGTCGGAAGGTTTAACAAGTAAATGAATATAAATATTGGTTTATTTGGACGAAAAAGATTACTAGATAAATATATAGTTTGGCTAAAAGAAAATAGATAAATGTATATTTTGACGGAACGGGATAATAGATATATATGCATGTTAACGAAAAGAATAGTAGATAAGTATATATTGTTTGTCGGAAACACGTAATATAGATATATATTGCCGTTAGAGAAGTATAATTTTCGAAAAGTATATAATATATATTTATTTTGACGGAAGGAATACTGTTTATATCTTGTCGTTAAATAGATATTTATTTGTTGAAAAGAATAATAATTAGATATGTTGTCGAACGGTATAATAATTAAATGGATTTTGTCGAAAGCAGAAATGTGTAAATATATATATTGCCGGAAGCATCATAAATCAATATAATATTTTGTCGAAAGATGTAACGAATAAGTATATTTCGTCGATAGATATAATAAATAAATATATATATTAGCCGAAAATCGGGCAGAGTTTCCCCTTGTTTTTGGACGATCCCGACACACGAGTGTCGATATTATTTGTCAAAACGCAATAATTCTACCACGACGATTTTATAAGAGACGTTACGAAATATTAGATCATGAAACATACATTATATATATTTCTATGTTCAAGTGTTACCATTTGTACAAGTTCGGGTCGCGAATACAAGATCATTAATATAAGTAAAATGAACTACGAGGCTTAGAGTTTTACCGAACTTGAATCTGACCCGTTGACCAACGGTTGACCAGGTTTGACCACAGTTGACCAGTTGACTTTCGTTGACCAAGTTTGACTTTTTGACTGAAGCTAAGCCGAGTCGCACTAAACTGAACCGAGTTAACTTGTGTCGTGAAAGCCGAGCCAACTGAAACGACAAAACAACCGTCGAGTTGAGACACGAAACTGACTAAATCGGAAGCAAAATAGAATAAGAGACTCGAACCTGAAATCGGTGTTCACCCGAACTGACCGAGTCGACCGGGTTTGACCCGACAGTTAACCGAGTTGGCTGATGACCCGCGTTGACTTGCTTTGACCAGCGTTGACTGACCCAAAATCTGACCCGCTGACTCGACATCCGAACAGGGCATGAACCCGAAACAAACCCGAAAAATGATCCAAACCAAGTTTGTTTCGCGGCTGAACCGATTACCATAACTCGCGTCTTGAACATGAAATCTGACCCGAGCCTGCTGAACCCACAGCTGACCCGACAAGAGCCCAAGCCAAAAACAGAATCGGACAACTCAGCCTGAACCGAAATCGGAATCGTTGGACATCCGACCCAAAGCGACACTGATCGGAACCCGAACTAACATCGCCTGAAACGGAGAAACCACAAAGGGATTTCAGGTTTAGAAGGATTTAAAGAAGGAAAGGATAGAGGGGATGAGTTAAAAGAGTTACCGGAGGTTTCGGAGATGAACAAGATGCTGGTTTGACGCCGGTGTTGCTGCCGTCGAGCCTGCTGCCGCTACTGCTGTTAAAACACCACCGCTAAGCCACCGCCGCCGCTGCTACACCGCCGTTGCTGAGCCATTGCTGCTGCGCCGCCATCCGATTGGTGGCGCGACACCACTGCAGAGAGGGAGAGGAGAGAGTGAGGTGGTTCGCCGGTAATTCAGAGAGGAGGGACAAGGGGGGGCTAGGGAGATGAGTGTGTGTGCGGCTGAAGAGGTGAAAAGGGGGGGTGTGCGAGTGTGAGGGGTGTGCGGCGGGAAAGGAGAAGGGGGCAGGTTGTGAAATGTGTGAGGGTGTGGGGTTTTATTTAGTTGAAATTAGGTTTAGGGTTTAGTTAGGTTTAGGTGGTGTGTTGGGCCAAAGCTTGTTAACCCGATCTAACGTTTTTGAGTGGCCCGAACGTACCGACGAGATCCGATTTCAAGTACAAGTTTCATAAAACGTCGAATTTATTTTGTTTATTATTATTATTATTATCTAGAAAAATAATAAAAATACGAGGCGTTACAATATTCCCGGCGTAAATTAAAAATTAATATTTAAATTAAAATTAGCGTAAAAGATAAAAGCATGAGAGTGTTCTGGTAGTGACACAAAGCATTCTTTGGAAAAATTTATTATAATAGGGATTATTATTCGAAGGTGGTTACATGTAAATATGTAATCCATCTTTTTTTAGAGTTAGTTGTCATTTTAGTCCATGTGTTTTGGTCAGATTTGTCACTTTAGTTGAATTTTTTTTATTTATCATCTGTGCTATTAAGGTTTCCATTTTTTGTTATTTTCGTCCAACAACTAACTTCGTCAAAAAAAAGTCGGTATACTCAGGGTTAGGATAATGTGAGAATAAAATGTTTTTATTGTATAAAATAAAAAATAAAAATGATATTTATAATATATAGGATTAGGATCATGTGAGAATCATTATGATAAATGAGAATCTTGAGAGCATTTTAGACCACACATTTTTACTAAGACAAAAAGCAAAAAAAGAACATTTTTTTAGAAAAAACGTAGCTTTTTCTATTAGTTTTTTTAGATATATACACATGTGTATATTGTTAATCTTTAACTATACATATATGTATAGTACATACATGTTTCATAATATACACACATATAGTTTAAAAATTAACAATATATGCATCTGTATAATTAAAAATTAACAATATATACATATGTATATATAAAAAACTCTTAAAATGATACTATTAGAAGTAATATTTTTGGCTTAGAAACAATATATAGTCCAACTAAATTATATGCATTTACTTATCCGTTGTAAATTTCTGAAGTATCATAAAGAATCTATAGTTGATCCAAACTAGAAAAATAAAGAATTATAAAAAGGATCGAAAAGGAAAAAAAGAATATTAAAATAAGAGGGAAGAGCACACTACTGACTGACATGCACTCTTTTTGTTCTATTTATGTTCATGTTTTCTGAACCCCTTGCCCCTTGGAATCATAGGTGGCCAACTTATTTTTTAAGAGTAAACTATTTTATATTCGAAGGCTGCCAACTTGCATGTTTTCTAACGTAGTTTTGAAGTTCGACTCGATCCGACTTGAAACGTTCTAGATAAAATGCAGTTGGTAAAGATTCATTTATGTACGGTATCAACATTTGTTATAACTATCAAAAGAGAATCAAAAGCCATAACATTAATATCGGTACCTGTTAACGCAGAAATGACTATAAGTGAAATTAAATCGAGACTAGATAAAGAAAAACATGTCGAAACGGTATAGTCGGAATTTTATGAAAGCACGTGTTTTAAATGCTACGCATGCGAGAATTCAATTTAGGTTCAGTTCGTTACGGTACCAATACTTGCTATAAGTATCAAGAGAGAATTGAAAACCATAAAAAAACATGTACTAGTTCTGATAAAACCGATATCAGTACTGGTTAATGTACAAAGGATTTTAAGTTAAATTTACATCGAGACATTATTATATAAATAAGCTCGTCAAAACAGCATACTCAGAGTTTTATAAAACATCCTGGTTTCAAAATGTTAAAAGAGATAAAAAATACTAAATACGCTTAAACATAATCATAATGAAAAATAAAATACGTTTGTGCTTCAACCACTTGGTTTTGAGTAAAAGTTTTATTGATATGTAAATAAACATAAGCATGTCGCAATGATATGCTTGAAAATTTATATAAAATCGTATTTAAAGGTTATAGTAGAAAAACAAAACATATAATGAAAAAAATATATTTATTCATTGATAACTTCTATTTTACTACACGTGTCAGTTTTGAAAAAAAAATATGGACGCGTAGATAAAGATAAGAACATCACAATTAGATACTCTATTTTAAATGTTATGGAGAAAAACAAAACATGCTCATAATTAATTAGAAAAATAAAATAAATAAAGTTAATTAAAATTATATAATAACAATAATAACAATTATAAAAATAGAAATTAGATACTGTTTCATTGTCAACTGTGGTACACCAAATAATAGATAAGGGTGGTTTAGCTTTTTGCCTATGTATATTAAAATATATTTTAATAAATAAAAAATAAATTAAAAATCTTAATGTGTGTGTTATATATACACACATAAATAAAATATCTTTCTCTATTTGTTGCCACCACCCACCCCACACCACTTGTCACCGCCACCACCCTCCCAAACAACCTGAAACCTCCGGCGACCATCGCAACACTGTACCATCATTGTCGAAACTGCCGCCCCTTAACATCTAAAATTGCAATCCTCCACTATCGCCTGGCCTAACCACCACCATCGCCTAACCTAACAACCACTGTCGTTGAACCCAACATCATCGCCTTCAACCCTAATCTCAATTGATGACTCGAATCTGCGAAGAACAACCCCAAACATCTGGATGTTAGATCTGCGAAGCTAGGGTTTCTTTAATCAGAACCATGGTTTTTAGATTTAAACAACGATGGTGTTCACCTACGAGCTGCCGCAAAGCACCACCTGCAAGAATGGTTGCAAAAGTCGCTAGACGCTCTCTAGTTGGATTTGAGAGTACTGGGGAAGTACTCCGCCTAGGCGGAGATTACTCGGGGAGTTATCGGCCTAGGCGAACTGTACTCGGGCCTCGACAACCTACTTTGTAGCGAGTACTCGAAGCCTAGGCGTGACTTTTACAACCATGGCTGCAAGACATTATTAACAACTAGGTTTTTTAGATCTTGAACACTTTGTTTCGTCGGAGTTCTACTCCACCGGAGTTTTGCTTCACTAAAGAGAGATAATATGAAGATGATGTTATGCTAGAAGAACCTAGATCTCCGGTAGTGATGGGTGCTAGGGGTGGTGCGATGAAGATGGTGGGTGGTGGCGTCACAGGTGGTGGCGAGGGTTGGTTGAAGTTAACGAGAGATAGGGAGATTTTAAATAAATGAACCATATTACCAACGTATCCTTATGTGTAAGTCACATGATCTGATTTAGCAAGAGAAATGTGTAAAAACTAAACATGTAAATAAATTTGAACATAAAGTATGTTTTCTCACATTTTTAAATGTCAAATCACAACTACTGAAAAATATATACAGATAAATGACGAAAATTTTTAACTTACTCTTTAAATTTGTAGTTTTGAACTTTTAGAGTGATAAAAAGCGTGCATGTTACAAAAAGTAAATAGAAATAAATGTTAAACAACATGTTGCAATATATAAATCGTTACTCCCTTTTGAAACCATAAATTTTGAAGCAACTTGTATAAATCTTGAATCGACTGGAACAACTGATTTGTTTGGTTTTAACTGTTTATAAGAAAATACACCCATATTTTCTACCATGGTTTAAACCTTTTTGATATTATGTAATATTATTTACATTTATTTTTATCAAATTTAGAGCACTTATAACTCATTTTCAAGATTTTGGACGAGGCTTGGCTTCGCTAGGGCCAAGTTTGAAGGACCGTCTCAACTTTAGCATATACCAAGTTGTGTAGACGTCAATTTTTCTTTTTAATTTTAACTCAAACATATAACACATTTATTATTTTATTTTTCAATATAAGATACAATTTCTTAAATATTGTTATGAAAAATGTCCACGATCGCTTACATAGGAATCATATTATTATATCATTATCATTATCAATACAATAATAAATCAACGATTTGAACAGTATTTTAATTATAAAATAAGGAATAGTGCCAGACAGCTGGCCTGGCATTCTCCCATTGGACCAGCCGTTTGACCTGGAATCTCCCATTGGACTACCGTTTATTATTTATTTACGCTGTAAAATTATAGGTTTGCCCCCGAATAGTACCAGGCAGCAGGCCTGGCACTCCCCAATTGGACCAACCGTTATTATTTGTTTACTCTGTAAAATTATGTTTAATTATAAAATAAGGAATAGTGCCAGCAGTGGCCTGGCACCTCCCATTGACCAGCCGTTTGACCTGGAATCTTCCATTGGACTAGCCGTTTATTATTTATTTACGCTGTAAAATTACAGGTTTGCCCCCGAATAGTACCAGGCAGCAGGCCTGGCACTCCCCAATTGGACCAACCGTTTATTATTTGTTTACTCTGTAAAATTACGGGTTTGCCCCCAGTTTAAAATTACGATGTTGCCCCCTGCTCAAAATAAAATTACGCTTTTGGCCCCAGCCAAAGAATTACGATTTTGCCCATGACTTGAAATTACAATTTCGCCATCGGCTCAAAATTACGTTTTCACCCCTATTTAAATGAAAAAATATCCTCTCGCCCCCACCTTAAAATTACGATTCTTCCCCGTTTAAAAAATTATGATTTCGGCCTCAGTTAAAATTTACGTTTTTTGCCCCTGTTCAAAATAAAATTACGTTTTTGGCTCCAACTCAAAATTACGCTTATGGCTTCGGTTCAAAATAAAAATATGGTTTTGCCTCCGGCCTAAAATTACGATTGTGCCTTCCTGGTTTCAATTTCCAATATTGGCATCACTTTAGGTTTTGGCAAATTACGATTTTACACCAGTGAAAGTATAACTTTACATTAGTTAAAAATAACAGTATTGCCATTGTTTTAGTTTTTTAGCTAAACTATAAAAGTGTTATGTATTGGTTTACTCGATTTAGTTGTTTTCCGTGTCAATGAGCTGCTTAACACTCGCTTATTATTCGGCTATCGCCCCACAACATAGGCAGCACATCTAACTAGTTCTGATAATAAACAAGATAGTGTAAATGTAAAGTATAACTTTGAATATTATTAAAATGTTTGGCGGTTTATTTCGCGTATCATTATATTTAGTTTTTAGTGACATTATTAAAATATAAAAGTATTTATTAGAAATATAAAACTATATAGGCAATATTACAATCTTCGGTTTTAATCATATTTTTTATTAAAAAAATGAAATTAAAGTTTTCTTGCACACCTTTTGTGTCACAATACGTGTATTTATCTATGACACTTTTACTCCTATCTTTTTACATGTCGTATGTGGTAAAACATGTAAACAATTTTCTGATCAACTAGTTATTTTAATGACATTCTTTCGGTTTTGATTGACACATGTTTTACTTTTACTGAAAGCCTTTTATAAATGGTTTTTTCTAGTAGATGAAAAATTGGTAAAAACCAATGTTTTCAGATTCGGACCAAACATTGAACCGGTTGGAGCGGACTTAAGAACCAAAATGTATCGTAAATATTATAAAAATTAGTAGTGTTAAATCTGAAAACTATATAAAAAACCGGTCCAACCGCCGGGTCGCCGGTTCAACTCCGGTTCAATGTATTTCCGGCCCGATACCATAACCCGGACCAACTCAACCTCCGGTTCCCGGTCCGACCGGCCGGTCCGGTCCGGATCTGAAAACATTGGTTTGATAACAACTGAAAACATCAAATGCTTTTTTGTTATGGGTATTACCATGCTGTGTAAAATATATTTATTCTCTAGTGGCCGAGTGTCCTAATTCTATAGCCAACATAAAAGTAGAGTTACTAGTATATTAATTGGTGAGCGAGTTAGTTGTTCTAAAAAAGTAAATAAAAAGAAAAAAAACGCAAAAGAGGAACATTTAAAAAGAAAAGGAGATGGAAACAATTTATGTTTAGACCGGATGGTGTAGAATAACTCACAGACTATAGTTAAGAGTTAAGACGTCATATCAACACCACATAGACAATAGGGTTTAAACCCCTATAGTTTTGTATCCATGGTGTAGGATAAAGCTCTATTAGCTATTAATAAAAAAAATAGGAAGATTGATGGCAAGGAAGTGGACCCCTCAAATCAAGCTGTTGGCGCTCGTTAGTTTAGTTGTGAAAGGGTCAACAGCGGCCCCTTAGCTAAAACGGGTCGGTTTTAAGGGGCGTTAAGGGGCTTTTTGGCTGAGGCGGGTAGGGGTTGCACTCCGCAACCGCCAACCTTAGTTCACCACCTCATTGATTATTGAATCACTTACAGGGCAAGCTCGAGCTTGACTTGATAATTAAAACGGAAACAGTTCGCCCTGCTCAAAAAATTAAAGTGAGTGGAAAACTTGAGCTCCGTCGGCTTTTAACCAAGCCAGCTTGGTTTTAAAAATAATTAGCTCAGCACAATTTTAACTCGTTTAGATTTTAGAACTTAAGGAAAAGGCGTGTTAATGTTAATTGAATGAATAACGATGGAGGATTAGCCTTAAATGATTTGATTATTTTCTTTTGCTTGAACTATAAAGTGTTACAAGTTGAGATTAATTTAAAGAGCCAAACCACTTTATTGGCTCGAGCTGGTCTCATTTATAGCCCAAGTTAGTTCGGCTTAACTTGATTACAAACCAAGCCCAACTAAAAGAAAGTTAGTGCCACAGACTATTTGAGATACTTAGGACAAGGGACGCTTACGATTAAAATAGTTAATTACTATAACACATATGTCAGCGAAAGTTAAAAGTAGCGAGTCAAACTAATTAAACAGAATTTCATAATTCATTTTTACATTATATAATTATGTATTTTGTCTTTCGGGGACATCCAGATGGTAAGTGGTGTGTTCTACAATGGTTAACCATGTGGTTAAATATTACGTAGTAGAGGTATGTTGATTTTAGGAGTAGAGCAAAGAGTAAAATTCAAATATGTATCCTTTAAATACAAGCTCTTGGTAGGCCTACTGTATAAAAAATAAAATGAAGCTTGATTTTATTTTTTAAAGCTTCATAAATAACAACTTTTTAATTCGAATACAATATTAACAGATAAAACATCATCACTAATTCATTCCTCCATTTACGTACTATTCTTATATACAAATTCTTTAACCACATGTTACTCAACTTCTATAATTAGCAATTCAATTCGATAACATAATCAGGCATTTGACCCATAGAATTCCTTTTGTTTGATGTATGATGATGATGTGCATGCATCATTTCTAACTTCTTGCAAAATTACTTTTGATCCCCTTGGTTGAATGCCCATGAATTCCTTTAGGTTTTCTGTCACGTTTTCTGTTCTTTTAGGCTTTATGTAAAGATAAAAGAACAAAACGAAGGATGGAAAACAAAAAAGGAAACATTTTGATGCAACGTTATGAGGTAGGGAAGTTGCTTGGACATGGCACGTTTGCAAAGGTCTATCATGCACGAAACCTCGAAACAAACCAAAGTGTCGCGGTCAAGGTGATTGACAAATCAAAGATCATGGAGGCGGGATTGATTAACCAAATCAAACGAGAAATTTCGGTCATGAGGCTTGTAAAACACCCGAATGTGGTTAGGCTTTACGAGGTGATGGCAAACAAAGCTAATATATACTTTGCGATGGAATACATTAAAGGAGGCGAGCTTTTCGATAAGGTTGCAAAAGGGAGGCTGAAAGAGGATGCTGCTAGAAAATATTTTCAACATTAATATCAGCTGTTGATTTTTGTCATAGTCGTGGTGTGTGTCATCGCGATCTCAAGCCTGAGAATCTCCTCATCGACGAATCAGGAAATCTTAAAATCTCGGATTTTGGTTTGAGTGCGGTGTCTGAGTCCAGGAGACAAGATGGTCTTCTGCACACAATGTGTGGAACACCGGCTTATGTGGCACCTGAGGTGATCAACACAAAAGGGTACGATGGCGTACCGGCAGACATTTGGTCTTGTGGGGTCATCTTGTTTGTCTTGCTTGCAGCTTATCTTCCATTTTATGATGTTAATTTGATGAATATGTACAAAAAGATTAGCAAAGGTGCCTTCAAGTGTCCACAATGGTTCTCACCAGAGGTAAAAGGCTTGCTTTTTAGAATTCTTGATACAAATCCAAACACAAGAATAACAGCAGCTGAAATCATGGAAAATTCTTGGTTCAAAAAGGGTTTCAAAAAGATTAAAATCCCAAATGTAATCACCATGAAGAACAATGTGACACAAAACGTCGATCTCGATCTTGAACTTGATCTTGAAGACACCATCCAAGAAACCGAAAGTTCAAGTGGAAGTAGTATTAATCTTGAAAAACTCAAGAAAGAAGAAACTGTAGAGCCTCCTGCCCCATTGAAGCCAATATCAATGAATGCATTTGATATCATATCAATGTCCGATGGATTAAACCTTTCGGGTTTGTTTGAGGAGAGTGTTCCAAGTGAGAAACTAGAGTCCCGTTTCATAACGACAAAACCAGCAACCACAATCATGTCAAAGTTGGAAGAAGTAGCAGTAACAGAAGATTTTAGGGTCTTGAAGAAGTTAGATGGGACATTGATAATACAAGGGAGGAAAGAAGGGAGAAATGGTAAGTTAGCCATAGACGCAGAGATATTCGAGTTTGCACCGTCATTGCACATGGTGGAGGTGACTATGTTGTCTGGGGACATAGTCGAGTATCATAACTTTTGTGAAAAAATGTGAAGCATAAATTGAAAGATACAATCTTGATATGAAAGATGAAGGAGATCCGTCATTCATCTTAAGAATTTAATTCTTGAAGATTATATCAGTGGATCAATTAGGGTGTTGTATACATATGATCAATCTCTTCTATGTTAGATCATTTTGAATTGATAGAAATCAAACAAAACTATAAGAAAGAATAGATAGACCATGAATGTCAATTAGCCTTATGCAGAACAACAACAAAATGATTCAAAACTAATAACTTTTACTACTAAAAATTAGCAATTTAGCCTCAAGAAACCAATTAACAAGATCAAAAAGAGTAAGAAATTGCAATTAGATCATAACCTTTTAACTCGCGTTTCTTGATTCATCTGTATTAGATGGCATACTTGATGATTCACCAGAACCGGACAACATTAGAGGTTGCAAGCGCGGTCTGAGTTCTTGCTCACAAAACTCTTCATATTCTTTTCTGTCCCCTGATTTCTTTTTAACTTCTACCAGTCTTAAATTATGTGTCAATTCAAATATCTCAATTGTGATTACCAACGGGCCATTAACCCCTTCTCTCGCCCCCTCTAAACGAATCCTGCAATCTTTTTTCCTAATCGAAAAACCAACCGCCTTAGCTATCTCTTCCAGTTTCAACACAATGCTAGAAACCTTAGCCCCCAACACAAATCTTGACTCTTCACTTCCATCTTCAAACAATCCTGAGAGGCTAAAACCAGACGAAAACGAAATCAAATCAAACGCATTCAAACTCACTGGTTTAGCCAAGCTAGCCGACCGCCTCTTCCCCTCAACCTCACTCTCGGATTCACACAAAGACTGGTCCGAACTATACTCAACAAACTCCTCCTCACCCTCCTCATCCTTCACACTACAAACCTTATCATCCTCAACATAAAACCTAACATGCTTAAACCCTTTCTTAAACCACTTATCCTCCATAATCTGCGGTATACTAATCCGCGTCTCTGGATTCGTATCCAACATCCGCTTCAACAACCTTGTCAACTCCGGTGAAAACCACCTCGGCCTCCTGAACTCCCCTCGGTAAATCTTCTGATACATAACCATAACATTCTGATCTCTAAACGGCAAATAACCCGCCATTAACACAAACAAAATCACCCCACAAGCCCAAATATCAACCTTAGCTGCTTCATACCCTTTTCTCATTAACACCTCAGGAGCAACATAAGCCGGAGTCCCACAAAAAGTATGAAACAAACCATCACCACAAATCTGTTCCGAAATCGCACTTAAACCAAAATCCGACACTTTCAAATCACCATCTTCATCTAACAATATGTTTTCGGGTTTTAAATCTCGATGAAAAACCCCACGTGCATGGCAAAACCCTACTGCAGAAATAAGCTGTTGGAAGTACTTACGTGCGACTTCTTCTTTTAACCTACCTTTAGCGACTTTGGTGAAGAGTTCGCCGCCTTTAACATATTCCATGACGAAGAATATTTTGGTTTTTGTGGCCATGACTTCGTGGAGTTGGACTATGTTGGGGTGGCGGACACGTCGGAGGATGGAGATTTCTCGTTTGATGTGGGAGATGAGGCCGCCTTTGAGGATCTTGTCTTTGTCGATGACTTTTACGGCGACGAGTTCATTGGTTTTGATGTTGCGGGCGACGTAGACCTTGCTGAAGCTGCCGTGGCCGAGAACGTGGCCGATTTCGTAGCGGCGGAGGAGGAGGGTGTGGGCTTGTGTTTTTGTGGTAGGGGATGGCATGATGGTGGTGGTAGTGATTGGAATTTGGAAGTGAAATGGGATGAAGGGTGAAAGATTTGAGGTTTTGACTAGGGGGGATGTGTCAAGCGGCGGAGGAGGAGCAATTGATCGTGGAAGATCTGTTGGTGATTGATGATGGGCCCGACCTAGTATCACATGTATAAGTATTATATAGTTGTCTTTCTCGATGATTCTTATTATAACATATGTTTTTTTTAGATTAAATTTTCTCGATGATTCTATGGTTTTTAAATTATAATATAATATAATAACTCATCAGAAATAATGATAACATGTATATTATTATAGATTATGAATTGATATTATAGATTATGAATTGATATTGTTTTTTGATTTAAATAACTCATCCGAAATAATGATATATCATTTTTTAAAATGAAAGTCATCCGAAATAATATAGATCAATTTTTTAAATGAAAAGGAAAACTCATCCGAGTAGTAGGATTCTACCATGCGGCAAGAGACAACAAAAATAATATTATATGTGCAAAAGAATATTAATTATCCGAAATAAGGATAACACATATCATTTTTTAAATGAAAAGAAAAAGTCATCTGTGTAATAGGATTCTACCATGCGGCAAGGGAAAACAAAAATAATATACAAATAAAGTTGTGATAAAGAATATCAATACATGTTTTTAATTAATTGAAAACTTAAAAAGAAATTTTGGTACCTGTTCCAATAATACCTAATACGGGTGTTGATGTTTGTATAATATAGTTCATCACAATATCGAGAATCGCTATAGCTTCGTTGAATACAAATAAGTTTTCAGCAAAGTTTACACCAGAAGGTTAAGATAAAAAAAAATTAATAAACACACCTAAGTATTCAGTTTCTTTGTTAAAAGCTAACGAAAGTATAAGTTATTAGAGAAGTATATCAAATTAAACAAAATCTATTTCGGTTAAAGACGTATATTTTTTAAAGTATAAGAGGCGAAACAGAAACTTAAATCTAATAATAAAGTTACTATTAAAAGCTATTTCGTGTAAAGACGTATATTTACTATTTTTTTAGTACTCCATCAAAAGTGAAGAGAGAATGAAATGGTTTGAATATGTGAAGAGGAAATAAATAGACGGTGTCGGTTAGACTAGTGGAAAGCCTCACTGTTGATCGTTGAGGAGAGGAATGGTAGATACAGATTCAAACTGAGTTGGTATGAGCGAAATAGACATAATTAAGGTTAAGAACGCATGTGAGGGTACATAGTTGACTTAGTTTTTACTTAGAGACTTTACCTATTCATATTGCAAAACAGATATGGTTAGCCTCGAACGGGAAGAGGGTTCTCTCTATGATCATTTATTGACGTAAGAACAAGTATGAAATTTTCAAGAGTAAAGATAAACTGTAAATATAAGTGAGTGTGTGAGGGAGTAGATGAATATGTTACCTCAAAAATTTGATCCTTGATTTTGATTTTTAGGATTTGTGTAATGATGTATGATAAATAAATGTGGGATGTGTCAAGCGCGAAGGAGCAACAAAAGATCGTGGAAATTATGTTGGTAATTTATGGGCCGATCAGAGTATCACAAGTATAATGTCACATAGTTTAGTTGTCTTTCTCGACAATTCTATTTCTATTTATAACATATATTATCCGAAATTATTTTTAGTTGAATAAATTAATTTAATGTTTTATAACTTTTAAACTATATTAAATTATTTTAGTTTGGAGAAAATGTGGAATATTGGGACAACTCTCTCCAAAATGAGAAGAACCGAGAAAATAAGAAAAAAAATGGAAGAAAGCAGACGTGGTGGCTGATATGGCATGCTCTGAAAAATAGAAAAATGACCATCACTCACTATGCTCTAATGGCACTAAAAATTTAATATTGAATGGTGGTATTACGGAAGGTGCGCCTAAATAATCAACGTCCGCAACTTTTTTGTGACATAATCTAGTGCTGATGGTATAATTATTTATGCTTAAAAGTTGCTTATATAATTGCTGTTAGATAACTATCGAGCGATGATGTTAAGTTCATGTTTAGTGTCAGCCGGTCATTTTCCAAAAAGCAAGTCCTCACTTCACAAACCTGAGAAACGATATAACTAGTGGCGGACCTAGTGTATAACTAGGGGCAACCCCCGCTACGGCTTGGTGCTCCGGCGGTAGTGTAAAATTAGTGTAAATTTTGGAAAAATTTGACGATTTTTCGATTTCGTTACCGTTTTCTTATAAAACGTTACCGCTTGGCGGATTTCTAGATCCGCCACTGGATATAACCCACGTAGTGTAACAACCCATCAAATGTTCTCAATCATACAATATAGAATAGCAATGCCACCTATGAATATGTTTCATGTTTAGTGTCAGACCCAGGTCTTACTACACCTATGAAAACATATTCTTCAAGCTTGTCTTGGGCTACATGTATACGTACCATTTGGGCTTGTCTTGGGCCTACTCCTGGTCTCCCAGTTTTAGATTGTCGGGTCGTGGGCTCTAAACTCATAGAAGGTGGTCCTTAAGTTAAGGCTACGACATCTTCTAATGGATTCACTTTGATGTTTGCTGTTGTTTCTTGCTTATCGTTGGAGCCGTTTCTTGTTGATTCTCGATGGCCCCTTCTAACTTGATCCATTGACTAACTTAAGGTAACCAAAATGTGTCCATATACAATTGATTTTGCCCAATTTAGCCAAATTTTGAAAAATTAATCATGAGCCTCTTAACACATGAAACAAACATGCTGCCTTGGTTAGGCTGGACCCCGCCAAAAGGTTAATTGCTTCTTTTGGAGAGTACATCTTATTTTTATTTTTATTTTATTTTATTTTTTATCATACGTACTTATTCTGGCTTGAGCACCTTGCTTGAGTTTTTTCTAATAAAACCCGCCTTTCAAAAAAAAAAAAAAAAGAAAAGATTAATGTCACATATACTTTAGAGTGTTAGTTCATTGAAATTGGTCCAGTGATCAATGATAATTTTTAAACTGAGCAATTTCTATGTAACATATAAAGAAAATAAGTTAAAACAGGTTAGATTCCATCTATAATGTATTTATAATTAACATTAATTATATCTATAACATTCCCGAAAGTACAATAAAATGTTAATGGGTTTGATGAGAAACAACTCATATATTAAGATAATTACTACAATGCCTGGTTTATTGTAAAAAAATGACTTGAACCGAACTGTTGGTGGCATGTGTATAATACAAATGTTGTGATGGTACATGTGCAGTTGCAGAACACCTGATCCCTCACGTGTCTTTTGCATATCTTCAAAATATAGACGTTACTATTACGTTTTTTACCCTATATATGGAATGTTTTATATCAGTATTTATATGTATATATAGAAGGTGACGTCTACACCATAAATAATTTTCATACACCTTTAAACGTATAAAATTACAAGTTACGAAATGCACTTGTAGTAAGAGTAACAAAGTTAGTGACGTATTCAACTTTTGGAAGTGTTCAAATCATCTTTTATTTTGTGTACCGCTTTCAATCTTTATAAACCTATGTTTACTACGGTTGGCAAATGCATTTGATTATTGACCGATTAAAATCGACGAACCCGACCACGTCTTATATATTTGTTCATGTCAACGGTATTGTCCTAAACAGGCGCACTTGTATCACTTGTTTATCTAAATCGGTTAGTAGGCAAACTGCCTAAAGCTGAATTTAACATGTTTTAACCAAAACTTACAGCAAAAATACAAACATTTAAACATATAATTAAGAGTAAAATGCACGTATAGTCCCTGTGATTTTGCAAAGTAACACTTATAATCCTCAATTTTTGGAAATTACACTGGTGCTCCATATAGTTTACTTTTTTTTTAATTCAGATGGTCCTTGAAGTGGATGGGTTAGTTTTCCCTGTTAACTTGATGTGAAATGACATAATTACCCTTGCTAAAAGAGAAAACATTTAAAAATATTTAAATTAGAAGAGCTATAAATAAAGGGCCCACTTTTTTATTTCAGTATAAAAACCAACCCCACCCTCACCCTCACCCTACCCTTCTTCTCCATATCCACGCACTTTCTACTCTCTCTATCTGCAACCTCCACAACCCACTACCATACTTACACCACAATCGTTAACCACCTACATCGTCTCAACTCACACCACCCTTTGTCGACAACCACCACCGGACCACCACCATCGCAACATGAACCACCACCACCACCTAACTGAATTTCTTCATCGAAAATAATCAGATCCAAACCTGATTTTAACAATCTTTGTCTAGCTTTTTAGTTATCTTCTCAGATCAAACCTGCAACTAATCTCGTTGGCCGAGAACTCATCAATCAGAACTTTGGTGGTAATTTCGCTTCCGGTAGTGAAGACGGTGATGCACGTTAGGAGGTTGGGGTTTCAGGTCGGGGGAGTTAGGGGTTATATTGCAGGTGTTCGTTGATGGAATCCGATGGTGGTGGTGGACGATAAGGGTTTTTGGGTTGTCGGGTTGGGTTGGGGGAAGATGATGGCGGCTGAGTTAGTTGTATTTGTTGGTTGTTTGAGTATATGGTGGATCTGAGGTGAACGAGATGGTGGTCCGGTGGTGGTTGTCAACAAATGGAGAAGAAGGGTAGGATGGAGAAGAAGGTGCAGTTGGATGGAGAAGAAGGGTAGGGTGGGGGTGGTTTTTTATACTTGAAATAAAAAAGTGGGCCCATTTTTTATAACTCTTTTAATTTAATTATTTTTAAATGTTTTCTCTTTTGGGTAATTATGTCATTTCACATCAACTTAACGAGAAAACTAACTCTCATCCACTTCAGGGACCATCCGAGTTAAAAAAAAGTAAACAACAGGTACACCGGTGTAATTTTCAGAGACTATAGGTGTTACTTTGCAAAACCACAGAGACTATACGGGCATTTTACTCTATAATTAAAATAAGTGATAGCTAAAAATATCTAAAACCTAATCAAATTCAAACAAATAGATTCAAATCATGTTTAGCTAAACCAAGAAATTAACAAAGGCAGAAATTTGAATGAAATAAATCACATGGTTATTGTTGGTGAAGCAGCCGAGATTGAATAAATTGATAATGGTGATCTGGCCCACGGTTTCATTCTCGAAGAGGTGTCTGCAACTTTTTCTAAATGAATATCCTAAACCTGAACATTAGAGGTTTGGGGAATTCAAGAAAACCCTCCTAGATTTCAGACATCATTACGAAAAATAAAATCGCTTTCGTGGGCTTTCATTGATCACTTTTTAATGTTGTTCTCTTCAGCTTATTAGGGTAGGGCAAATATGGACTTTGAGTTCGTGTAATCGACAGGTCGCTCAAGGGGAATTGCCAGTTTCTGGGACTCATCAATTTTTTCTAAAACCTCTGTTGTGAAGAACATAATTTTTTTTGTTATTCTCGGCAATGTTTAAGGTTAGTCTGTTGTTTTCAACCTGCTCGATGTGTATGCTCCTCAACATTCGGCTAATAAGCGCGTGTTATGGAACACCATTCGATGGTCAAAACCGTGTTTTTGGGGTTATATTCGGGGATTTTAAGGATGTTCGCTGTCCAGAAGATCACAAGAATTCCATATTTGATCCTTCTAGCTCCAAGGATTTCAACGATTTCATACCTGATGCGGACCTACATGAACTTTTCTCAGAAAGGCAGAAAGTTTACTTTCTGCAAAGGTACCGGTTCGAAACCTAAACTCAATAAGATAGATCATGTTTTTGTTTCTCATAGGTTTGTCCTACTACGCTGCCACGTTTTATTTCGGACCATTCTCTGATGATCCAGGTTAGCCGATGGACTTTGGCCTGATTCCATTCCGTGTGTTCAATTCTTGGTGTGACAATTCGGGGTTCAATTAATTAAATGGTCAAAGATGCGTGTGATTCATACAACTTTTCAGGGCTAAAGGGCCCAAAACTGAAGCATCTTAAACAACACATTAAAATTTGGGTGAAAGCCTTGAAAGATAAAGAAGAAGAATCTAGAGATGTCCTTTCAAATGATTTCTTTCACTTAGAAGAGACCACGGAATACAGAGACTTAGATGAGGATGAGCTTTGGATTTATGAAGATTGTAAAGTCGATCTTCTTGATTGGGAAGCCAACAAAATCATGGACCTTAAACAGCAATCGCTGGTCAAATGGGCATCCTTCGTAGAAAATGAAACTTCATATTTTCATGGCATCATAAAAAGAAAGGAATCTAAATGGACTCCACGGCCTTATTATTGGTGCAACATCCCTAATCTAATCTGGTTAAAAAGAGGCGCATAAGGTTCCGTTGCTTTTTTTAAGGAATCATTTGATTATTAATGAATTACTTTTTATTTTTATTTTTAAGGTGCTTGCTAATAGGCTCAAACGAGTCTTAAACTCGATCAGCTCGGAATCCCATTCAGCTTTCATGAAAGAAAAAAAAAACATTATTGATGGGCCTTTGATTATTAATGAATTACTTTCTTGGATCAAGAAAAAGAAATCCAGTGCTCTTCTCTTTAAAATCAACTTTAAAAAGGCATTGGATCACATCAAATAGGAGTTTATTATCTCTATTTTGGAGCAAATAAACTTCCCCCCTCTTTGTTGTAAATGGATGGCAAGATCTTCGGTGCTTATTAATGGCTCCAAAATTCAATCTCAACGTGGTGTGAGGCAAGGCTATCCTCTTTCCTCATTCTTATTCATTATACGCATGGAGGCTTTCTCTTGTAAGTTCAAAAGGGTGGTAGACCATGGTATTTGGAATCAATCAGAGCTGGTTCCTGAATTGAATCAATTGCAACTTCAGTTTGGTGAATCAAACACGCTTTATGGCAATTGGAGCGACAAAATTAGAATGGAATTGAGTAATCATTAAATCACTCCAGGTGATGAAGTCTGAACTTTGATGCCAACTATTGCACCACCAGAATGGTTCATCATCGAATGACTCAATAACCTCTCGTCATTATAGATCGCATAAAAGAGAAAATAGCCTTCACCTTAGGAGATCCATAGGTCAGGATTGGATCTAGTGTGGATGTTCATCCTGGACTTCTTCCAAAGCTATCTATGCTAAGGATTAATGAAAGCACCATGAAGTAACAATCAACACTGGAGAATTAGGAAATAGTAGGTACCGATTTCATTGAAATTCATAGGCAAAACTGATTATAATAGAAACAAAGAACAATTTAGAAAAGGGGGTGGGAAGAGAATAAATTTTAGAAAAGAGTTGGGAAGAAGATGAACGAACATTCTAAATTACTCATTTATGACCTAGACTACCTTGTGCTTTAGTTTATAACCTGTAACGTTTAACTTGTTTGGGCCATTTGATTTGGGTTGCTTGATTGATTGATTAAGTTGAGCTTGGGTCTGTTCACAACAAATTGGTACCTGGATTCACCTAATTCAAGGTTTTGAGTTAAGTTTCCTTGATAATAAACAATTTGTGGGTTTAACCGTGAATATTGTTTTCCGATTTCAACATCCTGGTACCAATTACCCATTTAACATCGAGTCCCAAGAACTTGGAAAATTGTACCAGAATGTTGGCTCAAGTCTTCCCGTCTCATATTCCGGACAAGTGCCGTTGGCTAGGTGATTCATCTGGGGTTTTTTCTGTTTCTTCGATAAAGGACATGTTCAAGTCTCGCAATTCAATCATTTCTCCTCACTTTAAGTGGTGCAACTTAATTCCGAAAAAAGTCAAAATTTTTATGTCGTAGTTAAGGAATAGGGGAGTGAATGTTAAGGGGCCGTTTAGTTCATTGAATGTTTTGTTAAGGAACTAGAATTGAAAATGGAATTGGATTTTAAAGGATTTGGAATATGTTTCGTTTATAAATAGGTGAAAGTATTTGTAATGGAAAAAAGCTCAAATTACAAAATTAGCCTTCCCATTTCCCCATTCTCCCTCTCCACAACCCTATTCTTAAGAGACTGCATTGCATCCTCTCTTTTTCTTAAGACTGCATTGCATCCTCTCGTTTTGAACCAGTTGACTTTAATCTAAACTTCGATTTGCACCATGAGAAGCCATAATCAACATTTTTTTGGTAGGATTGATGTTTGTAGGGATGATTATGACTTCTAGTTCAATTTTATTTTTGAGTAGAATCAAAGCTTCTAGGACAATCATGGCTTTTGGTTCATTGTTGAAATCATATGTAATGTTTTATTAAAGCTTTTGGTTCATTGATAATGGTCTTTCGGTTTAATAATTCACATATTTGGTTTTTATTCATCAATTTATTCGCCCAACTTCTTTTCTTTTTAATTATTTTGATCTGATCAAAACAAATAAAATGATGGGGTAATTTGGTCTTCGGTTACAATTTCGTTGGATTTCTAACATTTCTTCAATGTGTGGAAGGATTGTTAAGTTCCACCATTTAAAGGAATTTGGTGGAATGTTTCACAATTCCAATTCCTTAATTAATTAACCAAACATATTTTTCAATGAAAATTTTTAAATTTTCAATTCCATCCAGAATTCAATGAACCAAACATGGCCTGAGTCTTCTATGTGCATCTGTGCTGCGAGAACGAGGAGTGATGTGTGAAAATGTGTATTAAAAATCAAACAAGTTTTAAAAAGGAATCACAACCTAAACCACACACAATCGGCAAGTGCACCGGTCGCGGTGTAGTGTAGATAGCAAGACCGAGTATCAATCCGTGGACACTATACGCAAACTCCAGATACTAAACCTCAATCGAATACAAAGTCAATATTTGATTTGACTTTGGTGTTTAACTAATAACCTAATTGATTACGAAAAGGGCAAACACGACAAGTAAAGCAAGACAAGCACGAACTCGAGAGCAAAATGTGATCAAATATATATGAGAAAATGACTACCCAGGTGTCGAATCCCTAGAATCATGCAATGCTACTCTGACAGTGACAATGGCTAAATATCCTACTCTCCCGAATGACCCCCCGCTAGAGATGTATCAAACGAAAGATAAAGACGAAATGTGAAGTGCTAGAACGAACCGGCTCGACCTATCGATACCAAATCCTACGAGAATCAAGCAATGAAAGTATCTATACCCCCAAAACCCTCAAAACGCAAAGCAAAGCAAACCAAACCTTGTTTACCTGAAATCCTAGGAAACCTTAACCACAATGTAATAAACGAGACCGAGCTATCGGTCACCCAATCTACCCACCAATGATTAGCTAATAACCTAGCTCACCTAAATCGTCTTTCGAGTCATCAAATGAGGATGCAAGTTTTAGTCAATTGATTTTAATTATTCGTCGAATTGGTCAATTTCTCAACTCAATATTCAAACCGAAAACCCTAAGATTAACGATTCAAATCAAACTCTAAGTCTAGGGGATATTTCTATGTGCCTAAACCGCTGAATTCATCAACCAAAAATCAATCAAACACACCAACATGCAATATCAAGATCAATATCAAGGCAATGTTATGTAAATCACCTTAAATAGCCAAACAAATAACATTACAATCATCAAGTTCATCTAACCTAAGTAGTTTAAACTATTTAGCTACTCATAATATTCATCAACATAACCGAATAAAGTCTGAAAACATGAGTTCATAGTTTAGAACGAATAGAAACCGAAAAACAGATGTTTAACAAACCCGTAACGACCAAAACTCGAACCAACAACTTCCTAGACCTTCAATATGCTCCAAGTCTAGGAACAAACCCTAGATGAGAATTTAGGGACTTTGTGTCATAACCTAGTGATTAAATGATTAATCATGAATGTACTAAGTGGGTTTTATGACAATATGATGAACACTTGAATTATAGTGTTAAATGGATAAACATTGATCTTGTGATGCAAGTTCTAGATGTAGTTCATGAACACTAGACATAAGGGCGCGATATTGATGTTAAAATTTGGTTTAAAAGTTAATCATAAACTTGATAAAGAAGTATACAAATCTCGCCCACAAGGTGCTCGTTAAAATGCTAAGTGAAATCGTGTGCCTACTAGTTTGTATGTAGAACTTGGTTAAGATTAGGTATTCGGATGAATGCCTAATAACATGATGAAACGGGTTTCACTTATAGATAAAAAAAACCCTTAGATCTTGACTAATGAAAGAATAAAGTATCTTTGATAATCGATGTAACATCCGTCAAAAACGGATTTACCAAACCCGCTCCGTTTATTAACCGAACAATCAGTTAAAAATTTCGTTGCGAATTTAATGCCCAAATAATTCTAATACGATACATAATTAATTATTATATGGGAATATATAATTAGTTTTTGAAAAATTGTTAAAAATAAGAAAATAAAAATGATTTGGCACTGCCGGGTTTCGAACCCGGGTCAGTCAGCCGGTTCAACCAACTTAACACTCAACACTTAAACCACTGCGCCACTGATGTTTCTTGTTAAATGTTAGAATCATTTAATTCATAACATGTCTTTCCGAATTAAAAAACCGGCGCCCAAATGCAGTCGTCGGAAATCCCGGCAAACTCGCCAATAATTTACGACTTCTTCAGTTATAACGTAAACGTTTAAACCTATATCGGTTATAACCGACGTCTGAGTCCGCGACACAAGTTGTAACCGCCGGAGATTTTCTAACCGATGAATCAAGTCGGAAATTGGACCAAATTCATCGATAACCTGCCTTATAAATACCCCCTCGAACCTCTGCAAGCTTTTTCGCTCAAAACCGCACCCTTTCTCGGCGAAAATTTACTCGCCGGAATATATCTGCACATCGCCGGAAAACCGAGTCCTTCACTTCTAAGCCTTACTAAACCCCCTGAGCTTATACCGAAGTCACCCACATCCTTTTCAAGCTTTCTGAAGACTCGCTGCTGCAAGACACACGTCGCCGGAAGTGGGTGCTGTCGCCGGAGTTCTACCGGAAAAAACAGAGGAGTCCAGTCGGTATACCTTACGCCTAATTTCTCTTTCTTTTTATTTATATCTCACTTGTAATTAACTAAAAAACGCTAAAGAAACCGATTAAAACATTGAACCAGTCGGACTTCCGATTCTGGTTAAAATCGACGAAGAAGACGAAGTCCTGTAATGTTTAAGTATAATTAAAATCAAGTTATAACTCGGGTTAGACACACAGTCCAGCGGTGGACTGTGTGCACAATAAACACACTAACGTCTCGAGTTCGAATCTTGTCCCACGCATGCTGCCTTAATAAAAATGTCTTTTTTGTTAAACGAACCGGATTCACGCTGTATATGTTAAGTCTATTAATAATCGGAATAATAACCAAGTTAGACACACAGTCCAGTGGTGGACTGTGTGTATGTTTAATCACAGGACACGAGTTCGAGTCCGGTCTTCTGCACCGATCCAGACAAATATCTAACTTTTTAAATAAGTCAGAAATGAAAATACTTAGTTTGTATTTAAGAATAATAAAAATCAGTTTAGTTAACAAGTTGGACACACAGTCCAGCGGTGGACTGTGTGTTAGCATAAGCCACAGGTCCCGGGTTCGAGACCTGTGGAGCGCACCGAGTCTTGGATTAAAATCGTTTTTAAAAATAAAGGATTTTCTGTTTAATCTAATTAGTATATAAATATAATTA
This sequence comes from Scalesia atractyloides, assembly GCA_947069175.1. Taxonomy (NCBI): domain Eukaryota; kingdom Viridiplantae; phylum Streptophyta; class Magnoliopsida; order Asterales; family Asteraceae; genus Scalesia; species Scalesia atractyloides. Next base: position 85,877,365 of record CAMTDV010000018.1, read on the forward strand.
AAAACATAAATATTTCGGGTTAGACACGTAGCTCAGTTGGTAGAGCTGCGTGCACGCGTACGGGAGGTCTCGGGTTCGAGCCTCACACAGCGCACACAATTATACTAGCGAACCGGTCAAACAGTCAAGGTCAACGGTCAACGGTCAAAAAAGTCAAAATTTTTTATTATTTTTATTTATTTATTTTAATTAAAAATCAATTAAAAATACTTAAAAATAACATTTTTAAGGTTAGAAAATAGCCTTAAACTCACAAAAATACACCCAACAATCCTACTAAAATGGATTAATAAAATCCGTTTACTTACCGAACCATAATGCTATTTATCTAGGTTAATTTCACTCGTGGTTAAAACCACTTCGCGTGCATTCAACATCATCAACCGAACGCACCCACTGTGAGTGAATCTTATAACTCCCCCTTTTTAATTACACGCTTTGGGGTGTGTCATGTGTCACCAAATAATTAACTCGTTTATTTAAACATGTGCCATACCATATCGTGATCTAAACTTAGATTGTTTATATTGTTGTAATTATGTATTTCATTTTGTCAACTTATATGAAATTCATTCATTAAGCCCATCAGCTCCTCGGGGTAGACGAGTTGAGCAACGCGTGCCTCAAAACCAATCCATTATTGTTCATGTGTGTATCATTGAGTTTATATTGTTTGTAGTTATGTCTTCCATATTATCATGTTTATGCAATTCATTCATTAGGCCCATCCGTTCCTCGTGAGAGACGAGTTGAGCAACGCGTGCCTCTAAACGGTCCATTATTGTTCATGTGTGTATTGTTTAATATTAAATTGATTTATGAATAAGTTTACATCTATTTTTACTCATGTGTGGTTGTGCACTTTATTTCATAATCAGTTAAATAAACTTGTTCAAATGTTTTCCATAGGATTCACTCGCCAACTTTTTGTTGATCCAAAAACCCTTTTACACATGATACAGGTGAACAGGATGAAGCAAGGAAAACATAGGAAATGCCTTAGAAGAAAACAAAGAAGCTTAGATTGATGTTTAGGTCATTGATGTAATTATGATTGTAAATTTCCATTAAATTGTATTAATGAATATGAAACGTATAATAAATGTCATGAGCTTTGATGAAAACCCAATCATGCCCCGGTCACCTTTTCTGCTGCGGGTCGGGGTGTGACAGATTGGTCTCAGAGCCATGACTATAGGGATATAGGATAGGTTATTAGACCCTTAGAGCCTATACTATAGTCTGCCTAAATTTTAATTGATTAGGTGGTTACATACAAACTTGCGATATTTATTTGTTTCATATTTGATTATACTTACAGTCAAACATACATGCTTATATACATATTCATTATACATATATCAATGTTCATATATTCAATTCATTTTCATACTCTCATTATTCAAAGATTTTGTTGCAATTTTCAAATCTAATCAAAGTAAGTTCTGCGACGGGCATGTAGTAACTGGAAGGGTACAAGTACCGGTAGTCGGAACGTCCTGTCTAGGTTGGCATTCGTGTAAATCCAATATAACGGACCAGTTTGCCTACCTGGGGACCAACGATGAGAGTACGAAGGACCTATTAGGCCAAAGCATGCCACACCAAACGTCGTTCGAACTAACCCCACTTTGAGGTGTCACCGTGTCTACACCTGGACACATTCCGAATATCACACGTTGTATACATATTTCTCGATTTTCTCCGGGTTTTAGTGTACGCAACCAGGCAAACCCATGCGAACCATATGAAAAACCGGTATTCATGGGGGCCCACATGATTACAAAGGTAAAGTATGGCGGCATGTAGGGCCTAATGGCGAGCAAAGCCCAAGACATCCTATGGATGTAGTAGATTTATTTTTCTATAATTATTTTTATGAATGTTCATTCCTAGTGCGACCCATGATCCCAAAAGCATCATACTCATACTCTTGTCATGTATTCCTTGTAGATGTCTTCTAACCATGCCCGTAGGAAGACAAGAGCAGGAAAAGCCCGCGAACGCATGGCTGCCCTAATCGCTCAACAAATGGCTGCCGTAATACCCAACATTGTAACCCAAGTACAACAAGCACTTACCGCTAATCCTGTCAATCAAGAAAACCAAAACATTATCAACTCTCCCCCAAATACCACTAAATGCACCTACAAGCATTTCAAATCATGCGAACCTCCAAAATACAAAGGGACTGAAGGCGTCACCGCTCTCCTCCATTGGCTTGAAGAAATGGAGAACACCTTTCTAAATTGCGATTGCCCCGATGATCGCAAAGTGCGATATGCTACCGGTCAATTATATGGGATAGCACTCACTTGGTGGAATACAGAGAAGGCCAAACGAGGTGTTGAAGATGCTATGACTTTAACTTGGAATGAATTGAAGGAAATCATGACCAGACGATTTTGCCCAAGGAGCGAAATCAAGAAATTAGAAGATGAGTTCTATTTGTTGAAGCAAAAGGAAGGCGACCACACCACGTACAACAAAAGATTCCTCGAGTTACATCAAATGGTTCCCAACATGTTCACTCCCCTCTACCGTTTGATCGAGAACTACATTCGTGGTCTTCCGTCAAAGATTCAAGACTCTGTAATAAGTACCTCGCCTGCAACTTTGGAAGCAGCAATGGAGCTAGCAACAGCGCTCACCGAGAACTGAATCCGGAACAAAGATTTCAAGGAGGAGAAGAAGAAGGATAAAGAATCGACTGAAACCTCCGACTACACCCAAACCGAATCCCCTTCTCAACCCAATTCTAAGAGAAAAAGAGACGGGCAACTTTTCGCTGCTATCCAACGAAATCAACCAATTTCACACGCCATACCCATCCAAGCTATCCCAATCACTCAAGTGGCACCCAACTCAACTTACCCAAATAAGAAACCATATCTTGGACCTCACCCTCGATGCAACAACTGTTTTTATCACCATCCCTTACTCTACCTTGTCGACTATGTGCAACTTGTGGACGCTATGGTCATTTGAGCAAGGTTTGCCGCACCTTTCAAAACCAAATCTCTTCCCCTACTCAAACCATGAACCAAACCTATCAACCACCCCAATACCCCATGTTCCCATATGTTCGAGCTTGTTTCAATTGTGGCGACCCTACCCACTTTAGAAACACATGCCCTCAATTGGTTAACGTCATCAACACTCAAGCTCAATCAAACCCAGTTAACCAAGTAAACCAAGAAAACCCAACCGCTAGGCCACCAGCAAGAGGAAGAGTCTTCAACATCAACGCCAATCCTGTCGAAGATAATGACGGCCCAAACGAAGATACCCAACTAGTCCTCTTCACCGAAGATCCAGATTCAACTCCTATCGTTTAGTTTTATGTTTTTCTTTATCACATAGAACCAAACATAACTTACGGATAAAGCCAATGAAACTTTGACAAGAATATGGTGGATACGCTGCTGGTACTTCCTATATATAAGTATTCTTGTCAAAGGATCAGAAGCATTATCCGGCGGTTATGAGAGGTTCCATGTGTAGACTATTGAGTAATTATTGTTTATTATTTCAGTACATGCAATTTCATAGGCCGCCGCTCCCCATTACATTATGAGCGTTGAGCATGTTCCCCATTTCATTATGAGGTTGAACCTGGCGTGCCCATATACGATCGGCTCCGTTTGATTGAGCCTTGATCGCACAGACATTTTTCATTTTCAATACATGCAATACGATCGGCTCCGTTTGATTGAGCCTTGATCGCACAGACATTTTCATTATCAGTATCTTGTGGTTGTTGTGTTTGTTGTAGAGTCACATAGAACTAATCATAACTTGCGGATAAAGTCAATGAGAATTTGACAAGAATATGGTGGATACGCCGCTGGTACTTCCTATATATAAGTATTCTTGTCAAATGATCGGAGGCATTATCAGGCTGTTATGAGAGGTTCCATGTATAGGCTGTTTGTGTGATTGTTGTCTAGATTAAGTTTATTATTTTCAGTACATGCAATACGATCGGCTCCGTTTGATTGAGCTTTGATCGCACAGACATTTTCATTTTCAGTACATGCAATACGATCGGCTCCGTTTGATTGAGCCTTGATCGCACAGACATTTTCATTATCAGTATTTTGTGGTTGTTGTGTTTGTAGTAGAGTCACATAGAACTAATCATAACTTGTGGATAAAGTCAATGAAAATTTGACAAGAATATGGTGGATACGCCGCTGGTACTTCCTATATATAAGTATTCTTGTCAAATGATCGGAGGCATTATCAGGCGGTTATGAGAGGTTCCATGTATAGGTTGTTTGTGTGATTGTTGTTTAGATTAAGTTTATTATTTTCAGTACATGCAATACGATCGGCTCCGCTTGATTGAGCCTTGATCGCACAGACAATTTCATTTTCAGTACATGCAATACGATCGGCTCCGTTTGATTGAGCCTTGATCGCACAGACATTTTTCATTTTCAGTATTTATGAGTTTGTTGTATTGGTTGTAGAGTCACATAGGACTAATCATAATTCACTGATAAAACCAATGAAAATTTGACGAGAATATGGTGGATACGCCGCTGGTACTTCCTATATATAAGTATTCTTGTCAAAGGATCAGAGGCATTGTCAGACGGTTATGAGAAGTTCTATGTAGGATTTAGTAGTTTCTTGGCAACTAATCATAACTTGTGGATAAAACCAATGAAAATTTGACAAGAATATGGTGGATACGCCGCTGGTACTTCCTATATATAAGTATTCTTGCCAAAGGATCAGAGGCATTATCAGGCGGTTATGAGAAGTTCCATGTAGGATTTAGTATTGCCTTGGTTGAAATTTGTGTTACATTTATATCATCTTGCTATTTAAAGAGATTGGCTTGTGTTCCATTTCTACATAAACTAACCTCTCCATCATAACAAACGAGAGAGGAACTGCCACCATTCAAACATATATGCTATTAGAATGTGGATTCAAATATTAGCTGGTGTGTTTATTTATGTTCTATAGTCATAGAACCAATCATAACTTACTGATATTAGCTGTTGTGCTTATTTATGTTCAAATATTAGTTGTTGGGTTTATTTATGTTCCATGTAGGTTGTAGTATTAGAAGTTTTGCCTTAGGATATAACCATATCCTTTCAAACATATCCAAACTCTTATGCATGATATCATATTTAGCGAATCAATTCTGCTTATCAATACTTTTACAGTAGGCAACAAAAAGCGATTCCTGTAATGGGGTACTTAACCCTTACAAGGAATGTTACCGCCTCAAACAAAAACTTAAAACCTTACTCTTCTAAGCATGTAACTGTCAAACTAAACACCATCATTCTTTTAGTCAAATATATCACTATTTAAATTTCGGGACGAAATTTCTAAAAAGCAAGGGATACTGTAACATCCGTCAAAAACGGATTTACCAAACCCGCTCCGTTTATTAACCGAACAATCAGTTAAAAATTTCGTTGCGAATTTAATGCCCAAAATAATTCTAAACGATACATAATTAATTATTATATGGGAATATATAATTAGTTTTTGAAAAATTGTTAAAAATAAGAAAATAAAAATGATTTGGCACTGCCGGGTTTCGAACCCGGGTCAGTCAGCCGGTTCAACCAACTTAACACTCAACACTTAAACCACTGCGCCACTGATGTTTCTTGTTAAATGTTAGAATCATTTAATTCATAACATGTCTTTCCGAATTCAAAAACCGGCGCCCAAATGCAGTCGTCGGAAATCCCGGCAAACTCGCCAATAATTTACGACTTCTTCAGTTATAACGTAAACGTTTAAACCTATATCGGTTATAACCGACGTCTGAGTCCGCGACACAAGTTGTAACCGCCGGAGATTTTCTAACCAATGAATCAAGTCGGAAATTGGACCAAATTCATCGATAACCTGCCTTATAAATACCCCCTCGAACCTCTGCAAGCTTTTTCGCTCAAAACCGCACCCTTTCTCGGCGAAAATTTACTCGCCGGAATATATCTGCACATCGCCGGAAAACCGAGTCCTTCACTTCTAAGCCTTACTAAACCCCTGAGCTTATACCGAAGTCACCCACATCCTTTTCAAGCTTTCTGAAGACTCGCTGCTGCAAGACACACGTCGCCGGAAGTGGGTGCTGTCGCCGGAGTTCTACCGGAAAAACAGAGGAGTCCAGTCGGTATACCTTACGCCTAATTTCTCTTTCTTTTTATTTATATCTCACTTGTAATTAACTAAAAAACGCTAAAGAAACCGATTAAAACATTGAACCAGTCGGACTTCCGATTCTGGTTAAAATCGACGAAGAAGACGAAGTCCTGTAATGTTTAAGTATAATTAAAATCAAGTTATAACTCGGGTTAGACACACAGTCCAGCGGTGGACTGTGTGCACAATAAACACACTAACGTCTCGAGTTCGAATCTTGTCCCACGCATGCTGCCTTAATAAAAATGTCTTTTTTTGTTAAACGAACCGGATTCACGCTGTATATGTTAAGTCTATTAATAATCGGAATAATAACCAAGTTAGACACACAGTCCAGTGGTGGACTGTGTGTATGTTTAATCACAGGACACGAGTTCGAGTCCGGTCTTCTGCACCGATCCAGACAAATATCTAACTTTTTAAATAAGTCAGAAATGAAAATACTTAGTTTGTATTTAAGAATAATAAAAATCAGTTTAGTTAACAAGTTGGACACACAGTCCAGCGGTGGACTGTGTGTTAGCATAAGCCACAGGTCCCGGGTTCGAGACCTGTGGAGCGCACCGAGTCTTGGATTAAAATCGTTTTTAAAAATAAAGGATTTTCTGTTTAATCTAATTAGTATATAAATATAATTAAAAACATAAATATTTCGGGTTAGACACGTAGCTCAGTTGGTAGAGCTGCGTGCACGCGTACGGGAGGTCTCGGGTTCGAGCCTCACACAGCGCACACAATTATACTAGCGAACCGGTCAAACAGTCAAGGTCAACGGTCAACGGTCAAAAAAGTCAAATTTTTTTATTATTTTTATTTATTTATTTTAATTAAAAATCAATTAAAAATACTTAAAAATAACATTTTTAAGGTTAGAAAATAGCCTTAAACTCACAAAAATACACCCAACAATCCTACTAAAATGGATTAATAAAATCCGTTTACTTACCGAACCATAATGCTATTTATCTAGGTTAATTTCACTCGTGGTTAAAACCACTTCGCGTGCATTCAACATCATCAACCGAACGCACCCACTGTGAGTGAATCTTATAACTCCCCCTTTTTAATTACACGCTTTGGGGTGTGTCATGTGTCACCAAATAATTAACTCGTTTATTTAAACATGTGCCATACCATATCGTGATCTAAACTTAGATTGTTTATATTGTTGTAATTATGTATTTCATTTTGTCAACTTATATGAAATTCATTCATTAAGCCCATCAGCTCCTCGGGGTAGACGAGTTGAGCAACGCGTGCCTCAAAACCAATCCATTATTGTTCATGTGTGTATCATTGAGTTTTATATTGTTTGTAGTTATGTCTTCCATATTATCATGTTTATGCAATTCATTCATTAGGCCCATCCGTTCCTCGTGAGAGACGAGTTGAGCAACGCGTGCCTCTAAACGGTCCATTATTATTCATGTGTGTATTGTTTAATATTAAATTGATTTATGAATAAGTTTACATCTATTTTTACTCATGTGTGGTTGTGCACTTTATTTCATAATCAATTAAATAAACTTGTTCAAATGTTTTCCATAGGATTCACTCGCCAACTTTTTGTTGATCCAAAAACCCTTTTACACATGATACAGGTGAACAGGATGAAGCAAGGAAAACATAGGAAATGCCTTAGAAGAAAACAAAGAAGCTTAGATTGATGTTTAGGTCATTGATGTAATTATGATTGTAAATTTCCATTAAATTGTATTAATGAATATGAAACGTATAATAAATGTCATGAGCTTTGATGAAAACCCAATCATGCCCCGGTCACCTTTTCTGCTGCGGGTCGGGGTGTGACAGATTGGTCTCAGAGCCATGACTATAGGGATATAGGATAGGTTATTAGACCCTTAGAGCCTATACTATAGTCTGCCTAAATTTTAATTGATTAGGTGGTTACATACAAACTTGCGATATTTATTTGTTTCATATTTGATTATACTTACAGTCAAACATACATGCTTATATACATATTCATTATACATATATCAATGTTCATATATTCAATTCATTTTCATACTCTCATTATTCAAAGATTTTGTTGCAATTTTCAAATCTCATCAAAGTAAGTTCTGCGACGGGCATGTAGTAACTGGAAGGGTACAAGTACCGGTAGTCGGAACGTCCTGTCTAGGTTGGCATTCGTATAAATCCAATATAACGGACCAGTTTGCCTACCTGGGGACCAACGATGAGAGTACGAAGGACCTATTAGGCCAAAGCATGCCACACCAAACGTCGTTCGAACTAACCCCACTTTGAGGTGTCACCGTGTCTACACCTGGACACATTCCGAATATCACACGTTGTATACATATTTCTCGATTTTCTCCGGGTTTTAGTGTACGCAACCAGGCAAACCCATGCGAACCATATGAAAAACCGGTATTCATGGGGGCCCACATGATTACAAAGGTAAAGTATGGCGGCATGTAGGGCCTAATGGCGAGCAAAGCCCAAGACATCCTATGGATGTAGTAGATTTATTTTTCTATAATTATTTTTATGAATGTTCATTCCTAGTGCGACCCATGATCCCAAAAGCATCATACTCATACTCTTGTCATGTATTCCTTGTAGATGTCTTCTAACCATGCCCGTAGGAAGACAAGAGCAGGAAAAGCCCGCGAACGCATGGCTGCCCTAATCGCTCAACAAATGGCTGCCGTAATACCCAACATTGTAACCCAAGTACAACAAGCACTTACCGCTAATCCTGTCAATCAAGAAAACCAAAACATTATCAACTCTCCCCCAAATACCACTAAATGCACCTACAAGCATTTCAAATCATGCGAACCTCCAAAATACAAAGGGACTGAAGGCGTCACCGCTCTCCTCCATTGGCTTGAAGAAATGGAGAACACCTTTCTAAATTGCGATTGCCCCGATGATCGCAAAGTGCGATATGCTACCGGTCAATTATATGGGATAGCACTCACTTGGTGGAATACAGAGAAGGCCAAACGAGGTGTTGAAGATGCTATGACTTTAACTTGGAATGAATTGAAGGAAATCATGACCAGACGATTTTGCCCAAGGAGCGAAATCAAGAAATTAGAAGATGAGTTCTATTTGTTGAAGCAAAAGGAAGGCGACCACACCACGTACAACAAAAGATTCCTCGAGTTACATCAAATGGTTCCCAACATGTTCACTCCCCTCTACCGTTTGATCGAGCACTACATTCGTGGTCTTCCGTCAAAGATTCAAGACTCTGTAATAAGTACCTCGCCTGCAACTTTGGAAGCAGCAATGGAGCTAGCAACAGCGCTCACCGAGAACCGAATCCGGAACAAAGATTTCAAGGAGGAGAAGAAGAAGGATAAAGAATCGACTGAAACCTCCGACTACACCCAAACCGAATCCCCTTCTCAACCCAATTCTAAGAGAAAAAGAGACGGGCAACTTTTCGCTGCTATCCAACGAAATCAACCAATTTCACACGCCATACCCATCCAAGCTATCCCAATCACTCAAGTGGCACCCAACTCAACTTACCCAAATAAGAAACCATATCTTGGACCTCACCTCGATGCAACAACTGTTTTTATCACCATCCCTTACTCTACCTTGTCGACTATGTGCAACTTGTGGACGCTATGGTCATTTGAGCAAGGTTTGCCGCACCTTTCAAAACCAAATCTCTTCCCCTACTCAAACCATGAACCAAACCTATCAACCACCCCAATACCCCATGTTCCCATATGTTCGAGCTTGTTTCAATTGTGGCGACCCTACCCACTTTAGAAACACATGCCCTCAATTGGTTAACGTCATCAACACTCAAGCTCAATCAAACCCAGTTAACCAAGTAAACCAAGAAAACCCAACCGCTAGGCCACCAGCAAGAGGAAGAGTCTTCAACATCAACGCCAATCCTGTCGAAGATAATGACGGCCCAAACGAAGATACCCAACTAGTCCTCTTCACCGAAGATCCAGATTCAACTCCTATCGTTTAGTTTTATGTTTTTCTTTATCACATAGAACCAAACATAACTTACGGATAAAGCCAATGAAACTTTGACAAGAATATGGTGGATACGCTGCTGGTACTTCCTATATATAAGTATTCTTGTCAAAGGATCAGAAGCATTATCCGGCGGTTATGAGAGGTTCCATGTGTAGACTATTGAGTAATTATTGTTTATTATTTCAGTACATGCAATTTCATAGGCCGCCGCTCCCCATTACATTATGAGCGTTGAGCATGTTCCCCATTTCATTATGAGGTTGAACCTGGCGTGCCCACATACGATCGGCTCCGTTTGATTGAGCCTTGATCGCACAGACATTTTTCATTTTCAATACATGCAATACGATCGGCTCCGTTTGATTGAGCCTTGATCGCACAGACATTTTCATTATCAGTATCTTGTGGTTGTTGTGTTTGTTGTAGAGTCACATAGAACTAATCATAACTTGCGGATAAAGTCAATGAGAATTTGACAAGAATATGGTGGATACGCCGCTGGTACTTCCTATATATAAGTATTCTTGTCAAATGATCGGAGGCATTATCAGGCTGTTATGAGAGGTTCCATGTATAGGCTGTTTGTGTGATTGTTGTCTAGATTAAGTTTATTATTTTCAGTACATGCAATACGATCGGCTCCGTTTGATTGAGCTTTGATCGCACAGACATTTTCATTTTCAGTACATGCAATACGATCGGCTCCGTTTGATTGAGCCTTGATCGCACAGACATTTTCATTATCAGTATTTTGTGGTTGTTGTGTTTGTAGTAGAGTCACATAGAACTAATCATAACTTGTGGATAAAGTCAATGAAAATTTGACAAGAATATGGTGGATACGCCGCTGGTACTTCCTATATATAAGTATTCTTGTCAAATGATCGGAGGCATTATCAGGCGGTTATGAGAGGTTCCATGTATAGGTTGTTTGTGTGATTGTTGTTTAGATTAAGTTTATTATTTTCAGTACATGCAATACGATCGGCTCCGCTTGATTGAGCCTTGATCGCACAGACAATTTCATTTTCAGTACATGCAATACGATCGGCTCCGTTTGATTGAGCCTTGATCGCACAGACATTTTTCATTTTCAGTATTTATGAGTTTGTTGTATTGGTTGTAGAGTCACATAGGACTAATCATAATTCACTGATAAAACCAATGAAAATTTGACGAGAATATGGTGGATACGCCGCTGGTACTTCCTATATATAAGTATTCTTGTCAAAGGATCAGAGGCATTGTCAGACGGTTATGAGAAGTTCTATGTAGGATTTAGTAGTTTCTTGGCAACTAATCATAACTTGTGGATAAAACCAATGAAAATTTGACAAGAATATGGTGGATACGCCGCTGGTACTTCCTATATATAAGTATTCTTGCCAAAGGATCAGAGGCATTATCAGGCGGTTATGAGAAGTTCCATGTAGGATTTAGTATTGCCTTGGTTGAAATTTGTGTTACATTTATATCATCTTGCTATTTAAAGAGATTGGCTTGTGTTCCATTTCTACATAAACTAACCTCTCCATCATAACAAACGAGAGAGGAACTGCCACCATTCAAACATATATGCTATTAGAATGTGGATTCAAATATTAGCTGGTGTGTTTATTTATGTTCTATAGTCATAGAACCAATCATAACTTACTGATATTAGCTGTTGTGCTTATTTATGTTCAAATATTAGTTGTTGGGTTTATTTATGTTCCATGTAGGTTGTAGTATTAGAAGTTTTGCCTTAGGATATAACCATATCCTTTCAAACATATCCAAACTCTTATGCATGATATCATATTTAGCGAATCAATTCTGCTTATCAATACTTTTACAGTAGGCAACAAAAAGCGATTCCTGTAATGGGGTACTTAACCCTTACAAGGAATGTTACCGCCTCAAACAAAAACTTAAAACCTTACTCTTCTAAGCATGTAACTGTCAAACTAAACACCATCATTCTTTTAGTCAAATATATCACTATTTAAATTTCGGGACGAAATTTCTAAAAAGCAAGGGATACTGTAACATCCGTCAAAAACGGATTTACCAAACCCGCTCCGTTTATTAACCGAACAATCAGTTAAAAATTTCGTTGCGAATTTAATGCCCAAAATAATTCTAAACGATACATAATTAATTATTATATGGGAATATATAATTAGTTTTTGAAAAATTGTTAAAAATAAGAAAATAAAAATGATTTGGCACTGCCGGGTTTCGAACCCGGGTCAGTCAGCCGGTTCAACCAACTTAACACTCAACACTTAAACCACTGCGCCACTGATGTTTCTTGTTAAATGTTAGAATCATTTAATTCATAACATGTCTTTCCGAATTCAAAAACCGGCGCCCAAATGCAGTCGTCGGAAATCCCGGCAAACTCGCCAATAATTTACGACTTCTTCAGTTATAACGTAAACGTTTAAACCTATATCGGTTATAACCGACGTCTGAGTCCGCGACACAAGTTGTAACCGCTGGAGATTTTCTAACCAATGAATCAAGTCGGAAATTGGACCAAATTCATCGATAACCTGCCTTATAAATACCCCCTCGAACCTCTGCAAGCTTTTTCGCTCAAAACCGCACCCTTTCTCGGCGAAAATTTACTCGCCGGAATATATCTGCACATCGCCGGAAAACCGAGTCCTTCACTTCTAAGCCTTACTAAACCCCCTGAGCTTATACCGAAGTCACCCACATCCTTTTCAAGCTTTCTGAAGACTCGCTGCTGCAAGACACACGTCGCCGGAAGTGGGTGCTGTCGCCGGAGTTCTACCGGAAAAACAGAGGAGTCCAGTCGGTATACCTTACGCCTAATTTCTCTTTCTTTTTATTTATATCTCACTTGTAATTAACTAAAAAACGCTAAAGAAACCGATTAAAACATTGAACCAGTCGGACTTCCGATTCTGGTTAAAATCGACGAAGAAGACGAAGTCCTGTAATGTTTAAGTATAATTAAAATCAAGTTATAACTCGGGTTAGACACACAGTCCAGCGGTGGACTGTGTGCACAATAAACACACTAACGTCTCGAGTTCGAATCTTGTCCCACGCATGCTGCCTTAATAAAAATGTCTTTTTTTGTTAAACGAACCGGATTCACGCTGTATATGTTAAGTCTATTAATAATCGGAATAATAACCAAGTTAGACACACAGTTCCATTTGGTGGACTGTGTGTATGTTTAATCACAGGACACGAGTTCGAGTCCGGTCTTCTGCACCGATCCGGACAAATATCTAACTTTTTAAATAAGTCAGAAATGAAAATACTTAGTTTGTATTTAAGAATAATAAAAATCAGTTTAGTTAACAAGTTGGACACACAGTCCAGCGGTGGACTGTGTGTTAGCATAAGCCACAGGTCCCGGGTTCGAGACCTGTGGAGCGCACCGAGTCTTGGATTAAAATCGTTTTTAAAAATAAAGGATTTTCTGTTTAATCTAATTAGTATATAAATATAATTAAAAACATAAATATTTCGGGTTAGACACGTAGCTCAGTTGGTAGAGCTGCGTGCACGCGTACGGGAGGTCTCGGGTTCGAGCCTCACACAGCGCACACAATTATACTAGCGAACCGGTCAAACAGTCAAGGTCAACGGTCAACGGTCAAAAAAAGTCAAATTTTTTTATTATTTTTATTTATTTATTTTAATTAAAAATCAATTAAAAATACTTAAAAATAACATTTTTAAGGTTAGAAAATAGCTTAAACTCAAAAATACACCCAACAATCCTACTAAAATGGATTAATAAAATCCGTTTACTTACCGAACCATAATGCTATTTATCTAGGTTAATTTCACTCGTGGTTAAAACCACTTCGCGTGCATTCAACATCATCAACCGAACGCACCCACTGTGAGTGAATCTTATAACTCCCCCTTTTTAATTACACGCTTTGGGGTGTGCCATGTGTCACCAAATAATTAACTCGTTTATTTAAACATGTGCCATACCATATCGTGATCTAAACTTAGATTGTTTATATTGTTGTAATTATGTATTTCATTTTGTCAACTTATATGAAATTCATTCATTAAGCCCATCAGCTCCTCGTGGTAGACGAGTTGAGCAACGCGTGCCTCAAAACCAATCCATTATTGTTCATGTGTGTATCATTGAGTTTATATTGTTTGTAGTTATGTCTTCCATATTATCATGTTTATGCAATTCATTCATTAGGCCCATCAGTTCCTCGTGAGAGACGAGTTGAGCAACGCGTGCCTCTAAACGGTCCATTATTGTTCATGTGTGTATTGTTTAATATTAAATTGATTTATGAATAAGTTTACATCTATTTTTACTCATGTGTGGTTGTGCACTTTATTTCATAATCAATTAAATAAACTTGTTCAAATATTTTCCATAGGATTCACTCGCCAACTTTTTGTTGATCCAAAAACCCTTTTACACATGATACAGGTGAACAGGATGAAGCAAGGAAAACATAGGAAATGCCTTAGAAGAAAACAAAGAAGCTTAGATTGATGTTTAGGTCATTGATGTAATTATGATTATAAATTTCCATTAAATTGTATTAATGAATATGAAACGTATAATAAATGTCATGAGCTTTGATGATAACCCAATCATGCCCCGGTCATCTTTTCCGCTGCGGGTCGGGGTGTGACAATCGAGAGCTAAGTTAACTTGGTGTTAATAATAGCATGAACTCAGATTAAAGATTAATTAAAATGGTGGCCTAAGAATAATGCTTACCGGGTAAATGGCGGAATGCCAACATGAGTTTGTTAAATTTAGTTGCTCAATCTCATAGGTTATAAGGCAGTTTGACTTTTAAAAGTCAAACCGACCTATGACAGAGTTCGGTAAGAAAAGTAGTATAAAGGTTCATAAGGCGTAAAGGTTATGATCTAGAATGACTAGCCTAGTCACCTTGTGAATATTATATGATAGTTTGAGCTTGACAAGCTAGGTGGAGGCTTGGGAAAGAAGCGGGTCAAACAGATCGAGTACGCAGAAAAAGAGCATAATCGGATGCAAGGTAAGTAAAGCTTACGCCTTTTTTATTTACAAATACGTACTTGCGAATATTGAATATGAACAAAGTAAATTAAGTAATTGAAGTAGGATGTTCCGTGCGAATAATACGGGCGGAACAAGCAAAATAGTAAGAAACCATAAATTATGTAAAAAAGAAAGTAAAACGGTAAATTAGTCATGTTATAATGAATAAATAAGGGAATTTGAAACATTACGTCATAGTGTAAACTGTGACGAGTAAAAGTGGAAAAATAGCAATCCGAATACGAGTTGACGGGTAGATAAAGAGTTTTGAATAGACACCATATGAGTCATAACGGCTTAACCAAATCAAGAAAACGTCTATTAAATTATACGAATTCACGGTGTAAACCGAAATAGGCACAAGAGGCGGGATGGTAACTAGATATCATTCATAATGATAAATGGTCGTTTGGACTAGACAGGTCAAATGGCGTTGGTAACATCATTTGACAAAAATAATTGATGATTGCTTGTTGAGTTTTGTGATCACAGGGAAATATCATACAGTTCGTGTTGGTATTAGTAATTAATTGTGGAAGGTATTTAAAACGGGTCAATGCGATGACTCGAGCTAGGTACGTGTAAGTAAGACTATAGTTAAATGTGCAGATTTGGTCAAATATGTTGTTGAAAGTCCTTCGCCGTAAAAGAAGAGACTAGGTTGATCAAAACGCCCTTAAACGATAGACCAGGCAAACGGCCCTTATGAGTCGTTTGAAAATAAGTATTATGATAGAGTAAATCTTTGATAAGTGTGAAAGTATTGGTATAAGCCCTTTTTGGGTCAAATGCCTATAAATGGTTTCTTGTCGTAAATTAACAATCTGAAAGGGTAAATTCGGAATAAACAATTTACATCATTAAATCACCACAAAAATAGTTGTGGTGGAAGATAAGTTAATATCTTAAACATAGAAAAATGACGTGTGAGAAGAGAGAGCGGGATTTAAACTTAAATGTTTAAATCCTTTAAACGGGTCAAAATGAATTATGCGCATAAGCTTGGTTATTGGTCGCATAAATTTATGGAAGTTATAATTCACGAGTTAAAGATTTTGAGATAACAAGTATCCTAAGGTTTTATAATTTAGACACAAGTTGTTTAATAAATCATGAAACGGTCAAAAATCTTATAATAAAATTTCAAGCCGAGTGCTTGAAATCTAGAATTTTGTGCATTCAGATGTCGGTTTTAACTCCATATGACGGATAATTAAATTACGATCACATAGGAAGAAACAGATGTAAAACAGATATGTAAATTGAAAGTTATGCAAGTATTTGTGCATATTAAGTTTGAGAAAATGGAGTTGGACAGATGCCAAAGCTTCTGACGAAACAAGCTTGTCGCGCCCCGTGACAAAATTAACTAAACCTGTCGCGTCCCTCCATGGCTTGTCGCGCCCTGCGAAAGACAGGGGAAAGTCTGTCGCGCCCCGCGAAGGGGCCCAATAACTAGCAAAAGTTGTTTTTCTTGTTCGTTTTAGTATCTGGACTTGATTTAAACACCTATAACTAAATATGACTAACTCATTTCATGTTGTATGAAATGTAGGTATAATATTATAAGGTACCGGAGGACGATCAAGCTCAACGAAGAACCGAACACCATCAAGATTGAAGCTTCCGTAGGGGTGTTCAGAGAAAACCGTAACTAAATAAAAACCGTAAACCGAACCGTAACCTAAACCAAATAAACCGATTCGAATAACGAATTCGGTTTTTGGTTTGGTTTCTAACCAAAACCGAATTGTGAATACGGTTTTTGGTTAGGTTTATGGATCCATATTTTTATTTTATTTGGTTTATTCGGTTTATTTGGATAACCGAATAAACTGTTTAACTTAATAACTATTAAATAAAAATAATAATATTTTATAATCATATACAATATTTTGTATATTTTATAATCATATACAAAATAATAATAGTTATTTTATTATGTAGTTTAAAATACCAAATGTAAATCTAAAAGCCCAACTCAAACCTACTCATGTTTGATGATTATTTATATTTTGTACCATTAGACTTGTTAACTATTTATAGTTTCTATGATCTATGCTTTGAAGCTTTAACTTTGTGGTTGTTTCTACGACTACTTTATGGATGTGTTTGTTTTATTTCTCAATGAAACTTTCTTGTATCCATATATTGTTAGGTGTAAATTAGCTGCGATGTTCAGAAGTTGGAACACAAACATAAATATAAATTAGGAAAAAAAAGTGCTTAGGTACAATCTGGTTAGATTTGGTTTATTTGGATTCTAACCGAAACCAAACCGAATTTAGTTTGGTTTGGTTTGGATCGGTTTGCATATTCCTTATTTGGTTTGGTTTTGTTTTTGGTTTGGGGTACAAAATTTTGAAAACGAATAAACCGAACGAATAAACCAAATAAACCATAAACCGAACCAATAAACACCCCTAAGCTTCCGCACTATGCATCGTCGTCATCTTTAACCGACGAATTACATATATTATTTTGTATTGTTTTAAATCTGAAAATGTTTTAATAAACTCGTATTTTTGAGATGCATGTGTAGTCGTAAATATACATTTTTAGTTGCCTATATAAAAATTATTAAATAGAAGTAAGGGTCTTACAGACGTTATCATCAATAAAAATCATCAACATAACCTTTACATAAACAATGATTGTGCTAGCAATTAGCATTTCTTGGTTGATTTCACATATTATGTATCTTAAATAAATCTAGAGGCCTAAAATTGAGTTGAAAGTTTTTTTTTATTTTAATTTTATTAAAAATGAAAAAGTAGGTTTTTAAAATATTAAGCAATTTTCACATGTTTTGTTTGCAAAAATTTTCATTATGTCAACTTTAACTAAATTTAAATTATTTTCTATTTATGGAAACATCCTTGTGTATTTTAGTTTAAACCATGAGACGCTTACAAGTTACAAGATTATGAACAAATATGATGGTTACAATCAAGATTCATCCAGATATATTCAGATATTCAAGATATATTGGTTTCATCCATCATGTTCAATCATATGTACAATGCCGTTCTTATGCGCTAAACAAAACAATCAAAGAAATAAAAAGCTTCTATTTGGGTTTGCTCGTGATTTGTGTGTTTTTTTACATATCATTACACTAGGTTATTTACCCCATGACATACGGGTGTAAAAAATATAATTTGTATAAAGTTTAAAGCTATAAGTAATTAAGATAATTACATATTAATGTAAATAATTAAAAATTTAAATATATATTTTCATATCCAAAAAATATAGACAGTTCATAAATCCCTAAATATCTATTTATATACAACATTATTTTTTTTATTTATAACATTGTCATCCTAACTAATATAGTAATTTAACAACAATTTTGTTTTTATTTTTGATAACGCAACATAAAATGAGTGAAAACAGGGTATTTCAAATACAATTTAACTTTTGATCATGATTGTCCGTGACTCATGTTTATCATCATTGTGAAACACACAAAAAATGGAAATTGTCTTCATTAAAACTTAAACGGATTTTTTGTCGAAAGGTGTTAAATTAATTTGTGAAATAAATGTGTGTGTACCAATATTTCCTTGAGATATTATTTCAGCTTCAATAACGCGTTTTCCTAGCGTAACAATTTTTTGTCTAATACCGTTGCACAAACCACTTTGTTGATCAATGTTATGTAGGAGCATTACCTAACATCCATCTTCAATACTAATCCATGATTTGGCAATCCTGACAATTTTGAGGCCATTAAAAACCTTAGACGAGTATAAGTTTTCTTGTGACATATACGATCATGATAAACATATGGTAATACTCAATACGACTAAAAAAGTTTGTATGATGGATCGACTATATTGGAATGTTTATAAAAATTGAAGTTTCATAAACATTTTAATTAAGTAATATTGAAATAAAAGTATAATGTCTTGATTAATATAATATATGATGTTTAGTAAAAGAAAAAAAAACCAAAATATTAAAGTAAAAACGAAATATTTACTTGACGTAAAATTTTAAAATGGAAGAATCAATGATTCTTTGTCTTGGATGAAGAACATTAATAGATTAGATGTAGAGGTTGGAAAGTTTGTAAAAAAAATAGAATGTTAGTTCCTAAACTTAGGTAATAATTTAAATATTAAAACTAAACCATCCTTATTATCACCATTTTTTTTATCTTTTTTTTTTAAGTGTGAATTATTCGTGATTTTTTTCGAAAGGTACGAATTATTCGCCGAATGTCAGGAGGTCTAGCATACGTTGCCTTAACTAGGTCCGTGCTAGAGAGCCCCCTCGCACAATAGATCCTCAATTTAAATCACTTAATGAGCAACCCCTATCATTCAGACTCGAACGTAAGACCTAGAGGTGAAACTCATTAGGCCCCACCAAGGGTGGAACCTAAATACCCATGGGCCACCACTAGAGCACTAGTGATGACTTTTTTTTATCGGAATTTAAAATTTTAGCCTCCATTTACGAAAATTACGAAGGTAATATGATTAATTTGTCTTTTTTTTTTTAGTTTCAAGTATAATAAATATGATTATGTAATGTTTAAGTGTAGTATAAGTTTATTCAAATTTAAATCATAACAAGTTGCTAGAGTGACTATAATGTTATGATATTACCGATAAAAAATAAACATAGGTTTTTAAGAAAAAAAAATAAATACATTTACAATAAAAATAAGTTTAGTTTAATATGAATGTTAAAAAGGAATCAATTTTAGAAATTATCTATGGTGAAATTAAAATCATATGTTTGGATTATTCATTAAAAAAAGAGTTTAGCTAAAATAAATTGACATGAAGTGAAGTTATGGAAGTAACTGAAATTATTGGAATTTTGTTAAAATTTGAAAATGTAACTGTGTTAAGTTTAAGTGTGGTAACAAATTTTAGAAATTTGAATCATAAAAATTTCCTTGATAACGTAATCTGGTTTGATGAGATTTAATAATAAAAAATCTTATTTTGACGAGAAAACAATCATGAAGATCATCACCCTAGAGAGTTTATGTGTAGATAGTATAGACGATAAATACATATGCATTAACTACGTTTTTATGAATACATAAATTAATATTTGCTATATTTCGGCAAATGTTACTAGTGTCAATCATTATTCGAACACAACTAAAAAAAATAACCCAAATTCTGATTGATTCGAATTTGAATTACGGTATTAAATTTGATTCTAGAATCGGGTTAACAAGCATTCCCATCTAGATTTGGTTACCAAATGGAATTCACATTTGCTATTTTTTGAATTGAACTGACCTGGATATCTTAATTTAAGTTATGAATGGAATTACGTATGTTGTGTTTACAAATCATAATCTCATCGTTTATTGTTTTACAATGCATTTACACTTTATATGAATATAATTTCATTTTATATTTACTATTGCGATTTTTTTTCCATAATTCAGATTAGGGATGTTTACGAACTGAGTTTGAGCTAAGCCAGCTCAACTCAGATTCAAACTCAAAACTATACAAGCTGAAAGTTGGGCTCGTATTTGGCTAGAGTACAACTAAAGCCAACTAGATTAGACTTATTTAAAAGAAAATACGTCTAGTATAAAATTTCAAGTTTGCATGTATAGAACAACTTTTTTCTATTGAGCAACAACACATTTAATAATAATCATTCTACTCATAAATGTTTTAGGACAATGGATGAGAAAAAAGAACATTTAAGAAATTTAATGACTGTGACATACATGTAGCAAAGTATTTAATCCAAATGGATCCTTTTAAGAATGTAAAAAAAATTCACAAGAACCCAAAAGAGACGGTTTAATCAATCTAAAAGAACCACCCAGCTAAATCAATCAGAAAACTACGTAAACCAGACAACAAGATTCAGACATAGATATGAAGAACCAAAACTCGTAGTTCTACACTCCGGACGCGCTACTTCAGGGGTTATACGATTACTGTTACAAACATAAGTTTGAACACTAAACCACTAAATAGAAGAAAAAAAACATAAAAGTAAAATAAATTAAAACTTTAGGAATAAAAATAAAAAGTGAGTAATAAAAAAATAGTAAACAAAAAGAAAGAAAAGGTAGTGTTAAGATGGGCATCCAAATATTAAATGCACGTTAGAGGGACCAACGGTAACAAAGTTTGGAAGTATTTTAGAGGGGCATTTCTGTCAAAATTTTAACGGATCACTACTTAAAGCAAAGAGATTCAACTCCCCTGCAACTCACTCACTACCCAATCAACTTTTGCTTTTCATTTTCACCATTAAAGCTTTTCTTTCTTTCTCATTGGTCACACCCTCCCTCACTTTCTTTTTTTCACCATCAGAAAAAAAAAACTCCTCTTTAGAACAACAAAGAATCCAAGAATCTTGACATATTTGTGTTACTTCAGTCATTGATTCACCACATTTGGAACAAGAAAGAATTAGAACATTTTAAAATATTCACAAGAAAGATTCTTGAATTGTGTTTGGGCTATTTAAAGAATCTTGTTTTTTTTTGTTTAAAAATCTTTTTAAGGGTTTGTTTTTGATACATTTGAGAGTTATGGCAGAAGCACCAAAAGCAGAGGATATTACTCATCTTCCAACTGACCAACTTCAGGGGTTGGAGTATTGTATTGACTCAAATCCTTCATGGGGTGTGTAAAGTTCTTAACTTTATATTAAAATCTTTTATTTTTAACATTAATTTGAACTTTTGAAGTTAGATTGATGATGGGTCTTGTGTGTTTTGATAATAGGGGAAGCTATAGCTTTAGGGTTTCAACATTACATATTGTCTTTAGGGACTGCTGTTATGATTCCCTCCTTTCTTGTTCCTTTGATGGGTGGTACATCTGTAAGTCTTTTTTTTTCCTCCAAAGCATGCATCAAATTAGTGTTGCAAAAATCGGGATTAATCATTGATTAATCGGAAATCGATGGGTCACCAATTAAATTTCGCCTAGTCGGACCCACTATAGTCGGTCAAAGGCGGACCAAATCGGTCCATGTTTTTTTTCAAGTATTTGTACTAATATGCATGGTTGTAAAAATCCCGACTAGTCTCTGATTAGTCGCCGATTAATCACTAATCGGAGGTTCACCGATTAATTACTAGGCGGTCCTATTTTGGCCAAACTCCGGCCAAATTTTGACCAAACCTTATAAGCTCCTTCCAATTCCTTAAAAAATGTGTCAATTAAAACATGTCTACTTTAAAAAACTACATATAAAAATGTGTGTGTGTATATATAACTAAAATTTACATATAGAAATCTCAATCCGATTAATCCCAGTTAATCCCAATTAATCGCAGTCGGTACCCCACCGCCCGACTAGCGCCTGACGATTTTTACAACACTGCTAATATGTTGTTAATGTTTGAATTTTTAAGTACTTTATTTATTATGTTTAAGTTTGAACTATACTATGTGAACTTTGAAGTATTATATTCATATGGATGTATGTATGTGTAAATTTTAATCCGATTAATCACTATTAATCCTGATTAATCGCTAGTCAGTATCCATCGCCCGACTAGCTCCTAGCAATTTTTACAACAATGTACCATATGGTTGTACATTTATGCCATATCTATGACTGTGTTTTAGAACATTGTATATTGAACTTTGCAGGGTGACAAGGTGAGGGTGGTGCAAACATTGCTATTTGTTCAAGGGATCAACACATTTTTGCAAACACTATTCGGAACCCGATTACCGGCTGTAATTGGTGGATCATGGGCTTTCATGGTTCCTATAATCTCAATCATCCATGACCCTTCTCTAACCGCCATCGGAGACGATCACATGGTATTATTCTTTAATTCAACATAGATTTTAATAATCTTGAAATGTTTTGTACAATGTACATATCTCCATTTGTCTTTCACATGTCCTACATACTAAAAAAACCATCATTTCCTATTAGTAATCCCAAATTTGTGTACCATAAAGAACAAACTAACAGTAGATCCCTGGTCCAGGGGTGGGTCCCACCTCTCACCCTTGCCAAATTTGTGATGGGATGCTTTAGAGTTGCAGTTCTTCAATAGTGTTGTTGTTAATCATTGACTGTGTGTCTGGCTTATTGACCATGAATTTACTAGGATACAAGAACATGGTTTATGGTGGGCCCATATGTTCTTCTGTAACTTATCCAAAATCTAGTTAACTGAAGTTGATAACACTTGTCTTTTTTATTAATGAAAGGAGAAAAACACAATCTTTGATGATGAGTTTGTTTGCACTTGCAGAGATTTCTTGCTACAATGCGAGCAATACAAGGCGCGCTTATTGTGGCATCGAGTGTGCAGATTATCTTGGGGTATAGTCAGTTGTGGGCTATATGTTCAAGGTGAATAATTTGATTTCAAAAAGCCACAATGTTTCCGATGATGCGGTTATGTTTCTGCAATCAAATTCTTATTGATTTTTTTGTTGTTTCAGATTCTTTAGTCCTGTCGGTATGGTTCCGGTGATCGCATTGGCTGGTTTTGGTCTCTTCGACAGAGGATTTCCGGTGGTATGAAACTTCCCTTGGCTTAGTTTGACTTCGAAGGTCAAACTGATTCGTTTTCAACTTTAGGCAAATTTGTTGTTTAACTTTAGTCAAATTGTTTATAGGTTGGAAGGTGCGTGGAATTCGGCATACCGATGCTAATTCTCTTCATTACCTTCTCTCAGGTACTTACCATTGTTCGTTAATTCGATTACATTACACTCAACTTATATAAAATATAATTGTGATCTTGATTTTGTGGTGGAAAACAGTACCTGAAACAATTTCAGCCGAAACAAATGCCAATATTGGAGCGGTTTGCACTGCTTTTGACCATAGCATTGATCTGGGCATATGCACACTTATTGACAGTTAGTGGCGCGTATAAACATCATCCAGAACAGACTCAAATGCACTGTAGAACTGATAAAGCCGATCTTATATCTGCTGCACCATGGTTAGTTAGTTAGTTAGTTAGTTGACTCATTAATCATATCTAGTGAAATGAACTGTAAGTAAGTTTCTTTTAACGATGCAGGATAAAGATCCCTTACCCGCTTCAATGGGGTGCACCGACTTTTGAAGCGGGCCATGCTTTCGGAATGATGGCTGCTGTTCTAGTCTCTCTTGTTGAGGTAAAAGAAATATATACGGTGTGGTTCCCGTTTGCACGACGTTTGGTTAAACGAATGTAATATAAAGATTTATGTTTTGCTAATGCAGTCGACAGGTGCATACCAGGCGGCAGCACGTCTAGCAAGTGCGACACCGCCTCCTGCTCATGTTCTCAGTCGAGGCATTGGGTGGCAGGGAATCGGCATTCTCTTGAGCGGTCTCTTTGGAACAGCAACTGGATCAACGGTTTCTGTGTAAGTGTTTAACGATTATGATTCCGTTAAATTTGTTTGAAACAAAAAGACACGAGAGCTAAAACATAAGTCTACGTTCTCAAAACAAACAGAGAAAATGTTGGTATGATGGGAAGCACTCGTGTTGGTAGCCGAAGAGTCATTCAAATCTCAGCCGGTTTCATGATCTTCTTCTCGATATTAGGTAAAGTTAACATGTTCTACAACGAAAGCTGCGGTTTACCCCGAATCACATTTCTTGAGTATTGTTTTTTATAACGTGTAGGGAAATTTGGAGCTTTATTTGCGTCGATACCTTTTCCAATCTTTGCTGCGGTATATTGCGTGCTATTCGGTTTTGTTGGTAAGCATCAAGTCGATAAAAAAGACAATGAAAAATTCAACCGAAACATATATTAATCTCGGTTTTTTTTCTATTTTGTTTTGCCAGCTTCTGTCGGGTTGTCGTTCTTGCAATTCACAAACATGAACTCGATGAGAAACTTGTTCATCGTGGGTGTGTCTTTCTTTCTTGGTTTGTCTATTCCCGAGTACTTTCGGGAGTACACAGCTGGTGCGCTTCACGGTCCTTCACATACAAAAGCCGAATGGGTAAGATGGTCTTTTAACATCTAACTTCATGCGCTTTCACATACGAAATCTGGAAGGGTAAGTTGATCTTTTCACATGTGTTTTAATGCAGTTCAATGACTTCCTCAACACCGTCTTCTTCTCTTCCTCGACGGTGGCGTTAATGGTGTCGGTGTTTCTCGACAACACACTCGAGGTGAAAGACGGTGCTAAAGACAGGGGGATGCCATGGTGGGCCAGGTTTCGATCGTTCAAAGGCGATAGTAGAAATGAAGAGTTTTACACCCTCCCTTTCAATCTTAACCGGTTCTTTCCACCATCATGAGATTCATTTTCGGGTCGAAAGTTTAACTGTTAAGGGTAGTTTTGTCATTTTGCCATTGTGGAACATTGAGATTGTGCTGATCACAATCCCTTTTTAGCATTTAAAATTTCATTAATTTCGTGTAAATGAATGTTCTTTATGTGCTATGCAATTCAAATATTCAATGAAGAAATGATCATCTACAAAAAGTGACAAAAATAAAAAAAAATTACTGGAACCGGCACATACACTCCGGGCATCTCGGTTGTCTGTAAATGCTTCGACCCCAGCCCCGCAATCGAACACTCTGTGCTCCGGTTATCATCTTTGTCACTCTCCCTTCAAAATCGTTCCAGTTTATGGTGTGATTCCTTGACAAAATTTCTGCAAGTCTCTTCTTGCTAGGTCTTAATGTCGGGGCGTGGCCCCCACCGTAGTATGTTCTGAAACCCGACACCAACGACGATAACTGACTGCCTGAATCTGTTATAGCAAATACATCTGCAGTGGCGCATGCTATGAAGTCCAGTGCTGCTAGCTATAAACCAAAGTCAAAATTTCTCTTATAAGCGCGCCGTCATTACAAATAACCAATTAGTCGTAATAAAAATGATTATTTACCTGAGAAGAAAAGTTTTTGAAGGGTGCAAGTTCGCTAGGGGAGAGGAGATCCTCTTTGGTGATAACATGAGGATATAAATTAGTCAACGGTTGCATCCTTGACTTTCCTCCATATATCTGGGATCCGGCGAGATATATATATGTTTCACTTGTGAAACCGAGACCGGCAAAAACAAGTGCAGCTTCTTCCGGTGTTAATGGACATCTTCCCGACCTCCTTAGTTCTTCTGGCGAAACGGGCCTAAACCACATAATACATACAAGAAATTACAAATATAGCCCCATGTCTGCCGAATATAATCATGTTTCTCAATCTTTATTCATGTTGAAAAATATAGTTTTGTAAGCAAACTGTAAAAATTTTGGGCCAAATGTGTTTCGGTTTGGCCTGCTCAATAAATTACTCATTTGACTAGGGTTGTAATCAAGCGGGGCCAGGTTGTGCTCAAGCTTGAACTTAAACCAGCCTCGGCTCGGCTTG
Organism: Scalesia atractyloides; assembly: GCA_947069175.1. Lineage (NCBI taxonomy): Eukaryota > Viridiplantae > Streptophyta > Magnoliopsida > Asterales > Asteraceae > Scalesia > Scalesia atractyloides. The sequence goes on from CAMTDV010000018.1 coordinate 85,903,893, forward strand.
GTTGTATTGAGCTGAAAATTCAAGCTTGAGCTCGGCTTGTAAAATGTTCGAGCCACGTTAATTTTTAATTTTTTATACAAATATTGATTACATAAAAAACCAAAAAAAAAATTACACATAAATGTATTATTTTTATTTTCTATAATTTAAAGACCGAAAGGCATATGATGTATATTTTTTTTGTTTATTTTCCTATAAATTTATATGTTATTGATTAACTAAACATAAAATATTAAAACTTCAACCCCGTCCAACATATATTTTTTTTATTTTTAAAATATTAATACTTTTAAAATTAAAATTAATCTATATAAATAAAATAATTCGAGCCAGCTCGTGAGCCGAGCCAGGCCTAGCTCGTGCTTGGCTCATTTACAAATAGAGCCGAGCCGGCTTGTTTAAAACTGAGCTTTTTTATAGCCGAGCTTTTTTCGAGCTTTTTCCGAGCGCAGCCCAAAGATGGAGGGTAAAAATGTTACCCCTGCATTTGACCATTATCCAGCCTGCAGCCCAAAGATGGATGGTAAAAATGTTACTCACTTTGACATTTTTAATCGTTGCATGAGCAATGGAAAGTGGATTTCTCGGTAAGTTTGAAGTTCGGTATTCTCAACTTGTCCTCCACCAAATTCACATAAAGAGTAGGCAACCATGTCGATTTCGAATCTCATGTGCAAAGCAATATACTTGAGTGGTTCCCTATCCATAAGTGGGGCGTTTAACCGATCTGTAATAAAACTTCCTAATAGTTCTTTAACTAATTTGTTCCTTGGGCCATCATATTTTCTTATCCTTCTTATCAACAATGAACCGGTTACTTGAATTTTGGGCACAAACTTTAAAGCATGATAGTTACATTTGCATCGTAACCTCTACAACAAATTAATAAAATTTTGTTATGCCAGTGTTAATAATGCTAAGGTGTGTGAAGCAAACTTTATAAAAAAAGATGAGTGATAGTTCTAACTTGAAGTTCAGAAGGTAACGGGTCAAAGCCGAGCCGATTTCCATATCCAAGAAAATGAACAACTCCATTTTTTAATAATAGAGGAAGTACTTTCTTTAGATATTCGACCGGTGTTGCCTCCTTGCTGATGTCAGCATCAGTTATCTGAAAAATCAATAGTAAAAGAATTATATGCAACATGCCACAGTTTATTGTAGGGCTACGACTAAACAAAGAAAAGTTAAAAAGACGACATACCAGACTACCAATTTCTTTAAAATCTAGTGATTTTAAACGAGGTGGGAGATCTTTAACGATGTTAATTTCATCCTTCAATGTTTTTAAGAAATATTCTTCTTGATAAATATCACCAAACTGGCTGAATCACACACACATGCATCAAAACTAAAATTTCTTTATTTTATTTTATTTTATTTTTTTGTTTTGCAAAAGATAAAGGGATAAAAGCCACCACAGACCTGGGGTCCTTCCATACATTGCTGAAAAGAAACCTTGGAATAACTAATGTTGCGTTTAATAATGATGCTACGGCGACAGCGTTACATACCTGCATGCATACAAAGATACGTTTTCTTTTGTGTATAGATACATGCTAAAGGTCATAAAGAGAAATAAAATTGTTTAAATGAAATGGTGAAAATACATAAACAAAAGGTTGCTAAGAAAATTCGAAAACGGAATTACTTTTACTTACAGCAACGCGTTGTTGATTTAGGCCGCCATTTGCGCTAACCAATATATAACCATTGTTGCTTTGTAATTTTCCTGTCCTAACAACATTGACAAGTAATGAAACAGATCATGCAAAACATAACCTAACTTAACAAATTTGAATTTTCATTTAGGCACCCATTTGAAAGAAAGAGGTCAAATGGACCACTTTTAAAGTCTTATATATATGGGAATATCAACACGATGAAAAGTCTGCGAAAACTCTATCTCCAAATTAAACGTATCATGAAAATTGGTTTCTTATAACGGAGTATACGAATTTCCAAAATGTAGTAAAATTTGACTTTACCGGCCCTTATTGATTCCTTTCTATCTGCACAATAACTCCATGCGGACGCTTGACGATAAGATTCCTTCCAAAATCTTGATTCGTCTTTTTTAAGCTCTATCTACATTAGAATCATCCATGAACATACAAAACATATCAACTGACTTAGATTAACTAGAGGTGGCAAGTTTGATCCATTTACTTATTAATGGGTAGATCTGGATTACTAATGATCTCAAACGAGTCAAGTACATGTTTTATCTAAGAAGAAAATGGGTCAAACAGGTAGAAATTCAACCGAAGTGTATTTTTACTGCATACAACTTCCTAACTCGAATTATTCAAAGGTTTTGATTAGTATGGTAATAATGATGTTTTTATTAATACTATCTAATTCATTACACTATTTTTTATAAGTTTTCAAAGATGGATAAAAAAACGTTTTCTGATCAACCAACCAAACTGACCAGCCACATTTCAACCCTTGACCCGTACCAAACACGCCCATCTTGCCACTTGTAATATGAAAGTACATGAGAGGAACCCAAATCTACTCGATATAAAGTATACAACATACCTCTACAAGAGCACTAGAAGCCATGTTTGTAAGGGGATCATACATTTGCACCACATTCTTGCCACCATTATCTCCAACCTTAAAGGGAACACAGTTAGTTAATAAGTCGTTAATTTTTTAGCACCGTCATCCCACATATTAAAAACATAACTTATTATTGTTATATATTTAAAAATTATCTTGGGTTTCGATTTCTAAGTGAAAAGCCTGTAGATTGAGTTGGATATACTAGGTGCATCTGGGCAAGAACACATGGATGTGTTTAAAAGTGGTTATGTATTGTATTTTCTGAAGGAATAATATGTTTACAAAGGATCCCTTTATATAGGGATTGAACCCTAGCACTAAACAAGGAAACAATAATCATAACCTAATAACAATACAATTACAAATATATGGAAACACAATCACAAGCATAATTCTCGGCTAATACTCCCCCGCAGTTTGATCGGTCATGGGACAAACGGTCAAACTGGATCTAAATGACAGGAAAAGTTGTCGAGACAAACCCTTCGTAAATATATCCGCGTATTGATACGGAGCAGGAACATGTAAGACCCGAACATGACCTAGGCGCACCTTTTCTCTGACAAAATGTATATCGATTTCGATATGTTTTGTACGCTGATGCTGCACGGGGTTATCAGACAAATATACTGCTGAAACATTATCACAAAATACGACCGAAGCCTGGAGAAGGGGGACACGCAGCTCAAACAGAAGATTAAGAATCCAAGTGACCTCAGCCACTGCGTTGGCGACCCCGCGGTACTCAGCCTCTGCACTAGAACGAGATACAGTAGGCTGACGCTTAGACGACCGAGATAGTAAATTATTCCCAAGAAAAACACAGTATCCACTTGTAGATCGACGGGAATCAGGCCACCCGCCCCAGTCAGCATCCGAGTATGCAACCAAGGAATGTGTATCAGATTTTACCATTCGAATACCATAATCCAAAGTCCCCTGAATGTATCTAATAATGCGCTTCATGAAAGCATAATGTGGATCATGAGGCTCATGCATAAACAAGCAGACCTGCTGTACCGAATAAGATATGTCCGGTCTGGTGAAAGTGAGGTACTGTAAGGCTCCCGCAAGGCTACGGTATAGAGTGTGATCATGAAACAAAGGACCATCCGTGGCACTTAATTTGGAAGACAGGTCAACAGGAGTGGCACAAGGCTTACAAGATGTCATGTTGGCCCGATTAGTAATTTCTTTGGCATACTGTGTTTGGTCCAAAAACAACCCATTAGCCGTGTGGGTGACCTTGATCCCCAAGAAGTGATGTAATTCACCAAGGTCAGACATGGCAAACTCTCGGGAGAGTGTTTGAATGATGTCATGCAACAATTTGGCAGAGGATGCTGTGAGGACAATATCATCAACATATAACAAAAGATATGCTATATCATGGCCGGTGCTGTAGATGAACAAGGAATTGTCACACGCGCTACTCTTAAACCCGTGGGATAAGATATAATTTGCAAAGCGTGTGTACCAAGCGCGTGGTGCCTGTTTAAGCCCGTATAAAGATTTCTTTAACCTGCACACAAAGTCTGGAAACCGTTTATCAATGAACCCAGGGGTTGGTGCATAAAGACTGTCTCGTTAAGGTGGTCATGTAAGAAAGCGTTCTTGACATCTAACTGATGAATAGGCCATGATTTGGAAACTGCAAGAGATAGTACTGTTCTAATTGTGGCAGGTTTCACAACAGGGCTAAAAGTGTCCTCACAGTCAATGCCCATAGTTTTGCGACTTCCCATTAACAACCAATCGTGCCTTATACCTCTCTAATGTACCATCCGATTTGAACTTGTGGCGAAAGAGCCACATGCATCTGATCACCGGTCTATCAACCGGTCTAGGGACCAAATCCCACGTCTCATTTTCCTGTAAAGCAGTAAATTCAGCCTGCATGGCGCGCAACCAGTTCGGGTCGGTGAAGGCCTTGTGATAGGTTTTGGGGACGGAGAGAAGGTAGTGGTGTTAAGGGAATATAGGGGAGGTTTTAGGCTTCCGGTTTTGGATCGGGTGGCCATTGGGTGAGATGATTGGTTTTGGGTCGGCGGCTGTGGTACAGCCGTGGGTTGTGGGACATCCGTAGGTGGCTGTGTAACATGCGTGGGTGGCTATGGGACTGTAGGATGCGGTTGGGTAGTGGGCTGTATGGGGGCCTGGTATGTTTGGGTCGATTGGGGGGCTGGTGGGTTTTGTGATGGTCGTGGGCGGCGAGTATAGGTGTAGCGAAAAGGTGAAGTAGTAGTGGGCCGAGGGGGAGCCGTGGGTGATGGTGGGGGGTTGTTGGAGGCCATGGGTGGAGCAAAGGTAAATCCGGGAGGGGTTATGTCGTCTAGAAACCGGTATGATGGAGTGGGTGTGGGTATGGTGTGAGGGAAGACGGTTTCATCAAACGAAACGTGCCAGAAATAAAGACTTTCCCGGTCGTGGGGTCAAAGCACCGGTACCCACGAAAGTCAGGTGGGTAACCAAGGAATATGCACTTTATGGACCTCGAGTGAAGTTTGTGGGGTTGAGTTGCGGATGTGTTCGGATAGCAGGCGCATCCGAACACCCGAAGATGGTCGTATGTGCGTGACGAAGGTAGAGGGCAAAGGTAGGAGTAAAAAAATTAAGTCTTTTTGTAGGAAGAATATTGTGTAGGTAAGCGGCGGTGTGAAGGGCTTCGACCCAGAAACTAGGTGGAAGGTGTGAGTGGATAAGGAGAGCGCGAATGATGTCGTTTAGACGACGGATCATGCGCTCGGCACGACCGTTTTGGGAAGAAGTTTGGGGACAGGAAAAACGAAATAACAAGCCCTGCTGGCTGGCAAAGGTTTTAAAAGCATTGTTGTCAAACTCACCACGGAGGTCACATTGGAAGGTTTTAATATTTCTGTTGAATTGGGTGGCAATTAGGCGGTGAAACTTAACAAAAGTTGGAAAAGTTTCTAATTTGTATTTTAAAGGGTATACCCAAATGAAGTGTGAAAAGTTGTCAATCAAAACAAGATAATATTTATACCCAGATTTACTTAACACGGGGGAAGTCCAAAGGTCACAATGAATGATGTCAAATGGTGCAAAAGTAAAAGAATTAGATGCATAAAAATGTAAACGTTTGCTATTGGAAAGCTGACAAGAGTGACAAAGACTAGATGTTTTATTCTTATTACAAGAGAAATTAAAATGACGACTAAGAACATCCAAGACTTGAGCGCCGGGGTGCCCCAAACGATCATGCCATGGAAGAGATGTGGAAGTGATGAATGCTGCTTGAGGTGGGAGTTCTGGCGGTGTGACAGGATAGAGATCCCCGGTGCTATTATGGCGGGAGAGAAGACGCCCAGTTCGAAGGTCCTTCAAAGAAAAACCAAAGGGGTCAAATTCAATGGAAACACTGTTATCACGAGTAAATCGTCTAACAAAAATTAACTTTTTAATGATTTGTGGGCAGTAAAGGATTCTGGGTAGTACGTAAGTGCGATTGGGTAAGGTTAAATAGCCCGTTCCAGACCCTTGAACTGGCAAGGACGCGCCATTGCCGACTAATATGTTACTGTTAATAGGAAAAGAGTCGGGAGTTTTGATCATACCTTGTTCATCTGTGGCATGTGATGTTGCTCCCGTGTCCATAATTGAGTTCGGGTCATAATGGAGCTGCATCGAGGAGAAGGTTGCAGTAAGATCTGATGGACACATAGGATTGTAACCACTGGGTTGGATGGAACTGAAGTGGGCCTGCGGTGTGTAAGGTGTGGAAGGGTATGGGGTTGGGCCGTAGGTGGGTGCGGTTTGGTTCAGGTTTGTCGAATGGGCTGCAGTATAGTGGGCCGACTGATTTTGGGCCGTGGGTTGGGAATAGGGAGCAGGGGGCTGGAAGGCGGGTTGGGTCGGTAGGGGCAAGGTGGAGTGTTCCACCAAGCCCATTGAGGGTAGGAGAAGTTGCTTGGGGCCCAATTTTGTGGTGAAGGGTTGTTGTCGCGTCCAGAACCGCGGCCGCGGTTACCACGCCCCTGACCACGTCCTCGGCCACGTCCAGATCGGTTAGAAAAGGGTTGGTTGTTGTAGGTATTTGATCCAGTAGGAGGGTGTGGTTGTTGTTGGTTGTGGGAGGTTTGGTTTTGAGAGGTTGTAACATGAACGGACTGTGTGGTCTTTTGGCGGGCTTCTTGTCGAATAACTTCATCCTCTAACATACTCCTAGCAAGATCCCAATCTGCGTTATTGGGTTGATAAGAGAGGCAGTCGTGTCATACTCTGCAGGCAGCCCCCGAACAAGTTGAAGCACAAGACGTTCTTTAGTAACCGGATGGTCCACGTCCTTGAGCTGGTTCGCGAGATCTTTGAGGCGCTGACAGTAGTCGTCCAAAGACGAGCAGGTGGACAAGATGAGGTTACAAAACTTGGTTTCAAGCGCCCCGGCCCGAGCCTTTTTGTTGCTCAGGTATATTTTTTCGAGCTTCACCCATGCATGGCGAGCCATAGGGCCGCTTTCAAGAACTCGGGGCAAGAGGTCGTCGGACACAGTGCTGTAAATCCATTGGAGAACGAGAGCATCCAGTTCTTTCCAGGATTGGTAATCTGCTGCGGTGGCTAGTGGCGGTTCGGATCATCAATGTGATCGAGAACCTGATAAGCCACAGCGTGGAACTGGAAAAGTTTAACCCAAGACGTATACGTAACCTTAACGCCGTCGAGGGTACGTATCTTGGACTGCACGTTTGTTACTGAGTAGGCCGGGTGCAGATTTTTGGTGGGTTTATAGGAAGAAGATGACTCGGGGTCATCCTTTTTGTTATCGTCTGTCATAGGATAGATGTGCTAGGGTTTATGAAACAAAGGAAAGAGGCTGTCGAAACAGCAGACAATCGGAAAAAAAGGGAAAAAGGAAGAGGGTATTTAGAACCTAGGGCTCTGATACCATAAAAGTGGTTATGTATTATATTTTCTGAATGAATAATATGTTTACAAATGATCCCTTTATATAGGCATTGAACCCTAGCACTAAACAAGGAAACAATAATCATAACCTAATAACAATACAATTACGAATATATGGAAATACAATCACAAGCATAATTCTCGGCTAATAGTGTTGAGGCTAGTAAACACATACAAGTAACATACACCTTATTGTGAGTGATACTATATATGATATCTTAGATACCGAATATTGCGAGAACTACGACAAATGAGAACATAAAAGAACACAAACACATACCTTGTTACCAGAAAAAACATTCAACGTAGAATTACTTGGAATAACCGTGGGTTCACATAAATAACCCATAATCGAATCCAAAAGAAAAAGGAAACCCATCAATGCGACCGTGAAAACAACCGACGAAAAGTTTTTACGCATCCAAGAACCCCTTTTAACAACATAACCACCCTTAAAAGACCCCAACTTCATTGAGTTACTCTTCAACCCATGAAACATCTCAAACTTATCCCTCCTGACTTTATTTTATTATTATTATTATTATCACTACTTCCCTGCACCATTTTCTGATATCTAAACTGATAACTAAATGCATCCCCTTGTTCTTGTTTCCCCATTATGTATCATAAAATTCACTTCTTCTGTATACAATTTTAAAAGGAACCCATTTGAATTTACTACAACTAGTGTTCCTTTCAGCTACCATAAGAATATTATTTAAATTGTTAGAAATAGGAATGTCAATGGTTGTTGTGAAAAAAGAAATAAAAAGGGGCATGAAATTCTGGATTAGAAGTGAAGCTAAATTAGGGAAAAGCGAAAGGAAAACAGAATCGAAGGTAGCGTAAGCTGACCTGTTCATGGTGATTGATTGATTGTTTGGAAATTAAACAACAGATGCAGCAGAGATATCACATCTGCAGAACACCTACTTCTCACCGAACAGCAGATTGAAATGTTGAAAAAGTGAATTTACACATGTTGAAGCTTCTGTAACAAGAATTTTAAAAAGACTTGAAATCACCATCAGAGGTTGTAGAGAGGTTGCTGTTGATTGTTGCTCGCGACCGCACCAAACCGTTCAAGAGTTTGGTGGGTGGGTCGGTTCTCAACTCCCGCAATATTATGAATTATACATCTTTTTTATGTTTACCATGAATTTATCAAAAACTTAACTTACATAAATTTAAGAGTTAAATCTCATTTAATCTTGTGGTTTAGGTTATTTTGATAGTTTAATTCAAAGATTTTATTTTTCGCATACAGGTCCAAAAAGGTTTTTTTTTTTTTTTTTTTTACTGTTGCCATTTTAGTCCACTGATTTAACTTCATCCATTTTTTCTGTTAAAGTATATATGTCCGAATTGCCCTTCTAGTTCACAGAATTACATATAAAATGACCGAATTGCCCTTCTCGTTAACAGAAAAATGGATGAAGTTAACCCAGTAGACTAAAATGTCAACGGAAAACCTTTTTGGACTCACAGACGAAAATTGAAACATCTGAACTAAACTGGTAAAATGACCTAAGCCACAGGAGCATAAATGATATTTAACTCTAAATTTAATTTCAATCATCTGTTATGTTTCCTTTTTTTTAATCATTTTTCACTCACTTTTAATTTTACTTAGTGTAATGGTTTTAGTGTATCTTAATCAACTATTACTTATATTAACTAAATTAGATAGATAAAATAAAAGGTGCAATTATTTAAAAAAAAGTAAACTAGAACTTAAAAAACTAAAAAAGTACAACTAAATTAAAAAAAATAATAATAGTGGAATAAAATTAAAAAACATTAAAGGAAACAAACTAATCTCCTCTAAAGATCTTTGATGTTTTGGTTATAGGAAGTTGTTTGGGTTAATGTTGCTCCAAGAAAACATAATCTTTTGATTTAGAAAGTTTATAAAAAAAATCGAGAGAAGATGAATTTTGAGGGTTTGAGAGTAAGTAGTGTTGGAAACAGATGGGCAATTTCATGTATATCCCTACAAACTTGTAAAAATCATATATATACCCTTGTAAAATTATGAATATATATATATACACACACACACACCATTACAAAGTAGTTGAAATATCATATATATACCCATTTCATTTAAAACAATTTAATAAATGACAGTTTTACCCTTATTTTCTAAAACTTTGATATCTCATATATGACCTTTAACGTTAAACATTATATTTACTTATTTCTATCCTAATTTATTTAGCTTAAATATTATATATGAAAAAACTATTGTTTATAAAAAAATAAGAAAATAATAATAAAAGTGGATAAAATAAATTTAAGCTTAAAATGTGTTATATAAAAATATAAAGTTAAAAGATGAGCATATATGAAAACTTGAAGTTAAAAAAATAAGGGTCAAATGATTATTTATTAGATTGTTTTTATTATATTTAATATTAACTATTTTGTAAGGGCATCTTTGGTATTTTTAGTTTTCTTTAGGGTAGGGTGAGAGTTTTCTACAAAATCTATTTTTCCTATAAAGTATAAAAAGTCATAAAACACCATAATGTCAACTATAAAATATACTCAAAACCCATAAATAACAGACTGAAGATTACTAAAACACCATATTTGTGGTTTTGTTTTGTGTTTTGGATGATAAGGCTTTGATTATCAAATGACTAACATTAGTGTGTTTTATGTTGATTATCATGTTGTGTTTTGTATTCATAATTCTAGGATGGTGTGTTTGAAGTTTTTATGGACTGTAGGGTTTGAATATGGTGTTTTAGTAATATTCACTTTGTTATTTGTAAATTTTGGGTGTGTTTTATGGCCGAAATTGTGGTGTTTTAGAACTTTGTACACTTTTTAGAAAAAATGGAATTTGTAGCCGAACCCCACCCCGGTTAGGTTATGTGAAATTTCTCAAGTTTGTAAGGTATATATGAAATTAATCCTAAAAAAATAAGAAATGTGCGTACATATTTACAGTTAAATTTTTTTTTAAAGATTAAATAGTAAAAAAGATTGTTGGGCATAGAGCTCCACAAACCTCACCTTCCTCACGCTCGTGAGGCAGACCAAAGGGGTGGCCTTTGACGCCTCAAAAGGTGTTGTGTCAAGCCAGAAAACGCTTTTGAATTATTTATCTTATCGGGGGCGCAAGGTGATAACAACTAGACTTTTAGTTACAAGATATTAACTAAATTTTAGATTTTTTATATGACAAGTATCTTTGTAATGATTGATTATACTTTTATATGACATCGTCTAGTTATGCATCAGTTATGTATAAAGAAGAAGACACGAGGTATTAGTTGATTTAAAATAAATCTAGGTTTTTTTTTAGAACTAGTGCTAAATTGGAAATGTTGATCACAACTAATGCTGCCTTTAAAAATGTTATACAAGTAATGCCATTGCCATTAGTAATGGCGAATTCATCGAAAGAGCAGGGTAGTGTCAGTGCACATTCTGAATGTGTAAGAGACAATCATTTAGAAAAGGAGAATTTGCCATCAGTAATGGCGAATTCAGGTCCCAATAATTTGAATAGTAAAAATTGCCATTAGTAATGGCGATTTTTGTGTCCCAACATTTGAATAGTAAAACTTTCTGTTAGTAATGGCGAAATCTGTAGAAAATGCCAATTATAAATGGTGAATTTCTTTTCAAAATGTACTTTCGTCATTGTAAATGGTGAAATATTTTAAATCCGAATTTGCCATTGTAAATGGCGAAAAGTACTAAATTTCGCCATTGTAAATGGCAAATTATGTATTTTTTTATCATTTCAAAATGTCACACCCCGATTTCCGGTGTATTCCGGTGGGCCCGATGGGGAGTATCGTGACGTACAATTGATATCATCATAACCAATTACAACACAGAGTAACACAGCGGAAGGCTTGGAGTAAAATATAAACTATTACAAACCAAAAGTGTCCAAGAGTTCGAAACACAGATATACAATATGGCTTGTAATAAGATCGACATGCGGATCAGAAATAAACATACACAAAATGATAACAGACTCTACATGCTCAACTTCTAAGGTCGTAACTCTTTAATGTCAACGCCCCGCAGCTTCCGGCCTATTTCGTACTTGTACCTGTATTTTAATCTTGAAAATACGTCAGTTTACACTGGTAAATATCAACCGACTCATTTTGAAAATCCTTTAGAAAATGGTTTAAGTGCATTTGGCACATTTTTATAAATAACTTGGGATAGTACAAATGACCTTGTATACAGATTTACATGTTAGGCTTTTACATATGGATCCCGGTATAGAAACCGAGACCTGATCGACTGACACACAACTTTGAACTTTCACATAGAAAGCAGATAGCAATTACCCAGTGTATGCCTACACGCCATGCTATATTGTCGTGGCCACTAGTACTTTAGTGAGCCAAGGATATCTCGGACACGGTCAAGTCCACCCCCAATGTTTTAGTTTCAGACAAAACAGATCAAAACCGGGTTATGCAAGATTTTGGTTAATTATCACAATTGAATAAAACATAATCCCATACCCGACCAAGCGGTAATAATTTACCGTATCCCAAGCCCGTATAGGGATAATAAGTTAAGGGTATTTACCTGAAGTTAAGTCTTCGGAAAGTCATAACTTAGCCGCAGATCAAAGCAAGTACATGTACAATTTGGCGAAGGCGTTTAGCCTGGAGTGATGGTAATTAATAACCAATATTAGAATGCTAACGGGTCCTTAATTAAGTCCTAGACTTGGACCGGTTAGTCTTACGCTAAAATAAGATACGGTATGATACACTAGATTAAGCGGTGACCGGAATAGGGTGTTAGTTGGACCCGACAAGTTTGTCAAATTGTCTAATATGGGTAAACCAATAACGTTCCAGAATTTGATAGAGAAATGAGGAAGTTAAACCCGTTTGGTTTAAGTACGTAAATTAGCTACGTAAGCTTAACCGAACGCACATAGACGAAATCGGGTAACCGAGAGAGTCATATACAAGTTTCATATGAATATATGTTTAAAATATGTTATAAGATCAGTAGCTTTGAAAAGATAGGCCCGAGGTATATTTAAAACCGAATTATGCCTTACATGGGCATCATTTTAAGGTTTATAAAAGATGTTTAAAATGATTCTGATGTCAAGGTTGTTAATATTCTTGTAAAAATATTTATCTTATAACACTATAACAGTAGGATATCAAATATATGTGTGTTTGACGATTTTGAAATAATCTATGTCCCGTAAGGGCATTTTAGTAATTTCACACATAGCTTGAAGTCAAAATTGGGATTCTGAGTTCGGGACTTATACTTACTGTTAAGATGTTGAAAATAAGTTTATAAATCAGTAGGTAACAAGTCTTGGCTCATAGTTATGGTTTTAAACCATACTATGCGTCGGAAAGGCGTAAAAGTCGCCAAATGCCATTATATTCGATTGTTTAAGATAAACTGAGGTTAGGACTTGTTTTATATAACAGAACTAAGTTATTTATCATGTTTAATCAGTAGGTAAATGATTTGGTTATAAAAAGTTTGGTTAAAGTCATATCACGCGAAAAATGGTAATTTAGTAATTTATCGGCAATTAACGAATCTTAAGCCTTCATTCAAGTTATAATCTGAATGAACATCCCAAATGGTCCTACTTATCATATTACATCAGTGAATATATTATCTTGATGATTAAACCATGTTTATTCTTTCTAAAATGCCGAAAAGGGCGTTTTAGCCATTTAAATGCCATAAATATGTCCCTTGCGAAAACTTATATCATAATCAGATTCTTAACACCAATCATAGTTAAGTAATGTTTATAAATCAGTTTATAGCTTAATTTTACATGCACGTGTGTTTAAAATCAAGATTTGCACCAAAAGGACCTTTTTTGCAAAGTTTATACAATTTTAGCGGAACTTGTATGTAAACTCAGATTTCTAAGGAATCGAGTGAGAAACTTTAGATGGTCATTCTAAATATAATTATGGTCTTAAAATGGTCAAAAGTCAGTAGCAAAGGTGGCTTGAAACGGGTCAGAACCAAAAGTCACAAAAGTCAAACTGTTGCGACTTTTGGCTAAAACCGAGCCTAGACCAAAACTTGACGAGCCGAATCCGTAGACATGTGTTATAATACTTATTTTTAGGTTGTTAGTGCATCAAAACATATTTTATAACATCTAGATCATTAGTTATGATTTTTATAAAAACTGGATAGTTTACTTAATTTGACTTTTCGGTTGACTCGTCAATTGGCCATGAATCGTGAAAAACTGGCGATGCCCTCTGGAGGGATTAACACCTCCATTAATATGAACGTAAGGAACTTTCGTTACTCATAATGACGGAGTATTCACGGATTTAGAACAAGGTCAAGGCGTAATTACGACGAGACTTTGTTCTAGGCTAAAAGCTATAATAAATCACTAAATACGAATTTGAACACTTACATAAGGCCAAATGATGCAAGGAGAGAATAGGATGCTTGAGGATGGCCAGGAACTTCTCCAAGGTGTGCTTGACAAGCTTCAAGTGAGATGAACTTGTTGCAACATATAGAAGGCATCCTTAAATGCATGTTGAGGTGTTAGGGATTGCTGCCAGGTGTTAAGGGACGAATACAAGTGTCCCTAGACGTGTCAAACATGCAAAGAAAGTGCCAAAACTCGACAAAGGTGGCAGAACTGGCTGCTGCCACTTTTCTGTTCGCTGGCATGTCCTTACGGACAGTATGGCCTTTGCCTTGCGGTCCGTAAGGACCTCAGGCGCCCACAGAATCAGGTGGCCTTGCGGACCGTATGGCTAGAGCCTTGCGGTCCGCAAGGGGTCTTCTAAACATGAAAAATTCCAAAATTTTATTTAAGTCCTCCCACTTTATTTCAAAGTGTCACGAGGATAACTATCGCAACTCAACGACTTTGGTCCCTCCTGTTTTAGCACGTGGCCACACTAGGATTACCGAGACACGTGTCGGAAAAATATTGGACCTAAAAACACGAGGTGTTACACAAAACCACGAAACCTTTTCTCAATTCCGAATCCTGTTAAAACTTATGTTGAAGAAAACCTGTACCGGGTTTTTTCAATATGTTATGTTTGCTGCAATTGATTTTTGCCAGTGAAGATATATATATATATATAAAACTTGTTCCAGGTTGGAGTTGTGCGAGAACAAAGAAAAAGCACTGTGTGCTGGAAGATTATTCAGGAGTTATTTGAACGCGATGTTTTTATCAGTTTTAAAGTTTGTATGTCTATCGAAAAAACCGAGCCTGAAGGGAACGTTCGGTTTCAACCACCACCTCCTCGCGTATGGTTTGCAAAAAACCATTGTTATGCGTTTTCGTGGCGGTACGTGGCCAAGAATGATTGTTCTCTGCCCGGTTTTCAGTTGGCGATTAGGATCATAAGACATTTGAATTTCCAGGTTATCGGATGTAATCTGGAAGCTACCATGTTTTAACTAGATCCTATAGTAATGTTGGGTGATATTGCAAGCTGAAACCTGGTTTTTGTTTTGCATAACCTCTCACACGTGTCCAGCATTTCCCAAATCACTAAATAGATCTCGTATCTGCAGAATCGTCACATTAGAGGGAATAAATTGTCACACCCCGACCCGCAGCGGAATAAGAGTAGGGGCATAATTGGGTTATCACCAAAGCTCATGATGTTTACTAAAATGTTTCATATTTATTAAATTCAAATTACAACTTAAATATCCAAAACAAAATTCATACAATTACAAGAAAAATAAAACTACATAATTATTCCAAAACTTAAACTTAAACTTGTTTATTCTTCTAGGCCTTCCTATGTGTTTCTTGTCTCGGCTGGATCACCTGTATCATGGTAAAACGGGGGATATTTTGGGTCAACAAAAGTTGGCGAGTAAACCTTGATAAAACATTGTTACTAATTTCTTGTTTTATTTAATAAGGAAAATTTGTGCAATAATCACATGTGAGCAAACATATATAGATAAACAAACACAAACCACTTTGGATGAGTATATGATATGAATGATGATGTATGTGAGATCAAGGCTCAATCAAACGGAGCCGATCTAATGAGGCACCTGATGCTCAACCCGTCTCCCACGGGGAACTGATGGGCCTAATGAAATGCGTGCACTGAAAATGATAAATCTAATCTACATATAATTCACACAACAATTGATACACATTTGATACACATTAGATCACGGATATGATGTATGCACAAGTGTTTAAATATAATAAAAGAATTATACGACACATGATACACCCCAAAACATGATTAAAATGGGGAATTGGTAGAGATTCACTCACAATGGATGCGTTCTTTGATGATGATGAAAGCGCACGAATTTATGATTCGATTGACGAGGGAAGAACTAACCTAGATAATAACAAAATGATTCGATAAATAAATAAATTTTGGTTGAGATTAATATTTTTAATTAGTGCTCTTAAATGGGATTTTTAGATTTATTTTTGTGAGTTTAAGGAAATTTTCTAACCTTAATAATCTTATTTTTAAGTATTTTTAAATAATTTTTAATTAAATAAATAAATAAAAAGAAATAAAAAAATTGACTTTTGACCGTTGACCGTTGACCGGGTCTTGACTGGTCAGACTGTGTTTTCTATGAGCTGAGTGAGGTTCGAACTCGGGACCTCTCGTATACGTGCACGCAGCTCTACCAACTGAGCTACGTGTCTAACCCGAAATATTCTCTGTTTTAATTATATATATATATACTAATTAACCTTTAACTTATTTGGTTTTTATTAAAAATGATTTATATGGCCGAACCAGTTGCAGGGACCCGGAGTCGAACTCGGGTCCTTCGGTTCGAGTGCACAGCCCAACCAGTTGGGCTGTGTGTCTAATCTGCTTATTAACTGAATTATATTCCCTTTATAAACATTCTGTGACTTGTTCTGATTCAATTCTAAAAATGTTGGTTTTAATTCTGAAAGTCGGTAACGTGTGCGATTCGAACTCGGGACGTGCATATTGTATTTGCACACAGTCCACCGCCGGACTGTGTGTCTAACCCGTTTGAATATCCAACTTTAATTATACTAATACTTATATTCGACTTCATCTTCTTCGTTTATAAGAACACAGAACAGTGAAATCCGACTGTTCTGTTTAATCGTTCGACAACACTTATAATTGACTGAAATGAAATAGATAAAGGAGATTACGGAATAAGATGTACCTAAACAGAATGTTTTCTTCAGATTTCCGGCAAGAGTCGGCGGCTCTGATTTGTGATTTCCTGCTGAGTGAACTGTTTAAACAGTTTTGATTATTGGTTTGAACAATTAAAGTATGAATCAAGAGATAGCAGAGAAGTTTAGACAGTTATACCGTCTGATGAATGAATACTGTTTTCTGATCAACGATTCCGGCGAGTGCATAGGAACTCCGGCGACGTGCTCTGGAAGAATTAAAGCTTCGAAAAAGTGTGCGGTTCTGAGCGAAAGGATTTCCAGAAGATTGAGTGAGTATTTATAGGGATGAACAACTGAATTGAGTTTGATTTGGGGTCAAAGTTCGCGATTAAAGATTTCCGTCGGTTATGACTGAAATTGATTGCCGGCAACGGTTATAACCGACGTCGAAATCAATTTGCGCGGTGCAGTCAAAAGGAATATGGCCAAAATCGCAGATTGCCGATTTTTCCGGTGATGACTAGTTCTGGGCGCGCTGATTACCGGATTTGACTTTCGGGTTTTATTATAAGTCTTATTTGTTTCCGTGTTTATCACAAAAGCAATGTGTGGCGGAGCGGTGTGTTGTGTGCTTGTGTTTGTGGGTGACCCGGGTTCGAAACCCGGCGTCTCCATTTTATTTTTTCTCACTATTTATTATTATTTATAAATTATGGTTTTTAAATTCTAATATATTTATTAATTATGTATTGTTTAAAATTTATTTGAGCAATAAATACGCAACGAAAAATTATAACTGAATATTTGATTAATAAACGAAGCGGGTTTTGAAACCCGTTTTTCGACGAATGTTACATAAATGTTTTAAGTAAATCCTATAGTAATGTTTTGTAATATTGTTGAATGGGTTAATATATATGTTTGTTATTATATGTTGGGAATACGTTGAATTACCTAATAATATTGTTTGTTGAATGAAACTACGAAGTAATTTAATATTATTAAAAAAATTATCAATATTCTTGCAAAAAATTTGGTATTATGCTCGGTTTCGTCTTTTGTGCAGGGGAAATTCTAAGGGTTTATAGATGTGAAATCGGCAATTTTTGTTCCAGCCTTTAAAAGAATTCGCCGTTAGAAATGGCAAATTGTACAACCTTTAAAGAATTCGCCGTTAGAAATGGCAAATTGTACAACCTTAAAAGAATTCGCTATTAGAAATGAAATTTTTACCATTTAAATGATTGGGACCTGAGTAAGCCATTACTCATGGCAAATTTTCCTTTTCTAAATGATTGTCTCTTACACATTCAGAATGTTCACTGACACTACCCTACTTTTTCAATGGATTCGCCGTTACTAATGGCAATGGCATTATTTGTGCAACATTTTTGAAGGCAACATTAGTTGTGATCAACATTTCCAATTTAGCACTAGTTCTGCAAAAAACTCTAAATCTAGGGTTTTATCCTAAAGTTGGTAAGCCCCATGATATACCTAATTTTGTGCTTTTGATAGCTTCGCAACATCATGTATTATGTTTGTAATTTGTTGAACGTGTTTAATTATATCATCTAAACAAAAGTGTGTATGTGAATGCTTTTTAGTGGAGTGGGTAAAGAGCAGCCCATTATTATTTAATTATCTGATGTATAAAGTATAAATTATTAACTATAATAGTTTTTAAATAGTCCAAAATACATTTCGAAATGTTTAGGAATTAATGATTATTAAATGTTCACTTGGAATGATCATTCGAGTTTTGGTGAAAATATAAACGACTAAGAACAGGTGATATGTAAAAACAACCTAACATAATGGAGAAACCACACAAATTATTGAACTTAATTTGATTTGTAAAATACAAGTTAAGTATATACAAACTTAAAATATAAATCACATATTTAAATATAACTTTTATAAATATGAATAAGGTTTTAGGGAAAATATTAATAAGGTTTTAGGGAAGGAAAATGTTTTAAGTAGTCATGTTTATCGTAATGTGATGAAAGACAATGTTAATTTTTTATGTGAAAAATGTAAATAATTATGTGCTAGTTGAAAGTTGACCAGTGTGAATGATTATCAAGTATATATGCACATAGAATTAACAAGAAGCATGAAGCCTCAAAGATCATAATTCCTTAAGTCATATAAAGATTAAACTGGTTGAATCCATACGTTGTTGGTCAAACTACCTAGTGTTTGGAAAAATTTGGAAATTTAGTTAGTATTTTATTATGTACTGGAAGTAAAATGGACCTATATTTACCAAGACTTGCCAATGAGAAATTCGATTTTGAGTCGAACTTTGTCTGTGTTCAGCTCATACTTGAGTTGAATGCTCCAAGCCTTACGTTTATTCATCGCAATCGTACGATTCTTTGTTTGATTTCCTCATGCCCTACCAAAGCATACAACAACGTCTGTTAAGAAATATATGTGTTCACGAACTGTTCATGAACACTTACCAAATCAAATAATATGTTTGTTTGTTAAGGAAATTAACTTTTTCGTGTTCGTTTTTATTTGTTTGTTAATTTTAGGACGACGAAAACGGATGTTGATGAATACAAACTAATGTTCATGAATACTAATGGAAAAAACGAACACAAACAAACGTTCATGAACTAAATCTAATACACTGACACTTATTAAATATTTTATTTGTTAGAATTTTGAAGTATTTAAATAAAATCTAAAAACAAAAAAACACTAATGAACACATTACCAAACGTTAATGAACATAAATGAATGAACACAACCTTTGTTCATGTTCGTTCATTTAACTAAACGAACGAAATTTATTATTCGTGCCCGTTTGTTCAATAAACAAGGCCATGTCTATTCACACACCCCTTGTGTCTATTCACACACCCTGCAGTGTCGAGCTGTGGCCAAAGCGCGGCGTTTTGATCCGGTCAACCAGACAAAAACTGACGGGTGTCTGACGGGTCTGTTGACCGGACAAAAACGCCGAGCTTTGGCCGCGTTTTGGTACTGTCAACCAGACAAAAGACTGACACATTTTGTCTGGTTGACAAGACCAAAACGCAGCCAAAGCTCGGCGTTTTTGTTCGGTCAACAGACCCGTCAGACACCGTTAGTCTTTGTCTAGTTGACCGGACCAAAACACCACACTTTAGCCACAGCTCGACACTCCATGGTATGAAAATAAAGTGAGAGACGTGTGAATAGCAAGACCCATAAACAAACAAACAAACACAAATGAATCAAGATACTGAATAGTTGTTAGTTACTCCAGTTTTTTCCTATAAAAAGAATATTCGAATATATAATTGAATAATTCCACAAAGTCTAGGGACCACACAAACCTTCATCTTCATCTTCTTCAACTGTTGTAAAATTTCATTCAAACTTTTCACGGAGGAAACCAAAATGACAGAAGAAGAAGAAGAAAAACCCCAAACTCAACCCGAACCCCTAAAACGGATCCGATCCGAACACGAACACGAAGATCGAATCAGTACATTACCAGACTGCTTACTCATCGACATCCTCTCTCGTTTACCCTCCACAAAACACGCCATTACAACCACCACTCTCTCCAAACGCTGGCAACATCTCTGGACCTCCGTTCACACCCTCATCTTCACACATCACAAAACCCACAATCACCCACAAACCGATTTCTATTCCTACGTTGACAAAACCCTATCTCAATTCCACCACTTAAAACTCAACAAATTAACAGTCCACACCAGTTACGACTACCGGTTCGAGTCACAGGTCAACAATTGGATCCGTTACGCCGTTAATTGCAACGTCGAAGAAGTTAATTTAACCTTATGGAATGTAGAATGTGAAGCTGAGTTTTTAGTAGACCAGTTTTTCTTCAACTGTTGTGTTTTACCGATCTGAAATTGTCAGGATGTGTGTTTAATCCCATAGGGGATATTAACTGGAGTAAGCTTAACAAGTTATGGATTTCTCATGCGAATTTGGATGAGGGTTTGATTGAGAAACTGTTGTGTGGGAGTCCTGTGTTGGAGACTTTGGTGTTGGATAACTGTTATGGGTACCGGCGGGTTGATATTACATCGAAAAGTGTTAAGAAGTTGGTGTTTTCTGGGTATGTGGTTCCGGATGATGTGTCGGATGATGATGATGTTGTGGATGTTGTTGAGATTAATGCTCCGGGTGTTTTGTCGCTGGCGATTCATGATGATTTGGTGTTGTGGAAGGTTTTGTTGGTGGATGTGTCTTCGTTGGTTGAAGCGGATTTGGATTATACGAAAGGTGGGCGTTATGATACGACGCCTAAAGAAGCGGAAGAAGAGATGCTTGAACGGTTTATACTTGATCTTCGACATGTTAAGGAGCTTAAAATTGGGATTTTTTGTTTTAAGGTAGAATTACGTTTGTTTCGGTAATTTGTAACAAATGTTGATTGATTTTGGGATCATTTAGGCCAGCGTAGTAAGAAATATCGTTTTTTTGTTATGTTGGCAGGTTTTGTGTCGTTTGGAAGCTAAAGGTTTCGTTTTTCCATCGAACTTGAAGGTTCATGATGTTACTTCTTCGCCTTTATACTCTGATGATGATTCGGTGGGGCTTAGTGATTGGTCCGATAGTGATTCTGCCGATAGCAGAGATTGGGAGGTGCTCTTGCTTGATGATGGTCCTACAGGCGATTAGGTTAGTTGATTAACGGCACTTTGAGTTCATGTTTAATTACACTTTGTTGGTGTATTCCGAATACATATAAGTTTGTTACCGAAGGTGATTTGGATTTAGCAGACTCTGAATTTATGCTTTGTCTTAACGACGAAAAAGGCTTATTATTGACACATTGTAAAAATTCTTCTTGGCTCATAAGTTTATTAAATATACTGATGCCAAGACTTCTGTTCTATGGTTATCTTATTCAATGAAAAAGGTATATGATGTTTGACCTTTTGATGTTCTCTTCTTCGTTTTGTTTTAATTTGGTTATCAATTTGCGCTTCTATAATATACCTGTTTTCAGTTCTTGATTCTTATCAACTATAGATAATAGATTCATCTCATTGCCTCTGTCTTTAATGGTTAAAAAGCTATAGAAGCATAATTTTTTCAATCCTTGATGTTGCTTGCTCTTAACATGAGGCTGTTGAACAGTCAGTGTTGGCTGTTGCTTGCTCTTGAAAATGAAAATCTTAGATTGAACTCACTTACTTTTTAGATAGATTGCTGTCTTGGAGAACAAGTTACCTCAGCCGGCGAGTTACCTTAGAGACTAAGTTGTGTAGGAATTACTCTGGTGCGGTCTAACTTGGTCTCTATAAATACTTGTGTGGAAAAATTTGTACCAACATTTGTAACGGGAAATCTCTTTACTTTGGTAGTAAATGCGGACAAGATCACCCTAGTAGATTGAACCATTTGTTCTTTTTTTTATGCACGTTTTATTGTTCTGTGTGTTTTGAGTGATTACAATGTAAAACGTTGTTTTCCGGTCATTAGGAACCTAAGGGGTTGTTTGGTTCGCAGGATAATTTATAAGGATCGAGGGGGTACCCATATTAGAACCAAAGTTTTGAAAACTGGACCGCTAGTTAAGCCGGCCGCTCCACTAGTTCACTGGTTGTTCCAATTGGTTCAACCGGATTTAAACATTCACTTAACAACTAAGAAAGTAAATAATAAATACCTTCAAAACACTAATAAAAAATATATATGCAAAATAACTTAGTGTAAGAAATAAAATACTAAAAGCATTCAATTTTCAAGACTTTGAACTTAATTTTGCTAGATTTCCTATGTATCTAGGTTTCAACATTCTACACCTACTAGTCTACTAACCTATGGTATATAAAAGGTACGATCGATTAAGGCCTCACCATACCGCCAACGGTCTCGTCCTTCCTCTTATCCTACACGGACGCCAGATGGGGAGGATGTCCCGACACTCGCCGCTCTACTTCTGGCTATTGCGTTTATATGGGCGATAATTTGATATCATGGTCGTCAGAACGCCAACCAATATCGTCTCGCTCAAGTGCTGAAGCTGAATACCGCGAGGCAGCTAATGTTGTTTCAGGCTGGCTTCATAACTATTAGAGTTACATAAACCTCCTATTTGCTTAATCACTATCTTTTCATGTAGGTAATGACTCCATCCCATACTATATATGGGCGATTTTGACATGAACCCGTTTAGCACAATCCATCAACCTGTTTAGTTTGCCATCTATATACCGGTACACTTATTTCTCAGTGTTATGCAATTCTTTGGCTTTGTAGGAGAGGAGATATAAGTTACATATTTTTTTTTTTCCAAAATAGGTGGGAAATGCTACAGGTGTTAATAACGAGGGAAGTGTGTGTGTGGAAAACACAAATATTTGTGTAGGATGTTTAATTGCTTTTTGTGAATAACTGAAACTAGTGGTTGTGCCCGTCCGGTGGACGGGTTTTTCTAGGGTCAAATGATCACATAAGTATTTTATATTTACATTATAAGAAAAGCATCATTTCTTTAAAGATCCAAAATGGGTGAATATGAACTCAACAAATGAGTTCACATTTACAAATATAATATGCCTAAAAACTTGAAAAATTAAGGTTGGAGACAATTTCAGTACGGGTTTTCAAGTGAAACATAAAAACATAAATAGTCAGTTGAAATCAAACATCAAGATATCTTTCATATTCAACAAAAAGTTTGAATGAATTATGAAGTCGTGGTGGATTTGGTTATGGGTCAAAACGGTTTTGAGCAAAATGAGTCTTGGGCGTTTTAGAAGTGTCAACTTGGTATGGGTCAAAATAAGTGAGCAATATATATACTTTATAGGTGTCGTAGCCGCATAGGAGGGACCCTGACCGAAGTTTTTTTTCCTTTTGAACAAAAAGGGGATCCATAATATTAATCACCAAAAACAAAACCCCTCTAGCAAGGAGCTAGAAAAGGATCAAAATACACCAAGTTTAATCGTCAATTACATTAACACCAAATTCAATCCAGCTATCTATACTTGTTCTCCATTTTAGCTCTATGTTTTAATCATAGAAAAGTAAATTCTTTCGGCTATTCCAGTACCTACGCATTTGTAAGATGAGCTCCCCAAAATACCATGTCGTTTCAATAGTTCCACAACTTCCATAGTGTCGCCATAGTCACGCACATCACCGCCTGTTTGTGTTTCTTGGGAATTTTCAGTTCACCTATAAATGGCAAAACTTCTTTTATTGTTGAACATGAGACTATTGTTGGAATATTTGCCCATACTTCCATCATCCACCATAGGGTTTGCCGATAAACATGTCACAAGAACATGGTTACCAGACTCCTGCACATAACCACAGCAAGAACAATACCCTTTTGCTCTTTATTCCTTGGAATAACATCTTTCACTTTCCAATAACATATACTATGTCTGCAATGTTATAAATATAAAAACAAATGAAATACACAAGAATATAATTAACCTAATTGATGTAAGCTTATTGGCTTCTTCAAAAGATAAATCATGTGTGCATCAACTAAAAGCAAGCATGTCCTTTTCATACCCAAAATTATATAAGCACCATAAGCTCGCATCCTGTCCACCAACTACAAACAAACAATTTGCTTAAATATAATAGGCCCATAATTAAAATTTAATTAAATATTAATTAACTGTTTTACTTTTACCATTGCTTGCCGCGACAAGTGGAGGGCTTGGTAACTTGCACGACAACGCAGTTTCTGGATATTGGGAGGAAGGTTATTAGTAGCTAACCTCGAATCGGATGGATTTTTCTGAACGAACTTAGTTATGAGGCATATTAGAAATGGAACTATATATGCCAATACAATATAGAAAAAATATATACATCAGGACATCTTGTTGACGTATAAAATATAGAAGATAAGAAAATAAACTGGATTAAATAAGAATGCAATATTATTATAATGAACAAATAAAGCTCGACCTGCATGGAAAGCATAAGGGCACCCATCACAAATAACCATTTCCCTTTTATCTCCACATACTGCACACATATCATCGTTGTTGCTGGTTGTGATTCTTTGACATTTGCAAGCCATAGAGCTATATCATGGAGTCTAAGACCGTTAAAGAATATAAACATGGCGATAGTTGCATATGAACAGAGCTGTTAGAACACAATTCACAAAAAGGGGCTGTTTGTTTACCTCTTAATGAGACTCTTAATAGTTCAGACCTCTTACTGTTCAACACTTAATGGTTCAGACTATTTGTTTCGCGAGCAGATGTCTGAATGGTTTAGATATTTGCCTCTGAATGGTTAAGCAGTATACAGAGTCTGAATGGTTAAGACCTCTAGTCTGAATTGATCAGACATCTGCCTCTAAACGGTTAAGCATTATACTGACTCTTAATGGTTCAGAAATCTTACTGGTTCGGCATTTAATGATAATGATTCAGACCTCTGGTTCAGCACTTAACCATTCAGAAGTTGTCAATCAGCCCTAATCCTATTAAAATTCGGTTCCAAATTAAGCATTTTGAAGTTGAAAAACTAATATATTATATGTTGACAATAAAGGATTCAAATTTAAGCATTGTGAAGTTGAAAAAACTCATATATCGCCTCAGGTGTCGTTCAACCTCCGGTCATCAGAAAGATCTCCCGGTCATGAATTATTGGAATTGTGGCAATGATTTGGTGATATATCTACAAAAACCGACAACAATCAGTAATAAAATTTCATCTTTTCAATAATCTGATCCATAAATTTGATAATATTCTAGGGTTTCCTTACCGCTGATTAACTTTATCATGGCAAGATACCGAGATTGAAGAACCCTACGTTTCAATTCATTGTCGTTCTGATCATCTCCTTTAATATGATCATTTTGCCCCATGTTCCTCCTACTAACACTGTTAACATCACCCAGTTTGCTTATATGTTATTTGTTTATTTATATTTTAATTTTAATGTTGTTTTAATATATAAAACGTGGGTTAAGGATAAAATTGTAATTTTTCATCAACTGAAAAAAACTTACCTCTTTAGGAATTTGGACTAAGAGTGAAAAAATAGGTTTCGCTGAGGCTATAATTTTTGGACATCATGTACAAAAATCAAAATTTGGCCCAAAACACAGTGACCATAAAAGCGGCGGACAACCGAATGAGCAAGGTAGCCTAAACGGCACTGAGGATGAGTCCACCGGCCGGCCAACATTTTGAAAGAAAATTCCTTCAAATCAAAGTCCGTGTAACTCACTCTTAAAATAAAATAGAAACGCACGGATGTTTTTACTTATTAAATGAGTGTTTTCACCAAAGTATTAAGTGCGCCAATCGCATTTTCAAGCAATGAATGAGCAAAATTGAGCTGAAATTGATACACGCACTCCAATGCAGCTTCGAGATTGATACTCCTCTTGTCTTCATGTATAGGGGCGCAACATAGTGGGGGTAGGAGGGGACGGCCAACCCCCTGAACTTTTGCTCAGTATTGGAGAATATGTAGTTTTCATATAGAAATTTTTGGGTATATACATTTTCGACCACCCGGTCAGAAATCTCAAGCTTCGTCGATGTTCATGTAGGATTCATGTCATTGTATTGCATACCGAAGCTTTAGATGCACTATTGATTGATTAATTGTTAAATGGTGAACACATCTACACAAACAACTTTCAGCATCATCACCACTAAATTGTTAAATGAGGGCCATCCCTTTCACGTTCTTTTTCAATGATACCCTCTATTACGTATTAAAAAGTATAGGGACTAATAGTGTCAGTTGTAATAAAGAATAGAGGGGGTGTATCTGTCTTTGTGATAAACTTGAGGGACGATAGAGAGTATTAGTTAGTTAGACGTTAGTTCTGTTACATAATCGTTCTGTAATCGGTTGTAACAATCATCTCGATAATGAATTGACCTTCGTTTCTCTCTTACGATTCTCTCTCAATTTCTTATCGTAACATTGGTATTAGAGTTATCGATCCTCATCGGAGCTCGAATTCCATTCAATTTCATCAATTCCGATCAGTACTATCAGTAAGTCTGGTGAAAAGTCACCATTAATTCCGTCTATTCAACTTGAATTTGATCATTGTTCGGTCAAATTCATTTGAAGTCGTTTGTTTTCATTGATATTGATTGTTCCAGTATCATAATTTCACAGTAATTCAACCAAAATTTTCACCAATTTTGACCTAATTTGAACATGTCGACGAGGTTACAAGAAATGGAAAAACTTGAGAAATTGGCTGCGGGGAATGCAAGTATGATAGAATCTCAACAAGCAATTCTTGATCAAAATACAGAGGCGATTAAGTTGTTGCAAATGAGTGTGACCACTTTGGTCACTCAAATGACATAAATTAGCAACAAATTGAACAATGAAAGAGGGACGAATCATCACGAACAGAGACTGGTTCGTACTGGAAGGTTAGATTTCCCTAAATTTAGTGGAAATGAGGTGGAAGGTTGGATAATTCGCTGCAATCATTTCTTTGCGGTAGATAAGACTCTAGAAAATGTGAAGGTTCATTATGTTGTCATTAACCTGGAAGGAGCAGCTCTTGAATGGCATCAAGGGTATGTTGATAGTCAGAATAGAGATATTGATGACATTACTTGGGAAGAGTATTCAAGATCAGCAGTTTCACGTTTTTCTGAGAGATTATTAAAAGATGCTATGGAGGAGTTGAAGAACCTTAATCAAACAGGTTCACTTCATGACTATACTAAAGAATTTGATTCATTGTTAAATAGAGTTAAGCTTTCGTATGAGTATGCTGCTAGTTTATATGTGGGGGGATTGAAACCTGAAATACGTTGTTTGGTTAAGATTTTTAAACCAAAACCAATGAGGGATGCTATTGTCACACCCCGAATTACACATCGAATACATCAGAGTTGGGCGTGATCGACTGGTATCTTCATTGCACAGCAGAAGTAAATAATGCTAAGACTTCAAAACGTGAACGCCCGCTAAGTACTCGAATCCTCATGGGTTCTCCTATCCCAACCGTGCCATAGTTTGTAAATATTCCCTGAGAAAGAACATGCGGAAAAATCAACATAAAATTGAGCGAGTTCATAATTTGTTTGAAAAAGATTTGAAATAAATCTTTTGACAACCAGTTTAAATAGTGTTGAGAAACGTATCAAAATCATTTTCTCCTCAACATGTCATATGAAAACCGAGTATGCTTTTATAACATTTATTTAACCGTCAATGTCCACATACGACAAAGGCATAATAAATTCGTTTCAGTATATCTCAAAAATGAAATCCGTGTGATCATTAGTGTGTAGCTAAGACACTAATCTGTATGCCGAACTAGGAGGCAACCAAACCTTGACGATTTATCCGTGTCATCGACACTAGTTTTAGACACAAAAGCACTCTGACCGGACAAAGTTTTATTCAGAGTGGGGCTCGTCCACACCCAATAGATCTATCCAATTGTTCCTGGGTACTGTTATTGATTAATGGCCCCTTTGATTTTAAACACCTATTCACATATAATCTAGTTGGTTCCATTTTCTCCCAGCTATATAATTCACAACATGTATGCATCCCCGAGTGTTTAAAACCATGAAAACGTTTAAGTAAAATGGAAAAACATGAACTCACAAAGTCTTTTTGCCTCACACAAGTAAAAATGAGCCTAGCCCGTTTGAGTTTAAAAGCAGGACCTACCCGTCCCCTTGTTTGTATATAGGACGTCCTAGTCCCGTTTGAGTTTAAAAGCAGGACCTACCCGTCCCCTTGTTTGTATATTGGACAACCTAGTCCCGTTTGAGTTGAAAAGCAGGACCTACCCGTCCCCTTGTTTATATATAGGACAACCTAGTCCCGTTTGAGTTGAAAAACAAGACCTACCCGCCCCTTGTTTGTATATAGGACAACCTAGTCCCGTTATAATTAACAAAATCCCATCACTAGTTAAGAAACTCATGCCTGTTTCAAAGATATGCGTATGTTTTTGTATTAAATCGGTATGTATAGCATAACTCATTTGTAAACCATTCGTGTAGTTGTAATTCGTTTGTAACATGGTTTAGAATCTGTTGTTTTCGTTTCT
The DNA here is from genome assembly GCA_947069175.1 of Scalesia atractyloides. Classification (NCBI taxonomy): domain Eukaryota; kingdom Viridiplantae; phylum Streptophyta; class Magnoliopsida; order Asterales; family Asteraceae; genus Scalesia; species Scalesia atractyloides. Next base: position 85,932,546 of record CAMTDV010000018.1, read on the forward strand.
CGAAATATTGTGTGCGTTTGTAAAACTTGCATGTCTTTTGTAAACCGGTATGTTTAGCGTAAACCTTTTTGTAAACCATTTGAATTTGTGGGAATTCGTCCGTATCATGGTTTAGTAACATATAGTTTTCGTTCATCGAAACTTTGTGTACTTTAGCAAAACTTACATGTCTTTCCACCCACGAAAACATTTCTAAAGTATAAAACCGTAAAAAGTGGGGGTTATGAACTCACCTTGATGTCCAATGCAGAGCTAGCTTAATAAGAATTCCATAATGTCGTTTTCTAAAATGTGTTTCGCTAGCATGCCATCTATAATGTTCATATCAAGGAATAAACTTATAAGCTCTACTAGAAACGTAGCTAATCTACGTGTCACCGAGCTCTACCGAATCGTTGGCCATACGATTCTTACGAAATGGTTGATAACTTAGTTTGAAATAACCAATCTATGGTTGTTTGATTCCATTCAATCAGGAGAAACACTAAGTAGTGGAAATGACTTAGTTTCCGAGTGATTTTAACAATATATATTTATATAAAATATAAATATATTTATAGAATCGTGTTAGTCGTTTCTAATGTTCATACATATCTCTAACGAATATGTATATGAAAATAAGTCCTCATAGTGTTTCATAAAATGTTTATATACATATATATATATATATATACATACATATAAGCACCAAAATTATATGTGTATATAAACACTGCATAGCCAAAATAGTAATACCGCGTCTTGTCGAAATAAATTTATACAATTGTATGCTTGTTGTAATCGACTCTCATTTAATGGTTATCAAAAGGATTCGGAAAATTACCGTATGTGAAGATCGCATAATAATGCGTCGAATTACGTTTAAACGTTATAAATAATTATATAATTGTACGGTCGTTCGAAATTGACTTTCATCAGTTTTGTTAATTCAGATAATATCATTTGTTATAATCTTACGGTAATGAGTCATACGTCATGTAGATGTTTAAAATAAATATAAATAATTATATTTATTTTATAAAAGTATGCGTATTAACGAAGTTTGAAATAAATATAAAAATTATATTTATTTTATAAAGGATTTTCCGAGTCTTAGGCGTTTGAAATAAATATAAATAATTATATTTATTGTATAAAAGTTTTCGAGTTCCGTTGACTTGTAAACCGTATTTGTCGATCTGTCGTAAACTTGTTTTTGTAAGTTGCGTAAACCTTCCAAAATAAACATACGTCTATATTTATTTTATAAAACTCGTTTGGGTACCGATATGTTTTCGTTGTTGTTACGACTATAAAAGATATACATTTGTTTTATATAAATGTCGAAATCTTAAACGTTTGAAATAGAAATACAAACTATATTTATTTTGTACAAATTTTTCAGGTTCTAGACGTTTAGATAAATATAAGGAAATATATTTATAAAAATTCCCGAGTTAAATTAACTTTACACCATGTTCGTTGAAATGTTGTAACTCGTTTTATAAGTCAATAAGTGTTGCCAAAAATAAATATATATTTATATTTATTTTTATAAAAATTACTTGGATCGGACAAGTTTTGTGTTTATAATAAAACACGTTTTTGCTTTACGGATTTTACGAAAAACGCGCAAAGTTTCCTCTGCTTTTGTAACAAAACCCGACAACACAAGTTGTCGATATATTTTCAAAACGCATCAAGTATTGTAATAACAATATATAATTTTTGTTGCGTATATGTGTAATATATATATTATATATATTATGTGTCCGTTCGGTTTTGAACTAGTATACATATGTAATCTACAAGTCCAACTAGTTAGTAATTTACTCGTATAAAATTTGTCAGTTTTTGTTAGTCGGGTCGGTTTAGAGCTCGTTTCACGTTAGAACAATATTTATATAAATAATATACTATTTTTCGCGTCGTTAGAGATTTACCAAGTCTCGTGTCGATTAAATGACTGAGCTTGACCGTAGTTGACCACGTTAACTCGGGTTTGACCGAGTTGACCCGTGGTTGACCGAAAATTGACTTGTTAACCCGGACCCGAAGCTGAGCTGAACATGTATTAAGCCAAATCTGAAACGAGTGAACCGAGACTGAGTGAATCAAATGAATCAGATAAATCAAATGAACTAAGAAACTAAATGAACCGAGTTGAACCGAGTGATTATGTACCAACATGAATTAAACCCGAACTGAGTATGACCATGTAACCCAAACCAAGACCCGAGCCACCTGAACCGTCCACTACTACTACCGCCACCGCCGCCGGCCGGCCCCAGCTTCGCCGGCTGCGGTTCCGCTGCCACCGTCTGCCTTTCTGACAACTGTCGGTACTCCAAACCTTCCCCTCCCCCTCTGATCAGTCCCTCCTAACATCAATATACGTTAGACGAACCGTACATAGCCAAAAAGTCATAAAAAGACGGTCTTCTTGAAAATTTACGGGATTACTCCTAATGACCAGATCTAAGCATGCATGAAACAAAAACTTCGAAACGGCTTCACCAGAATTTGACCGGAACTTCGCCGGAGTTGCATGTGGACTCAAACGGCTTGGAATCTTGAAAAATGGACACCGCCATTGGAATCGGGAGGTTTGGTTTAGTGGGGGTAGGGTGTTCACCCGAGAAAAGCTCCGCCGGAAACCCCATAACCGCCAATTCTAGAGAGGGAAAGTGAGAGAGAAGGTGAGAGTTAGAGAGAGAGAGGGAAAAGGGAAAATTGAGAATGTTTGGTCAAAAATTTTAATTTATAGGTAGGGTTTTATTGTGGATTTGGCTTCTAAGTGGGTTGGGTCTAAAGCTCAATATCCGTTTCTAGTTTTTTTTTGGCCCAAATGCATTTCCAAGGCTCGTTTTCGAACTCGAACATCATAAAATGTCATGTAACATTATTTATTATCGTCCCAACTTTCGTTATTCACGTAATTAAAATCTGGAAATACCGATTGTCACAGCTATAGCTACGGCAAAACAGCAGAATGTAGTGTACACTACTCTGTTTGGTGAAAAAGATAGCAAGAAAGGGTTTAATAACTATAATGTTAGTAGTTCTGGGCCTAAAATGGGTTCGACAGTGAACCACAAGAGTTTGGTTAATTCTAGCAGTACTTTAGCCCTATTACCTACACCTCCGGCTAATAAGATGTTGAAGAATGTTAAGAAAGTACCTGCTAAGGTGGCTGAAGAAAAAAGGGCTAAGGGAGAATGTTTTTGGTGCAATGAAAAATATTCACCTACTCATAACTGCAAATTCAAGCATTGTACATTTTAGAAATACATGGTGATGAGGAATTTGATGATAATGAAGATAAGGGTGAACAAGAGGTTAGGGAGGCTGAGGCTCAGATTTCGGTGTATGCTATGACTGGTGTTACTTCATTTTCTACTATGAGGGTAGTTGGTACTATTGGCACTAGACAAATAAACATCTTAATTGATTCAGGATCAACTCATAACTTTGTTAATTCAAAGTTAGCCTCCAGATTACAGTGTCATACTAAAGAGGTTCATTTAATGAAGGTGTTAGTTGCAAATGGGAAGGAACTTGATTGCCATCAGTTGTGCCAAGATTTTCAATGGTTGATGCAAGGTACCTGGTTTAAAACTGATGTGTTATTACTTTCTTTGGACAATTATGATATGGTTTTGGGCATACAATGGTTACAATCATTAGATGATATTGTGTGGAACTTTAAGAATTTAACCATGCAATTTAAGGTTGACTCAAAGGTTATTGAATTAAAAGGGATTCATAAGAACAGTTTGTCATTGTGTTCAATGGAGAAATTAACGTCGATGATGCAGCATGATAATACTACAGTCAAGTTACAACTGTTTAGTATGCAGGAGGATACAAATGGTAATTTTCGGCATCAAGCTAAAGTATCTGAAGATAAGCAATGTAATGCAATAGATGAATTGTTGAAACAGTATGAGGATGTGTTTAAAACATCAGACAGTTTGCCACCTGATAGAAATTGTAATCACAGGATCCAACTAATTGATGAATCAGTTACCATCAATCAAAGGGCTTATAGATATCAGTTGGAGAAGAATATTATTGAGAAAATGGTTCAAGAAATGTTGGATATGGGTATTATTCGACATAGTGTGAGTTCCTTTGCTTCTCGGGTTGTTTTAGTGAAGAAAAAGGATGGATCATGGAGATTATGTGTGGATTATAGGAAACTAAACGACCAGACTGTGAAGAATAGGTTTCCAATTCCATTAATAGAAGAACTGTTGGAAGAATTAGGGGGTGCTGAAGTGTTTTCTAAGTTGGATTTGAGGTCCGGTTATCACCAAATTCGGATGAATGTGGCTGATATCCATAAAACGGCATTTCAAACTCATCAGGGGTTGTTTGAGTTTCTGGTTCTTCCATTTGGATTGACCAATGCTCCGGCTACGTTTCAAGGGCTAATGAATTCAGTTTTTCAAAAGTTATTGAGGAAGACAGTGTTAATATTCTTTGATGATGTTTTGGTCTATAGTAAAAACTTACAACAGCATGTGAAGGTTTGGAAGAAGTGTTACAATTGTTTAGAGAACACCAATTGTTTGCAAAGAAGTCTAAATGCAGTCTTGCTGGATCTAAAGTGGAATATTTGGGCCATGTCATTTCCAAAGAAGGAGTATCAATGGATCCTACAAAGATAGAGACTGTTAAGAACTGGCCAGTTCCTTCTACTGCTAAACAGTTAAGGGGGTTCCTTGGTTTAACTGGTTATTATAGAAGGTTTGTGTCATCCTATGATACAATTGCTAGATCATTAACTAATCTACTACAGAAAGATGCTTTCTATTGGTCTAGTGAAGCTCAACAAGCTTTTGAAACATTGAAATCTGCTATGATAAAGGCTCCAGTTTTGGCATTACCTGATTGGTCCCAAGAATTTGTTGTGGAAACTGATGCTAGTTCTAAGGGATTGGGAGCGGTATTAATGCAGAATAATCATCCTATTGCATTTGTAAGTAAAGCCTTATCTGCAAGACAGTGTACATTGTCAGTTTATGAAAAAGAATTACTAGCTATTCTTTTGGCTGTTAAGCATTGGCATCAGTATCTTATACTGAAGCATTTTACAATATGAACTGATCAGAAAAGTCTGAAACATCTATTGGAACAAAAGATTATAACACCTTTACAGCATACATGGTTGAGTAAGCTTATGGGCTATGATTATGATATAGTCTATAAGAAGGGGGTAGAGAATAATGAAGCTGATGCACTTTCTAGAGTTCACAGTTCAGCAGTATTTGAAATGGCTGTTTCTTCTTATGATCCGGTGTTGTTAGCAGACATCAAGGCTCACTGGTTGAAGGATTTGCAAGCCCAACAACTTATTCAGCAGCTCTCTCAAGGTGAACAGATTAAGCACTTAAAGTGGGATGGTACTTTGTTAACCAGAAAACAGAAATTGTGGATTGGGAAAGATGACGAATTACGAAGGAAAATTCTGTTGTTATGTCATTCATCAGCATTAGGAGGTCATTCTGGTGTACATCCAACATTGCAGCGATTTAAAAGTTTGTTTTATTGGAAAAGAGCTGATAAAGATATTAAACAATGGGTAAAAAGACGTGATGTGTGTCTGAAGGCAAAATATGAGGCAATATGTACTCCTGTATTGTTAAGTCCATTACAAGTACCACAATCTGTGTTCACAGATGTGTTGATGTATTTTATTAGTGGGTTGCCTAAATCAGGAAGTAAAGATGTTATCTTGGTGGTTGTTGATCGTTTTACCAAGTATGGTCATTTCCTTCCTTTAAAACATCCATTTTCAGCTGTTCAAGTAGCTCAATTGATGCTGGATTCTGTGTTTAAACTTCATGGTTATCCACAAACGATTGTATTGGATAGAGACCCTATTTTTCTCAGCATGTTTTGGAAGGAATTTTTAAAGCTTCAATGTATTGACCAAGCATTGTCTACTACATATCACCCACAATCTGATGGGCATACTGAAGTTTTGAATCGATGTTTGGAAACATATTTGAGGTGTATGGTGATGCATGATCCTAGTTCTTGGGTTAAGTGGTTACCTTTGGCTGAGTGGTGGTATAATACCAATTGGCATTCAACCATAAAAATGTCGCCTTTTAAAGCTTTGCATGGTATTGATCCTCCTATACAATTACCTTATATTCCGGGAACTACTACTGTGGGAAACTTGGAAGAATGGTTGAGTGAAAGAGAAAATATGTTGGGTGCTTTGAAACAATCTTTGGAACGGGCCAGGAATCGTATGAAATAATTTGCAGATTTGAAAAGAAGTGATAGGCAGTTTAACATTGGGGATTGGGTTTACCTTAAGCTTCAACCCTATGTACAATCTTCTTTGAGGCTGCATTGTTATTCAAAGATTTCTCCGAAGTATTTTGGTCCTTTCCAAGTGCTTAAAAGAGTTGGTGCAGTAGCTTACACTTTGGATCTGCCTGATGGGTCTCAATTACACCCCACTTTCCATGTGTCATTGCTCAAAAAAGCCTTTGGACCACCAGTGCAGCCAGTGTTATTACCAAATACTTTGATTCAGACATTGCAGCCTTTGGCCATTGTTGATAGGAAGCTGGCTCGTAGTGGGAATCATGCAGTGGTTAAGTGTTTAGTACAATGGAAGGATCGACCAAGCCATGATGCTACTTGGGTAGATGCTGATACATTTTTGGTTCGATATCCAGATTTTAACATAGATTCTTGAGGTCAAGAATCTTATATGGGGGAGTTTTGTTACGTATTAAAAAGTATAGAGACTAATAGTGTCAGTTGTAATAAAGAATAGAGGGGGTGTATCTGTCTTTGTGATAAACTTGAGGGACGATAGAGAGTATTAGTTAGTTAGACGTTAGTTCTGTTACATAATCGTTCTGTAATCGGTTGTAACAATCATCTCGATAATGAATTGACCTTCGTTTCTCTCTTACGATTCTCTCTCAATTTCTTATCGTAACACCCTCATATCTTTTCGTGTTGATATTGTGTGGGAATAAAAGGAATTTTTCATTCGATCAAGTAAACATTTACCTCATAGGCTCAAATATTATCATCATACTCAGTAAATCCAACCAATAGCAAAGCTAAGGTAGGGCCTGAGGATGACAAGATTTAGACAGCCTTACCCTTACCCCGTAAGAATAGAGAGGCTATTGCCAGTAAGACCCCCGACTCGGTAATAGTTTCGAATCAAACTGACATAAGGCACATACACTTAACAATCAGGACAAAAGCCGATTAGTGTAAGTACTCCCTTGTCTTTCGGCTATCAACGCCACCACATGATGCACGATTAATCGTCCGCCTCTTTTAATGTAATTTTCATGAAATTAGTAAAATAACTTTAAATTAGTGTCATTTCACTTTTGTCCTCCGAGCACTATATACATTATAGGCTCATATATCATATATCATGTATATCTATGATAGTCCAATACAATGTCAAACCCAAACGGCCAAACCCTACAGCTATTGAGTTGGGCCTAAAATCATACAATCTTAAACTTTTAGGACAATTAGTATCAAACCCAATAAATATTGGGTTATGTCTAAAATTTTAAAAATCGTATACATGCACGAATTTGTATCAAACATTAAACCCTAAAATCATAATGCTTATGGAAGAATTGGTGGGAGATCGGATTCAAGTTGAAGACAAAGATGAAGATCAAATTAGTAAGTTACCAGATTGCATACTTGTTGAAATAGTTTCTCGTTTACCCTCTACAAAAGAAGCCATTAGAACAGGTACTCTCTCCAAACGATGGAAACATATTTGGACGTCTGTTTCTAATCTCGTTTTTCTACATCATAATGAAAACATATCTGGGTTCGATTTCTTTTCTTTCGTCGACAAAACCCTTACTCAGCGTCCCCGACTGAAGCTTTACACACTCATACTACATACCTACTACAATAGTCGTCTGCATGGATCTCATATCCAAAACTGGATTCGTTATGCTGTTGATTGTAACGTTGAACACCTTATTTTGAGGTTATGGAATCGGGGATATAGAAAAGAGTTTCCGCTATATCAGTTTCATCAATTCTTGTTTTACTCATATTACATTGTCATGTTGTGCATTTAATCCAACTGGGGCGATTAGTTGGAAAACCTTAGGAAGTTATGTATTGCTTATGGGAAGTTTGATGAAGATTTTTTTGAAAATGTATCATCCGGCAGTCCTGTGTTGGAAACTCTGGAGTTGAGGTATTGCTATGGTTACAGGCGGTTAAATATCACTTCAAAGAGTGTTAAGAACTTGGTGTTTGCTGGATACGTGCATTCTTGTTTTAATGATATTATCGAATTCAATGCTCCCAATATATTGACGCTAATAGTGCAAGATGTTCTAGTGTTGAGGAAGTTTTTGTTGCTAAATTTGTCTTCTTTAGTCGAAGCTCACTTAGATTATAAGATTCCTTCCTGGGAATATGTGCACCCTTGAAGAAGCTGAAGAAGAGATGCTTAAAGGATTTATACTCAACCTTCGACATGTCAAGCACCTCAAAGTTGGGATTTCCTGTTCTAAGGTATGGTTACATCTCTTTTGGCAATGTGTGTCTTTATAAAAAAAACCTTAAATAGTATTCTAGGGATTTCCTGTTTTAAGGTATGGTTACCCTTGTGGATGCTCCAAGGATACCCCCAACTATTCAACTACTTATATTAAGCATGGTTGAAGAACTCGCCAGGCGCCAATCGACCTGTGGAGTGGGGAGTAGCGATTAATCGGGATAACTTGGTATTAGTTGGGATTAACCGATCAGAGTTTTTATGTATATTTTTAAGTTTTATACATATATACACATATTTTATACATAATTTTTTTAAGAAGATAAGTTTTGGCGGGAATCCGGCAGGTTCTGATTGAAAACTGCGGTTTTTTCCGGTTTTTTCAGAATTTTTATTTTTATTTTTACCGATTTCTTAGATTTTTGGCCAGCCGACTAAGGCGATTCGGGCTGATTAGGACTGAGTAGGGCCGACTAGCGATTAATCGGCGGCTAGTCGCCGATTAATCGGGATATTTACGACACTGATATTAAGGCCAACCAACTATTTAAACTATTTTTTTAAGTCACCCTAGTATCGAAGTTGGGTTTTCCTGTTCTAAGGTATGGTTACTTTTCTTTTGGCAATGTATGTCTTTGTAAAAAAAAAAAACCTTAAAAATATCTAGCATTCTTGGGATTTCCTGTTTTAAGGTATTGTTACCCTTGTGGATGCTCAAAGGATACCTACCCCCAACTATTCAACTACTTGTATTAAGCATGGTTGAAGAACTCGCCAACGCTAGTCGGCTGGTGGAGTGGAGTAGCGATTAATCGGGATGAGTTGGTATTAATTGGGATTCATCGGATCAGATTTTTTATGTATAATTTTAAATTTTATACATATATAAACATATTTTTATACATAATTTTTTTAAGAAGACAAGTTTTGACGGGAATCTGGCAGGTTTTCGCTGAAATCAGCGGTTTTTTTCTGGTTTTCAGATTTTTTCCCGACTTTTCCTGATTTTTGGCCGGCCGACTAGGGCGATTCGGGCCGAATAGGACCGACTACGGCGACTCGGGCCGATTAGGACCGACTAGGGCCGACTAACGATTAATGGACTAATTAATGCAATATTAACCAGTAGAGGGCCGACTTACGATTAATTTAATCGCGATTTTTACAACACGGATATTAAGGACAACCAACTATTTAAACTATTTTTATAAGCCACCCTAGTATTGATCAAGTTTTGTTTGTACCAACCACCAAAATAAAAGGGTGGGATGATGAATATAATGTTAAAATCTGTTCTCATTTTCCTTTTTTTTTGTTTGTAGGTTGTTGATCGTTTGAAAGCTAAAGGTTTCCTTGCAGGTCCTGAATATTATTTCTTCACCTTTATAATTTGAAAATGGTCCTACAGGTAATGATGTTAGTTGGTTACTGGTACTTTATATTCACTTTGAATTACACTTTGTTAGCCAAATCATATATTAACAGACTTTGAAGTGATCTATAGAATAACTGATTTTAGACCTTTTCTGTTCTCCTTTTCATTTTGGTATAGCTTTTGGCTATCACATTTTACTTCCATAATATTACCGGTTTTCCTTTCTTAGTTTTAAACAAGTAGTTGCTACTGGATTCTTGTTGAACGCAATGAAATCATTTAATGGTTTAAAACATGGTAGAAGTTTAAATTTCCAATCATATTTCAGAAATAAATCAAGAAGCTGGTTCAAATTTCACACGTGCTTTTGTCAAAGGACCTGATGGATTGTCATGTTTAGAAAAAAAGGCATATCTTGGTATGCTGAGAACAGATTACAGAACATTACATGTAGGGCTGTTCATGAGCCGATCCGAACCGAGCGAGTGTCTGCTCGTACTCTGCCGAATTGAAACCGAGCGGCTCGGCTCGGCTCTGTTCGTATTAAAAAAAAACGAATAAAAAATGTTGCTTGAACTTGCTTGGTTTACAACCGAGCAGCTTGGTTTTGCTCGTCTTCGCCCAGTTACGATATTTAATTAAATTTTAATACAAATACTTTAAATTAGAAGTCATCATTGCTTCATTCGAAATTATTTAATGCTGCTCGTTTTTGCTTGATTGTCCTTCACCCAAGATACATATGAGCTCAACAAATATAAACATGAAATTATTTCATTCAAAACTAAAGATTAAACAGTGAAGCGGCTTAATTTGATTTGAGTCAGTGAACGTGTGAAGTCAAAATAAAAAAAAATGGGTTTAGTGACTTATAGATTTGGTGTTGGGTATAGATAATTTGGGCTTAATATACTTACAATTACAATATTCAATATAGTGGTAATTATAAAATAATTATATATTTGTGCATTTATATATAATAAAACTATATATTTGTGCATTTATATATAATAAAATAAAAATAATCGAGCCGAACCGAGTCGAGCGAACCTTTGTTTTGTGCTTGGCTCGTTTACAATCGAGCGAGCATTTTTCGATCAATTTCGAAGCAAGCGACGAGCACTTTCCCCAGCCCTAATTACATGTGATAATGTTACCAGTTTACTAACGAATGGGCCAATTGGGGTTGTTTTTAACGAGAGAGCCACAAAGTGAGGCAAGAAACCTTGCCTTAATTGATACACGTGTAATTCGACAATGTTCGGGATTTGAAGATGAAACTATAAGATTGAAACACATAAGTTGAACTCTTTGATGTTGCTTGTTCTTTGATGTAATACTTGTTTTTCTTCTCGTACAAGATATATAGTTAAATTGTATTTGATATGTTCATTATGCTTGTGTAACGTTAAATTGTGTGGTGCTTCCGGGCACAAGAGCAAGTTGATGCTACTACCAGCTGTGGCGGCAAGGATGGTGAATCTAATGGTTGATTATATCTGGTCAATCTTACATTTGAACCTACAAAGCTTTAACTTAATTGTCATAGATAGGTTTAGTTTTCTTTTTGAACGACAAATTTGGATCACTGACGGACCATTTGAGTATCATCGTTTCACGAGCGGAACCACCCGATCATATCCATCTCCACTAGGTAACAGGGGCGGATCTACCATATACGAAGGGGTAGCCTCCGCTACCGCTTGGCGCTCCGACGGTAGTGTAAAATTAGTGTAAATTTTGGAAAAAAGTTGATGTTTTTTCGATTTCGTTACCGCTTATTTATAAAACGTTACCGCTTGGCGGATTTTCTAGATCCGCCACTGCTAGGTAATGATGCATATACACCAATTCAGAACGAAATCCAATAAATATGAGACCCCCCCCCCCCCCCCCCATTGTGGAAATCGAACCAATGACTTAATGGTTCCTAAGCCTTAACCCATCCCTAAGATGCCACTAGGCTATAATGCCATGGTCATAGATAGGTCTAGTTAACATACTCCTGTGTTTTGTAGTACACCATGCATGTTAATCTTTTATTTTCTTGCATATTTGGTTATTTTGGGAGTTGAATTATCAGTTACTCAACATGTAAGTTAATCTTGATTCAGGTTTTTCAAAATGCTAAATATCATCCTCAAGTCCGTTTTCTTTTCACTGCGACGTCAAAAAGTGATTGACACTGTCCCATGAGCAGTGTTGCAAAAATCGGGATTAATCGATGATTCATCAGTAATTGGTAGTTCAATCGTTGATTAATCAGTAATTTGGATCAGATCTCAGAATGATGATTCCGATTGATCTCAGAATTTATGATTTCGATTAAATCTGATATATGTCATATAGTGTATGTAATGACGTCAGGATCGCTGCAGGATTTAATGATCTCAGAATCGCTGTCAAATGATTCCAATTGCACGAACGATGTTCGATTGAATCCTAATGAATTGATGTTGAATGATTCCAATTGCACGATCTCATAAGAATCCGATTGAATCGACGTTGAATGATCTCACCACAACAGAATCGATGTTGAAACCCTAGCGGAACAGAGCACGAGGCGTTGGGCTGCGGAGCGTAAATGACAGAATGGATTTATAAAACCATGTGGAAAGTTGTCTAATTAAAACTCACAAAAAAGAAAATAAAAAAAATCATTTGCTACCTATTTGCCACTAGTTTGCTACCAAACCATGGAAAGTACGCTTGTTGAGGAAAAAGGTAACTAAATTTGCTACTGTCTTTTTTGGTAGCAAAATTTGGTGGCTATTGCTTACTATACCCAAGCCTCTATTTTTATATTTACATATACCCAAGCCTCTTTATCTTTCTAATTAAGACTATGGGGTGTGGGGCGTAGGTTGGGCGGTGGATTGGGTTTAACGCTGGCTATATCAAACTGGCTAAGCGTTGAGTATGGCATCGCCTCTTTGGTATGGAGATTGTGCCTAGCGTGGGGCGGAGGGCTGGATGACATGACATGCTTTGGTTGGCTGGTTCAATGTAGCCGTTGGGGGTAGCGGGAATGCCAAATTTTAAAACCAAATTAAAAAAAAATTTACATTTTTTACCTATAGATACCCAACCTCAAACCTTATTTTCCCATTCTTCTTTACCCATACACACACCAAAAAGAAGAAAAGAAAAAAAAAACCGAACATGGTGCATTGTACCAAAGAGGAAGATATCGCACTTGTGACATAGATTGTCGATACACAACGTACTCTACAACGTGGTCAAACCGCGTATTAGGGTCGAGCGTTTCAACAATACAAACAACACGTCGGCACACTTAAACGCGTGTCAACACAAAATGACATGAGCTCAAACCGAAGTTGGATCGCTTTAAAGTTTGCTTCGACCGTGTCCCTGCGGGCTACTTGACAAGCGGTGATCGAGTCGAAATCGCGAAGATCGAGTACAAGCACGATGGGAATACAGATTTTAAGTGGGTTCCCCAGTTTAATATCTATCGTACTCTGTAGTTTTTATTTTTATTTTTTAGGATTTAATAAGTAGGTTTTTTAAGGATTTAATAAGTAGTTTTATTTTTTAGGATTTGATAAGTAGGTTTTTATTTTTTATTTTTTATGATTGTCTTTTATGTAAAAATTTTTAAATTTATATAAATTGTGTTTTATATATAACTGTCAACTAAAAAAACCCCACATGGCACCTCATGCTGGTCTGGTCACACCGTTTTACACCACACTTTTTTGAGGGTGGACTGGTGGAGCCTACATTTGCCACGTGTCAAGCAATGCCCCCAACCCACACCGCACTTTTATTTGGGATGGACTGGTGGAGCCCACTTTTTTTGGCCTAGCCACACCCCATAGTCTAACAAAACTCTCATATTCAAATATGGCAATCCCGTGGACTGAAGAGGAAGACATCGCATTGGCGTTGTCTTATGTCGCAATCCATCACGAACCCACATCTCCTAGTCGAAGGACTACGTTTTGGAACCGGGTGTTCCGCCAATTTTGTATCCATGTTGGTGAGACCAACATAACTGTGGATCAAATAGACTCACGTTTCGCGTTTATCCGTTACAAGATTCCAAGATGCCATGGTAGGTTCTTGAATGTGCAAAATCCTCACAACGAGCTCTCGGACGAGGAAGTTATTCAAGTGCACTTGTCGACAACAAATATAACTATGACGAGGACTTTAACCACATAGCGGCGTGACACATTATTTCGACCTATGTTTAAGTTTTAAGTTTTTAGGTTTTATGTGATGTAATGTATTAAGTATTATGTTTTATTTTTATGTAAGGTTTTCAGTTTTAATGATATGTAATGTTTTAAGTTTTTAGGTTTATCTTTATTTAACGTTAAATATTAAGTTTTAAGGATATTTAATTTTGAGAATTTATTTAAATAAAAAAAAGTTTGCGGCTATGGTAGGCACCGCAACCACTTACTAGTTAATGGGTACTTTGAGCACTTTTTGATGTGGCAAGTGATGGTTGGTCAGGGTTAAGGTACTTACCCTAGAGTGCCGGCCCCTTCCCCACTTATGGTTATAGGTGGTTAAATATCACGTCAAAGAGTGTTCAGAACTTGGTGTTTTCTGGATATATGCATTGTGGTAGTTGTATTTCTGATGTATCGGATATTACTGAAATCAATGCTTCCAATATTTTGTCACTGAAAATTGAAGATGATCTGATGTTATTTTGGAAGGTTTTGTTGATAGATGTGTCTTCTTTAGCTGATGTTCACTTAGATTATATAAAGCGTTTTAGGCATTCTGGAACAACCGTTGAATAAGTAAAAGAAGCTGAAGAAGATATGCTTAAAGGATTTATACACAACTTTCTCCATGTTAAGCACCTCAAAATTGGGATTTCTTGCTTTAAGGTGAAGTTACCTTTCTTTTGGTAGTTTGTGCTCTTGGAGAAAACTAATAAATATTGATCATTCTTGGAATAATTTATACTATTTAGGGGCATTTTTTGAGCTCATGCGGAGGAGAGAAGGATGTGAGGCGTTAGTGGGGAAGAACGCCCTCACATGGAATACTTTGTTCTCAAATTTTCCAATCTTTTATTTGTAGGTCGTTACTCGTTTGAAAGCTAAAGGTTTCCTTTTTTCCATTGAACTCGAAGGTCCTTGATTGTCACCTTTATACTATAACAATGGCCCTAAAGGTAATGAGGATAGTTGATCAACGATACTTTCGATTCATGTTTAGTTGCACTTTGTTGGTGTATTCTGAATCCATATACAACGTGATTTCATTTAGCAGATTCTAAATTACTCTCCTATGTCCTAACCACAAGTAACAACCATGGATTCATCTTATTGTCTTGGATTATTGTTAAAAACGACCTAAATCATTTAATGATTAAAAAAGTTATAAAATTTTAAATTCACCAACCATTTTTCCAGAAATATATCAAGACCCGACTACGTATGAAAAATTTTAGGTTTCATACAAGTTTCTAGTCGCATGACAATAGTTTGACCCATTTAGGGTATCTCTTAACGGGCCTGATGGATTGTCATTTGTCATGATTAGAAAAATAGACACATTTTGGCATGCAAAGAACAAACTACAGAACATTAGAGGTGACAATTTTACCAGTTTACTAACAAATGAGCTCATTCAGGGTATATTTTATATTGACTAGAAAGCTACACCTGTGATCCGACAAAGTTTGAGATTTAAACATGAAACAAGAAGATTGAAACATGTGACTTGAACTTGAAACTCTAATTGGTATCGCTTGCTTTGAAAACGAGGCCCTAATTCAAAAAAGTATTTTGTGGTTCTTCCGGTTATAACGTCGAGCAAGTTAATGCTATTACCAGCAGTAACCAGGAGGATGAGCTAGACTGGCGGGTTGTGGCGTGCGTTTAGTGTTGTGACGGACAAGACTTGGTCGTTATGGTGCGCTCGCTACAATAAACAAAAAAGAAAACAAAAAAAGTATAATTTAAAAAGGAAAAGAATTTCAAAAGCTTTTGAAAGAAGTTCAGTTAATTACAATAATTAAAAAGGAAAAGAATTTCAAAAGCTATTAAAAGTTATTAGTTAAATTAAAGTTAAATAAAAAACTATATTTCAAATAATAAAAAGAATTTAAAACTAGAACACAAAAAACACAAGAAAAAACAATAAAAGAATTTTTTAAAGAAAAGAAAAAGAGAAAAAGGGATGGAGAGGAGCAGGGACAAACATTTGGTATTAGGTACCGGTACTAGTATCAAATTTTTTCTATATCGGTACTGGTACCCACTTTTTAGCATTTTCGATATCGGTATTTTCGTTTTTGGTATCGTTTTGGTACGATACCGGTAAAATACTGAATTTTATCCTAAAATACCGGTACCGTATTATACCATACCGTACCAAATATTTCTGTACCGGTGAATATTTCTAGGTCTTGGACTCTATCTTTGCATCTTGGTAGTTTTGGCCCCCTAACTTTTAAAAACCATCAAGACCACTTAATACTTAGGACACGTGCCATAACATAAGTACCCTTAATGAATCGTATCACGTATGTATACAACACCCAAACCCAACAAATATAGAGATGGGCCTAAAATCTTATTCTCGTTGGCCAATAAGGATCAAACCAAAACCCTATAAATCTAATATTAGTTTCGTATCAGAACCATTAGATGGAGATGGAAGAAGATCAAAATCTATCTATGAAAAGGATTCGATTTGACGAAGAAGATGAAGATCGAATTAGCGAGTTGCCAGACAGCTTACTTGTTGAAATCGTTTCTCGTTTATCCTCCACAAAAGAGGCCATTAGAACAGGCACACTCTCCAAACGGTGGAAACACATCTGGACTGGGGTTTCTACTCTGATTTTCGTAAATCCTTACGTAAGCAGCCATCAAGAGAACCTAGATTTCTTTTCTTTCGTCGACAAAACCCTAACTCAGTGCCGCCAGTTGAAGCTCAAGAAATTCAAACTCCATTGCCGCTACATACATCAGTATCACTATCAATCTTTTGTCCATAGTTGTATTACTCATGCTGTCAATTGTAACGCTGAAGACCTCCAATTGACGCTATGGAATATGGATGTAGAACAAAGATTCCTCCATATCAGTTTCTTTTCGACAATTCATGTTTTACAAATCTCACATTGTCAGACATAGTATTTAACCCCCTGGGGCCATCAGTTGGAAAAACCTTAGGAAGTTAAGTATTGTTCATGGGAATTTAGATGAAGATATGATTGGAAATATATTATCTGGAAGTCCTGTGTTGGAAACTCTGGTGTTGGAGCGTTACTATGGTTACAAGCGGCTTAATATTACGTCAAAGAGTGTTAAGAACTTGGTGCTTTATGCATACTGGAATCCTGATTTTCCGTATAACTCTTCGGATATCATTGAAATCAATGCTCCGAATATTTTGACACTAAAAATTCAAAATGTTCTGGAATTGTGGAAGCTTTTGTTGCTAAATGTGTCTTCTTTAGTTGAAGCTCACTTAGATTATATGAAGCCTTTGGGGCATTCCTAAAAAAAAGATGAAGAAGAGATGCTTAAAGGATTTATACTCGACCTTCGACATGTCAAGGACCTCAAAGTTGGGAGTTTATGTTCTAAGGTATAGTAACTTTTCTTTTGGGTATTTGTGTCTTGTAAAAAAGTTAATTAAAATATCGACTAATCTTGGGATAATTTAGAAGAGCATCCAAAACACCTGCTTTTGGGTTGTTTTTGAGCTCAGTGGCCGATGTGGAGGAGAGGTAGGGGAGGGGAAAGGGAGGGGCATTCAATGGCGGTTTTTGAGGACGGTTTTGGCTGTCAAAGGGGCAAAGCACGGGCAGGGTTGATGTTGAGGCGGTTTTGGAGCTTCTCATTGTGGACGCTCTAAGGATACCGCCCAACTATTCAACTACTTATATTAAAGCCAACCAACTATTTACACTATTTTATAACCCACACTAGTATTAATCTAGTTTTGTTGGTACCAATTAACCAGCAAAAAAAAGGTGGGATGATGAATATAATGTTAAAATCTGTGTTTGTTTGTAGGTTCTTGGTCGTTTGAAAGCTAAAGGTTTCCTTTTTCCACCGAACTTGAAGGTCCTTAACGTTACTTCTTCACCTTTATAGTTTGACAATGGTCCTACAAGTAATGAATGATATTAGTTGGTTACTGGTACTTTAGATTCATTTTAAATTACACTTTGTTGGCGTTTTTCAAATTCAGGACTTTGTTAGCGAAACTGATTTTGATTAAGAAGACTCTGAATAATGCTTAACCTATCCGCAAAAAAAAGGATAATTGTTCATGAATAGTAAAAAGATATAGTTGGCTCAGAAGTTTATAAGATGTTAGGCTAAGACCTCTTGTCTGTGGTTCTCATGAGTCATAATGGACCATAAAGTTATATGATTTTAGACCTTTTTTCTGTTCTCCTTTTCATTTTGTTTTAACTTATGGTTGTCAAATTTTACTTCCATAATATACTGGTTTTCCCTTCTTAGTCTTAAACAAGTCACAACCATAGATTCATCTAGTTGCCTTTGGATTCGTGTTAAAAACCCAATTAAATAATTTAGTGGTTTAAATTTTTATAGAAGTTTAAATTTCCGATCATTTATTTAAAAATATATCAAGGCGCCACTATGTGAATTTTCAAGGAAATAAGTGCTGCTTCAAATTTCACACATGTTTTTTGTCTAATGAGAAAAGTTTGACCTCTTTAGACTTTAGGGTTTCTCTCAAAGGGCCTGATGAATTGTCATGTTTATAAAAAAGGCACAGCTTGGTATGCAAATTGGGTTTGTATTGAATGAGAAGCATAAGCTTGAGTTGCCTTATTTGAAACACGTGATTTGAACTCTTTGATGTTGCTTATTCTTTGATGTAAGACTCTTTGATAAATTTCACATCAAGTCCAGTCTACATATAGAATCTGATCAAGAGTAAGGACAGTCAAGTACTTGATTGATTGAGGACCAACATTCACTAAACTACATATGGATAGTCTACTTTCTAAGATCATGTGTAATGGTTTCATTTTTTACGCCATCACGTCAAAAAGTGAATGTCAAATCACTACCACATAGGTATGAGTGGTGTTCTAAAAATCGGGATTAATTGCCGGTTAATCACCCTAATTAACACTACAAGTAACAGGGACTATTAGGGGACATACAATAGTCGTCCCTAATAGTATGATCCACGTTTTCACATATAATATGAGATGCTGGCCGTTAATCAACAATGATTGGACGGTTGGTGTTATACGTTGATATCGCCCTTAAACATCAAAACCCTTGGCGAGCCCTGTTTCCCCCCACCCTACCTCTCTTTCACCCGCTACCAAGAAAAAAAATTCATCTTCCCTCATTAATCCCTCTAATTCTCCTTCCATCGACCTCTAATTCTCCCTTCCATCGACTTTCTTGTGGTCAACTGTGGAAGGTGAACAACACAAGCAGCGGAATTGGATGGTGTAACCACTAATGGACCAGCCGGTTCGTGTCTACGCTCGTTCTAAAATCGTAAGTTAGGGTTCGTTACAACATTTTGTTTGTTGATTTTTAGTTGTGTTCTATTGAGCTTATGGATCTGGCTTTTAATTTCTTTATTGTTGGGAATTTGATTTTGATTTATGTATTGTTTGTGTCACACCCTAACCGATGAAGGAAACATCGAGGCGGGACGAAATAGATTGCTCATTGCTCATAAAATTAATAGTGACAATAATTAATTAAACTAGATTTCATTTCATACTTAAATTGTCATACATTACAAGAGAAATTCAAATTCAACCATATAAATGACAAAATTTGATACAACAATAATAAACCTAACATCTATGTGTGTATCTAGTCTCGACGCTACTTCATTTTCATAGCATCATCTTCATCACCCTGTAACATGTTTTAAAATACGAGTTCAATGCAAAAGCAAAGGCGAGTATACAAGTTTGAGCATAGCATACGTATAAGCATAAGTTTAAACAAATCCACATGGCAACTAAGTTTACATACGAGCATATACAAGGCATGTGATATTTCTAGTCAACCCTCTGTTTACGCAACTAGTATAAATAATTCAACATGACCACTCGTTCACGGGCGGTGCGTTACTCTTATAGCGCTATACATGTCAAATGGAGGCTCAAAATAAGCTAATGACTATGGTATCACATACGTTCGGTCCTAGTATAAGCATCACATATGTATCAAAGTGTTCATGTATAATGGATTGTTCGTGCAAGTAATAAAGCATAAGTTTAGTGTTGGTTTTGATAATGTAAACAGGTTACACCCCAAAAGTGATAAGCGTAAAAGGGGGTTCGAGTATACTCACGGTTTTGCAAGAGCTTTCCGATTAGCAAAGTCCGTGAAAGGTTTGTAAGTTGATGGAATGACACCGAGTTATCCTACAAGAGGAAACAAAGGTGTGAGTTTTGGATGATGTCGGGAGATTCGGATTTTAGAAGTTTAAACTAAAGTGAAAGTATAACAAAGTATCCTATATGAAAATAATCACTATGGTCTAGCACTCGTTTTGACACTATGAGAACCCCTTAGGGTTTATGTGATTTCATAGGTTTACACCTATTAGAATCTCAACGAGGAACTAAACACTATAGTGTCTAACTTAGTAGCTTGATGATTAACCATATAGTTATCATCAAGGGTTCGGTCTAGGATTATTATATGTACATACATTATATTATAAGTCTAGCAAGATTGTCATATAAGTCATGTAGGAGGTAGGAGGTAGCACCATCCATTTAAGACCTCATGTAATGTTCACTACTTCGCAAGTTGTCATAGACAACAAGGAGGGTCAAGAACAAGATTAAAAGAATAAAATGTACACTAATTCTAATCAAAACGCCAAGTGATGTGTGGACTTGGATGTAAGATAGCCCAAGCTAACCAAGTTAGTCACACAAGAACAAGTTCAAGACTTGCACCACTTGTGAGCTTAAAGCTCATACAAAAACAGAAACTTTGTGAGGATAAATCCTCTAAATTTGAATGTCACACCCTTTTTTTTAAGCCCAACTAACCATACAAGTGATTATGAGCATTAGGACATAGGAATGTATGAAGGAAACATGAGTTTTCTTCCAAAACATGAAGAATCAAAAAATGAAAATGAGCAGAATTTTAAGTGCACTTTGGACCTTGTTTTGGATGAGGATTCACCTTAGTTTGCCCAAGCAAACTTGTGAAAACCTTCCTAAAGGTTTTCCAAGTGTTTTAGAAGAAGAAACAAGAAGAAAATAGAAGTAGAAGTGAGTTAAAACTCACTTTAATGGCTGAAACTTACTGATTTCGCTGCTGAAACTCAGCTGTGTTTAGAGGGGTTTTGAGAGTGTTTAAGGGTTGTAAAAGGGAAAAGAGGCTGATTATGAGTTGTATTTATAGGAGGAAGGGTTAGGGTTTCAATGGGTTGGGCTTTGGACAAGGTTATGGGCATTAAGGCTTTAAACAAGCCCAAACACACCCTTAAAAGTGGGCTGCCATATTTTTATTTTTTATTTTTATTTTTGCTAAATAAATGTTATTAATTGGTTAATTTGTTACCTTATAATGGGTTATGAACTTGTAATAAGGTGTGACATGATATTCCTAATGTTTGGTTATTATAACATAAGGTTTTATAAGCAAAAATAACATGTTTTGGAAATATTAATATAAACTAACACTTAACAAGTTTGTAACACATAATGAAGTGTCAAATAAGTGTAACTCTCGCGATTGAATGATCAAGTATTGTGTATAATGAATGCTTTAAGTATTATGATACACGAGAATTGTTTACGAGTTAATTCATGATACGAGCTATGTTAATAAACGTGTGCACGAATCGATGTATAAACACGTATAAGAAATGTATATTCCACAAAAAGATCAATTTTATTACAATCGAAGTCTCAGATTTACAATGATTCAAAATGAGATACGATTACAAAGGAATGAGTTTCCGAAAATAGAATTACAAAACAAGCTTTCTAATTAAGGAAGGTTACGAAAAAGCGGAGCGTTACAGTTTGCTTTGGGTAATCTATTGTTTGTGATTTAACTTATGCGGTTCTGTTTTGATTCGGTACGAGTTCTGTTATATAGTTTTGATTTTGTTAAGTTAATTTGATGGTTTTTTGGGTGAAGTTGGTGTGTAAGATGTTTAGGTTGGTCAACAGAAGTATGTTTGACTTTTTGTAGGTCTGTTATGAACTTTGTGGCGTTTAGTAGAAGTGATTAGGGGTATGTTTGGTATGAAGCTTTTAGGAGCTTCCAGCTTTAAGCTTTTAAGAAAAAGCTTCTACTCAATAAAAAGTCTTGTTTGGTTGAAGGAGCTTGAAGCTTTTAGGTTAGAAGCTTGAAGTTTTTGGTTAAACGCTCCTACTAGTAGCGTTTAGAAGGAGCTACAAGCTTTTATGGGAAAAACGACTACTATAACCTCTAAAGATAATGAACTTTTTAATGTACAACTTTTTAATATTCATTTTGGTCATTTTATACATTTTATTAAAAGCTCCAGCTACTCTGCCAAACACCTAAATATTATAAAAAGCTACAGCTACCAACTACCAGCTACAGCTACCAGCTTCCAGCCTCCAGCCTCCAGCCATCAGCTTCCAGTTACCAGCTAGTTTTGCCAAACATACCCTAGGTTTCAATGCATGGTGATGTAGAGTAATTGGTGTAGAATAATAGGCCAAATGTTAGCGGGTTTTTTTTTTTCGCATCAATGTTGCACGTGGTATATTTGTGCTTTTATGTTTCATTAAATGTATATTAAACTGGTATAGTGTATACATAGAGTGGTGTTTGTTATCAATATGATTATGTGCTATTTATTCGGTTAGGGTTTTTTTTCGCAACAATGTTGCACTTATCATATTTCTGCTGCTGGGAAAATATGGACGTTATGTTATTATGTAGTAATCTCTTTTTTTCAAAATAAAAAAAAATGTTGTAGCCGTTTTCTGCATTAACATTACAGTTTGAGTCATTTGACCCGTTAAGAGGGATTAATGTCACGTTTAATGTGTTTCAGTCTCAAAAAAAAAGTCTTCGACCCTGGGCCTCAAGTCTCAACCAACTATTGAGCCAGAGGAATTAATGACAAAAGATATAGCTCGCACTGACAGCTAGGACCGCGCACAAACAATGGGAAATTACTATACAGTTGATTAATTATACCAAGAGTGGTGAGAATTATGTGGAACCGCTAAGGAATCGCCTTTCCAACATCGATCAACAGGTGAATATTGTCTCAAAATTGTTTCATAATGATACAACTTTGTTTGGTTACTGATGGCAGCGAGCACGGATATGATGTTGAATTATGACGTTGTATATGTTAAGTAGTTTTATTACGTGTTTGAAACTTAAAACATTCCCCAATTGTGAAATTTGTAACGGTTATATAGTTTATGTTTAGTTAGTTTTTGTGTATCATGAACCGGAACTTGGCGGGTTTTGATATGAAAAAACTGGAAAAAGGAAAAAAAAAAAAAAACTTTTAGTGGTGACATAAGTCATCGCTAATGAAAAAGGCCTTTAGTGATGAAAATAGTGATAGCGGCGATGAAGGAATAGCGGGGATTTTGGGTTCTAGCTCACCCCAAACTTGTTGTATTTAAACATCACTAGTACAGAAATGATCAAAAGATGCGGGTAAATTGGCTATAAGATGCGGTTCTAGACCGCATCTTATGGCAATAACCCAAAAGATGCGGGTCCAAAAGATGTGGTTCTAAACCCGCATATTTTGATTTATTAAGCAAAAACTACCTTTTCCAATATACTCAAAAGATGCGGTTTTAGAACCGCATTATTTGGTGTTTTAGCCTAGTCTATATATATATATATATATATATATATATTATATATATATAGAGGTTCAATTTCCTGGAAATTTCCAATAAATTTCTATTATAAACAAATAATCTAAACAAGAAAATAAAATATACAAAAAAAAAATTAAAACCAAATATAAATTACAGAGGTTTCAAAGTAACACAGAATTACAAAAGTTTCAAAGTAACACATATACATATATCTCTAAAGAAGAAAAATGATATGCAATAACTTCCTGAACTGATGTCTTCATACTTTCAATCCAAACCGACGTCTTCAATTCATACTTGGAACCGTAACCGTGGAAATTGCCTAACAAAACATAACGTTACGTTAATTAATATGAAGCTTAAAAAACATATATGCAATTGTGCATACGTGTAAAATGCAATTTTAAAATTCAAATGTTAAAATATTATCATACATGTATATTATCTATCATTATACGGTGCAAGAAAATATATTTTGTCAAATGCTCAACGGTTATGACAATAGACGCATGTAATCAGACTTATAAATACAACGGGTATGACGACAAACACTCTTTCAAACCAGAAGAAGGCGCCTCAGCATTTACATACCTCAGTACAACTTCCCGAATCTATGTAACTCAGGAGACTGTAATGTTGAACCAAGAAGTTGAGATAGATTCTGCATTACATGACTTGACAACACCAAATCCGATAAGACATCTGACGACGTGACAGCGATGAAGACTAAAAGGAGGTGTTAGATGATGATCAACATCTGCGCTGGGAGACCCAGAACGCCTCTGTTTGGAACGTGATTGCTGAGAATACACAACCTAAATTACGTTTGTTCATATTCTAACCATTTAACCCAAACTGAAGCAGCCAAAAAAATACAGACAAGCCTTTATAATCCTTAATTCATGTTCTGTATCTCACAATTAAATCTCAATGAATGAAACATCGCATACATAATGTATAGGATAAACAAAACCCAGATGGAGACGTACTTGAATGGCCCAATATAAAAGGTGAAGTTAAGAAATATATACACGAATACATACCTGATACACAAACAGAAAGCAACCCAGAGAAAATTCGGAAACGACCTACACAAAAGACAAAACAAATTAGAAGTGCAAATACAGGAATAGTAAAGTTGGGTTAACTTTGTGGGTCATGTTTTAAAAAATAAAGTTATAATTTAAAGCAACTTATAGGATTTTGTTCAAAAATAGAGTAATATAGCAAAGCATCTCACTCAATTGATGATGGAATGTTTTTGTCTGTTGAAGCTCAAGAGGCCTTTCTTGCATTGAAAACAACCCTGATCAGCTACTCCGGCTTAGCATTGCCTTATTTCACTTCCACTTTTGTAATAGAAACCAACATTTCAAGTCAGGGCATTGGTGTGCACATCACATAAAAGAGAGGGACACAGCTAAAGCACTTTTACAAACAGTTGGTGTACACATCACATAAAATTCTTGGTTCCCTCATATGGGCAATGAAAGCAAGTTCATTTTCATACAATAACTTAAGAAAAATGAATCATAAAATTAAAGCACCTTACTTGAAATCATTATTCAATTTCATTATGAATGCAACCCGAAAAAACTGATTCACGGATTCAATCGATGGATAACAGAGCTGAAGAAGATTCTTAGATGAAATCCCGACTTCAGATCATATCAGAAGAAGAAAAAGTTAAAGTTGAAAGCATTATAATAAAACCAATTAAAGCACCTAATTCTTTGTGCTTTTTTTTTTTTTTAATTTTAAACTATGTAACTAAAAACTAAAAGGATCAAAACAAATATTTATTTTGATTTTGAAAGAACATCATCATTTCAGGTTTCTTAACCATAAACCCTATTATGCTATGTGTGTAACATAAAAATGACAGTAATAATATCGAATAAGAACCAATCCAGATATAACATCATAACTAAATCAATATTGAAAAGATTATAATAAAAAACGGAAGGGAGAAACCTACATGCATTCTCGATTTGGGCATCACTCGCACCACCTTCATCGACCATTTCATTCAGTTCCGGTGAGCCACCTCGAACCGCTGGTGAGCCGGTAAAGGCCTGCCGCTCGAAGACTGCAGTCGCTGATTCTGTACCTATTCCACCCTAGCTTTAACTCATGTGTACGTGTAGACACCAGAAGACCAGATGAATAATCGATCGGTTGAAAAGCATTTACATGTGTTGGTGAGATTGAACACAAAGAAACCCTAGATAGTAAGTCGATAAACAATACAAAAGATGCGGGTCAACCATTAACCGCATTTTTTAGTCTTAAGGGGATAAAATATGTACTTTTTTAGTTTTAGGGAGGGGCAAAAGATGCGGGTTAACCATTTAACGCACCTTTTGGGTTTGCCATCGCATCATTTGCTCAATTGTGTACTAGTGCATGCATATTCATTCCCTTATTCCATGTTGTTTTACCACTTGTAGTATATCCCATATCATTTCAAGAAAAACAGTCAACCTATGACATTGATTCCGGGAGCCAAAGGTCAGTGGTCCGGTTTTGCCCCTACCATTTCAACTCGACACCCTCGTTTTGCAGCACGATGAACAACAACACCCCCATGAAAGACGTCCCTGCATCAAGTGTAGCCGAGAAGACATAATTGTACTTCTACTACCACTGTTTCTGGTGCTTAACAAAATAGTTAAAAAATCGTTACCGCGACATGCCAGCTGGCCATATTCATGGAACTGGTAATAATGTTCTAATCAGACTCAACCATATAAGGTTTCAGTACAACCCGCCTGTAACATCCATGATATTTGAACATTATATAATTTTTTTTATATATTTTTCTCAATCTCTCTCTAAACAAACAAAAAAAATCACGAACATTCTATTTGTAAATTTATATAAAGGAAATGTATATATATTATCTAAATAAGAAGTCATCTAAATAAAGTCATAGTTTATTCTCCTAACAAATATCTCATCTCTTAATGTTTTTTTTTCCTTTATAGAACTTTTGACATTTTAAGAAGTTTAGATTTATAAAAGAAGATATATATTGTTTTTATATATAAATCAAAACTTATGAAAAAAAAAAAAAAGAGTTTAACAACAAACTAAGTCTTACACGCGTATTTCCAAACAAAAAAAAATTTTGTTGAAACAACCTCTCCAATCTTTCCCATAATTATGCTCATAAAATATTGGTGTTTTAATAACAAAATCATTTTATTTTTAGGGTGTACCTATTGGCACACCAATGTGCCTGTATGCACACCAAACCCTAATCAAACCTGTCTTTACCTACGCTGCGTATAGGTCTATACGCAGCATATAGGGTTACCCATATACGCTGCATAGAGAGCTATACGCTGCGTATAGCTTGCATGTGTTTCAGAGCCTTGTAACCAATCATTGCACAAAAAACTTGGGTTTATATACGCTGCGTATAGGCCTATACGCAGCGTATATAAACCATGAGACTTTTTGGGGTCATTTAGGGGGGATTGAAGCATCAGTTTTTTCACAAAGCTTATATATGTTGTGTGTAGACCTATACGCTGCGTATATAAAGGGTCAAAAAGACCATTTTACCCTTGAATTGCGGGCTATATGGAGCCCAATGCAGGGGTAAAATGGGTATTTTGACCCTTTATATATGATGCGTATAGGTCTATACGCAACATATATAAAGGGTCAAAAAACCAGTTTTACCACAGATTTGGGGTTAAAAACCACCCTTTATATATGCTGCGTATAGACCTATACGCAGCATATATAAAGGGTTAAAAAACCAATTTTACCCCTGCTTTGGGCTCCATATAGTGCCCAATTCAAGGGTAAAATGGTCTTTTTGACCCTACGCAGCGTATAGGCCTATAAACGGCGTATATAAAGGGTCAATAAGGCCATTTTAACCCCTGAATTGGGGCTATATGGAGCCCAATGTAGGGGTAAAATGGGTTTTTTTGACCCTTTATATATGCTGCGTATAGGTCTATACGCAACATATATAAGGGGTTTGTTTTTTTAGAGAAACATTTAGACAATATTAATCATCTTAGAAAAGTTTTATAAAAAAATAACTTTTCTATTTTAAATAAAGAGTTAATTACTATTTTCGTCAATGTGATTTATCAAAAATCACTATTTCAGTCCATTAGTTTAAAAATTGCGATTTCAGTCCCTGTGGTTTCACTTTCGTAACCATTTCAGTCCACCTCGTAACCATTTTAGTCCCTGTACTTACATAATAAATGGATTGAAGTGGTTATGAAAGTGAAACCACAGGGACTGAAATCGCAATTTTTAAACTAATTGACTGAAATAGTGATTTTTGACAAACCACAGGGACGAAAACAATAATTAACTCTTAAATAAATTAAAAGGTAAGTATTTATTACAAACTTTTTTATACAACATTAATCAATATTATACTCTACGATACGATAAATATATTATAAGGCTCGTATAGAACTATAGATGCAGTATCATAGGCATATACGATACTTATACTACACTTTATGATACGATACAATACATATGATATAACCCCCGTATAGGCCTATAGGTGTAGTATAGGCTCGTATAGAACTATAGATGCAGTATCGTAGGCCTATACGAGACTTATACTACACTATACGATACGATACGATATGGTATAACACCCGTATAGGCCTATAGGTGTAGTATAAGTCCGTATAGTATAGGCCTATACGACACCTAAACTACACATATAGTCCTATACAGGACCTATACACACCTATAGGCCTACGTGGGACCTATACTACATCCATAAGCCTATACGAGACCTATAAGCCTATATGGGACCTATACAAGACTTATACTACACCATATAATAAGATACTATACGATATTACACCTATAGGCCTATATGAGACTATACTACACATATATGCCTATACATGACTTAAACTACACTATACGATACGATAGGATAGGGTAGGATACAATATTATATTACACGTATAGACCTATACGAGATTTATACTACACTATATGATACGATACTACATCCATAGGCCTATACAAGACCTATATTATATACTGCACGATAGAATACCTAACAATGTTTTTACTACATTATACGATATGATAGGATACATATTATATTACACGTACAAGCCTAATTATACGAGATTTATATTACACTATATGATACGATACTACATCCATAGGCCTATACGAGACCTATATTATACTATACGACCTATATTATACTATACGATAAAATATTAACAATGTTTTTATTAATTTATTTTTTAAAAATTACTTATTATAAAAGTTTGCTTAAACGATAAACAATGTATCACAATGTTTCCTAAAAAAAACCTTTATATACGCTGCGTGTAGACCAATACGCAACATATATAAAGGGACAAAATCACATCATATCAGAGATTCTTTTAGAAATTGACAAGGTACCTATACGCTGCGTATAGGTCTATATGCAGCGTATATGTGTAACCATGTATGCTGCGTATAGGTTTATACGCAGCGTAGGTAAACCCTAAGTGTGTAGGTAGTCATCCTTGGTGTGCAAATAGTCTGAGACTATTTTTTGAAAGGTATAACCACATCTTTTTCCGAATTCTGCAAACATTCCAAGCTCCTAGTGTCGGTTACCTATAGTGTAAATACGAACTCTCAGACTCATCGCAAACCTTTACCCTACCTAATGTAACCCAACGTCCCTAAGGTAACTCACAATTTGTTCCATTTTGCTCGCCTGTATCAACCTGAGTTACGCAGGAACCGTTCGTAACCGACCACCGCTCACTAGCTTCAGCAACCCCGTCTACCACCATCCGAAATCCACACTCAAAAACCATGAATCAACAACCCCCACCTCCTCACCGTTCAAATCGGCAACCGTATGATACCTTCTACAATGATTGAACACTAGCCGGGCATTTCTGGAACCTAGCCGGAACCTGCAACTCTGGCCAATCACCACCGTCGTCAACCCGCCTAAGCAACCACAACCCACTACCCTAGCCGCCATCGATTCCGAGCAAGTCGCTCGCTACCGTGCATCATCACCACGTCTTCGTCTTTAACCTGCCTCGATCTCCGTCCAACGCCGTTCGTTTCACTCGTCACTGAGGTAACCATTTGTTTATTTCTTCTGTTAGGATTACTAAGAGAATGGGTTAATATGTATTAGTTATGCATGCGAGTGATAATGCATGTATGTATGTCGCTTTGTATACTGTGTTCAGTTTGTTTTGTGAAACATAAGTACTTATTTTAACAAATTAAGTCATACAAATTCATTCAGTAAAAATAATCCATACACATATTCATATTATTCTAAGTATGATCAAAAAGACAATAAAAAAGACAATCGTAATTTACTATAATTCTTCATTTTTTTCTATCATTATATATACATATAGGTTAGGGATGCTAAGAGAAGTACATCCTATTTGAGAAACTTGAGAGGCATTCTGGACCACACATTTTTCTAAGCTTTTCGTAATATACACATACGCATAGTTTAAAATTGATTATATACATATATGTATATTGGATTATACACATATGCATATAGTCAATTTTAAATTATACATATGTGTATATTACGTAAAGCTTAGAGAAAATGTGTGGTCCAGAATGCTTCTCAAGTTTCTCAATTAGCCTAGTGCTTCTCACATGATCCTAACCCTATATATATATATATATATATATATATATATATATATATATATATATAATACTAATTTAAAATGTTAGATTGAAAATTTTTATATACTTGGGCCATACCAAAGCCCCAAATCATATAAATTAATTTTATAGTTTGTTTATATTATTTGGTCATTTAGAATTTTGTTATTCTATATTTTAGGGTAATTGTCACATTTGGATTGATTCGTTTTCTCAGACGGTTTCACTCTCGTGGATAAGTTTTCGCAACCTGTGAGTGAATCCTACAACTCTCTTTTTACACGTTTTTGGGGTGTATCATGTGTCCCTTTATATTATTATTATTTTTTATCAATTATGTCCAATTACCATCTTGTGAAGTATATGTGTTATGTGTTATTGTTTGTTGTTTACTTGGTGCATTACGTTCATTTCAGACATTACATCATCATGGGCTCGTCGGTTCCACATTACCAACGAGTGGAACTTGACGTTGCCAACCATACGAGGTCAGCTCCGTTTGATTGAGCTTAGACCTTACAGCACACCATAATACCGTGCAACATGCATACATTCATTTGAATCATTACTGCTGATTTGTTTATTGTTTAAGGTAATGTTATGTGTTATTGTTTGTTGTTTACTTGGTGCATTACATTCATATCATCATAGGCTTGTCGATTCCCCATTACCTATGAGCGAAAGTTGACGTTGCCAACCATACAGGTCAGCTCCGTTTGATGGAGCTTAGACCTTGCAAGACACCATAATACCGTGCAACATGCATGTATTCATTTGAATCATTACTGTTGATTTGTTTATTATTTGAGGTTGTGTTATGAGGTTTGACATACGACATACAACATATCTATTTACATTGGTTAATGCACGTTTTCTCAATAAAAAAATTAAACACATTATTTTCCTAATAACAAAGAGATTCACTCGCCAACTTTTGTTGACTCAAAAACTACTTTTACACATGACACATGTGAACCAGCAAGAAGAGAAGATTGGACATAGGACGGACCTTAGTTAACAAGAAGTGGATTAATGACTAATAAATACACGTAATAGCAAGTCATAAGCTTTGGATCAACCAATCATGCCCCGGTCACCTATTCCGCTGCGGGTCGGGGTGTGACACCGCCTAGGCCAAAGAGTCTTTGCTGGCTGATGAGTCCCCTCATAACAGAGGCATCAAATGTGACCTTGAACTTGGGGCATGCCCATGGACTCTCAGGATGAAGCCCATCGATATCGTATAAGTTTTGGATATTCTCAAACATCAATCACAAGACTACAAGACTTACCGTCCCGGAAATAAGAGTTCCAACCCGTTGAAAATATACACACACATACATTAGACAACAACCATACCGAGTAAAATCTTACCAACTCACAATATATATGCATGGTCCAAGCTTTTAAGGGGCGGGGAAGGGCCCCTGAAGTTTTGGCTCAGTAGTGCAGAGTATGTAGTTTTCGTATAGAAAGTTTTGGGTATATACGTTTTCGACCCCCAGTTTTATAGAAAATTTTAGGTCTGGTGACTTCTGCCCCCGGTCGGAAATCTCAAGCTTCGCCACTATATATACGCACATGCACTGATTACTACAACCATACTTGGTAAAATCCCGACGTTATATACACATGTACATTAGATTACTAACCAAAATGAAATTGTTGGAAAATGGTTAGTAGTAGTAACAAAACAAACAATCTTGTGTTATGAACATGCACTGAGGTGTGATCTTCATGTAGTGCTCGAGCTTAAGATCATATAAGAAAAAACAAGCATGAACGGTGCTAATTCGTCGTAGATCTTGAAAAGCATGCTAGCAATGTGCTTTCCGGGGATGCATTCCAATATCTGTAAAATTAACTCCAAGTTGAAAACTTGATTGGCAAGTTGTAATCAAGTGTTAACATGCTAAACGGGTCATAAACAGTTTATGCGGTGATTACTTTCTTGACTAAAAGGGTTTAAAGGTCAACCTGACTCGTTTAATTAAAAGGTCAACAGGACATGACCCGTTTAATTAAAAGTTGGGAGTGCTAGAGCAAAATAAGTTGAAAGTTAGGAGTCGCGTGGTACAATTCGTAGTTGAGAAATGTAAATGAATAAAAGTCTGATGGGCTTTAAAAATGAAAAGGCTAAGCACCCGGGGCCTGACGTCAACCCAAGTTCATTCTGGAAGAAAATAAATACAACAAAACTAGGCTTGCTGGGTTCGAATTCCAACAACTCATTTCATATATGCATTCAAAAGTGAATCTTTTTAACTTTTACAGAGTTTATTGATTTCAGGTTAACAGGATATTGATACGCAGTCAAAAGTCCGTTGTTTATTCATATTAAAGTTTGTGTTTTTACATGAATTTGAGTTTCGAATGATCTACTTTGATTCGTTTGCGTTTTGCATGTCTACCGGAATTAAGGAGCATTTCGGAGCTTTACAAAACATCGGGATGCCGCTAGGACCACGCGGATGCAAAAAACGAAGAAAATGGGCAAGAATTACACAACTTGCATCGGCGACTTGCCCTTACGGTGTCGCCGATGCGTTGACGTAGATCAACGCTGCAGGACCCTCGTTGACTGTTGTTTTGACTGAATTTTGATTGAAGGACTTAGGAGTTACGTTTTTTGGGAGATAATCATCATACTTTTCATAACACTTTTGACCTATCATTGATTTTCATTACCTATCACTTCCATTCACCATCATCCAACATCATAGATTATCTTCATCTTTCGATACATTGATCCTAATAACATTCTCCATCACCATCACCAATCATCAACACCCAATCACTTACCTCTCATCATTATACAATCCAAACCCTAACCCTAGTTCTCCATCATTCAAACCAAGATCAAGGTACTATGCCAAGTTCTTCGTACTCGTCATCCGGTGTTCAAGCTTCACACACCATGAGTGGCTAGTCTCCTTGGGTTTCACCCCAGTGTAGATTTTTGTAAGAGTCTAGAGTTTCAACAATTGTTTATGTTTTTAAGTTGTGACTAGTTTTGTGAATTATTTGAAGTTTATATTAATTGTTTTGCATTTGTTTCAAATTCATGAATTGTCGAGTGAAGTATTAAATTTGACTTTGTGAAATGAATCCATGCAACGATGCTTTAATATAGACTAGGGTTTACATGTTCTAGGTAATGAAGTGCATTTTTTCCGTTCTTTGTAACGTTGATAGCTATCGGCACCTAAGCTTCGTAGCACTAAACCTGTTAATAATCAATTGCAACTAAATTAAATCTAAAACGTGTAGGATCCCTAGGTCTTGCAATTATCGAACTAGTGTCAACCTTGTTTCCGTTTATTAGTTTTAATAAAGGGACCAAATTTTTGCAATGGTTTCAAGTGAACCATTTTCGTAGTTAATTGTAAAATTGTTGGTTTAAACCGATACTCTTTCAAAACCAAAAAACAAACAAAATTATAAAACAAGCTTCATAATTTGTCCCAAAGTTAATAATCATATGAACCTGACACAAAACACAGACTCCTCGTGGTTCAACACCTTGACTGCCACTTACTATTTGTTTGAGGTAATTAGGACTTATAAATATTATATTTGATCGGACCGCGACCCTCTGATCATATATTTATTACTTAAATTTTAACATTTCAATAGCTTCACCTTTACCTTTTCTCAAATGTATTTCAAAATGCTTGCACGACTCAAAAACAAAATTTGATGCAATAGATGTTGCAGCATTATTATCACACATAAGATAAGATTACATGCAGTGATACAATTAAAAAGTGAAAGTCACTTGGGTAGTATGACTTTTACCAACTAAACCACTAAAAGTGTGTGGTTTAATGCCCTTTAGCGCCCCCTTTCTTGAAACCGAAATTATCACCACTTGATCTTAAGAGCTGAGTACATATGCAATAAATGATCTTGATTGTACATATCTTCATTGTTTATTCTCAATGTATGATGATTGTTTATACCTCTTGTTTTATTAAAAAACAGGGGGGGGGGGATTTGTTGATATATTATTAGGTGTTGTGAATATTATGTTTCCTAAGTGTTCATGATTTATATTCTTATCCATAGAGATTTTCATGTCAAAATTATCTTCTGTCATCCGTGCTTCATCATATTTTCTTTTTGATTTACGGGTTGAACGCAATTGGTCGAATGTAAGTGTGAAGGCACATGCCTTTTCATTTTAATGAATAATGAAGTTTATCTCTAATGACAGCGTCAACTCATATAAAAAGCCAGGTAAGTGATGTAATGTATTCATGAGAAGTTTGTGGTTACTATTATCCGTTTCTTTCAGTAGTGAAAAGTAAAACACGAAGATTTGATTGATTATGAATTAAACTAATGGTACATATGTTGTAATTAATTTAAGAAATGCAAAATACAAAGCACACAAAAATACAAGACAAGAATCCAGCAATCACATGCAGTTTGGATTTGATAGCACTATCGTCGGTCATGGTCGAGATCAAGGTTATCTAGATATTCTTTTTTTGAAAGAGGCGTTTTCTTGAAGAAACAAGCAGAAGCAATCCCAAGCAAGGTGCTCAAGAGGGCATGCACAAAGGAAAGGAAATAACAATTTACATATTTGTGCTCAATTAAATCAACCAAAATCATTCCACCTTTTTCATTCAAGATCCAACTTGTTGGTATGCAAACTTACGCATAAAAATGAAACCGCCTTAATGTATCCCCTTGTTCTTGCAACGTGTCTAAATTGTTTGTTGAAGACGAGTTCATTTCTGTCCCACCAGAGTGTCCAGCAAACAGATGCAAAGACAACATAAAATGCCTTCTTTTTTTACTTTGCTAACGTTTGTAGCTTTTGTATGAATTCCAAGAGTTCTACCACAGAACCAAGTACCAAGGTAGTGGAGTGTTGATCGATTTTGAGATTGTAGCCCAAACCAATTGTGCATAGCCACACGAAATGAGTAAATGATTCGCTCATTCTTGGACCGAGTTGCATAAGGCACAAAATGTTGATTGTAGAGGTATATTTTGTTTGCTGAGTTCATCACGAGTATGGATATGGTTTAACACATCTTGCTATAAGAAGCAATTGATCTTTTTTGAACCCAGTTGAGCCACATCAGTGCCTTAGTTTCAGGTATGGTTGGTATCCTGTCTAATTCCTTCCTTAGTGCACCCACCTTGAATTCATCGCTGGTGTAACATCCGGCCCCTTGCACCACCAGTATTGTCCGCTGTGCCCCCGATGGGTTGCCCCGATTTACCAGGAGGTCACCCATCCTGGTACTACTACCACCTGAGCACGCTTAACTGTGGAGTTCGCCTCTCATCCACTAGCATTAAGCCCAAAACGCATTGGTGATTTAAGAGGCATTGGATTACTTAGGAACCGGGGATCTCTCCTGGCCACAGCTGATGTGGGATTTGCTTAGGGTGTCAAAATGGTCCATGTTAATCTTTCGGTAATCGGTGTCGGTATCGTGACAATCACCCCTCCCTTAGGGACTCATCGTCCTCTATGAGGTTTGACCCACCATCCCGAACGACTCAGGAGTGGCTCTGATACCATTTGTAACATCCGGCTCCTTGCACCACCAATATTGTCCGCTTTGCCCCCGATAGGTTGCGCACCCAGAAACTCACAGATCTGGTTTTGGTTGCTCCGGTGGAGACTTCCCAGGAGGTCACCCATCCTGGTAGTCCTCCCAGTACTGAGCACGCTTAACTGTGGAGTTCTTCTCTCATCCACTAGCATTAAGCCCAAAACGCGTTGGTGATTTAAGAGGCATTGGATTACTTATGAACCAGTGATCTCTCCTGGCCACGACCGATGTGGGATTTACCTAGGGTGTCACAATGGTCCATGTTAATCTTTCGGTAATCAGTATCGGTATCGATATCGTTACAGCTGGAGCCATCAGTTTGCCAAAACCATATATTAGACCCCTGGCCCAGATTTACACCTTCAGGAGGTTAACGTAGTTGGTCCAGTCGTCTGCCAGATCAGATAGAGCGAGACCGATCCCGTTGCCCCATACCCAAACCACCTTCCCATGCATGATGCAATATCGTTGTTGCACCATACAATATTTATTTGTTTCAGATGCAAATAGGTCCGAGAACAAATCTCATTGAGCGAAGTCACCAGCCCACTAATCGATCTAAAAGAATGTCTTGTGTCCCTTGCCCAACTTAGGTTTGAGCCTTTGACGAACCTCAACAACCGAGCGACCTTTTTAGAGGTATGGACGAATGATTTGTTAATCCATCATGCACTGCCATGATACTTTTGCCCAAAGTTGTGCATTTTCATTCTCAAATTGGAGGGATGGACGAATGATTTCTTAATCCATCATGCACTGCCATGATAATTTTTACCCAAAGTTGTGCATTTTCATTCTCAAACCGCACACACCATTTTACCGTTAGCGCCTTATTGGTTGACGAAAGACTACCGATACCAAGACCACCTTGGCCTAATGGTGCTACCACTTTGTACCATGGAGCCCAACTTATTAGGTTATTGTCCATTTATCCACCAAAAAGAAATTTCCTTCTAATCTTTTTCCAAGTGTTTGATAGCTTAACCCGGTGCATTGAACAATGATAAGTAGTTAGTTGGAAGGTTGCCAAGTACCGCCTTGATAAGAGTCACCCTCCCACCCAATGAACATGTTCTTGCCTTCAAAAGTGTAAGTTTACTTTCGAATCTTTCAATCACGGGTCTCCAACCAATCCCATATTCGCCCCAACCGGTAGACCAAGGTAGTTCAACAGAAAGGCACCAATTTCACAATTAAGAACCGACGCCTTTTGTGAAATTTCGCCATTGTTCACTTTTAGACCCGAGGCTAAGTGAAAGCATTTAAGCTTGCATGCAAGGTTATGGAAAGTATCACTTTTAGACCCAAAACTAGGACATCATTCGCACATAATAGGTGAGATAAAGTGGGACCCATACTCGGTGTTTTGATGCCATTGAAGATGCCTTGTTTGCTTGCACTCACTGTTGCCACATGCAAAGCTTACATTGCAAGGATGAATAAAAGAGGGGATAACGGATCACCTTGGCGTACTCCCCTTTGGATGTTGAATTCCAAAGTTGGAGACCCGTTGACTAGTATGGATGATCTTGCAGAGGAAAGAGTACCATGACCCACTTTCTCCATAAAGATTAAAAGCGCATTTGAGAAAGGACTGACTCCAAGAATACCCAATTTAGTGAGTCAAACGCCTTTCAAAATTGACTTTAAAGAGCAACGTCTTGTGTTTTGCTTTCTTCGCCCACCTAATGATTTCATTAATGATAACAGGCTCCTCTAGTATACTTCTTCCTTCAATGTAAGCGGTTTGTACTTCACTCACCAACGAACTAGTTACGTTTGTTAATCTAGTTGCCAATACTTTGGGTACCACAATTGAGATGCACCCTATGAGGTTCAGGGGCCGAAGTTGTTTATGAAACGTGGATCCGATGATTTAGGCACTAAGGTGATGAAGCCTGAGTTACAATCCTGGTTTACTTTCCCATGTACGTAGAAATAGTCAAGCAACACACCAAAGTCGGGCTCGAAAATATCCCAAAACTCCTTAATAAATTTAAAAGTGAAACCGATGAGGCCCGGTGTCTTTTCATTCCTACAACTCCAATCTGCATTTTTAATTTCTTCTTTGGAGAACCTTTTACCAACATCGCCGACTGGTCTGAGGTTGGGGCCTTGAAACCGTTGTTTATGAATTTAGGTCATTCATGAATTTGCTCCGTGAAGATGGCCTAACAGAACCCTTATATTTCGGATTTCAACTCATCTTGTTGGGAAATCCACACACATCGTTGAAGATGAGCCTATTGATCCTGTTGTTCTTTTAGTGCCCTTTTTATCCCATTAAAGAATGAGGAGTTCTCATCCCCGTCTTTTGCCCACTTGACTTTAGCGCGTTGAGATCCTCCAAACGAATGTCTTTGAGTTCATTTAGAAGCTTTAAACTAGCCTCTTTATCTTTCACTTCCGCCTACATTTCAGCTTTAAATCAAAAGTTTCCACTTTATTTTTTGTTCTTGCACCAGGCCCTTGTTTTTTACTTTTATCTTTTCGCACAAGGTTTTACAGCTGCTTTTATTGCTTTGAGTCTGGCCGCCATCAATTTGTCAGGGGGGGTCTAATGGTACAACCCCCTCCTAATCTAGAAATTCAGTTGATAATTGGTATCCATCGTCTCATTGGACTATTCGTTTCATCAAGAACTTTGCAACTATGTGAAGTAGTAATTAAGGATTCTTTAACCAATAGAAATCGATGCATGTGGAAGGGTCATTGGGCGACCCTGAATAAAACTTGTAGAGAACATTGGAATCCGAGTTAAGGAAGCTTTGATTCCAAAGTACGTGCTTTGGGTGTTTAGAGAAATTAGAAATATTAAAATTCAAATGACAGAATTAGCAGATTATTCTATCACCCTAGGACAAAGGAAAATCAAAAGAAAAAATGTTTACAAGTATGGTTTGAGGAAACACGTACATGTGTTTCGTTAATTGGGATTGAGTATGACCTAATACCACACCCCTCACTTGTCTGGGGATTTTTTTCGAAGTTAGTCTCATACCCGGTTAGAGCATTCACAATCAATCCTCATATTTGTGTGAGTGCATTCTCTATATTTTTAGATTAGTGTAAGTGGATGATGGAGAAAATGTTACTGTCCATTAGTAAATTTAATTTGAGGGAAATTGTTCAGGTAGAAAAGAAAAAAGTAATGATAAAGTATAAAAAAATTGCCGTTAAAAAAATATAAAATATATTATTTAATTGAAAAACGAAAAAGAAAAGGCAATAATTTTTTGTGTAAATATAGAGATGATGAAGTAAAAATCGATTCGAATACTCTTACGTACCTTACATGTCCCAAATTCTTCGTGTTTGCCCATCCTGTTCGGTTTGGGTCGCCATTCCTATTAGCCAAGTATTTATTGATTAAATTTAATAATTTCAATAACTCCAAGATTATAAATAATCAATTTTTTTTAAAAAAAAATGCCTTTTAGTAATGCAATACATGTTGTAACCTTGTTATCATACATAACGTAAGACCCATGTACATACATTCATATATATTCTTAAATAACCAAAACCGGACAAAAGTTCAAACGTTACTTACATCCAAATGAGTTTTACTTGATCTATTATCGACTATAACACTATTTTAAACAAAAGGAGTGTTCAAATATCCAATTTCAGTTTTTCTAATAACTTGATTTTTTAAACAAAAGGAGTGTTCAAATATCCAAGTTCAGTTTTTCTAATAACTTGATTTTTTTAAATGTTCAGTTTTTCTAATAACTTGATTTTTTTTAAATGAGTTTTCTTTTTCAAATAATTTGTGTTGGTTAATGTTTCTTAATAAATTTACAACTCAACCATGATTATTTATTTTATCAACATTTCAATATAAATTTACTGAAAACGCATATCGTTGTCGTACCGAACCGAAAACCGATCAAACAACATTGATATCGGTACCATTGTTCATTTTTACGGTTCTCGGTAAATCTTACTGAAAACCATTGTTCATTTTTATGGTTCTCGGTAAATCTTATTGAAAACGGATACCGCGCCGCTACTGTACCAAACGGAAAACCTACCGAACCAGATCGGTATCAGTACCGATAATCATTTTTATGGTTTTCGGTGTCGATAAAATTGACACCATATTGCTAGTGCCAAACCAAACAACATCCACCCTTAATCATTTTCATTTATACAATTTTGTCTGCGATTATAAACCGATAAAACAGCTGCGGACATCGATACTTGTGACGAACCGAACAACATTAGTACCGGTATGGGTGTTTGTTTTTATGATTATGTAAACACGTGTTGATTGGAGTGCCTGCATCATATAGCGTAGGAAATTACAGTAGTTATAATTAAAATATATGAAAAAATACAATAATAATTTTAATTTAAAAATAGAAAGAAGCCGTTGAAAAATTAGTCACTAACGCAAACTGAGAAATACATACAACTAGCTAGATATGAGCCGAGTTCTCATTACTTAAACGAAAATATGAATTTGGTAACTCTTTTTTCTAACCATTTCCGTTATGTCTCCTTTCCCTCCATAAATCCTACTCATCTTCTTCAAAAACACACACATTCTCCGTAAACTTCAAATCCAAATTGCTTTCTTGCAAAGATGGCATCAAGTTCAATACCTCGTACAGTTGAAGATATCTTGGAAGATTATTGTGGTTGTCATAAAGGATTGATTCTTGCTTTAACCCAGGGTCACTTCTGTTCCTAACCCTCATGGTATCTTTTTCCGATTGATTCAAGTTAGTGATTATCTTCTTTGTTATTTGAATTTACTCAGATGTTGATTCATTCTTTGCTAAGTGTAATCCAAGTACATTGTTATGTGAATTTGGTTATTTTTTTGTTTATGCACAAATGTCTATTTATATTTTGATCCAAATTTCTTGAATTAAATTTAATGGAGTTAAAGTCTAAATTCTTGTTTCTTGGGTTGGGTCGAACCAGAAACGTCATTGACCCAAATATCGTGTCAACATGTGAAGCCGGGCAAGACACATGTACTTGCGATTTGACACGTATACAACCTGTATAACGCGTTATTTTTATTCCTTTCATATTAAAATTCTAACAACTAAAAAATATAATAAAAAATGTATGATTTAATAATTATGTATAAACTTTAAACTATAAAACTTAATGGTGATTTCTTTTTAACTTTATTTGAGATTAGGACATGAAAGTATGGAAAATATTAGAAATTCGTATTTCTTTCCAGTTTTTTAAAATTTTAAAAATACTTTTATAAAAATAAATGGGTTAAACTGGTCGACTCGTGAACCCCAAGCTGACTCGAACCTGACCCGTTTAGCTAAATGTGTTTGTGGTACCGACCCCACCCGTTTGAGAACTTTTATTTAATACTTTTGAATGTATGGTTGTGATGTTCCAGAAAGACACCTCCTCTGTCTAAATGGACTTCCATATGGAAGTTGGGAAGTGTGTCTTCCATCAGAGGAGCTCCCACCATAGTTTCCGAACCCGACTCGTGGAATCAACCTTTCAAGAAATATCAAAAGCCGAAACGAGTGGCTCGACATGGTTACAGCCCACAGTGACTCGTGGCTATTCAGTGTGGCTTTCTTTTACGCTTCATACCTTGATAAAGATAAAAGGTCCAGACTATTTTTAACTTTTAAAATCATGATGTCTACTGTTGCAGTCCACAATAACGACTCATGTTCTTATTTGCTTTTTTTTTTACAGGCTGCTCTTGTTTAACTTGAGTAACAGTCTGACCAATCTGGATGAAGCTGTAAAAGAATGGAAACTTGAACAAAACATGCCTAGAAAAGACAAGAGTAGTGAAGCTAGCGGAAGCAAATCTAAAGACTGAGAGTTGTGAAGCTAGTTTTCAACGGAGTTAGTCCTTCAACTCGCGTGCAGCTCTTAGTCAACGTGCTAAGATCAGCCTTGAACCAACTAGCAACTCGATTCTTTATGACTCGAAACAAAAGGGAACAAAGATAGTGTGGCTTTCTTTTACGCTTCATACCTTGATAAAGATAAAAGGTCCAGACTATTTTTAACTTTTAAAATCATGATGTCTACTGTTGCAGTCCACAATAACGACTCATGTTCTTATTTGCTTTTTTTTTTACAGGCTGCTCTTGTTTAACTTGAGTAACAGTCTGACCAATCTGGATGAAGCTGTAAAAGAATGGAAACTTGAACAAAACATGCCTAGAAAAGACAAGAGTAGTGAAGCTAGCGGAAGCAAATCTAAAGACTGAGAGTTGTGAAGCTAGTTTTCAACGGAGTTAGTCCTTCAACTCGCGTGCAGCTCTTAGTCAACGTGCTAAGATCAGCCTTGAACCAACTAGCAACTCGATTCTTTATGACTCGAAACAAAAGGGAACAAAGATAGTGTGGCTTTCTTTTACGCTTCATACCTTGATAAAGATAAAAGGTCCAGACTATTTTTAACTTTTAAAATCATGATGTCTACTGTTGCAGTCCACAATAACGACTCATGTTCTTATTTGCTTTTTTTTTTACAGGCTGCTCTTGTTTAACTTGAGTAACAGTCTGACCAATCTGGATGAAGCTGTAAAAGAATGGAAACTTGAACAAAACATGCCTAGAAAAGACAAGAGTAGTGAAGCTAGCGGAAGCAAATCTAAAGACTGAGAGTTGTGAAGCTAGTTTTCAACGGAGTTAGTCCTTCAACTCGCGTGCAGCTCTTAGTCAACGTGCTAAGATCAGCCTTGAACCAACTAGCAACTCGATTCTTTATGACTCGAAACAAAAGGGAACAAAGATAGCGAACAAAGAGAACACTTGTGTTGCTTGAGAACTCTTTA
Source organism: Scalesia atractyloides (assembly GCA_947069175.1). Lineage (NCBI taxonomy): Eukaryota > Viridiplantae > Streptophyta > Magnoliopsida > Asterales > Asteraceae > Scalesia > Scalesia atractyloides. The sequence continues at coordinate 85,975,282 of CAMTDV010000018.1, forward strand.
CAAATGATGCTTTGATACAACCTTGGAAGGTGATTAGTAAATGAGCCAACATCACCTATTTATACTTGGCTAAGTATCTAGATATTTCCTAATCTAGAGAATTCTTAACTATAAAATATTACAAATATCTTGGATATTTACATGGAGTAATCTAGAATGATTAAAGCTTAATATCTTTGATATTTTCCTTGGATTTTTCTAGAGCGCCTTGATATTTTGGTGGCCTTGAATCCAGATTTTTCTAAGGAAAAATCTTCCTTGAAAAGTCCCATCACGCTGGTAGAAAATTCTGGAATCCCGGCCGTTACGATCTGATTTTTTGCGGGATGCGACATTCTCTCACACCTAATCTGTCGACGTCCTCGTCGAGCCTTCATGGTACTTCTTGATCTCATCCCGGAACTACCATAGTGAATCTTCTGTCTCCCGGCTTGCTTCACTATCAGGTAAGTTCTTTCACTTGATCAAGTACTCCTTGTAGCTTGGTACTCCTCGACATCGCGTGTGGTCAGTTATGATCTCAGCAACCTCTCGATCGAATGATGTCACAACAGCTGTTGTGCCTGTTTAGACACTCCTCGATTTAAGTCTTCCTTGTTGGCATGGTAAGGCTTGAGGTAACTAACATGGAAGACTTGATGAATCTTTAACTTGGGCGATAATTGTAGTCGGTAAGATACTTTGCCTACACGAGCAATTACTGAAAAGGGTCATTTATATTTCCCTACGAGTCCGTTGTGCACGCCCCTTAATGATTTGAATTGTTGTGGCAAAAGTTTCACCATGACCTGGTCCCCGACTTGGAATTCCACATGTCGCCTTTTATCATCCGCCCACTTCTTCATTCTCTTAGTTGCCTTGTCAAGGGAAGTATGAGCCAAGTCTGCTTGTTCATGCCACTCCTTTAGACTCTTGAAAGCAGTTGGGCTATTACCATCATAAGATACGGTTAAGGCATTAGGAGTCAATGGTTGACATCCCGTTACGATCTCGAAAGGGCTTTTCCCGGTTACTTCGCTTCGCTGCATGTTATAAGAAAATTGTGCAACATCTAAAAGTTTAGCCCAATGTCGTTGATTAGCACTTACATTGTGTCGGAGGTATAACTCAAGTAATATATTGACCCGCTTCGTTTGCCCATCAGTTTGGGGATGAAAGCTGGTTGAAAAGTTAAGTTCCGTCCCCATATTCTTGAATAACTCGGACCAAAAATGCCTCGTGAAGCGCGGATCTCGATCACTGACAATGGTTTGTAGTATGCCCTAATACTTCACCACGTGCTTAAAGAAAAGTCTTGCCGTCTTCGATGCGGTAACATGGGCTGGTGCGAGAATGAAAGTTCCATTCTTGGAAAATCTATCCACCACCACAATAATGCTCCCGAACCTTCTGACTTTGGCAAGCAAGTGATGAAATCCATTGAAATGCTTTCCCACGGGCCATTTGGGATTGATAAGGGCTAAACCTCCTGGTTGGCGTTGCTCGATCTTGTCTTGTGATGGATGGGTTTAGAAATGTGATTTCTATGTGTTTAATGTCTAATCTTATGCATATTTGATTGTTTATATGTGTGGAATTGGATAACTATGAGAAAATGATGTTTTGCAGGTTAAATACGAAGATTGGATGAGTTTTAGGGGGATGTTAATGGATTGAAAATGAAGATAGTAGAAGATGGCATGATAGAGGGTTGAATTATGAAGACGTAGGCTAAAACGGTGCGTAAAATAGAGCTAAACAAAGAAGTTATGAAGAAAACAGTTTTGGAAGGAATTTGCCGATCATAAGCTACGGTCAGAGACCATAAGCTACAATCCAGTGAAGAAAGAACAGCAAGTCATGACCATAAGCTACGGTCAGAGACCATAAGCTACAGTGGGGATCAGTGGAAAGTGCATGGACTTGTGTTTTGAAGCGTATACAAGGGTTTTCAAACCCTAAACTCAATCAATCACTTTGGGGACGATTTTAGGGGATCAACACACACTTTTTGGAGCATTCTTTCACCATCATCATCATTCCTATCACCAAATTAAAGATCAAGATCATGGTTTCAATCATCTTTCAAGCGTGTGAAGATCATACAACTGAGATGAGCGGCTAATCTCTTAGTGGTTTCCTCCGGGTGGAGGATTCTTGTAAGTAAACTAGGTTATGTGTTTGAAACTTTGTTAGGATCTAGTAATCTAAGCATTCGATGTTTTTTACCAGTTGATCTGAATTGATCGATTGTAAAAGATTGTCTATGCTTGAATTCTTAATTCGAACTCATTCAATTCCCAAGGAGTTCTAGTAATTGGGATACATTTGATAAGGGTTAGGGTTAGTAATTTCCTTTGGTAACTTATATGATAACCTTCCATTGTATGCAATTGAAGTAAGTATTCTTTAGGTTATCACAACTGATTGATCAGGTTATACAGTTATGTCTATGTAATTGTAAACAATTAAACACGTAAGTAAAATTTGCTTTGAATCTGAAATCCGGAGGAACCAATGTTTCCTCCAACTGTTTACAAGTTTGTATTTGCGTAATTCGATAGTTATTCAAACTCTCAAATAACCAAGATTTACATTTGTTTGCAATTAGTTTTTTGTACTTGATCCATAACACTTTCCACCAGAATCCTTGGGTTCGATACCCTGCTTACCCTAGCTATCTAGGATATTTAGGTTTTTGATTGACACACACTACGATCATTAAAATGGCGTCGTTGCCGGGGAGTTGTGTGCAAAGTGTTAAGTTTTAGAAAATATAGATAAAAATCCAAAAATAGTTTATTGTGTTTTTTTCAGATTTACACGAGGTTTTCTTGTTTGCGTGTGTGCAGGTGACTCTAAAAGCGTATGCATCATACTCGGAAGTCCGGAAAATCTTCACCTCTAGTGTTTGATCCAGAAATAGAGAAAACATCTCAGCAAAACCGAGGACTTCACAGGGGAAACCGAGTGTTGCATTCGCCTTTACAAAAACTTACAGGGATGAAGAACTCAAACAACCCAGAGAAGCAAACCGATCTTCACCCAAACCTCTACTATACAATAGTCTTCACCCTATTTGAGGATTGCTTCCTATGAGAACCCAACTCGAACGCAACCCGCTAGCTCATCCACCTCAATTCCTTTACCGACCCAATCTTCACATCACTACCCATCTCAGCAGCAACAGTTTCCCATGTTCGATTAAGGGAATAGCTCGGGAGATTTTGAGGATGTATATGACGAATATGAGGATTACGGGGTAACCAAGGTAATACACGAGTGATCAATACGCAGGGGTCTGATAGGTACGACACGGGATATGGGGTCTTAGAAAGAGGGAATCCGGGCAGGTATAGGTATCAATAGCCGGTTCATACACGACCAATAGACTTGCCGATACCTCCGCCGGTTCCTCAAATGTCAGGAAAATAAAGGCCAATCCCAAGAAATGTTATTCCACCGGTCAACAACTTTGAGGGTATACCGCGAAGATACAGTCGGGAACCGGTGCGGGGTATTGAAAGTCATTTTAAACCGGCCATTGCTGATAATCCCTCACCAGTAGTCATTCCTCAACTACAAGGAGGTCGGTCATTTGAAGTACGAGCACAGTCGATCCAAAGTTTGCCAAAATATCATGGTTTGGCACATGAAGAGCCGTATCTGCATATTGTCGCGTATGACGCGTGGTGTAACACTATTGGGGGCCAAGGATTTACACCAGACGATGTGAAATTGGTACTCTTCCGATTCACACTCAAGGATAAAGCACAACAGTGGTTACATTCTTTACCATCTGCCTCGATCTTTACATGGCCTGACATGCAGCAGCTCTTCTTGGATGAGTTCTACACGCCACAAAGAACCAATAATGCTAGAAAAGACATCTGGAATTTCCAGCAACAATCGGGTGAACTATTCCATGAAGCGCTTAATAGGTTTAAAATGATGCTGAAAATTTTCCCGCATCATGGAATACAGTTATGGGAACTTCTGAATGCGTTTCATGAAGGGTTGACGGATGAAGATGCGTTTCATGAAGGGTTGACGGATGAACTTCTGAGCTCAGTATCGCACGATACATTTGGTACTAACTATGAGCATTAGGATTACCTGGAGAAACACGCGAGCACCTCTAAAAGAAAAGCACAATCGTCAAGAAGAGACCGGCAATCAGGGGTGAGGGCAATCGAGCACACACCTGAGGTTAGGGGACAGTTGTAACATCCATCGAAAAACGGGTTTCCAAAACCCGCTTCGTTTATTAATCGAATAGTCAGTTATAATTTTCGTTGCGTAAATATTGTTCATTTTAATTTTAAACAATACATAATTAATAAACATATTAGAATTTAAAAACTATAATTATTAAAAAGTAAAAATAAGTGAAGAAAAAAAAAATAAAAGAAGCTGCCGGGTTTCGAACCCGAGTCAGCCCGTTCAACAAACAACCACAACACCGCTCCGCCACATGAGTCTTTTGTTAATATACTGAAACAATTAATACTTATAATAAAACTCGAAATCAAATCCAGTAATCAGCGCGCCCAATCCGCAGTCGCCGGAAATACCGACGATTTCGCTAAATTTCGACCGTTTCCTTTGACTGAACGCGTGAATTAACTTCGGCATCTGTTATAACCAATGTCTAATCCCTCAATTCAAGTCGTAACCGCCGGAGAAACATTGACCACGAATCAAGATCAAATTCGGACTCGATTCATTCTGTTTCTTCCTTATAAATACTCACCCAAGTCTCTGGTAATCTTTTCGCTCAAAATCGCACAATTTCTCGAAGTCTTAGCACTCGCCGGAGATATTCTGCATTCGCCGGACTTTCACCCCAAAACCGAGACTTACACCAAATCGGTAATTTTCTCGACTCTTTCATTTTCAAACCATTGTTAGACATATATTAACTTCATTCCTTCAACCAGAACCGGTCTCAGACGACGTTGCCGGAAATTCCTGCACTCGCCGGAAAATAACTGGAAATTCCGAAGTCACGCTGTGATCGGTACAATCATCTAAACCCCTGATAACCCTTGCTTAATAACTTAATTTCACAATTCGTTGATCAAAACTGTTAATTGATCCATTCAGACAGAATTCACAAATCAGAGCCGACGACCCTTGCCGGAAATCTGATAAAAACATCCGGTTCGGTACATTCAATTCTGTAACTCTCTTTATCCATTACATTTCAATCAATTATATGTTAGACGAACGATTTAAACAAGAACAGTCGGACATCTTTGTCTGTGTCTTTATGAATGAAGAAGATGAAGTCGAACATTGTGTATAAGTTTAATTAAAACAGAATATTTAACCAGGTTAGACACACAGTCCAGCGGTGGACTGTGTGCAATCACACAGCGCACGTCACGAGTTCGAACCTTACAACGCACCGATTTTCAGAATTAAAACCAACCTTTTTAAAACTGAATCAGAACAAGTCACGGTATGTTATAAGAGTAATATAAACCATAAGTTAAACAGATTAGACACACAGCCCAACTGGTTGGGCTGTGCGCTTACGAACCGAAGGACCCGAGTTTGACTCCGGGTCCCTGCAACCGGTTCGACATATAAATCCTTTTTAATATAAACCAAATAAAATAACAAGCTAATCAGTATATATATATATAATTAAAACATAGAATATTTCGGGTTAGACACGTATCTCAGTTGGTAGAGCTGCGTGCACGCGTACGAGAGGTCCCGGGTTCGAACCTCACTCAGCGCACAACATTTCCACAGTCCGACCGGTCAACGGCGGTCAACGGTCAAAAAGTCAAAATTTTTAATTTCTTTTTATTTATTTATTTAATTTAAAAATCAATTAATAATACTTAAAAATAATATTTTTAAAGTTAGGAAATGGCTTTAAACTCACAAAAATAAATCTAAAAATCCTATTAAGTTTGTTGATTAAAAGTATTAGTCTCAAATAAAATCCATTTATTTACCGAACCATTTTCATTATTATTTTAGGTTAGTTTTCCTCGTCGATCAAATCCCAAAACTTGTGCGCATCCAACATCATCAAAAGAATGCACCCAATGTGAGTGAATCTCTACCAATTCCCCGTTTTAATCACATTTTTGGGGTGTATCATGTGTCGTTTAATTCCTTATTATATTTAAACACTTGTGCATCCATCATATCCGTGATCAAATGTGTATCCAATATGTATCAATTGTTGCGTGGATTGTGTTTAGATTAAAGTTATCATTTTCAGTACATGCATTTCATTAGGCCCATCAGCTCCCCGTGGGAGACGGGTTGAGTATCAGGTGCCTCATTCGATCGGCTCCGTTTGATTGAGCCTTGATCTCACATACATCATCATTCATGTCATACGATCGGCTCCATTTGATTGAGCCTTGATCTCACAATACATTATCATTCATGTCATATACTCATTCAAGGTGGTTGGTGATTGTTTATTTATATATGTTTGCTCACATGTGATCATTGCACAACTTTTCAATATTAAATACAACAAGAAATCAATAACAATGTTTTTAACAAGGTTCACTCGCCAACTTTTGTTGACCCAAAATTTCCCCCATTTTACACATGATACATGTGATCCAGTTGAGGCAAGAAACACATAGGAAGGCCTAGAAGAATAAATTAGTTTAAGCTTTGGATTGTTTTACTTAGTTTCATTTCCTTGTAATTGTATGAATTTGATTCGAACATTTAAGTTGTAATTTGAATTTAATAAATATGAAACATTTTAGTAAACATCATGAGCTTTGGTGATAACCCAATTATGCCCCGACTCTTATTCCACTGCGGGTTGGGGTGTGACAACAGTACCCTCTGTGCGGTCATTGTGGGGATGTAGGGCACATAGCGGATCAGTGCCCTAGTATCGTGGGTGTACAGGAGGAAGTGAATATGTTGTTGGGTAATGGGAACCGTATTCGGGTTTCCAAGGAAACAATCAAAACTACCAGCCTCGTAATCAGAATAAGTATCAAGGGGGCAACAACTTCGGTTATCAAAGAGTTTACTAGCAGGGTAGTGGGGGTAGTAATGAGATATTGGAAATGTTAAAGGCCATGCAGCAAGAGATGAAAAAGAGAGGTCAGTTGGATGAAGCTAGAGCACAAAAGGATGAAATATGGGATATGGCCATTCAATCGCTGACCACACAGATCGGGCAGCTGGCTAGTGAAGTAGCAGCAATGAAGAAATAGAACAGGTAGCCTCCCGGTGATATGCAAACCAACCCTAAGAATACGAAGAACATACCGATCAGCGGGGTAAGTTTAGTTCCTAAAATGGTTTGAGTGATAATGCTTAACGTCGTCTGTTATTAATGTAATTGCAGGTTTGAGTGAAGCAATCGAAGAAGGATGTGGAGTTGAGTCAGGGGAGGCGGTTGTTCCAATCCGAGTTGGAAAGTTCAAAATCGACCGAGCACTATTGGATGATGGAGCCGAGATGAGTGTCCTCACAGGAAGCTTGTATAACCAGAACGACTTTGGTCCTCTACAAGTGTGTGATGATATGGCTATGTTCGCATATTGCGATTCGGAAACAACCCCGAGGGGTTGTGAAAGATGTGATGATCCAACTGGGTGAGTTTCACTACCCGGTGGATTTTATGGTCATCGATTACGCACCGTCATAGGCCTACGTGCAACCACAAGTAATACTGGGTCGTCCATTCCTGTATACAGCAAATGCTCAAATTGTTTGCAGGAATGGCATGTTCACCATGAGTTACGGAAACCGTAAGCTGTATTTCTATGTGTTTTTGAAGTCTTTTGCTTATGACCTTATTGATGAGTCGAGTCATGCGGGTGCTACTGATGAGTTTGGTGCTAGTGGTGTTGATTTTGACAGGTCTACGAGGAGGACGAATGGAAATCAGGCGAAGAAGGCGACTGTGAGCAAGAGAGTTGTTGAAGGGAAACCACCTGATGGTGGTATGAATTGGGGCGACGAAGCTGAACGTGACCCCAACTGGCGTGGAGCTACAACACTCCCATGGAATTGGAAGGAAACGTATGGCGAGAAATAGGAGGGTAAGCGTTCATCTGAACCACCCTGATCACGTCAGGTACGGTCTGGCTGAATACCTTTAATCTTAGCGCTATCAGGAGGCAGCCCGAGGATGTAGAGTATTGTATGTTGGTTTGGTTTCGTTTTGGTGTGTTGTGTTTTTGACAGGTTTCTACGTTCCATCTTCACGGATGCAATGATTCAAGTGGGGGATGTCTGGCAACATCCCCGATGCGATATCAAAGGATCCATGGGATGCGTATTCTTCGATATCAAAGGATCAAAGGATCAGGTGCATGTGTTTATCTGTCCTGTTTTTTGTTGTTTTTGTGCATTTGGTGGTGTGAACCATAGTGTCGAGAGTTGTGTCTTTTGTAAGTCGACTAGGTCGTTAGCCGTTCATGGTTTGTTAGGTGGCACATCTCGACTTAGGATTATGAATTGCACTATACATTGAGACAATGTATCCCAAGTGTGGGGATGCGGTAACTCGAGATAGGGTTGGTAAATGATGCTCTTAATTAGTTGAATTGGTTGAAGACGGCTAAAATTGAAAATTTTTGAAAATGTTTCGTAAGATTTTGCAATAAAATGGAAGATGATAGGTAAAATCAAATTGTTGGTTTTCAATTATTATACAAATGAAATGATAAAACGGTCGAAAACACATCTAATTTAGGATATGTGGGTAGGCCTAGCCGGTTGAAAGGTTCCTTAGGATTGATATAAAACACTTAATTATTAGGAATTTTGTGAGTTATCGCCATAGGAGTTAGCAAAGCTGAAACTGTAGTTAGTATAAGGAATTCTGTTATAAATAAGAAGCTTATAAGTATTCCGATTAAATGGCACATCTGTTTCTTTTTATGAAAATAAATCCGAAACAAGGTGGCGCCCGAAAAAATTCCATCTATCGATTATATTGAGCTAGCTTGTATTGACAAAGCCTATGGTATTGCCACGAGGATGGTGGAGTTAGAAAAAGACAATATAAATATGTGAAACTTATGGCATTAACCACTGGGATGGTGACTCGGGTGGGGTATGTCCGCTAAGCTGATCGTATAGAAGCGTATCGAAGCTCAAAATCATCATCCATTATCCATCATAGTTTAATCGGAAATATATAAAAGCTTGTTATATAAGACAGTAATCCCATAAGCTTGAAACGGGAGTAGGTGGCAGTATAGTTTTTGAGTGTGGGACGCATAAATGAATAATGCAATTGAACCTAATAGATTATGAATAAGGGCTTTGAAACCGGCGGTTTGGTTTAAGTGGATTGTATAGTTGCAATCTTAGTTAATGCATGAATAGATTTATTAATAAGATAATACTTTGAAAACTAGTGATTTGATTGTGATTCCATTGCAAATGATTTTTCGAGACGAAAAAAGATAAGTGTGGGGTGTCACACCCCAACCGATTGCGGAAACATCGGAGTGAGACGTGTTGGGATTGAACCCTATGAAAGGAACATATGATACAAATCCAAATAACACTATCCGAGCTTTGGTTAAACTATCAGAGGTTACAACCTCTGTTGTATATACACTGCTTTCCCTAAAGACTGCTCTTCTATCATCTGACTTGACAAAGTTGCAAAGGGGTCTGCCAGAGTTACAAGGATCAGAGGATAGAGATCAGAGCTTAGTCATTAGATAGATAATCAATGTAACAGTGCTAAGCACTGATAGTTAGTATTAGAAGTGTTTGTAGTTAGTTACGTATAGTTTCCTGTCACTATCAACCCTGACGTCATCAAAGATGCTCAGTGGTCGATAGTTTAGTATAAATAGGTAACTTGTGTAACAGTTTAACTCGTCTATCAAAAGATCAACTTTCGCATATCATCTTCTCTGCATTTTCTTACTACCAAACTTCAATTGCAAAGGCTGAGGAGGAGTTTTGAATCACATGCGAGTTTACCAACTTGAAAGCATGATGATGATGAAAACAAACGACCATTGCTTGTAGTAAAAGTTTTCCATTTATTTCCGCTGCAAATCTCTTTTAAAACTCAATCATTTTCCATTTTTGAAACAAAAACTACAAGTAATTCAAACTCAGTTCCTAACAATTGGTATTAGAGCATGATTCATCAAATTCGATCTAACAATCGATTTGATTCGAACAGATCAGCTCTCTGCTAATCAGTTTGGTTGTTTTTGCTTGATAAACAGAGTTTTATTACGTTCAAAATTCTTAAAACAGAAATCTGTGTAAAATCAACTGAAAATGTCTCAAAACACACAGGATGCCAACTCTGGATCCTTATTCAAATGCTGATGCTCAAAAGAAATGAATATTTCATTTGGCAATGACGAATGGGTCATATCCTTGCTCAGCAAAACACCGGTTGCTGGAGATCTGTTGCTTTTGGACCTCACGTTCCGATGGTTCCAAGCACAGATGATCCAACTAAACAAGTGCCGAAAAATCCTGAAAACTTTTCTGAGCAGGATTTCCAGAAAAATGAATTGGATGCTAAGGCATTTAGCATAGTTGCTTCGGCCTTATCCAATGAGATTTATGCTGGTCTACTCCATTACAATAGTGCAAAGGAGTTATGGGATGCACTGAAAGAGCAATTCAGTGGGACTGAGGATGTGATTGAAAGTAACAGAGAAGTTCTAAATCAGCAGTATGAAACGTTTTATCACTTGAAAGGAGAGTCTCTAACACATCAGTTCGAACATTACAGCTGTCTCATCAGTGAACTTAGACTGGTTAACGTGGTTTTTCCTAATTCGACTGTCAATAGTCGTTTCCTTAGATTATTACCAGATAAGTGGGAGACTGTAGCTTATGTAACACGAAAGTCTGTTGGGTTTAAAGAAATGTCTTTGACACAACTTCATGGGTACTCCTCACTTATGAGAGAGAGTTAAACCAGAAAAAGAAGTTGCAAGATTCTAGCAAAATGACTGATGATTACTCATTGGTTAATACAGCTCTTTTTGGCCAAGAAAGAGGGATCTGGCAACAGTAAGGACCAAAGTTATGATCACTATATAGATATTACTTCTGGTGGGAACTTTGGATCTGAAACATATGCAACCAACTATGCTTTCACTACTAGTGGGGAAAACCAAACCTCTGATAATCTATCCTTTGAGCTGAATGACTTGCAACATTTTGAACATTCTGATCTTGAAGAAATGGATATTTTGCACCAACTGGCCCTATTGAGTGTTAGTGCTAGTAAATTTATAAGAGAACTGGTAGAAATTCCCAGGATTGCATGGGGGATTGAAGGTTGGGCTGGATAAATCAAAAGTCAAGTGTTATAAGTGCAATAGGTTAGGACACTTTGCCAGAGAATGCAGGTCTCAAAATTCTGGACCAATAGTGACTCAGGCCCTAGACCTCAGCACACACAAAACACTGCTCATTATTCCCAATATACCCCTGCTCAACATGTGCAAGACACTGCCCACTTTGCACATCCTGCTACTACTGTTCCAGTGCATTATGTTCAATCCACTGCTCCACAAATTCAATATGTTCAGGCACCATCACATCCTCAAGTGCATGTACAACAAGTACCCATTGTCACACAACCTACTCAAACCACTGCTAGTCCAGCAGAGGTTGGTCAACAGAGCTTTTTCACACAAAGTTATGTTGACTGGAGTAGCTTGCCTAAGGATTTGACTGTAAATTGTTAGAACTTTGCTTTGCAAAAATGGTGTTGAACAAGAATTTTGTTTAATGGCCTTAGAGACAATTGCTGAAGGTGTTGAATCTGTGGAGTTAGTGTCAAAAGCTGATGAAGTTCAAGTTTGTGATGAAACAGAGGTTTCAGGTGAAGAAAAGAAAAATCCTGCTGATAACGAAAAGAACTCTCCTGCTGACCCATGGAATGTTGATGTGTGTGAAGATGAGTGTAATTGTGCTCTCATGGCTGCTACAAAGGTATTACCTCAGATCCTTAAAGATCTATGTTCTAACAAATGCATCATTGCTTTTGCAAACATTAAGCAGGTGAATGAAAACCTGAGGAACAAAATTTTAGAAGATGAACTTAATTTTGAAAAACTGATTAAGGAGTTAAAATTAAAGTTAAGTGAAAAAGATTCTAAAATGAGTAGCCTGAGACATAAATCAAGCATAACCAAGGACCAACTCCAAACTATGTAGAAAAATACCAAGTGTGTAAAAAGGAGTTAGAAGAAACCCAAATCACTTGTGAAAAATGGGTTGAGTCCTGTAAAGTTTATGAGATTATGCTTGATGCTCAGATCAAGAGCAACATTAAGTTTGGTGTAGGTTTTAGAACCTATGACCAAAATGAGAAAAATGTTGCTGAAATTGATTCTGAGTTGGTTGAAATAGTCCCAACAAATTGGGCTGGTGAAGAAATAAAAATCACAGATAAAGCTGGAACAAAATTGTTTTGGAAAAATCAGAGGTTTCAACAAAAGATAAAGAAATTGAAAAATATCAGTTTAAACCAACCTGGTCAGATTTAATGTGATATTTTAGAAAACTTTAAGCCAATGGACTTTACAACCTCTGATGGTATTAAAGCCCCAAAAGCACTGGTGATCCCTATCAAAGATGTACCAGCAGCTGATAAAAAGTCTGATAGGAAAAGAAGAGTAAAGATTAAAAACTTGTTTTGTGAATTTTGTGAAAAAAGAAATCATGTGGCTGCAGATTGTTTTCTTTTAAAAGCCTATGACATTAACAAAACTTGTGTTATCAAAAATTCTTCAAGATGCACCATCTGCAACAAAACAAATCACTTAACTCAAGAGTGTGCCTATCTCAAAAACTATGCGCAAAAGGTAAAAGAGATTAAGGCAAAAGCACTAGAAAGAGAAGGTTCAAGTTCTGCTGGAAATAAATCTAAGCAGAGTTTTGAACCAATTGAAACATCTGTTACAAAAGCTTTAGACAAAACCTCTGTTCCTAGAGAGGTGCAAGTGACAGATGTCCCACCATCAAACTTATTTCCAAGAGGGGATGGCCAACCAGCCTATAAAAGGGTTCCTCTTACTTCTGAAGGATACAAAAAGCCTTAAAAGCAAAGAGTGAATAAGCATCCCTATGGATACAATCATCTGATAGGAAATGGTCAAGAGCAGATGTTACGAGAAAATATCCAAACCACTGACCATTGTCCTAGACTAGAGCCTGGACCATCTGTGACCCCATCCAAAGCCATTTTGGCTTTGTAGACCTATCTTAACTGATCTATTTACTTGATGTGCAGGGACCCTCTACTTGCCTTGATAGCTTATGGTATGTAGATAATGGAGGTTCCAGGCACATGACAGGATGTAGAGCCATTCTCAAGGACTTCATGGCTCATGGGGGTGATATATCTTTTGGTAATAACTCAAAGGGAAAGGTTTTAGGGTCTGGGTCGGTTCTGGCTGGTAAACTCAAGTTTGAAAATGTGAATTTAATTGACAATCTGAAATTTAACCTGCCGAGTGTCTCACAAATGAGTGCTAGAGGGCATGGATCCTTTTCACTAAAAAAACTTGTCAAATTGGACCAGAGGTTGTTAAAAGGATTAATCAAATCATTGCTGAGAGCAAAGCACAACTCACTGCACACAAAAGTGGGAATGTGTATGTGGTAGATATGCTAAAAGATAATCCTATGTCTGGAACATGCTTCTCAGTTGCTTCTAGCAAAGAGACTGAGTTATGGCATCAAAGACTTGGTCACACAAATCTTAAAACTATCACCACACTCTCAAAACAAAGTCTTGTAAGAGGTTTGCTTCACAAGCAATTCTCCTGTGAAGAACATTGTGTTTCCTGCTTAAAAGGAAAACAACATAAAAGTTCTTCAAATAAATTGAAGAGTCCAAAACAAGCCAGTGTTTACAATTGCTTCACATGGACTTGTTTGGCCCAGTGCAAATCATGAGCTTAAAACACAAAAGGTATTGCCTAGTGATAGTTGATGATTTCTCTAGGTTTACATGCACTTTCTTTCTCCACTCTAAGGATGAAACTGCAGTCATTTGGCAAAACTTTGTTAAACAAGTAGAAAAGCAATTTGATCTTCTAGTAAAAATCCTTAGGAGTGACAATGGAACAAAGTTTAAAAATAGGGAGTTGGATGCTTTTTGTGAGTCAAAAGGAATTGTTAGACAATATAGCATTCCAAGAACTCCAGAGCAAAATGGGGTAGTTGAAAGGAAAAATAGAACTTTAATTGAATCAGCAAGAACTATGCTTGCAGACTCTGGTTTACCCTTGTCTTTCTGGGCAGAGGCTGTAAACACTGTTTGCTATGTCCAAAACAGAGTTTTGATTAACCCCAGGCATCAAAAGACTGCCTATGAGATTTTGTATAAAATCAAACCTCTGATTTCCTATTTTAAAGTTTTTGGTTGTCCATGCTTCATTTTGAACTCAAAAGATTCTATATCTAAGTTTGCAGCCAAAATTGACTGTGGTTATTTTCTGGGATACTCAACCACTGCTAAAGCCTACAAAGTTTTTAACTCTAGGATCAAGTGTATTGAAGAAACTTTGAATGTGAAGTTCAATGAACTTTCATCACTGAAAATCCCAGCAAATCCTGCAGAGCTTTTTGATTTAGATAAATTCACATTTGCTGATGTTTCTATCAAGCTAGACAATGCATGTACACATCTAGAGAAGATCAAGATCAAGAATATGACTGTGTGCTTCCACAAACAAAAGTCAATTCTTCCAACAGAGGATCAGGTGCCACAAGCTCTTGTGTAAACTCTACCACTTCTGGGTCAACAGTGTTTGATCCTCAAACCTCTGCCAGTTCACAAAATCAAACATCTGTTGATAAAATTCCTACATTTGGGCACAAAAATCATCAGAAGTTACCTCTATACCCCCAATACCACAACCTCCATTTACATCAGCAGATGATACTTCAAATTCACCAGCAGAGGTTAGCTCAAATGATACACATTGCAGCCATCACCTCAAAATGCTATTGTTCCATACCAAGGTGATTTGATTTATCTCAAAAGCCATCCAGCAGATCAAATTATTGGCAACATCAAATCTGGGGTGCTCACACGGAGCCAATCCCAAAATATTTGTCTTTTTGCTGGTTTTTCTATCACTCACACAGCCAGTCAAGTACCAAGAGGCACTGAAAGAGAACAGCTGGGTAGAAGCCATGCAAGAAGAACTCCTTCAGTTCAAGAGACAACAAGTTTGGGAGCTTGTGCCACTGCCAAAAGATGTAAGTCCAATTGGCACAAAGTGGGTCTTCAAGAACAAAACTGATAAAAGGGGTATTGTTGTCAAAAACAAAGCAAGGCTCGTGGTTCAAGGCTACAGACAGGAAGAAGGTATAGATTGTGATGAGACTTTTGCTCCTGTAGCAAGGTTGGAAGCTATTCGCC
This sequence comes from Scalesia atractyloides, assembly GCA_947069175.1. Classification (NCBI taxonomy): domain Eukaryota; kingdom Viridiplantae; phylum Streptophyta; class Magnoliopsida; order Asterales; family Asteraceae; genus Scalesia; species Scalesia atractyloides. The sequence continues at coordinate 85,990,649 of CAMTDV010000018.1, forward strand.
TGTTCTTAGCTTTTGCTGCTAACCACAACATAAAGGTGTATCAAATGGATATAAAGAGTGCATTTTTGTATGGAAAAATCAAAGAAGAGGTGTATGTCTGTCAACCTCCAGGTTTTGAAGATGCATTCCATCCTGATCATGTCTACAAGCTCAACAAAGCATTGTATGGCTTGAAGCAAGCACCAAGAGCCTGGTATGAAACTCTGTCCACTTTTCTCTTATCCATAGGGTTTACTAGAGATAAAATAGACAAAACCCTATTCTTAAAATGGAAAGGAAAAGATTTGATGCTTGTCCAAATTTATGTGGATGACATCATTTTTGGATCCACAAGCACTGCATGTGTGAAGAGTTTCGAAAACTCATGGCAGCAGAGTTTAAGATGAGTGCACTGGGTGAGCTCCAATGTTTTCTTGGTCTCCAAGTTAAACAATTGCAAAATGGTACATTTATCCATCAAAACAAGTATGTGAAAGAACTGCTTAAAAAGTTTGATATGGATGATTGTAAACCATGTAGCACACCCATGGCAACCACCAAGCTAGTCACCATTGATGGTAAATATGACCTTGTTGATCAAACTCTTTATAGAATCATGATTGGGTATTTATTGTACCTAACTGCATCAAGGCCAGACATCATGTTTGCAACATGTGTTTGTGCTAGATCACAGGCATTACCTAGAAAGTCTGATCTTATTGCTGTAAAAAGGATATTCAGATACATAAAAGGTGCTCCCACACTTGGTATCTGGTATCCAGCTAATGGGAATATTGAGCTTTCAGGTTTTTCAGATAGTGACTTTGCTGGGTGCAAAACTACAAGGAAGTCCACATCAGGAGGATGTCAATTCCTAGGTGATTGTCTAGTGTCTTGGCAAAGCAAAAAGTAGGTTGCAGTTTCAACATCCACTGCTGAGGCAGAGTATATTGCTGCTGCTAGCTGCACTGCTCAACTCTTGTGGCTTCAAAACCAGTTGCTGGATTTTGGTGTAACTGCACTAAAGACTCCACTCAGATTGGACAGTCAAGCTGCTGAAAACATCATTAAAAATCCAGTTTCTCATTCAACTACAAAGCATATTGACATCAGACATCATTTTGAGAAAGATTGCTATGAAAAAGGTTTGATTTCTTTGCATCATGTCCATACTTCAGATAAGTTGGCAGATGTTTTAACCAAGACATTGGATAAACTTGATCTCAAGAATTGGAATGCTAAACATGGATTAAAAACAATTTTTCTTGTAAATCCATGCGTACATAGCATCAAAATGTGTTTAGAAAATCAAAAACTCATCCTTAAAAATAGTTAAAGTTGAAATTTTTCAATAAATCTTTAAAAGTCTGCTCATAACATCTGTTTGCTCAAAACATCTGATAGGCTTCAAAATCTTATCCACTTTTAAAGTGTATCCTCTGACTTCCATTTTTACCACTTTTTCAAAACACTGATAGCTATCCACTGATAGTGTTAAAAATCAGTACTTTTCTCATCAGAGGTTACACGTGGCCAGATGTTAGCCATCAGATCTTGCAACAGATGCCATGTAATCATCACTTTTTCAAAACCCTATAAAAACCATGTTTTATCCCTCACCAGTGTTTACCCTAAACTGTGTCGATTTAAAAAATCTCAAAACAGTTTTTCTCTCTAACACCATGGCTCCCAAATCAAAATCTTCGAAGAAATCCACACAAGCACTACCATCCTACACTCTCATACTCAAAACCCCACATAATTACACCGCCATACTTGAAGCAAACAACGCAAATACTCGCTATCATCCAATGATTCGAATTTTGCAAAAGTCGAAATTCAAGCACATTTAGAAGTCAAAGCCCCAATTTACATTGATTCTCTTCGTGACTTATGGAATAATGCTAAGCTTCACTCAACTGCTGTTGGTGTTCCTTATACAATAATCTCAAGAGTAGGGGGAGTGTTGATGCAAATTAGCCCAAATCGATCTCTCAAGTTTTCAAGTTAAATGACATAGAACATCCTGTGTCATTTCCCCAAAATAGATCCAAGCAGAGTTTCTGGAAAGAGGTTATGTAGGCCAGATGAAAGGTATGACCATCTTTAAACCTAACTTTCCTGCTGAGATGAGATTTTTCTTTCACACAATTCTAACTTGTCTCTCAGCAAAAACCACTGCTTTCAATGAAATTCCATTGAACATGCAATATCTGGGGTATGCAATTTTAACTGACACAGATTTTAACTACTCCCAGATACTGTTCAATGATCTTGTGAATAATTTTCAAAATATTGCAAAAAGAAAAGCTTTTTTGATTCATCCATGTTTTCTGAGTGTTTACTTACAAGATCAAATGAAAGGTCCTGAAAGTAAAATAGGCGTTGTGACTAAACCAGGCTGCCTCACTCATGAAATCTTCACCAGAATAACAAACCAAGATAAAGTTGCAAAAACACAAGTAGAGGAGGCTGAGCAAGTTTTACCTGAACAAAATGTTCAAACTCAACCTCTTGCTACTGAGCCCACTGCTCTTGGTGATCAGGGCACCACAACCGCTGCTCTGAAGCCCACACCAAAAATCCTCAAAAAGAAAACCAAAACACTTACAAAAAGCCCACCAAACCCAAAAAGGGTCCTCTGGAAGATGAGATCCCATATGTTAACCCAGTGACAGCACCAAAGTTACAAACCACTGCTGCTACTTCTTCACAGCAGATGGTTCAAAGATCTCCAACCGGCTTTGAAACTCCTCCTTCTTCCTCACAAAAGGTAAAGGTTGTAGACACAGGGACACCAAATTATGAAGCTCTAGATCCATTTGGTTCTATCTTCCACAACCCCTCTCCCAGGGTACTGTCGCTTTCTACAAAGCCACCTTCACCGATGACTACACTTCCACTACTATTTTACCATTGATGAATGCAATTGAATTAGACCAGACACAAACCAGCACTTCTCAACAACCTATTACTGAGAATATACTTCATCAAGAGACTGGGTCTGACTCTTTATTCATTGCTAGCCCATCAGCACATGAAGAGGCTACATCCCTTGGGTTACATGTAACCTTTGGTGATAGTTCAACTCAAGCAGCCACTACAATTGCTGAACTCCCAAGTTCTCGGTTGGACAGTGGTTTCATTACTAAGACTTGGTTGAAGGCAACGACTGTTGAGGCAACAACTGTTACCTCTGTTGTGGGAAGTCCCCAGTTCTAAGACAAAGGGCATCTATGGGTTAAGCTGGTACTAAAACCACTGCTAATGATACCATAGATACAACTACCACTTCAGGTAGGAGTTCAGATGATCCTATTAAATTAGGTGATGAGCTAAAATACCAGGATTTGACAGAGAGAGTGACAAGGATAGAAAATTCTGTTGATAAAATCAAAAGTTTACTGAAGCAGATGATAGCTACAAAAAGTCAACCCTCTGTTCTATCCACTGTTGATCTCAAAGAAGCTCTTAACCCTCTGTTTCAACATCAACAACATTATTTGGATCTATAACACAAGCACCAGATGAATGATGTTAGAAACATGGTAGAATCAAGGTATCAAGACACTGCAGCAGACATTAAAGCCATCAAAGCTCATATACTCACAACCACTGGCCATGCACCTCCAACGGTTATCTTTGTTACAACAGATGAAGCCGAAAAGGGGGAGAAACCTTTGGGAAACAAAAAGCTAAAAATAGATGATGATAAGGCCAGACCTACTTTAAATATTCCAAGGCCTGATGGTTCAAAGAAGATAGACTTAACTGATGAAACTGTGGCCAAGGCAAGGGCTAGTCACAAGAAGACAGTGATCGAGGAGAGCAGAGTGTTGGTTGAGAAAAAGATTGAACAGCAAAAAGAAAAGTAGAGGTTGGTACTTCATCAAAGAGGATACCTGCTAGAAAAGCCAGGCAACCAACATCTACACCTCCTAAAACTAAGCCTGCAACCAATCAAACCATTAAAACCTCTGCCTCTCAAAAACCTATCACACCTTAAAAACCACAACCCACATCCAGACAAGCAGATGTTACAGCACCCGTTGTGTCAACATCTGTTGATACAGCAGAGGTTGCAAAAGATGCAACTCTATCCACTACCATGATCACATTTCCCACATCAACTCATCCATTATCCACACCACCTAAGATCCCACTACCACCATCACCCACTTTAAGGTTCAAAAGGAGAAAAATCACAAAAGTGATCAATGATGATGAGATTCATGCACCTCTTCCACTATCATCACAATGACCTCCACATCAGTGCTTACAACATCTTCAACTCTTGAAGTTACTCCTGCAGCAAAGCTGTATCCTCTTGATTTACCAGCAGTCAGGGAAGAGATCCTAAGTTTCTTTTCAGTGGATGACCCTGACAAAAGAACAATCATATCCCTTGATGGCTATCCAAGCCCTGCAAATGTTGATGATTACCTGGAATTGAAACGGAAGCAAGCAGAGGATATTACCAAAAGAGAATCAGCTGGTAAAGATGATAGAGAAATACATATTTCCATGTCCTTTCAACTAAGTAAAGCCAGCATTTTACAAAACTTTGTCAAGAACCTGAGCAACCAGATTTCAGAAAGGGAAGATAAGCTGGTAAAAAATGAACTCATTGAGTATATCATGGAGAACAAGAAGTATAAGGCAACAAGGGCACAGTTCAGGGATTGGAGCTTAGATGAGCTGAGAGAAGAAATCAAAATAATGCAAGAAATGTTGAAAGATCCTCTTAAAAAGTCAACTCCTCCCAACTGGGATTTACACAAGAAAGATATGCTTGAAAGAGACTTAAAGTTGAAGAGAATGAAGAATGAACTAATTTAGAATCATTATAGTTCAAAGAACCAAGTGATGAGATGGGGTGAGGTCAGGGTGATAGACACTTACAAAAATTTGGAAGAAAGGAGGAAAAAAGGATCAATCCATGCCTCCTAAATCTGATTATTCAAAAGAAGATGCTATTTTCAAAGCCCAACTCTCCAAAAAGTCCAGCACAACATCTGCTCATTCCACACTTGCCCTGTTACACAGAAAAAGGCAATGGGAGATGTCTGAAAAGACTGACAAAGAGTTTGAGGATAAATTCATCAAAGAAGGTATAAATAATATGATTGATTATCCAACTGATGATTTAAGTGCCAAGCTGGCTAAAGATTTATCACAAATAGCTCCTTCTCAATCCTCAGCAATAAAAGCTCCTTCAAGAAAACCTTCAGACCCAAAAATTCTAAAGTGGAAGGTCGACAAAGATACACATGAATTGACACTGCTCAAGTCTGACGGTGATGCCACTAAACTATCTATGGAAGCTGCTTATGAGCTTACATTAGAAGACTTCCAAGAGTTATTATGTTTAGAACTGGAGAAGGATGCTGATGACATAGCATCTCTTAACTTTGAACTTCAGTTCAAAGGTCAAATAAGAGATTTCTTCCTAAGGAATAAAGACCAAGAATAAAGTGTTTTTGGCATCATCTGTTCCAGTGGGAGATTGTTGGGATTGAACCATATGAAAGGAACAGATGATACAAAGCCAAATAACAGTATCCGAGCTTTGGTTAAACTATCAGAGGTTATAACCTCTGTTGTATATACACTGCTTTCCCTAAAGACTGCTCTTCTATCATCTGACTTGACAAAGTTGCAAAGGTCTGCCAGAGTTACAAGGATCAGAGGATAGAGATCAGAGCTTAGTCATTAGATAGATAATCAATGTAACAATGCTAAGCACTGATAGTTAGTATTAGCAGTGTTTGTAGTTAGTTACCTATAGTTTCCTGTCACTATCAACCCTGACGTCATCAAAGATGCTCAGTGGTTAGATAGTTTAGTATAAATAGGTAGCTTGTGTAACAGTTTAACTCGTCTATCAAAAGATCAACTTTCGCATATCATCTTCTCTGCATTTTCTTACTACCAAAATTCAATTGCAAAGGCAGAGGGGGAGTTTGTGAATCACATGCGAGTTTACCAACTTGAAAGCATGATGATGATGAAAACAAAACGCCATTGCTTGTAGTAAAAGTTTTCCATTTATTTCCGCTGCAAATCTCTTTTAAAACTCAATCATTTTCCATTTTTGAAACAAAAACTACAAGTAATTCAAACTCAGATCCTAACAAGACGAAAATGAGATTGCAAGAGACTTCATAATGCTATTTGCGACAAGTATTTAAAAATTTCTTTTTACATTGTTTGAAGTAGAAACACCACAAGTTGAAACAAATAATAAACAACACGTATTATGGTAAATAAAATTCATTTCATTGATAATGATTTCATACAAGTATTGGAAACAAAATACAACAGGATTGAAAGTAAATTACAATATGACAAGTGTTAAAGTTTAAATGCGTTTCTAGGTAATCATACTAGATTCTTTCACCATCAAATCCTACAACATGCAATAAAAAATGGATCAATACAAAAAGTACTGGCGAGCATACAAGTTTGAATATAAGTATAAGTATAAAAATTTGTCTCAATCCAACATGGCAATTCATATTAAGTTGAATCTGGCATACGTAAACAACCTAAGCATAACAAATAGCATGGATGTACAAGTTGAAATTATCACGCGTAAACAATCTAAGCATAACAATTAGCATGGAGACACAAGTTGCAATTATCACGCGTAAACACCTAAGCATAACAATTAGCATGGATATACAAGTTGAAATTATCATGCATAATCAACCTAAGTATAACGAATAACGTGTCTGATGGATTGAGTGTTTGATTATATTCGATTGTCTAAAGTGGTTTTTGTTATTTGATACATGTTGCACCCAAAACTACATTAAAGCGTAAAAAGGATCGAGTATGCTCGCAGTTTGCAAGTTTCCTTTGGTAATCCCGAGAGGAGTTGATGAGTTGGAGGATGGGACACCGAGGTCACCTTTTAGTCCTTGAAGAAACCAAGTCGTATCTTGCTGTTCCAAAGTATTCGAGTTTTTAAGAATTAAAGGAGTGTTGATGTATTAAATATACGTTTATATCTATTATTATAAAAATTAATTGAGTCCGATAGGCTTCGTTTTAATACTTTACGCGTTTCAATTTACATATTTTTACAAAAAAAGGGCAGAGTTCTGTCTGTTTTTAGACGATCCCGACAACACAAGTTGTCGATAAAATGTTTAAAACTCAACAATTAGTCAACACAATAAATGTATATATATATATATTGTAAAGTTGTGATAACTACTCAAGGTGTTACTAAGTTACGGCGGTTCGAGAAAGCTAAATAACATAAATGAAATAATATAAACATATATATTTTTTATGTAAGTTTACAAATTATATAAAGTTCGGTTCGTGGAAAATATAACGTTATAACCGTATTCACATCGTTATTATTTGGTTTTTCTAAGTCTCGTGTTTAATCCGTTGACCATCCGACAAGCGTTGACCTGCATCGAGACTGAACCAACCCGAGTTCACCCAAGACAAGACTGAACAGACTCGAAATGAACCGAACCCGAGTTCACCCGAAACAAATCTAAACAAGGCCTGAAGTGAAATGAACCCGATTCTGACCAATTTGACCGGTGTCGACCCGAATCCCAAAAACGTAGACTGAACATAACCCGAATCCACATGACCCAACCCAACTGAGCCTTGACTGACCGGAGAACAACCGCACCGGAGGCTGAACTACGGCATAACCAAACCAAGTCAAAACAAAACTGACCAGAACTAGAAATACTAACCGAAATGTGACCCGAAACGAACCGAGTCGAGACTAGAACCTGAAACAGAACCACATCATGACCCGAACAGGAAACCCGCGCCAAACCTGGTCCGTTTGATTTGAGACTCAAACCCGAGCCATCTGCGCCACCGTTGCCAGAGTCTGGACTAATCCACCGCCGCCGAAGTCGACGGTCGCCGGAGAAACGGCCTCGTCGTTCCCGTCTCTCTCCCTTCGATATCTCTCTCCTCTGTCTTGCCGTCGTGCGCCACCACCTGAGGGTGGTGGCCGGTCGTTTAATTGGATGGGAAGGTGGGGGTTGCGAGGTGTAGAAGATGGAGGGTGGAGGTGTTTGGTTTGGCTGGAAAGATCAGCGCCGGAGGGGTTGCCGAAAATAAACTCCGGTCGCCGGAGTTTAGGGAGAGGCAGAGAGAGAGTGTGTGTGCGGCTGGTGTGTGTGTGTGAGTTGGTTAAAATAGATTAGGGTTTCGTAGGTTGGGCTAAGGCCCAGAAGCCTAGTTCTTGCATTTTAGAGCGGCCCGATCACGTATTCAAGACCCGATTTCGCACCCAAACTACATACAATGTCGTAATATTTTTATTTAAGGTTGAAAACTCGTAAAAAAAGTGTCGGTATCGATATTAGTCACCTGCGTTCGTCGGTTGTGTTAAAACGCGTAAAAATGTTTCGGTTTGTCGTTTTTAGTATGTTTTTCGGTCTGATTTCGACTATGATTCTAAAAATAGATAAACGACACGTATTTTCTAAAAACATGGTATTACGGATAATACGAGGCATTACAGTCTCCCCTACTTTAGGAAATTTCGACTCGAAATTTATTCGGGAGGATGACTTTAGAAAAATTGGCATTTCGTAGTATGTTTATGTCTAACCGAGATTAGATTGCGAGTGATTAGAGTTTGTATTTAACAAGGACTCAGGAAACACCGAATTTCTCATGGCAGGTTTTTATGAAAGTTTGGTAACATGGCAGGAACACTTATATATAGGAAGTACTAGCGGCGTATCCACCATGTTCATATCATGTTATGTCTGTTTCGGTATTTGGTGTCATGTTACGTTCCGTGTCACGGTACCCAGTAGAGCCTACTATGGTTTTCATGCGCATACAAATATAATCATGTATACATCTGTGATTATTTTGGTCAGCGCCGGCTCAATCATTTTGGAGGCCCAAAGCAATATAAAAATTCGGGGCCCTTTTTCTTTTAGTTTTCTTTTTTTATTTGAACTTTCGGTTTTAATTTGATATCGAAATTACTAAGAATAAACTTATATATGAAACTTATATAATATCTCGTGAATTTATAAGCTTAGAGGTATTTAGAGACTTTTAGTTTACTTTATTAAAATCAATTAACCTAACTTATGGGGATTATAGATTTAAACGACTGTAAATAAACATTCTCTAATACTTTTAATTTACATTTTAATATTTGTAAAAATAATACGCTAGCTAATTATTCAAGAATTTGTTACTGAAACTAGATGGATTTTATTCACATTTTAATATTTGTAAAAATAATACACTAGCTAAATATTTAAGAATCTGTTAGTGAAACTACATAGATGACAAAAAGAAATCTTTTAACTAAAATATAATTAATTAAATTTTGAGTTGATGACCAAAAGAAAATGAATGCTTCTAAGTTACAGACTTCCCACAAGTTAGAGAAAATGGTTTTTAGGATATAGAACCTACCTAAACGCTAATGAGTAATGATAAAAATTCAAAAAATATGAAAGAAATTTGTGGGTGATGGGATTCGAACGCAAGCCTAAGTGGAAAACCAAAGTTTAAGCACCACGCTAGAATCATATGATCTCTTCCGCTGATCAAAGTTTAACCTGCATATTTTTTTTTGTTAAATGAGCCCTCTAAGACTTTGGTGGCCCAAAGCAATGGCTTTATTTGGATTGGGCTTAAGCTGGCCCTGATTTTGGTTTGTGCATGATCCGCATAGTTTATACTAGTAGTGTACGGTCAGGGTTTATTAACGTATTACGAATGAGAATGATAGCGTATAGTATTTTAAGTATGCACGCATGGTTGTATGTAAGCACGAGAGAGTATAGAGTATGAGTAAAATCTATGAACAAACACTGACTACTTAGCTAACGAGATTAACCATTATGGCATGTGAATAAACAAGTCAAACCATAGTGTACTGCAAGTATGAATGAATGATTTAAACATGACACAAATCCATGCGGTGGTGCATTAACATAGCGCTATAATGTTAAGTGAGCTTGATCAAAGTTAATGACAAATTGTTACCAAGTTTACCGCAAGCTCATCTAATCATAGCACATGTCATCATTTCGTTGCTATGAAAAGATCTGTAATAGTTTTGACTTAACATAACCACAAATCCATGTGGCGGTGCTTACTGCTATAGTGCCAACAAGCGCTATATATGTTAAGGTGATGTTCTTACAAAGTTAATGACCAGTTTATCACACAAGAATGTTCAGTAATCCCGATCAAGTATACTTATTGGTATGTATGTATTGAATTGTTGTGTAATAAATTTTGAATTAGGAAAATGCGAAGTGTGGTGTGCATAAAATCGATTCTAGTATAACGTTGATTTTGAAAGGAACGAGGGGATAAGTATTATATCGCATAAAAATTAAGATAACATAAAAGAGAGGGTTGTAGGTATTGGAGCGTTTCAGGTTGAGAAAGTTCGACTATTTAAAGTGATCGTAAGTCCTTTGAATTTGGAGACATGCTTTGGCTAATAGGTTAAAATACTCTCGTCGATAGGCGATTAACGGTACTTTACCCTTCCAGTTAGTACATGTCCCTAATTAATCGAAAACACGAAACCTTGGCGGGACCAGTCATCAAGGTGTGGATATCAATCCTAGCTTGACAATTTCATCCCCAAAATGTGGTTTAATGAATGAAACAAGATATAATCTCGAGTCATAGATAAGGATCCACTAGAATATGAACTGGAAATTCTCATCAAAATATGGATATCACTCCTGACTTGATGGTGAATTTTCGTGCAAAATAACATATCATATGGATTGAAATTCGTCAGCAAAGGTGGGAATCACCCCTATTTTGGTGAGTCATTTCTATTGTGGAATATGTGTATCTTCAAGCATGTGTATTGTGTTAAAGGAATGACTCAGGGAGGCACATTGTATATTTAGACAAAAGAAGAGGTAGAAGCAAATAGGGAAGAATTTGTATATTGAACAAGAATCAAGGATGAGCAGGTTTGGTACTTACTATAGACTAGGTCGAACATGGCAATTCTACCTAATTCCCTATAGTTATGGCTCTGATACCAATCTATCACACCCCAACCGATGGCGGAAAACATCGGAGTGAGACAAAAACGAGATTGCAAGAGACTTCATAACGCTATTCGCGAAAAGTATTTAATAATTTTTTTTACAATGTTTGAACTAGAAACACCACAAGTTGAAAATAAATAATATACAACACGTATTCAAGTAAATAAATTTCATTTCATTGATAATGATTTAACACAAGTATTGGAAACAAAATACAACAGGATTGAAAGTAAATTACAATACGACAAGTGTTAAAGTATAAATGCGTTTCTAAGCAATCCTACTAGATTCCTTTCATCATCAAATCCTGCAACATGCAATAAAACATGGATCAATACTAAAAGTACCGGCGAGCATACATGTTTGAATATAAGTATAAGTATAAAAATTGTTCTCAATCCAACATGGCAATTCATATTAAGTTGAATCTAGCATACGTAAACAACCTAAGCATAACAAATAGCATGGATGTACAAGTTGAAATTATCACGCGTAAACAATCTAAGCATAACAATTAGCATGGATACACAGGTTGCAATTATCACGTGTAAACAACCTAAGCATAACAATTAGCATGGGTATACAAGTTGAAATTATCACGCGTAATCAACCTAAGAATAACGAATAACGTGTCCGATGGATTGAGTGTTTGATTATACTCGATTGTGTAAAGTGGTTTTTGTTATTTGATACATGTTGTACCCATAAATACATTAAAGCGTAAAAAAGGTCGAGTATGCTCACAGTTTGCAAGTTTCCTTTGGTAATCCCGAGAGGATTTGATGAGTTGGAGGATGGGACACCGAGGTTATCTTTTAGTCCTTGAAGAATCCAAGTCGTATCTCGCAGGTGCAAAGTATTCGTGTGTTTAGGAATTAAAGGAGTGTTGATGTAATAAATATACGTTTTAATACTTTACACGTTTTGATTTACGGATTTTTATGAAAAACGGGCAGAGTTCTATCTGTTTTTAGACGATCCCGACAACACAAGTTGTCGATAAATGTATAAAATTCAACAATTAGTCAACACAATAAATGTGTGTGTGTATATATATAGGGTTAGGATCATGTGAGAAGCACTAGGCTAATTGAGAAACTTGAGAAGCATTCTGGACCACACATTTTCCCAAAGCTTTTCGTAATATACACATTTGTGTAGTTTAAAATTAACTATATACATATGTGTATAATTCACTATACATATATGCATATAGTCAATTTTAAACTATACATATGTGTATATTACGAAAAGCTTAGCAAAATGTGTGGTCCAGAATGCTTCTCAAGTTTCTCAAATAGGGTGGACTTCTCTTAGGATCCCTATATATATATATATAATGATATATATATATAAGTTGTCGATTACTACTCAAGGTGTAACTAAGTTACGACGGTTCGAGAAAGCTAAATAATATAAATGAAACAATATAAACATATATATTTTTCTATGTAAGTTTACAAATTATATAACGGTTCATGGAACATAAAACGTTAAAAATGTATTCACATCGTTATTATTTGGTTTTTCTAAGTCTCGTGTTTAACCCGTTGACCATTCGATAAGCGTTGACCCGCACCGAGACTGAACCGACCCGAGTTCACCCGAGACAAAAATGAACAAGACTCGAAGTGAACCAAACCCGAGTTCACCCGAAACAAATGTGAACAAGGCCTGAAGTGAACCAAACCTGATTCTGACCGATTTGACCGGTGTCGACCTGAACCCCAAAAACGAAGAATGAACATAACCCGAGTCGACATGACCCAACCCAACTGAGCCGGGGCTGACCGGAGAACAACCGCGCCCAAGGCTGAACTGCGGCATAACCAAACCAAGTCAAAACAAAACTGACCGAACTAGAAATACTAACCGAAATGTGACCCGAAACGTACCGAGTCGAGACCAGAACCTAAACAGAACCACATCATGACCCGAACAGGAAACCCGCGCCAAACCTGGTCCGTTTGACTTGAGACTCGAAACCGAGCCATCTGCGCCACCGTTGCTAGAGTCTGGACTGAACCACCGCCGCCGCAGTCGACGGTCGCTGGAGAAACGACCCCGTCGTTCCCGTCTATCTCCCTTCGATATCTCTCTCTCTCCTCCGTCTTGCCGTCGTGTGCCACCACCTGAGGGTGGTGGTCGGATGTTTAATTGAGGGGGAAAGTGGGGGTTGCGAGGTGTAGAGAAGGAGGGTGGGGTGTGTGGTTTGGCCGGAAAGATCAGCGCCGGAGGGGTTGAAGGAAATAAACTCCGGTCACCAGAGTTTAGGGAGAGGCGGAGAGAGTGTGTGTGTGCGGCGGGTGTGTGTGTGTGTGTGTGTGTGTGTGTGTGTGTGTGTGGTGAGTAGGTTAAAATAGATTAGGGTTTGGTAGGTTGGGCTAAGGTCAAGAAGCCTGGTTCTTGCGTTTTAGAGCGGCCCGATCACGTATTCAAGACCCGATTTCGCACCCGAACTGCATAAAATGTCGTAATATTTTTATATAAGGTTGAAAACTCGTAAAAAAGTGTCGGTATTCGATATTAGTCACGTGCGTTCTCGGTTGCGTTAAAACACGTAAAAATGTTTCGGTTTGTCATTCTAGTCCGTTTTTTGTCTGATTTAGACTATGATTCTAAAAATAGAGAAACGACACATATTTTCAAAAAACATGGCATTACGGAAAATACAAGGCGTTACATTGGGATGTGATGGATGGGTTTAGGAATGTGATTTATATGTGTTTAATGTCGAATCTTATGCATATTTGATTATATATATGTGTGGAATTGGATAACTATGAGAAAATGACGTTTGCAGGTTAAATACGAAGATTGGATGAGTTTTGGGGATGTTAATGGATTGAAATGAAGATATTATAAGATGGCATGATAGAGGGTTGAATTACAAAGACGTAGGCGAAAACGGTGCGTAAAACGGAGCTAAAAAGAAGAAGTTATGAGGAAAACAGTTTTGGAAGGAATCTGCCGACCATAAGCTACGGTCAGAGACCATGAGCTATGGTCCAGTGAAGAAAGAACAACAAGTCATGACCATAAGCTACGGTCAGAGACCACAAGAAACGGTGGGGATCAACAGAAAGTGCGTGGACTTGTGTTTTAAAGTATATAAAAGGGTTTTCGAACCCTAAACTCAAGCAATCACTTTGGGGACGATTTTAGGGGATCAACACACACTTTTTGGAGCATTCTTTCACCATCATCATCATTCCTATCACCAAATCAAAGATCAAGATCATGGTTTCAATCATCTTTCAAGCATGTGAAGATCATACAACCAAGATGAGCGGCTAATCTCTTAGTAGTTTCCTCCGATTGGAGGATTCTTGTAAGTAAACTAGGTTGTGTGTTTGAAACTTTGTTAGGATCTGGTAATCTAAGAATTCCATGCTTTTTACCAGTTGATCTGAATTCATTGATTGTAAAAGATTGTCTATGCTTTAATTCTTCATTTGAACTCATTCAATTCCCGAGAGTTCTAGTAATTGGGATACGTTTGATAAGGGTTAGGGTTAGTAATTGCAATTGGTAACTTATATGATAACCTTCCGTTGTATGCAATCGAATTAAGTAGTCTTTAGGTTATCACAATCGATTGATCAGGTTATACAATTATATCTATGTAATTGTAAACAATCAAACACGTAACTATAATTTGCTTTGAATCTGAGATCTGGAGGAACCACTGTTTCCTCCAACTGTTTACAACTTTGTATTTCGTAATTTGTTAGTTAATCAAACTCTCAAACAACCAAGATTTACATTTGTTTGCAATTAGTTTTTTGTACTTGATCCATAACACTTTCCACCAGACTCCTCTGGATTCGATACCCCTTACCCTAGCAATCTAGGTTATTTAGATTTTTGATTGACACTCACGACAGTCATCATCTTGCTGGCAAACTAAGCAAGTGTGCACATATGTTTCAACATCATCTGTCATACGTGGCCAATAAAGTGTCCCTCTGATTAGTGCTAACATCCGCTTGATACCTGGATGATCAACCCACTTAGAATCATGGCACTCCTTTATCACGGATCGCCTAAGATTGCCCAATTTGTGTACTTAGAGCCGGTCTCCTTTGGTGAATAGAAGATCCCCTTTTAACCAAAATTATGTCGTCTTTCCATCTCGAGCTAAGGCAACAAGATGTTTGGCAAATGGATCTTGATTAAGGCCTTCCTTGATCCGGTCTTGGATATCGAATGCGACTTAGTGCATCAGCCACCACGTTTGCTTTCCTGCGCTTGTACTCCATGACATAGTAAAATTCAAAAAGGAAGTCTTGCCACCTAGCTTGCTTGTATCACACCCCGACCCGCAGCGGAAAAAGGTGATCGGGACATGATTGGGTTTTCATCAAAGCTCATGACATTTATTATAATGTTTCATATTTATTATTACAATTTAAAGGAGATCATACAATCAAATCATACAAGTACAACATGTTCTATACATCTCTCTAGACTTCATTATTTTTCTTCTAAGGCAATTTCCTATGTGTTCCTTGCTTCATCCTGTCCACCTGTATCATGTGTAAAAATGGTTTTTGGGTCAACAAAAAATTGGCGAGTGAATCCTATGAAAACATTTAAACGTGTTTATTGTATTGATTATAAAATAAAGTGCATAACCACATATGAGTAAATGTAGATGTAAATTTATTCACCAAAAACTCATAATATTAAATATTGCACACACATACAACAAATGATTGTTTTGAGGCACGCGTTGTTCAACTCGTCTCCCATGAGGAACTGACGGGCCTAATGAATGAGTTTTGAGGCACGCGTTGTTCAACGAACTGATGGGCCTAATGAATGTTTTGAGGCACGCATTGTTCAACTCGTCTCCCACGAGGAACTGATGGGCCTAATAAATAATTTGCATACAACTTGACAATATGTAATACATCACAACAAATAATATTTACATTCTAAGTTTAGATCATATAATGGTAATGGCACGAGTTTGAATAAGCGAATTAATTTAAGTGACACATGATACACCCCAAAACATGAATAAAAAGGGGAATTTGTAAGAATTCACTCACAATGCTTGCGTTTCCTTGGATTGATGATGAATGCGCACGAATTTGGATTTAACCACGAGAGAAACTAACCTAAATAATAACATAATGGCTCGGTAAATAAATGGATTTTATTTGAGATTAATAATTTTAATTCATAACCTTAATAGGATTTCTAGATTTATTTTTGTGAATTTAAAGACATTTTCTAACTTTAAAAATATTATTTTTAAGTATTTTTAAATAATTTTCTGATTGAATAAATAAATAATAAAAAAATGTTGACCGTTGACTTTGACCGTTGACTTTGACTGTTGACCGGTTCGGACTTTGTGTTTGTTTGCGCTGAGTGAGGTTCGAACTCGTGACCTCCCGTATACGTGCACGCAGCTCTACCAACTGAGCTACGTGTCTAACCCGAAATATTTCTGTTTTTAATTATATTTATATACTACTTAGGTTATTCAGAATTTTATTTAATTAAAAAGGTTTATAAACTAGTCGAACCGGTGCACATGATGTGTTTCGAACCCGTAACCTGTGGTTTAACTTTGCACACAGTCCACCGCTGGACTGTGTGTCTAACCTGGTTAAAATACTTGTTTTTATTAATCTTATATACTAACTTGAAAGTGTTCTGGGGCCTTTCAAAAAAAATTGGGATTTATCGCAGGAACCGTTTAAGTGTACGAATCGAACTCGGTATCAATAGCATGAAATGCACACAGTCCACCGCTGGATTGTGTGTCTAACTCGTTTAAAACACCGATTTTAATTATATTCATAGACTGATCAGACTTCATCTTCTTCATTTGAATAAACAGACTGTTAACCGATTTTTTCGATTCATTAATCAAGTCCTTTATTAAACTTCAAATAACTACACATGAGATTAATAAAAATGGAAGGGATTAGGTGAAAGATATACCGAACAGGGATCCCCTGTTTCTACGGCGAGATTCCAATGATAGCAGATTATTCCAGCGACGTGTAACTTGCGACAGAGGATTTTCAGGAAGTTTGAGGTGTGTGTGGGTGACTTCTGTCGAAGCTCTAGAAGTCCTATTTATAGAGTAAGGCAAAAGAGATGAAATGGGTTTGGTTTTTCGGCGACTTGCAGAGAATTCCGGCGAGGTGTTCTTGCTGAATAGGGACTTGTAGAGAGGTTAGCGAGTGTGTTGAGAGTTGATTCGAGTGAATAAGCGAGTTGGGTTTTCCTGACTGAAGGTATTCATAGGCTTCCAAAACCACAACTTGTCTTAAAATCAAAAACGGTAATTGTAACAATGATTCAGCATAACGGTTTGCGAGTTAAAGCGTTTGATTGTGATTTCGGTTAAAGATTGATTGTTATAATCGTTCCTTAAACGTATACGTTTGAATCAGAGCGGTTACTAACTTGAATCTCGCAGATGAATCGTATGGCACGAATATTTATATTTATTGATTTCAATTATTTCACAAAGAGCGCAGGTAGCCTGGTGGTGCGTTGTGTGTTTGTTTGAGCGGGAGACCCGGGTTCGAAACCCGGCGTCTCTATTTAATTTTTATCTCATTATTTATTATTGATTATTAATTATAGTTTTTAAATTTATATATATTTATTAATTATGTATCGTATAAAATTATTTTGAGCATTAAATACGCAACAAAATTTATAACTGATTATTCGGTTTAATAAACGAAGCGGGTTTGGATAACCCGGTTTTTGACGAATGTTACAGTATCCCCTACTTTTAGAAATTTCGTCCCGAAATTTAAGTAGTGGTATGTTTGACTCGAAAGGAGGGTGGTTTTGACAATGACATTTTCCGAAGGGGGTAAGAGTTTAAATTTTATTTGAGGCGGTAACGTTCCTAGTAAGGGTTGAATACCCGGCTACAGGAATCGCTTTTTGATGCCTAAGATAAGGAATATTGATAAACATAGTTGATTGACTAGGTATGATCTCATGCATAAGAGTTTTGAGAGAATTGATACGTTTGGAGAGATAATGTTATATCCTAAAACAAAACTTATACCACGACATTACTAAAACCTACATGGAACTTCTCATACTCGCCTGACAATGCCTCTGATCCTTTGACAAGAATACTTTATATATAGGAAGTACCAGCGGCGTATCCACCATATTCTTGTCAAATTTTCATTGGCTTTATCAGTAAATTATGATTAGTTCTATGTGACTCTAAAACATAAACAAGCACAGCTACTAAAACTTGAGTCTCAAATCTGAAAGTATACATGATTGAATGATGCTAGTACCTCTCTCGTTTGTTATGATGAAGGGGTTAGTCTAGGTAAAAGTGAGACACAACCCAACTTTTTTGAATGATGAGATTGAGATACATCGAGATGTATGATGATGTGAATGCTAAATCAGTGAGTATAAAACAAACTTCAACCATGACATTACTAAATCCTACATGGGACTTCTCATAACCGCCTGGACAATGCCTCTGATCCTTTGGCAAGAATACTTATATATAGGAAGTACCAGCGGCGTATCCACCATATTCTTGTCAAATTTTCATTGGTTTTATCAGTAAGTTATGATTAGTTCTATGTCTCTCTAAAACATAAACAAACACAACAACCAAAGCTTGAGTCTTAATTCTGAAAGTATACATGTTTGAATGATGACAGTACTTCTCTCGTTTGTTATGATGAAGAGGTTAGTCTATGTAGAAGTGAGACACAACCCAACTTCTTTAAATGATGAGACTGAGATACGTCGTGAGGTATGATGATATGAATGTTAAATCAATGAGTATAAAACAAAACTGAAATAGTAATTCCATTAAGATTCTTGGATAAATTTCCAATTTATAATTGAGATACGTGAAAATTGAGATAACATAAAGAAAACATAAAACTAAGCGGTTGGAGTTGCATTCTTGATTTTTGGTGAAGAAAATTAGTTGGGTGGTTCGTTTGGGCCGTTATTATCTTCAGCAGGATTGGCATTGATGTTGTAAACTCTTCCTCTTGCTGGTGGCCTAGTGGTTAGGTTTTCTTGATTTGCTTGGTTAACTGGGTTTGCTTGAGCTTGGGCGTTTATGATGTTAACCAATTGAGGGCACGTGTTTCTAAAGTGGGTAGGGTCGCCACAATTAAAACAAGCTCGAACATATGGGAACATGGGGTATTGGGGTTGTTGATATGTTTGGATCATGTTTTGAGTAGGGGGTGAGGTTTGGTTTTGAGGGGTGCGGCAAACCTTGCTCAAATGACCATAGCGTCCACAATTCGCACATAGTCGACAAGGTAAGGTAGATGGATGGTGATAAAAACAGGTGTTGCATTGAGGGTGAGGTCCAAAGTAAGGTTTCTTATTTGGGTAAGTTGAGTTGGGTGCTACTTGAGTGATTGGGATAGCTTGGAGGGTACGGACTTGTGAGGCTGGTTGATTGCGTTGGGTGACAGCGAAAATTTGCCCATCTCGTTTTCTCTTAGAAATGGGTTGAGAAGGGGATTCGGTTTGGGTGGAGTTTGAGGTTTCAGTTGATCCTTTATCCTTCTTCTTCTCTTCCTTGAAGTCCTTATTTCGTATGCGGTTCTCGGTGAGCTCTGTAGCTAACTCCATAGCTGCTTCTAAAGTTGCAGGTGTGGTAGTTATTATAGGGTCTTGATTTTTTGAAGGAAAACCTCGAATGTAGTGCTCGATCAAACGGTAGAGAGGAGTGAACAAGTTGGGGACCATTTGATTTAACTCTAGGAATCTCTTGTTGTATGTGGTGTGGTCGCCTTCCTTTTTTTCAAAGAATAGAACTCATCCTCTAATTTCTTGATTTCGCTTCTTGGACAGAAACGTCTTGTCATGATTTCCTTCAACTCTTCCCAAGTCAAAGTCATAGTATCTTCAACACCTCGCTTGGCCTTCCCTGTATTCCACCATGTAAGTGCTATTCCAAGCAAACGACCGGTAGCATATCGCACCTTGCGATCATCGGGGCAATCGCAATTTAGGAAAGTGTTCTCCATTTCCTCAAACCAATGGAGGAGAGCGGTGACTCCTTCAGTCCCTTCGTATTTTGGAGGATCGCAGGATTTGAAATGTTTGTAGGTGCATTTAGTGGCTTTTGGGGAAGGATTGATAACATTTTGATCTTCTTGATTGATAGGGTTGACGGAATTAGCGGTAAGGGCTTGTTGAACTTGAACTACAATGTTGGGTATTACGGCAGCCATTTGTTGAGCGATTTGGGCAGCCATGCGCTCGCGGGCTTTTCCTAATCTCATCTTCCTACGAGCGAGACTAGAAGACATCTACAAGGAATACGTTTCAAGAGTATGAGTTGGACGTTTTAGGGGTCATGTGTCGTATTTAGGAATGAACATTCATAAAATAAATATAGAATAATAAATCCACTACATCCATAGGATGTCTTGGGCTTTGCTCGTAATTGGGCCTTGCATGCCGCCATACTTCACATTCATAATCATGTGGGCCCCCATGATTACCGGGTTTTTCATATGGTTCGCATGTGTTAGCCTGGTTACGTACACTAAAACCCGGAGAAAATCGAGAAATATGTATGTAACGTATGATATTCGGAATGTATCCAGGTGTGGACATGGTGACACCTCAAAGTGGGGTTAGTTCGAACGACGTTTGGTGTGACATGCTTTGGCCTAATAGGTCCTTCGTACTCTCATCGTTAGTCCCCAGGTAGGCAAACTGGTCAGTTATATTGGATTTATACGAATGCCAACCTAGACAGGACGTTCCGACTACCGGTACTCGTACCCTTACAGTTACTACATGCCCGTCGTAGAACTCACTTTGATGAGATTGAAAAATGAAAAATGTGACAAAATCTTGAATAACGGAAGTAGGATGATTTGAATATGTGAACATTGAAATATGCGTGATGATTGTATATGTAAGCATGTTATGTTCGACTATAAGTATGATTCATTAAGTATCACAAAATATAATATTAGAAGTGTTTGCATGCATTTGTGTATGTAATAAATACGAAACAAATAAACATCATGAGTTTGCATGTAACCACATAAACAATTAAAATCTAATCAACTATAGTATAGGATCTAAGGGTCTAATAACCTATCCTATATCCCTATAGTCAAAAGCTCTGATACCAATCTGTCACACCCCGACCCGCAGCGGAAAAAGGTGATCGGGACATGATTGGGTTTTCATCAAAGCTCATGACATTTATTATAATGTTTCATATTTATTATTACAATTTAAAGGAGATCATACAATCAAATCATACAAGTACAACATGTTCTATACATCTTTCTAGACTTCATTATTTTTCTTCTAAGGCAATTTCCTATGTGTTCCTTGCTTCATCCTGTCCACCTGTATCATGTGTAAAAATGGTTTTTGGGTCAACAAAAAGTTGGCGAGTGAATCCTATGAAAACATTTAAACGTGTTTATTGTATTGATTATAAAATAAAGTGCATAACCACATATGAGTAAATGTAGATGTAAATTTATTCACCAAAAACACATAATATTAAATATTGCACACACATATAACAAATGATTGTTTTGAGGCACGCGTTGTTCAACTCGTCTCCCACGAGGAACTGATGGGCCTAATGAATGAGTTTTGAGGCACGCGTTGTTCAACGAACTGATGGGCCTGATGAATGTTTTGAGGCACGCGTTGTTCAACTCGTCTCCCACGAGGAACTGATGGGCCTAATAAATAATTTGCATACAACTTGACAATATGTAATACATCACAACAAACAATATTTACATTCTAAGTTTAGATCATATAATGGTAATGGCACGAGTTTGAATAAGCGAATTAATTTAAGTGACACATGATACACCCAAAACATGAATAAAAAGGGAATTTGTAAGAATTCACTCATAGTGGTTGCGTTTCCTTGGATTGATGATGAATGCGCACGAATTTGGATTTAACCACGAGAGAAACTAACCTAAATAATAACATAATGGATCGGTAAATAAATGGATTTTATTTGAGATTAATAATTTAATTCATAACCTTAATAGGATTTCTAGATTTATTTTTGTGAATTTAAAGACATTTTCTAACTTTAAAAATATTAATTTTAAGTATTTTTAAATAATTTTCTGATTGAATAAATAAATAATAATAAAAAATGTTGACCGTTGACTTTGACCGTTGACTTTGACTGTTGACCGGTTCGGACTTTGTGTTTGTTTGCGCTGAGTGAGGTTCGAACTCGTGACCTCCCGTATACGTGCACACAGCTCTACCAACTGAGCTACGTGTCTAACCCGAAATGTTTATGTTTTTAATTATATTTATATACTACTTAGGTTATTCAGAATTTTATTTAATTAAAAAGGTTTTTAAACTAGTCGAACCGGTGCGCATGATGTGTTTCGAACCCGTGACCTGTGGTTTAACTTTTCACACAGTCCACCGCTGGACTGTGTTTCTAACCTGGTTAAAATACTTGTTTTTATTAATCTTATATACTAACTGGAAAGTGTTCTGGGCCTTTCAAAAAAACATTGGGATTTATCGCAGGAACGTTTAAGTGTACGAATCGAACTCGGTATCAATAGCATGAAATGCACACAGTCCACCGCTGGACTGTGTGTCTAACTCGTTTAAAACACCGATTTTAATTATATTCATAGACTGATCAGACTTCATCTTCTTCATTTGAATAAACAGACTGTTAACCCGATTGTTTCGATTCATTAATCAATTCCTTTATTAAACTTCAAATAACTACACATGAGATTAATAAAAATGGAAGGGATTAGGTGAAAGATATACCGAACAGGGATCCCCTATTTCTCCGGCAAGATTCCAACGATAGCAGATTATTGCGGCGACGTGTAACTTGCGACAGAGGATCTTCAGGAAGTTTGAGGTGTGTGTGGGTGACTTCTGTCGAAGCTCTAGAAGTCCTATTTATAGAGTAAGGCAAAAGAGATGAAATGGGTTTGGTTTTCCGGCGACTTGCAGAGAATTCCGGCTAGGTGTTCTTGCTGAATAGGGACTTGTAGAGAGGTTAGCGAGTGTGTTGAGAGTTGATTCGAGTGAATAAGCGAGTTGGGTTTTCCTGACTGAAGGTATTCATAGGCTTCCAAAACCACAACTTGTCTTAAAATCAAAAACGGTAATTGTAACAATGATTCAGCATAACGGTTTGCGAGTTAAAGCGTTTGATTATGATTTCGGTTAAAGATTGATTGTTATAATCGTTCCTTTAAAACGTATACGTTGAATCAGAGCGGTGACTCACTTGAATCTCGCAGATGACTCGTATGGCACGAATATTTATATTTATTGATTTCAATTATTTCACAAAGAGCGCAGGTAGCCTGGTGGTGCGTTGTGTGTTTGTTTGAGCGGGAGACCCGGGTTCGAAACCCGGCGTCTCTTTTTAATTTTTATCTCATTATTTATTATTGATTATTAATTATAGTTTTTTAATTATAATATATTTATTAATTATGTATCGTATAAAATTAATTTGAGCATTAAATACCAACAAAATTTATAACTGATTATTCGGTTTAATAAACGAAGCGGGTTTGGATAACCCGGTTTTTGACGAATGTTACAGCTTGGGACTTAGTTTCTTTTGAGTTTGAAAATAGCTAGTGGCAACATTATCGGTTTTAATAACAAACCTTGACTCGAGAAGATAGTGTCTCCAAGTGCATAAGCAATGCACACTTGTCGTCATCTCTTTTTCTTGTATCGTGTACTCCTTCTCGGTGTCGTTAAGCTTTCGGCTTTCGAACACGATCGGGTGTTCCTCTTGCATAAGTACTCCACCGATTGCAAAGTCCGACGCGTCCATGTGTAACTCAAAAGGCTTTGATACATCGAGGAGGGCTAGTACCGGTTCTGACATAATCTCCTCCTTTAACCCTTCAAAAGCTGCCTAACAGCGTTGGTACCAGTCCCAAGCTTTGTTTTTCTTGAGTAGTTCCGTTAATGGTGCAGCCTTTGCGGAATAGCCCCTATGAAACAACGATAGTAATTCACCAAGCCAAGAAATGAGCGTAACTCAGGTACCTTGGTTAGTGGCTCCCATGCCTGAATTGCTTTAACCTTGGCATCGTCCATCATGAGCCGACCCTCCTTGATTTTATGGCCCATAAATTCAACTTCCTCTTGGGCGAACGAGCATTTTTTCAACTTGACATAGAATTCGTTCTCACGTAGTACCTGAAAAACCTGCCACAAATGCTCCACGTGTTCCTTTAGGGTGCAGCTATAGACGACGATGTCGTCCAAGTATACCACCACGAACTTATCAAGGAAAGGGTGGAAGAGTTTATTCATGAGAGTACAAAATGTTATTGGCGCGTTGGTAAGACCAAAAGGCATCACCAAGAATTCGTACGTGCCATACCTTGAGATGCACGTTGTTTTTGCTTCATCCATTTTGGCAATTCTTACTTGATAGTAGCCCGAACATAAATCCAATTTTGAAAAGTACCTAGCATTGCCAAGTTGATCAAACAAATGAGCAATAAGAGGAATTGGATACTTATTCTTTACCGTGATTTTGTTGAGTAACTTGTAATCAATACACATTCGAAGGGACCCGTCTGTCTTCTTTTGGAATAGTACCGGTGCACCGTTTGGGGCTTTTGAGGGGTGAATATAGTCAACATCCAACAATTCCATTAGTTGCTTGCGTAACTCTTCCAGCTCTGGTGGTGGCATACGATACGGGGCCTTGGTTGGCGGTTTGGAACCCGGCTCCAGCTCGATCTCATGATCAAATTCTCTCCGAGATGGGAATTTCCTGGGTAATTCAGCAGGCATGACATCCTTGAATTCTTCTAGCAACTTCTTGGTCTCCATCGGCACAGCTTCCTTAGGCTTTTCCTTGTCGATCTTTGCTACCGCCAACTAGCACGGCTCCTTCTTGTTGTATCCTTTCTTGAATTGTATGGCTGAAAGGGCCTTTGATGCGTTCTCCGACTCGCGCTCCGTGCGCACCACACAAGTCTTCCCTTCATCGAGGATACGTAAAGAGTTAACAAACGTCATAGGGAAAGCCCGTACCTTATCGAAGAATTTCATGCCAAGCACGACCTTGAAATCGTCCATCTCTACAACGGAGAAGTTGATAAGTCTGGCCCATTCACCAATACGAATTTGAACGTCCTTGGCCTCCCCATGAATCTGTTTGGCATTAGTATGACGGTCTTCATTGCTCTCCTTCAACTTTTATCAGAAACCATCTTTTTACCTTCGAAGAATTCCATGCCAAGCACGAGCCTTACCAAAATCATCACGATGTCATTCTTGGAACCCCAACAATTTGGCATATATTGGGCTTTGTCTTTTTTGGGTTCACGGCTCTGGATGTAGGTGTACGGGTTCAACTCACTAAACAGATGGAATTCACAACTCTAAAATTGTTTGTGCAGGAAGGGGCAAAAGTTCAATCACGGGATTAATGCAGCCAAGCTTTAGGCCGGTCAATTGTTTGTATTTTTAGCTCTTGCTTTTATGTGTCTGGTTTTATTATTAATTCAGATATATAACCAAAAAGGAGAGTAAAGAGATTCAAAATATAATTTTTATAGAATTTCATTTACTCAATGTTGATTTTGCATCTCCTATGACTTGATCCTAAAGATACTTTACATCTTTTGCATGTTTCGTTTAAGACCAAACACTATCGGGTAATGTTTATTTATTGCTTTTTGATACATATGGTTTCCGCCGCAACGCGCGACAACTAAAAGCCTTATGCATAATTAGAGTAGGTCGTAGGAACAATACTAGCATGCTATTGGTTGGTTTAGTGGTAGCCAATGGTGTCCTACCATGTGGCAAGGTTGGACTTTAAAAAAAACTTTTGTCTTGTATTGTTTTTCTTTTGTAGTGTAGGTGATTTACACTTGTATCTTTCGGTTTTGGCCCCCAACTTTTGTCCTTTTCTTTTCTTTAAGTTAAAACTCCATTCGTATGAATTTTAGTTTGTATATGTTTTACGCCAGTTTGAGATATGAGTTTGCTTTTGTATTTGTATCGTTTCACATAATGTGGCAATATAAATTCGCGTTTTTTATGTTATTATTTTCTCGGTTTTGGCGTAGCTTGCTTACTGCTTAGCACAGTTTTAGGGCCGTGCCCCACAACACGGGGGTTAAATACTAGTTAATTAACCTATAAGACATGTTATGTCCAGTCATAGCGAGAAAAAAACTAATTTTCAGATTTTGTATACATTTTTTTTGTGTTTGATCATTTAAAATCTTGTTCATGTATTTGACTTACAATCAGAATTGTTTAAACCTTAGTAACATGTTTGTAGCCTAAATAACCAAACTTAGACAAAAAGTTGAAGACGATACTTCCTTTGCCATAGATATATACTTCCTCATTCAAAATCTCTACACCTAAAACCACAGTAGAAACACTTATTGAATTTATTTTTTAAATCGTTTATGCAATGTATTGAAAACCAATTTTTAAATCCTGTCGTGTTAGGTTCAGAAATTGTTCAACCGGTTGAATCGGGTTGTACCGGCGGTTCAACCGGGTTGACTAATTAACCATATAAGTTCATAATATACAATTTCAACTCCAAAAACAATCAAAAACTGTATCATTCCACCATGAAAAAAATATTCCAAAAGTTAATTCATAATGAAAAATAATTAAAAGTTCAAAACTTCACTATTGGTACCTTTTTAGGTGCTAGATTTTACTAAGAAGGAAAATCGTTATCATTTTTTGTTGGATAACTCAACATTTTCATCATGAACCTCTTTGTAACTTTATTACGGACCTTTAGAACCTTTTTTTCTAGTAAAAGCCCAAATTATTGAAGTCGCCGAAAAAAAACCTTTTTTCGCCCCGGAAAACTCCACTTTTTTGCCGGAAAACTTAACATCTTCGTCTCAAACCTCTTTGTAACCTTAGATCGTACCTTTAGAAACCTTTTTCTGTCCAAAACGGTTTTCCGGTGACCGAAGACTAACAGCGTTAGGTTATGTTTGTCAAGGTTCATTCCATTGGTGACTAATATATCAATAGTTGGGACTGCCAGTGGTTATTTTTGAAGCTGAGACTGTTGGCGGCCAATGACAAATAGTTAGGATTATTAAAATCCAATATTCCAATAATAAAATTTATATCAAAATAAAAGATAAAACATATTTGCAATAAAAGATCTTGTTTATTTAATGTTATATAGGGATGAAACTTGAAAAGCCATTGTTAAAAAAATTCACAAGTGTATTCTAGATACGTTTTAGGGGTGATACTTCTATTTTATTTGTGTGGACTAGCTTTTTTTTGGTATTTATGTGTGATCTAGACCAGAACCAGCGGCGGTAGCCCTGTAGTTGTGCGAGTGGCGGTTAGGGTTCCTGGTGATAGGTCATTCCAGCGATTCGAGGTGATGTAACTCTAGGTCGGTGGCATACACGGTCAAGCCCGATGTGGTTCTAGGGCTTCGATCGTTCAGTGGCCATGGATCTTGACTGGGGAGAAGAAACGGGCTTTTGCGACCATCCACTAGCTACGATAATGACGGGATGGTGATTTTCAACGATTTTAGGATTCAAATGTAACCTAGCTTTTGGTGTTAAATAAGTAGTTGGTCCTGCTGATATCGTGTCAATGTTAGGATACTGGGAAAATTTCATTCATAAACCAAACATTTATCTGAAAAAAGGGTAAATGCACGGTACCCCTGACCGCGGGAGGGTTCTCTCTCCCCAAGCTAGCTTAGCCCCATAGCTGCTTGGCGGTTACTACCCAGCAGGATTATTCGGGCCGAGCTGGACTCGAACCCGCGTCCTCCCGTTTGGAATGGGTGAGGCTGGCCACTGGGCTGACACCCCGTGGTTTTAAACCAACATTTATCTCTTATCTCAAATGTCATGTATATAATATTAATTAGTTTAGAACCATGTGTGTTACACAGGTTGAATATCTATATATATAGGGTAGGGTTCATGTGAGAACCACCTTTATTGTGAGAACCGCGAAGAACCAATGTAAACACAAAAGTAACCCACTACATCACCACGAGAACCGCTGGTTTTCGTAAGCAGCAAAAACAAGTTTTTTTGTGACGAAAAATAGTGTTTTTTCAAATAAAAAATGTTAAAAAATTGTATGGTTTTTAGATGTTTTAAGATATTTTTGTTGTGTTCACATAGTTTTCACGGTTCTGCAATAAATGTGGTTCTAATCGATTTTATTTCAATATATATAGGGTAAGATAAAATTAAAAGTGAGTTTGCCTAAGTATGTGAGAAGAAATCTTATATCATTCATTTTCAATCAATGGTCAAATGAATGTAGGAAAAGAGAGGTGTAAAGGT
This sequence comes from Scalesia atractyloides, assembly GCA_947069175.1. Taxonomy (NCBI): domain Eukaryota; kingdom Viridiplantae; phylum Streptophyta; class Magnoliopsida; order Asterales; family Asteraceae; genus Scalesia; species Scalesia atractyloides. The sequence goes on from CAMTDV010000018.1 coordinate 86,019,009, forward strand.
ATTTGGAAAATCTATTTATGATTCTCTCTCCACTCATGACAATGCATATTCCACCCATTTTTAACGTCATACCTTTTTTATAAATTAGTTTTTCATAAATTCACCATAAAATCGAGCGTCTTTTTATCTTTAATATGAATACCACAGTTGCTATATCAAATTTGTCTACTAAAAAACCCACAAAATGTGTTGTATTTTTATGTTGTATAACATTTTTTGTGTTGGATTTTTTTTACTATGTGTTGAAATTTTTTGTCTTAAAATTTTTTGTGGAATTTTTGGTGCTGGATTTTTTTGTACTAGATTTTTTTTTGTGCTGAATTATTTGGTGCTATATTTTTTATACTATATTTTTTCTAGATTTTTTGTACTATATTTTTTTCTACTATATTTTTTGTGCTAATTTATTTTGTACTAGATTTTTTTTTGTATTTTTTTTAGAAAACAAAAGGGGTGTCACGTCATTTTTACACTCCTACTTATAAGGACCAAAATGTTTTAGTACCAAAATGTCCTTCCTTGCTACTTACAAGGAGTGCCACATGTTATCATCACAATCCTTCTTAGGCTACCTAGGCAAAATCCACTTTTTAGTGGATCCTTATATATATATATATATATATATATATATATGATTCAGTTCAAACGAGAACCACCACGAGTTTGAAAACCGCGGGAACTAGGCCATTCAAAAGGTTTTTCTGAAATTTTTCTCAAATGTCGTAAAAACAGTCACTTGTTTCAGCAAAAAAAATTGAAAAAAATGTCGCATACCCACATTTACATGAGACGTAAAAAATATTTATCTTCTTTCAAATTTTACGTCTACCGTAAAAAAACTTGCATCAGTCAAAACTAACGACTCGGAGAATAGGGTGAAAGATAGTGTGTATGATGGGAAGAATGATGGGATTGGGGCGGTTGCAGCGAATGCTGCGAATGGTGAGAGTGTTGTTGCTCTGGAGGTTCTTGTGGCCCAAGGAATGGTGATAAGATGGCAAAGCACTTAGTGAAACGGATTGTCACACCCCGACTCGCAGCGGAATAAGAGTCGGGGCATACTTGGGTTATCACCAAAGCTCATGATATTTACTAATATGTTTCATATTTATTAAAGTCAAAATTACATTCCCAAATATCCAAACATGTCCATACAATACAAAAATAATAAACCAAACAAAACAATCCCAAACTCTAAATCATTTTATTCTTCTAGTCCAATCCTAAGTGTTTCTTGCTGCAGCTGGTTCACCTGTATCATGTGTAAAAATAGGGGTTTTTGGGTCAACATAAGTTGGAGAGTGAACCTTGTTAGATAAACATTTATTATTGATTTACTTATTAGTTTATCAATGAAAAATTGTGCATAATCATAAATGAGCAAATGTAAATAACCAAGCAGTAGCAATAGCAATCACAACTATAACATACAATAACACATGATAGCATACATTAACATACCAACATCATACGATAAATAACATGAATGAAATTGTGCGATCAAGGCTCAATCAAACGGAGCCGATCGTATTGCATGTACTGAAAATGATAAATGTCTGTGCGATCAAGGCTCAATCAAACGGAGCCGATCGTATGTGGGCACGCCAGGTTCACGCTCATAATGTAATGGGGAACATGCTCAACGCTCATAATGTAATGGGGAGCGGCGGCCTATGAAATTACATGTACTGAAATAATAAATTGAATCTAACAATAACCACACAAACAGTTGAAACAAGCCGAATACACATTTGTTCATGATATGTTATATGCACAATGATTTAAATATAATATATAGCAAGACACATGATACACCACAAAACGTGATTAAAACGGGGAATTTGTAAAAATTCACTCACATTGGGTGCCTTTGAATGGAGATGATGAGATGCGCACGAGTCGGGAGAGTTGAACAACGAGAATTACTAACCTAAATAATAAAGGAAAAATATAATAAATGAGTGGATTTTATTAAGGATTTTAATGGAATTTTTATATATATTTTTGTGAGTTTAAGGCTATTTTCTATCTTTAAAAATATTATTTTTAAGTATTTTTAATTGATTTTTAAATTAAATTAAATAAATAAAAATATAAAAAAATTGTTTATTTTTGCGTTGACCGTTGACCGTTGACCGTTGACTTGTTGACCTGTTGACCGGTTCGGTCAGTGTGCATGTATGTGCTGGGTGAGACTCGAACCCGAGACCTCCCGTACGCGTGCACGCAGCTCTACCAACTGAGCTACGTGTCTAACCCGAAATAATCTTGTTTTTAATTATATTTATATACTAATTCGATTTATTCAAAATTCATTTGTTTTAAAAAGAAGATTTTAAATCATCAAACCGGTGCCGTTAACCAGACTCGAACGCGTGACGTGCGACTTAGTGTTGCACACAGTTCACCGCTGGACTGTGTGTCTAACCTGGTTAATATTTCGGTTTTTATTATACTTAACAACTAACGGAGTTAACCCGGTTCAGCTTTAAACAAAAAGGCATTGTATTACATAGAGGGTGCGTGTAACATCCGTCAAAAAACCGGATTTACCAAACCCGATCCGTTTATTAACCGAACAATCAATTAAAAATTTCGTGGCGTATTTAATGCCCAAATTATTTTTAAACGATACATAATTAATAAGTATATTGGAATATATAATTTATATTTGAAAAAGAATTAAAATTAGTGGTTTAAAAATAAAAGAAGGCTGCCGGGTTTCGAACCCGGGTCAGCCGGGTCAGCCAGCGAATCAATGACTTAACACTCATCTATCCAACCACTGCGCCACTTGTGTTTCTTGTTAATTAATGGAAACAATTAATACATATTATAATTCTCGAATTCAAAACCGACGCGCCCAATCGCAGTCGTCGGAAATCCCGACGATTTCGCCGAGATTGGACGGTTTCTTTAGTTTTAACCGAAGCTTTAACTACTACATCGGTTATAACCGACGTCTGAACCCGCGACGCAAGCCATAACCGCCGGAAAACTTATTGACCAATGAATCAAGACGGAAATCGGACCAAATTCATCGATGTTCTGCCCGATAAATACCTCCTCAAACCTCTGCTAGCTTTTTCGCTCACAATCACACTTTTTCCCGACATAATTTTCCTCGCCGGAGAACTTCTGCAACTCGCCGGAAAACCGAACCTTTCACCTCTGTGCCTTACTGAACCCCGGAGCTCATACCGAAGCCACCCACATTCATCTCAAGCTCGTTGAAGACCCTCTGCCACAGGACACACGTCGCCGGGATAGCTTGCTGTCACCGGAGTTTCGCCGGCGAAACAGAGGAGTCCAGTTCGGTATACCTTACACTTAATCTCTTATTCTTTTTATTAATCTCACATACAATTAATCGCAACACACTAAAAGAACAAGATTAAGTCGTCGAACCAGTCAGACTTCCGTTTCTGGTTAAGTCTGACAAAGAAGATGAAGTTCAGTATTATATAAGTATAATTAAAATCAAGATATATCTCGGGTTAGACACACAGTCCAGCGGTGGACTGTGTGCAAATAAAACACGCTTACGTCTCGAGTTCGATTCTTGTCCCACGCACCCTCGCCTTAATAAAAATGTTTTTTTTTCTTAACTGAACTGGATCCATTGTTTAAAGATGTTAAGTTTAATAAAACCGGAATAATAACCAAGACAGACACACAGTCCAGTGGTGGACTGTGTGAACGTTTAATCACACGTCACGAGTTCGAGTCCGGACTACCGCACCGGTTCGGACAATTATCAAACTTTTTATTTAAAACAGAAACGAAACTATTTAGTTTGTATATAAGTATAATAAAAATCAGACTATTTAACAAGTTAGACACACAGTCCAGCGGTGGACTGTGTGTTAACCTAAACCACAGGTCCCGGGTTCGAGACCTGTGGAGAACACCGGTTCGATGCATTAAAATCGTTTTAAAAAATAAATGATTTTCGGTTTAATTCAATTAGTATATAAATATAATTAAAAACAGAAATATTTCAGGTTAGACACGTAGCTCAGTTGGTAGAGCTGCGTGCACGCGAACGGGTGGTCTCGGGTTCGAGCCTCTCCCGGCGCACACAATTACACAGTCTAACCGGTCAACAAGTCAACGGTCGCAAAAAGGCAACATTTTTTATTATTTTTATTTATTTATTTTATTTAAAAATCAAATAAAAATACTTACAAATAACATTTTTAAGGTTAGAAAATAGCTTTGAACTCACAAAAATACACCCAACAATCCTACTAAAATTGATTAATAAAATCCGCATACTTACCGAACCATTATGCCATTATCTAGGTTAGTTTCACTCGTGGTTAAAACCAACTTCGCATTCAACATCATCAACCGAACGCACCCACTGTGAGTGAATCTTACAACTCCCCTTTTTAATTACACGTTTTGGGGTGTGTCATGTGTCACCAAAATTAACTCGTTTATTTAAACTTGTGCCATACCATATTGTGATCTAAACTTAGATTGTATACATTGTTTGTAGTTATGTATTTCATATTGTCAATTTATATGCAATTCATTCATTAGGCCCATCAGTTCCTCGTGGGAGACGAGTTGAGCAACGCGTGCCTCAAAACAAATCCATTATTGTTCGTGTGTGTATTATTTAGTTTATATTGTTTGTAGTTATGTATTTCATATTGTCAAGTATATGCAAATCATTTCATTAGGCCCATCAGTTCCTCGTGAGAGACGAGTTGAGCAACGCGTGCCTCAAAACGATCCATTATTGTTCATGTGTGCATATTTAATATTAATTGATTGGTGAATAAGTTTACATCTATTTTTACTCATGTGTGGTTGTGCACTTTATTTTATAATCAATTAAATAAACTTGTTCAAATGTTTTTCATAGGATTCACTCGCCAACTTTTTGTTGATCCAAAAACCATTTTTACACATGATACAGGTGAACAGGATGAAGCAAGGAAAACATAGGAAATGCCTTAGAAAAAAACAATGAAGCCTAGATTGATGTTTAGGACATGATGTAATTATGATTGTATATTTCCCATTAAAATGTATTAATGAATATGAAACGTTATAATAAATGTCATGAGCTTTGATGATAACCCAATCATGCCTCGATCACCTTTTCCGCTGCGGGTCGGGGTGTGACAGTGCGGGTATCAGGGATCAAACTCGTGACGTGTGCGTATTATTTGCACACAGTCCACCGCTGGACTGTGTGTTCTAACCGTTTAAAATACCAATTTTAATTATACTTATAGTGTTATCGTAGTTCATCTTCTTCGTTGGATTTCACCGACAGCAGATTACACCATTAAATCTTGTTAATTCGATTGTTAAACATTGCACAGACTAATATGAGATAGCAGAGATGATAACTAGAGGAAAACATACCGGTGAACGATTGATTACAGAGTTCCGGCAAGGCGTCGGTCTCTGTTTTTAAGAACTTCAACTGAGCAAATCAATTAATCGTTTTGATTAGCTAATCATGAAATTGAAGTGCTAAACAAACGTTATCAGTGTGTTTGAAGGTCCTTACCGTTTCACAGATGAAGATAAAGATTTCTAGAAATTTTCCGGTGAACTGGAATTATCTGATAACAGTGCCTGAATTCGATCTCAAGTGGAAGGTTTGAGTTAGAAATAGCTTAACAACTGTTAGACTACGATGGTATTGAAGAACTTACCGATTTGAGGAAAAATACGGTTTTCCGGCGAACTTGCAGAATTTTCCGGCGAGTTTATTTAAGCTTTCTGATGGACCGAATGTGTGACGAAAGTGAATTGGAAAGTTTGTATGATGTTTCTGAGTCGCGAGAGGGGTCTTGATTGAAGTAATTCAGACATTGATTATTTCGGTTATAAAAACCGATTATGATCAAAATTGAAGTTCATTCAAATCCGAATTGATTAAAATCGTCGGTGCATCGGTTATAAACCTGAAATCGCGATTATTCAAACGTTTAGACGGTTGAATAGCCGATTTCAGTTTTTCAGTTGGCGTAACCGGTTTATCTAGGTTTGTATATAAGATTCATTTGTTTCCTAGAGTTGACAGAAAACAAACAAGTGGTGGAGTGGTTATGCGTGTGAGTGTTAAGTCTTTGAAGTTACAAGTTCCGGCTGACCCGGGTTCGAACCCCGGCAGCAACATTTTATTTTTATTTATTTTGTTTTCACTTTTTATCAAATATAATTTTTATAGTTTCGTTTGTTTATTAATTATGTAACATTAAAAATCAAAATAACCATAAATATACAACATGACATTTATAACTTGATATTCGATTACAAAACGGAGCGGGTTTTGGAAACCCGTTTTTGACAATGTTACAGTATCCCCTACTTTTAGGAATTTCGTCCCGAAATTTAAGTAGTTGAAGTAGTAGGAAAAAGATGCGGGTATTTTTCACGCATTGAGTCTTCACGTTCCCAAGTAAACTCAGATCCCCGTTTCGACTCCCAGCGTACCCTAACAATTGGAATGCGACTTCATCGTAGACGTTTCTCCCCGAAGTCCATGATTTCTACTGGTCTTTCAATAAAATGCATAGATTCATCAATCTGAATATCTTCCAAAGGAATGTGGAGGTTTTCATCAGCGAGGCACTTCTTCAAGTTAGATACGTGGAATGTGGAATGAATCATATTGAGTTCTTCTGGTAGATCAAGCTTGTATGCTACAGGTCCTACTCTTTCGAGTATCTTGAAAGGTCCTACGTAGCGTGGTGCTAGCTTGCCTTTTTGACCAAAACGAACTACTCCCTTCCACGGTGATACTTTTAAAAGTACATGCTCACCAATGTTAAACTCTAAAGGCTTCCGTCGTTTATCTGCATAACTCTTTTGACGACTTTGAGCCGCTAGAAGATTGTTTCGGATTTGATGGATCTTGTCTGTGGTTTCTTGGATCAATTCTGGACCAGTGATTTGAGCTTCCCCAATTTCGTGCCAACATACTGGAGATCGGCACTTACGACCATATAAGGCTTCAAAAGGTGCCATGCCGATACTTGAATGATAGTTGTTGTTGTACGAAAATTCAACTAATGGTAGATGAGCGTCCCAATTTCCCTTGAAGTCTATAACACATGCTCGAAGTATATCTTCAAGAGTTTGAATGGTGCGTTCAGATTGACCATCAGTTTGAGGGTGATAGGCGGTACTGAGATCTAATCGCGTACCCATAGCGGCTTGTACTGCTTGCCATGTTCGTGAAGTGAAACGACCATCACGATCAGAAATAATGCTTAACGGTACCCCATGTCGGCTTACGATTTCGCTGATATAAATACGAGCAAGCTTTTCGTTCTTGAAATCTTCGCGGATAGGAATAAAGTGAGCTGATTTTGTAAGTCGATCAATTATTACCCATATAGTGTCATACCCACCAGAAGTGCGAGGTAACCCGGTAATGAAGTCCATGGTTATATTTTCCCACTTCCATACAGGTATTTCAGGTTGGACCAGAAGTCCTGAGGGTCTTTGGTGTTCAGCTTTCACCTTGGAACATGTAAGGCACTTAGAAACAAAAACAGCAATATCCTTTTTCATTCCAGGCCACCAATAGGTATATCGTAGGTCTTGATACATCTTATTGGCTCCTGGGTGTATAGAGTATCGCGTTTTGTGAGCTTCCTTCATAAGAATTTCACGAAGATTGTTGTGGTTAGGAATCCAGATACGATCTAGGTAGTACAGAATACCGTCAGATTTAGTTTCAATTTTAAGTTCAACTCCACAGGACATCTCCTTTCGTACATCATCTTCCGTTACTGAAACATGTTGGGCTTCCTGAATTTGATCTTTAATGTCAGTTATGATTTGTGAACATAGAAGACGAATGGAGTTCGCATAACCCTTTCGACTAAGTGCATCGGCCACCACATTTGCTTTGCCAGGGTGGTATCGAATTTCACAGTCGTAGTCATTTAGAAGTTCGACCCATCTTCGTTGCCTCATGTTTAACTCCTTTTGATTGAAGATATGTTGAAGACTCTTGTGGTCGGTGTATATTTCACACTTAGTACCATAGAGATAATGTCTCCATATCTTAAGAGCAAACACAACGGCTCCAAGTTCTAGGTCATGGGTGGTGTAGTTCTTCTCATGCGTTTTGAGTTGTCTCGAAGCATAAGCTATAACTTTTCCTCTTTGCATTAGAACGCAGCCTAATCCTTGCCCTGACGCGTCGCAATAGACCACAAAATCATCACAACCTTCAGGAAGAGTGAGGATTGGTGCATCACAAAGTTTTTGTTTAAGGGTTTGGAAGGCTTCTTCTTGCTTGGGTCCCCATATGAAAGGTTTTCCCTTATGAGTTAAAGCCGTGAGTGGTACCGCAATGCGTGAGAAGTTTGAAATTAATCGACGATAATAACCAGCCAAACCAAGAAAAGATCTTACTTCAGTTGGTGTACGTGGCGCTTGCCATTCTTGTACCGCTTTGATCTTTGAGGGGTCGACATGTATTCCCTTGTCATTGACTACATGTCCAAGGAATTGCACCTCTTTTAACCATAATTCGCATTTGGAGAACTTGGCGTAAAGCTTTTCATTCTCTAGAAGTGTAAGGATGAGTTGAAGATGACGCTCATGATCAGACTTAGACTTTGAATAAATAAGGATGTCGTCGATGAAAACTATAACAAATCGATCAAGATAAGGTTTGCAGACTCTGTTCATTAGGTCCATGAAGACTGCTGGAGCGTTGGTTAAACCAAATGGCATGACCATGAATTCATAATGACCATAACGAGTTCGGAATGCGGTCTTTGGGACGTCTTCTTCGTGTACTCTAAGTTGGTGATAACCAGATCGAAGGTCGATTTTGGAAAAGTAGCTGGCACCTTGGAGTTGGTCAAGAAGATCATCAATGCGAGGTAAAGGATAGCGATTCTTGATTGTTAATTTGTTGAGCTCTCTGTAGTCGATGCACATACGAAATGATCCATCTTTCTTCTTTACAAAAAGGACAGGTGCACCCCAAGGCGATGAGCTAGGACGTATGAATCCCTTGTCAGTCAACTCTTGTAATTGACTGGCTAGCTCTTGCATTTCAGAGGGGGCTAACCTATAAGGAGACTTTGCAACTGGTGTAGCACCAGGTATAAGATCAATACGGAATTCAACTTCTCTAACTGGAGGAAGTCCTGAAATGTCATCAGGAAAAACTTGCGGGAATTCTTTTACTACTGGGATGTCTTCAAGTTTCTTCTCCATGGTTCCCTTGTTGATGATATGAGCTAAAAACGCGACATAATTTTTGCGAAGATATTTTTGGGCTTGAAGGAAAGACATTAAACTGAGCCCCTTCGACGAGGTTTCTCCAAAGATTCGAAGAGTCTGACTGTTTGAAAGAGGAATACGTATAAATTTTTCGCGACATACAACTTCTGCCTGATGTTGACTGAGCCAGTCCATACCAATTATGATATCAAAACTTCCCAGCTTCATAGGAATAAGGTCGACTGAGAAATCGTGGTCGTTTAAAGTGAGTGTACAGTTGCGTATAATAGAGTTTAATGAAATTGTTTTCCGTCAGCAACTTCTACCGTTATGGATTCCGTGAGCTTGTCACGATTTTGGTTTAAGATAGGTTCAAATTCTAAGGACACAAAACTTCTATCCGCACCAGTATCAAATAACATAGAGGCATATCTACCATTTATAAGGAACGTACCGTTAACCACATTGCCGTCAGCTCTAGCCTGATTAACGTTGATATTGAAAGCTCTTCCTCTTGCAGGTGGAGGAGCTTGGTTCGCTTGATTCACCGGGTTGGCTTGGGCCTGAGCATGAATAATGTTTACCAACCTTGGACAAGTGTTTCTGAAATGGCTTGGGTCTCCGCAATTGTAGCAAGCCCGCATAGGTTGACCTATAGGATAATTGGGTTGGTAATATGTTTGGGCTAAATGTTGGGCGGGTGGATATAGTAGGGGTTGTTGGGCTTGACCCATTAATTGTTGGTGGGTTTGGGTTGAAGGCTGGTGTCGGTTCGTTCGCTGGGGCATGCGGCAGGTTTGAACAGTATGACCCGCGCGACCACAGCCGGTGCAATGCTGGCAAGGATAATCAGGAGAATGGTGATATTGGCAACGGTTGCATTTTGGTAACGGGCCAGAGTAGGGTCTTTTGTATGGGGCAGGTGAAGGAGCGACTTGGGTAATGGGTGCAGCAGGAATAGGGGAGTTGGTTTGTGTAACAGCGAAATTTCTGGTGTTGCGCTTCCTCTTGTTAGCAAACTTAGAGGAGGAGATGGAATGGTTTGAAGTTTGACCCTCAACAGGGGCTTTCTTTTTCTCTTCTTTAAACTTCCCGTTGCGAATTCGATTCTCGGTCAGTTCAGTCGCTAGCTCCATAGCAGCTTCAAGTGTTACCGGTGAAATGCTGAGAACTGAATCTTGAGTTTTCGAGGGAAGTCCTCGAATATAATGTTCGATCAAATGATAAGTTGGGGTAAACAAATTTGGAACCATTTGGTTCAATTCTAAGAACCTCTTGTTATAGGTGGTGTGATCTCCCTCCTTCTGCTTTAAAGAATGAAATTCGTCCTCCAACTTTTTAATTTCACTCCTAGGACAGAAACGCCTAGTCATGATTTCCCTTAACTCCTCCCAAGTTAAGGCTATTGCATCATCAATACCCCTCTTCCTTTTTTCAGTATTCCACCAAGTGAGAGCTACCCCAAATAGTCTCCCGGTGGCGTATCGAACCTTGCGATCCTCAGGACAATCGCAGTTGAGGAAGGTGTTTTCCATTTCCTCGAACCAATAGAGGAGAGCAGTGACACCTTCGGTCCCTTCAAATTTAGGAGGATCACAAGATTTGAAATGTTTGTATGAGCACTTGCTGGTAGGAGGGTTGCCGATGTTCTGGTCATGTTGTTGGGGAGGATTAGTGGGATTTGTGGCGAGAGCTTGTTGTACTTGGACCACAATGTCAGGCAGTATCGTGGCCATTTGTTTCGCGATGTGTGTGGCCAAGCGTTCCTGAGACCTTCCTGATCTTTTACCCCCTCGTTGTTGTCTGGACGACATACATAAGAAGATTGTGAGTTTATGGAGTCTTTTTAGGTGTCATGTGTCTTTAAGAAAAATGAAAATAACATAAATATCAATAATGCAACTACATGCATAGGATGTCTTGGGTTTGCTCATGTTGGGCCTCAAATGTCCCCCATACCTTCACCTGTATAGTCATGTGGGCCCCCATGGCTATTGGCTTGGTAGGATTCACATTAGTATTGGCGATTTAACACTCGCATCACCCGAATGCAAACCACAAAATATGTTTACGAGATGTATGGTCGGAGTGTGTCCAGGTGTAGACACAATGACAACTCAAAGTGGGGTTAGCTCAGACGACGTTTGGTATAGCATGCTTTGGCCTAATAGGTACTTCGTACTCTCATTGTTAGTCCCCAGGTAGGCAAACTGGTCCTTTTTTATTTTGGATTTATACGAATGCCAGCCTAGACAGGACGTTCCGACTACCGGTACTGATACCCTTCCAGTTACTACATGCCCGTCATGAGAACTCACTTTGATGAGATTTGAAAACACAAAAATCATTTTAAAAGCAATCATGATGTGGTGTGTGCTTTCATGGATGTGATATGTTATGAGAATATGATTCATGATAGGCATTATATGATAATACATACTTATAAACATGCTTGCATAATATTGAATGTAACATTTAACATAAAACATATAAACATCATGAAATTTAGCATGTAACACACAAAAATCTTATAAGTTTCTAATCAACTATAGTATAGGCTCTAAGGGTCTAATAACCTATCCTATATCCCTATAGTCATGGCTCTGATACCAATCTGTCACACCCCGACCCGCAGCGGAATAAGAGTCGGGGCATAATTGGGTTATCACCAAAGCTCATGATATTTACTAATATGTTTCATATTTATTAAAGTCAAAATTACATTCCCAAATATCCAAACATGTCCATAAAATACAAAAAGAATAAACCAAACAAAACAATCCCAAACTCTAAATCATTTTATTCTTCTAGTCCAATCCTAAGTGTTTCTTGCTGCAGCTGGTTCACCTGTATCATGTGTAAAAATAGGGGTTTTTGGGTCAACATAAGTTGGCGAGTGAACCTTGTTAGATAAACATTTATTATTGATTTACTTATTAGTTTATCAATGAAAAATTGTGCATAATCATAAATGAGCAAATGTAAATAACCAAGCAGTAGCAATAGCAATCACAACTATAACATACAATAACACATGATAGCATACATTAACATACCAACATCATACGATAAATAACATGAATGAAATTGTGCGATCAAGGCTCAATCAAACGGAGCCGATCGTATTGCATGTACTGAAAATGATAAATGTCTGTGCGATCAAGGCTCAATCAAACGGAGCCGATCGTATGTGGGCACGCCAGGTTCATGCTCATAATGTAATGGGGAACATGCTCAACGCTCATAATGTAATGGGGAGCGGCGGCCTATGAAATTGCATGTACTGAAATAATAAATTGAATCTAACAATAACCACACAAACAGTTGAAACAAGCCGAATACACATTTGTTCATGATATGTTGTATGCACAATGATTTAAATATAATATATAGCAAGACACATGATACACCACAAAACGTGATTAAAACGGGGAATTTGTAAAGATTCACTCACATTGGGTGCATTTGAATGGAGATTATGAGATGCGCACGAGTCGGGAGAGTTGAACAACGAGAATTACTAACCTAAATAATAACGGAAAAATATAATAAATGAGTGGATTTTATTAAGGATTTTAATGGAATTTTTATATATATTTTTGTGAGTTTAAGGCTATTTTCTATCTTTAAAAATATTATTTTTAAGTATTTTTAATTGATTTTTAAATTAAATTAAATAAATAAAAATATAAAAAAAATTGATTATTTTTGCGTTGACCGTTGACTTGTTGACCTGTTGACCGGTTCGGTCAGTGTGCATGTATGCGCTGGGTGAGACTCGAACCCGAGACCTCCCGTACGCGTGCACGCAGCTCTACCAACTGAGCTACGTGTCTAACCCGAAATAATCTTGTTTTTAATTATATTTATATACTAATTCGATTTATTCAAAATTCATTTGTTTTAAAAAGAAGATTTTAAATCATCGAACCGGTGCCCTTAACCAGACTCGAACGCGTGACGTGCGACTTAGTGTTGCACACAGTCCACCGCTGGACTGTGTGTCTAACCTGGTTAATATTTCGGTTTTTATTATACTTAACAACTAACGGAGTTAACCCGGTTCAGCTTTAAACAAAAAGGCATTTTATTACATAGAGGGTGCGGGTATCAGGGATCGAACTCGTGACGTGTGCGTATTATTTGCACACAGTCCACCGCTGGACTGTGTGTCTAACCCGTTTAAAATACCAATTTTAATTATACTTATAGTGTTATCGCAGTTCATCTTCTTCGTTGGATTTTACCGACAGCAGATTACATCATTAAATCTTGTTAATTCGATTGTTAAACATTGCACAGACTAATATGAGATAGCAGAGATGATAACTAGAGGAAAACATACCGGTGAACGATTGATTACAGAGTTCCGGCAAGGCGTCGGTCTCTGTTTTTAAGAACTTCAACTGAGCAAATCAATTAATCGTTTTGATTAGCTAATCATGAAATTGAAGTGCTAAACAAACGTTATTAGTGTGTTTGAAGGTCCTTACCGTTTCACAGACGAAGATAAAGATTTCCAGAAATTTTCCGGCGAACTGGAATTATCTGATAACAGTGCCTGAATTCGATCTCAAGTGGAAAGTTTGAGTTAGAAATAGCTTAACAACTGTTAGACTACGATGGTATTGAAGAACTTACCGATTTGAGGAAAAATACGGTTTTCCGGCGAACTTGCAGAATTTTCCGGCGAGTTGATTTAAGCTTTCTGATGGACCGAATGTGTGACGAAAGTGAAATGGAAAGTTTGTATGATGTTTCTGAGTCGCGAGAGGGGTCTTGATTGAAGTAATTCAGACATTGATTATTTTCGGTTATAAAAACCGATTATGATCAAAATTGAAGTTCATTCAAATCCGAATTGATTAAAATCGTCGGTGCATCGGTTATAAACCTGAAATCGCGATTATTCAAACGTTTAGACGGTTGAATAGCCGATTTCAGTTTTTCAGTTGGCGTAACCGGTTTATCTAGGTTTGTATATAAGATTCATTTGTTTCCTAGAGTTGACAGAAAACAAACAAGTGGCGGAGTGGTTATGCGTGTGAGTGTTAAGTCTTTGAAGTTACAAGTTCCGGCTGACCCGGGTTCGAGCCCCGGCAGCAACATTTTATTTTTATTTATTTTGTTTTCACTTTTTATCAAATATAATTTTTATAGTTTAGTTTGTTTATTAATTATGTAACATTAAAAATCAAAATAACCATAAATATACAACGTGACATTTATAACTTGATATTCGATTACAAAACGGAGCGGGTTTTGGAAACCCGTTTTTGACAAATGTTACACGGATCGCCTTGCGGGTTCCAATGAACGTCTCCATTCGTCATTGGGATCGGAGCTAAATGATTCTGAAGGCGTACGACGGTGAGAAGGCCCCGCATGGCTAAACGATCCTCCTCTCATTGGACCTTTCCCTCTTCCTCTGACACGTGGCGGCATCTTATATGGAAGCATGTCAAAATACAAATAATAATATCTATATACATCAAATAAAGGTTAAGAGTAATCCTAGGTCGTTGTCTAGACTCGAAAGTCTAAAGAATGTGCTACTGTGTCATTGACATTAAACACAAAAGGCTAGTGTTTAATTCACTCAACGTTGGCTCTGATACCAATCTGTCACACCCCGGTTTCAACGTATAACCCGGTGGGCCCGATGGGGAGTATCGTGTCATCATAGACAATTATACACAGATATAGCACAGCGGAAGGCTTGGGAGGAAATTACTATTACAACCCGAAAGCTTTAAAGTACAAATAAAATAATATACAGACGGTTGTAGAAAGAATCCACAGGCGGATCTATAAATGAATACATAAACTGAGCTCCACAGACTTAAGGCATCTAGGGATTTGCAAAGTCCTTTTATTATGCCAAGTAGCTCCAGCCTATTTCGTGAGGTACCTGTCACTTAGTCTTTGGAAAATACGTCAGTTTTCACTGGTAAATACAAATAACTGACTCATTTTGTAGACATTTGAAAGTGTTATTTCAGGTGCACAAGGCACAAAGATCCTTTATAACTTGGGACAATTACGTTTATAATCTTGTATACAGTTTTACATGTTTGTCATACTATTAGGGTCGGTTTGAAAACCGAACATGATTAACTAACTGACCACATATAAAACCCACAAAGGAGTTATCCCCAACTTGTGGGTAGTTATATTTTAGCATTCGCATCTGTCAGGTGTATGCCTACACCCCGTGCTTTGGTCGTGGCCATCAATAACTTAGACGAGCCGAGGATATCCAGGACATGGTTGTTAACCCCCCATAGTTTATGTTATTAAACAAAACAGATTAAAACGGGTTATGCAGATTTATTAATCACAATCCGAGTAAATGATCCCATACCCGACCAAGCGGCAATAATTTACCGTATCCCACACCCGTATAAGGGAAAAGAAAGTAAATGTCTACTGGGCTACCTAATCTGGAAGGAAGGTTTTATATAACCTATTAGGATACTAACGGTCTTTATTTAAGTTAAGGACTTCGACCGGTTAGTTTAAAAGATGGTTTACGGTACAAAACGCTAGAGTAAGCGGTGACCGGAAAGGAATGTAATTTAGACCCAACAAGTATGAAGACTTGTATAATATGGGTAAACTAAACACATTCTGGATTTTGAAGTAAAGATGCCAAGGTTAGACCCGTTTTGGTCCGTTCGTGAAAACTAGTCACATAAGCCGAACCGAACGCGTATGAGCATATACGGATAACCGATAAGGCATATACAAGTTTCCTAAATTATTATGCTCAAGATATGTTATAACATCAATAAGATGTCAACAAGCATGCCCGTAAAGGTTTTAAAGTCGAACTAAGCCCTATAAGGGCGTTTTGATCATTTTAAAAGTTCATAAAACAGGTTTTTATGTAAACTGAGGTTCTGGTCATAAATACTCTGTGAAAACGTTTTAATTTATGATATTAAGATGGTAGGATATCATACTTATCGCTGTGTGTTAAGGTTTATGGCCAAACTATGCCCCCGGAAAGGCATTTTGGTCATTTCACACATGGTTTTAAGGACTAAATGGGGATTCTGAGTTCATAACTTATCCCTACTGTAAAATCATTAAAAATCATTTATAAATTCAGTAGGTAACAAGTCTTAGGTGCCAAACATAGTTTAAAGTCAAACTATGTGCTTATTTAGCGTAAAAGTTGACAGATGACGACAATTTCGAAGTTAAAGTGATTCTGAGAATTTGACCTGCTTTAAAGTGTTAAAATATTTGATTTTTCATAATATATCAGTAGCAAAAGGTTTTGGTGTTAATTATATGTAAAACTCATTTTATTTGCAAAAAATGTATTATCGTCATTTATGAGCTTTATGCAAGAACCCAAGGTTAAAGTCAGAAATAAATCCGACCTGTAACATTTGTCGAAAAAGGCTTTTACCAAACCCGCTCCATTTTGTAATCGAATATCAAGTTATAAATGTTCGTCGCCTATTTATGTTTATTTTAATTTTTAGTGATACATAATTAATAAACAAACTAAACCATAAAAGTTATAACTGATAAAAAATATAAATAAAACAATTAAAAATAAAAAGGGGCTGCCGGGACTCGAACCCGGGTCAGCCGGGTTGTAACATCAAAGACTTAACACTCACACGCATAACCACTCCGCCACTTGTTTGTTTTCTGTCAACTCTAGGAAACAAATGAGTCTTATGTACAAACCCAGATGAACCGGTTGCGCCAACTGAAAACCGAAATCGGCTATTCAACCGTCTAAACGTTTGAATAATCGCGAATTCAGGTTTATAACCGATGCACCGACGATTCTAATCAATTCAGACTTGAATTGACTTCAATTCTGAGGATGATGAGTTTTATAACCGAAACTACTCAATAATCCGAATTACTGTAATCAAAGAGCTTCTCGCGACTCAAAAACATTCCACAAACCTCTAGTTACATTTCCGCACACTTTACAGTCCATCGGAGAAGTTTATTTTACTCGCCGGAAAATTCTGCAAGTTCACCGGAAAACCGTATTTTTCCTCAAATCGGTAAGTCCTTCAATACCGCCGTAGTCTAACAATTGTTAAGCTATTTCTAACTCAATCTATCGGATAATACCAGTTCACCGGAAAAGTTCTGGAAATCTCTATTTTCATCTGTGAATCGGTAAGGACATTCAAACACTCTGTTAACGTTTGTTTATCACTTCAATTCCACGATTAGCTAATCAAAACGATTAATTGTCTTGTTCAGTTGAAGTGCACAAAAACAGAGACCGACACCTTGCCGGAATTCTGAAATAAACCGTTCATCGGTATGTTTACTTCTAATTATCGTTTCTGCCATTTCATATTAGTTTGTACAATGTTTATCTATCGAACTAAACAAGATATAACGGTGTAATCTACTGCCTGTAAAAATGAACGAAGAAGATGAACTGTGATAACATTATAAGAATAATTAAAATTGTTATTTTGAACGGGTTAGACACACAGTCCAGCGGTGGACTGTGTGCGAACAAAAACACGCATACGTCCCGAGTTCGATCCCTGATACACGCACCCTCTATGTAATAAAATGCCTTTTTGTTTAAAACTGAACCGGGTTAACTCCGTTAGTTGTTAAGTATAATAAAATTTGTATATTAACCAAGTTAGACACACAGTCCAGCGGTGGACTGTGTGTAACGTTAAAGCGCAGGTCCCGGGTTCGAGACCTGTTAGTGGCACCGGTTCAATGAATTAAAATGTTTTTGAAATTAAAAGAATTTTGGATAAATTGAATTAATATATAAGTATAATTAAAAACAGAATTATTTCGGGTTAGACACGTAGCTCAGTTGGTAGAGCTGCGTGCACGCGTACGGGAGGTCTCGGGTTCGAGCCTCACCCAGCACATACAATTACACTATAAATCGGTCAACAAGTCAAACGGTCAACGGTTGCAAAAAGTCAACATATTTTTATATTTTTATTTATTTAATTTAATTTAAAAATCAATTAAAAATACTTAAAAATAATGTTTTTAAAGATAGGAAATAGCCTTAAACTCACAAAAATATATCTAAAAATCTTATTAAAATTATTAATAAAATCCACTCATTTACTATATTTTCCGTTATTATTTAGGTTAGTTAATTCTCGTAGTCCCGCTCTTCCAACTCGTGCGCATCTCACCATCTCAAATCAAACGCACCCAATGTGAGTGAATCTTTACAAATTCCCCGTTTTAATCACGTTTTGGGGTGTATCATGTGTCTTGCTATATATTATATTTAAATCATTGTGCATACATCATATCATGAACATGTGTATTCAGCTTGTTTCAACTGGTTGTGTGGTTATTGTTAGATTCAATTTATTATTTCAGTACATGCAATTTCATAGGCCGCCGCTCCCCATTACATTATGAGCGTTGAGCATGTTCCCCATTACATTATGAGCGTGAACCTGGCGTGCCAACATACGATCGGCTCTGTTTGATTGAGCCTTGATCGCACAAACATTTTTCATTTTCAGTACATGCAGTACGATCAGCTCCGTTTGATTGAGCCTTGATCGCACAGTTTCATTCATGTTATTTATTGTATGATGTTGGTATGTTAATGTATGCTATCATATGTTACTGTATGTTATAGTTGTGATTGCAATTGCTACTGCTTGATTATTTACATTTGCTCATTTATGATTATGCATAATTTTTCATTGATAAACTAACAAGAAAGTCAATAATAAATGTTTATCTAACAAGGTTCACTCGCCAACTTATGTTGACCCAAAAACCCCCATTTTTACACATGATACAGGTGAACCAGCTGCAGCCAAAAACACATAGGATTGGACTAGAAGAATAAAATGATTTAGAGCTTGGATTTATTTTGTTTGGTTATTTTCTTTGAATTGTATGGACTTTGAATATTTGGAATGTAATTTTGACTTTAATAAATATGAAACATATTAGTAAATATCATGAGCTTTGGTGATAACCCAATTATGCCCCGACTCTTATTCCGCTGCGGGTCGGGGTGTGACACGACCCGACATCCCAATAATTCCTAAATATGAAATCATAACAGTAGGTAAAGAGTTTTGTGTCCAAAATTATGTTTTAAACATGATGTTCATGCTAAAGGGCATTCTAGTCCTTATAAAGGCATGAATTTCGCTTTTCTATATAACTTCAGTTTATGACCAGGTTTGGAGCATTAAAATACTCTAAATATGTTTACCAATCAGTACCTAATTTGTTTGCATGACCAACTACCTTAAAAGTCTCATTTTTGTCAAAAGGGCATACTAGTCAATCATAAAGCATAATAACGGAAACAAGCATATAATCTTAGATTACTAAAGGAACAGATAATATAACCTCAGAGGGTTATGCTACAACATAATATGGTCCTAAAGGAACCCTAATGCATAAGGAAAATTAGCTAATTCGGGTCAGAACTGAAAGTCAAAGCAAAAGTCAAGCTTTTGCGACTTTCGGTTGCGAACTGAGCCTAAACTTAGAATTGTCGTGGACCATGTTTAGACATGTCCTAATAATAGTTACCAAGTTATTAGAGTGATAAACATGTTTTATAACCTCTACATTATCAGATTTGATTTTATTTAAAATCTGACTATTTTCACTTTTATTATTAATTCCTTTGACCCGACAATTAACTAGGTAAACGTGAGAACTAGGAAGTGCCCTTTTGAGGGATTAACACTCACCTAATTACGATCACGTAGCCATGTTTGCCTCGAACAATGGCTGGACCGTTTAGGTCTAAGCCGAAGGTTCAAAGCCGTTTTGCGGCAACTTTGACTTTCGGTCTTTAACATATGAAAACTGAACTAAAGTGGCTAAGAGCACTAACCACTGGTCCTAGCATGAATTATGAACTTAAGAGAGCTTCTTTGATGACCCAAAGCTCCAGAGAATGATAGGAGTGAGATAATAAAAGGTGCAAGAACAAATGCCATTACAAGGCACCCATTGATAGTGCAAAGAGCCATGCTAGGATCATTCCAGGTGTATTCAGGTGTTTTATGATGCCTCCAAGTGTCCTAGAACGAGTAAGGAGCAAGAATACAGCCCCTAGTTTCGAAATGAGGCAGTTTGGAAGCATATGTGTAGAGGTCACGCCAAAATCTGCCCAGGTGCAGGCCTTACGGACCGTAAGCAAGGACCCTTACGGTCCGTAATCTGTCTATCAGCGAACCAAAATTTAAATTTTGACACTTTTAGCCCCTCAACTTGAATATACGTATCTTGGGACTCGTATCTGTTATTATGCCATCAAAAATGGTATTTGGCATATTTGGGAGTATAAAATAATTATTTAAATCTCCCGGTTCATCGGTAAACCACCCGAAAGCACAAGTTTCGCTCGTTGACACTTTTACCCCTTTAAGTCAACCTTTCAACGATGGGTTTAGGACACATGTCTTCACCTTATTGTACACGTTTTTGCGAGGTGTTACATCCTCACCCCCTTAAAAGAAATCTCGACCTCTAGATTTACTGAAATAAGTGAGGGTATTTCTGTCGCATAGTGGACTCAACCTCCCACGTGAATTCAGGGCCTCTACGGGCATCCCACTTTACTTTGACAATTGGCACTTGCTTCCTTCGAAGCTTCTTTACCTGTCGATCCTCGATCGCAATAGGTTTTTCAACAAACTTCAAGCTTTCATCAATTTGCACATCTTCATAAGGCGTTGCTAGCGATTCATCTACTAGACATTTCTTTAAATTTCAGATGTGGAACACATTGTGAAAAACTGCTAAGTTCTTTAGGTAGGTTTAGCTTATAAGCCACACTACCGACACATTCTATGATTTCGAATGGTCTAATGTATCTTGGGCTTAGCTTGCGCTTCTTACCAAAGCGCATCACCCTTTCCAGGGTGATACTTTTAGTAAGATTTTGTCTCCTACCTTGAACTTAGAGGTTTTCGCCTTTTATCTGCGTAACTCTTCTGCCTGTCTCTAGCAGCCTTTAGACGATCGCGGATCTGAACAATCTTTCAGTCGTCTCTAGAACTATCTCAAGTCCTGTTAGTTAAGCCTCCCCTACTCAACCCAACAAACGGGCGTTCTGCATTTTCGCCCATATAAAGCCTCAATAAAGGGCGACCTGAATACTGATATGATAACTGTTATTGTAGGAGAACTCAATCAAGGGGAGATGATCATCCCAACTACATCCTAGATCAATGACGCATGCCCAGAGCATGTCTTTAATGTCTGAATTGTACGCTCGCTCTGTCCATCCGTCGAGGATGGTAAGCGGTACTAAAATTTAGTCGAGTGCCTAGAGATTGTTGGAAACTTTTCCAAAAATGAGAAGTATATCTAGTATCCCTATCGGATACAATGGATATTGGCACTCCATGGAGAGATACAATTTTATCTACATATATCTGAGCTAGTTTGTCGGAGCTATGAGTCTCTTTGATGGGTAAGAAATGAGCTGACTTAGTTAATCTGTCAACGATGACCCAGATTGTATCATTTCCATGTTTTGTTTTGGGTAACTTGGTGATAAAATCCATGGTTACCATTTCCCATTTCCATGTGGGAAGTTCTAATTGTTGCTAGAAACCCGACGGCTTCTGATGTTCAGCTTTAACTTGAGAACACGTCAGACATTTGGATACATAGGTGGCAATGGATTTCTTCAAAACCATCAACCTATAGTTAGCTTTCAAATCCTGATACATTTTGTCACTTCCAGGGTGTAACCGAGTATCTGGAGTTATGGGCTTCCTAAAGGATTATATCTCTAAGTCCTCCATGAGTAGGAACCCAAATTCGACCATTAGTCCGAGGATTCCATCCCTCCCAGGTGACAACTGATCAAAAGTTGCTCCTAGTTTTTCTTCGGGAAGGTTAATTTCCAATATGGCTTCTTTCTGCGCAGCTAATAGCTTCTCGTTTAAATTGTTCTTAAGTTCGATACTCTTGGCATTAATCCGAATAGGTTTGATTCTTTCCTTTCGGCTAAGTGCATCGGCGACTACATTCGCTTTGCCAGGATGGTAACGAATCTCGAAATCGTAGTCGTTTAAAGTTTCCATCCATCGTCATTGCCTTATATTGAGTTCTTTTTGGTTAAACAAATGTTGGAGACTTTTGTGATCTGAGTATATCACACATTTAGTTCCATATAAATAATGTCTCCATAACTTGAGTGCGAATACAACGGCACCCAGTTCTAGATCGTGGGTGGTGTAATTCCTTTCATGCATTTTTAATTGTCGTGATGTGTAGGCGATTACTTTACCCCTTTGCATAAGCACACAACCCATGCCAGTGTGCAAAGCATCACAGTAAACAACAAACTCATCTATGCCTTCCGGCAAGGTTAGAACTGGAGCATTGGTCAATTTCTGCTTGAGGATCTCAAAGGACTCCTGCTGCTTAGGACCCCAATTAAATTTTATATTCTTGCGGGTTAGAGAAGTAATGTTGCGGCTATTCTTGAGAAATTTTCAATAAATCTTCTGTAATATCCTGCTAATCCCAAAAAGCTGCGAATTTCCGTAGGCGTCTTAGGTGCTTCCCAATTCATGATTTCTTCTATTTTAGCGGGATCCACTTGGATACCTCGCTCACTCATGACATGTCCAAGGAATTGGACTTCACGAAGCCAAACTTCACATCTGGAGAATTTAGCATAAAGCTTATCCTGCTGAAGAAGTGCTAGGATGCACCGAAGGTGTTTCTCGTGATCTTCCTGATTACGAGAGTAAATAAGTATGTCATCTATAAATACGATGACGAACTTATCCAAATATGGCTTGCAGACTCTACTCATGAGATCCATGAATGCTGCGGGTGTGTTAGTGAGCCCGAAAGGCATCACTAAGAACTCATAATGGTCGTACCTTGTTTGAAATGCGGTTTTAGGCACATCTTTAGTTTTAACTCTGAGTTGATGGTATCCCGACCTTAGGTCAATCTTTGAAAAGAAACTTTCCCCTTGAAGTTGATCAAACAGATCGTCGATCCTGGGCAATGGATAGTAGTTCTTGATTGTTACCTTATTTAGCTCACGGTAGTCAATGCACAGGCGCATTGAACCGTCTTTCTTTTTCACAAACAGTAAGGGGCTCCCCAAGGTGACGAGCTAGGTTGAATGAAACCTTTTTTCCAAAAGTTCATCTAATTGGGTTCTTCGTTCCTTCATCTCGGTTGGTGCTAAGCGGTATGGAGCTCGTGCAACCGGTGCTGCTCCAGGTATAATGTCGATTTTGAATTCTACTTGTCTCTCAGGAGGTAATCCAGGTAGTTCATCCGGGAATACATCTGGATATTCAGAGATGACTGGAATGTCTTCTATCCTTGGTTTTGGTTCGTCTAATGTCACTTGTGCCATATAGATGACACATCCGTTCTTTAAACACTTGGATGCTTTAAGTATTGACACATTATCAGGCAGTCCATGATGTGTATCTCCTTGTATAGTAATCGAATCTCCAGAAGGGGTTTTGATATCGACAAGTTTCTTATCACAAGTAATTTGGGCCTGGTTATATGATAACCAATCCATACCCAAAATTACATCAAACCCCGCCAATCTCATTGGCAGAAGTGATAACGGAAAAGAATGATTCTTAATGGTTATATAACATCCATCGAGAAGCATCGAGGCAGTTTCTAAGGTACCATCAGCGAGTTCTACCTCATACTTAATGTCTAGAGTTTTAACAGGCAGGTTCAATAATTCGCTAAACTTAAGATCTGCAAAAGACTTATCTGCACATGAATCAAACAAAACTCTAGCATAGATATCATTTATGAGGAAGGTACC
Source organism: Scalesia atractyloides (assembly GCA_947069175.1). Classification (NCBI taxonomy): domain Eukaryota; kingdom Viridiplantae; phylum Streptophyta; class Magnoliopsida; order Asterales; family Asteraceae; genus Scalesia; species Scalesia atractyloides. The sequence continues at coordinate 86,043,028 of CAMTDV010000018.1, forward strand.
TGTTATAACCTTGTAATCCTTTACTGCCTCTCTAGCATTCATCTGAAACACCCTTACGCTTGTCTTCCTAGCCTCATCAGGCTTCTTAGCATTCTTTGGGCAGTTAGTCTTGATATGCTCTTTTTCGTTGCAACCATAACAGGTTGCATCCTTCAAATCCCTACACTCTAATGTCTTATGCCCCTTTTTCTTAAAAACCCACAAGGCTTGGCTTGTGGATCTAAGGTACACTTCCCAAAGTGCCTCCTGTACAGTTCTTACACAGGGGCTTGTCACTTGACTGATTCGGGTTTTTCTTAAACCCGAAATTCGTTTTTTTTCTTCTTATTGGAGTGATGAGTCTGATCCTCTTCCCCCTTCTCTTTCCCTCATCCAAGGTCCTTCTGGACTTACTTCTAAACACATCCAGTGTGAGGGATAAAGACAAGTCTACAGCTGACCTGTAGGTGGTAGGCTTTGAGGCCTTGACATTTCCTTTGATTTCAGGAGGTAGACCACCTATGAAGCGCGCGATGCGCTTTGGTTCAGGAGAGACCAAGTATGGAACAAGTCTGGACATGGCATTGAAATTAGTAACATATGTCCTACAGTCCAAATCCTTCATGACCAGGGTCAAGAAATCAGTTTCCACTTTCTCCACTTCATGTTGTGGGCAATACGTTTCTTTTACCAACTCCACAAACTTGACCCGGGAGAGGTTGTATAGAGGAATTTTTCCAGTGGATTGAATCAGAGCTTTCCACCAGGTTAGGGTGTCACCCTTGAACGACTGAGAAACAAATTTAACTATATCCTCCTTAGCACAACCACTTATATCTACCACAGTTTCCATTTCATCGAGCCATTTCATGCAGTCGATGGCTCCTTTTTCCCCATTGAAGTCTCTTAGCTTGCAGGAGACGCAATACTTATAAGTACAACCTTTGTTGGAATGTGGTGTCTGATCATCCATAGTCTGTTTGTGTGATTCACTCTTCTGATTGGATGAATACTCAGATTCATCTTTCTTTGATGGTTGTGGTTTAGAATGGGTTTTAGAGTGCGTTTCGGAGCGAGTACCACTCGACTCCTTTAGTACTCTATCCACAGCTTTTGAAACTGTTGCGTCTACCAGAGCTTGCAGTTCAGCTCCAGTGATATTTATTCTCGTATTATCATTCCCTTCAACCGGGTGACTATGAGCTTCATCAGAACCAGCCATGGTGAGGTTTTGAATGCTATACACCAAATAATAATAACCTATTTAGTGGTCATATAGCAGATCATCACGTTTGGTATTTTACTAACCTTGGTATAGATAAACCATATAGGCTAAAAGATATAGTCTTTATGGGAAATAAGAATTTTAAGATTTACTATAGTTAGCCTAGGTTACAATCGAACCATCAAGGGTATTTAAACAGGATATAACCCTTTATATAAATTTGACAGAGAACATGAGTCGAAGCTGTCATTGCTGCATAGATACTTTTTCATGGCATCCGGGCCTTGTCACTTGGACAATATAATTTACGATCTTATTGGATCGTAAGTTTTAAGGATTTGAACATAGTTCATTGCCTTTTGACAGAGAGTTATAAACTACAACTGTCATAGTTATGAAAACAATGCAATTTGCCTCGTAGGAAGAACGAGTAATTATCACCTGTGAATGTCTTACTATTAACATTCTATTGGATGATATCAACCATGAATCATAAAGATCATTTAGGCTATATTAAAGCTTGGAAGAATCCAAATATTTTGACGGCTGGTGTGGTTTCTCAAGCCACACTGCCAGGAATGTTAACATGTTCTGGATGCTAACAATCATTTATTGTCTTAAGAGGGTTTTACCATCATAGCCATGTTCGTATTGACACATAGGCTAGGTTATACCATTAAGAGGGTCTTTTGGAATTTCTTGGCAGATCAAATAAAATTGAAATGATTGCTTGGACGATGAGGCAATAAAATTTCCAAAAGAAGATTTTTCATTAATACTACTAGCGGTTATAAAACTGCCCTGAACGAGTCTTTTAAATAACACGGATTGTCACAGGGACTTGGAAGAAAATAAACAAGTCCTCGCAGGGACTAAAACATAAGGATAATGTCCACGCAGGGACTAGTACTAAAAGAAATGTCCACGCAGGGACTTAATTTAAATAACAAATACAAGATAAAAGCAAAGAAAAACTTCAATCGCCACTCCTTTTTTCCTCTGATAAATTTTGCAAGATTCTTAAGAAACTTATTATTCTTTTTCTCACCTCTTTCCACCCTACGTTGTACCTCTTGCACCCTTTGTAAAATTTCTAATTGTTGTGGCTGGGGTGGTTGTTGTTGGGGTGAAGGTTGAGGTATAGGGTGTTGATACGTATAGACGGGATAAGACGAATGATAGAGAGTGTCACAGCCTCAATTTCCACTTGCGGAGTTTTACCGCGAGGCGTGTGAACAAACCAGAATCTGAGACACTAGTACGTCGAACGACTCTATATGAATTGATAATACGTTTTCCAAAATCATTTGTTTAACCATTCATTGTAGATTTTATATTGTCTTAGTTAGTTTCCTATGTTTAGCGGAAGCATTAGTTTTTATGGTTGAGCGGAAGCATAAAAATAAGTAGAGAAACGGGCGCCAACACAAACGCTAAAACAAATGAAAAACCCAAAACAATGTTTGTAAATGAGACTCGATAAAAGATGTCTTGATCAATGCAAGTGAGTGCACCTACAGCTCCTAGCGTCCTGAGAAACATGTAAAGAAACAAGTGTCAATATTAAAGATGAGTGAGTTCACAGGTTTTCATAAATTCGTTTGTTCGGTTATGAGTTTGTTCCCCCCCGTTATCCCTAACCCGGGATAACGATTTAGTTCCATTATTCCCAACCCGGAATAATACTGATAGTTCCATTATTCCTTACCCGGAATAATACCGATAGTTCCATTATTCCTAACCCGGAATAATAACGTTGTTGGTTCCATTATCCCTAACCTGGGATAATATTGCTGATGGTTCCATTATTCCTAACCCGGAATAATATTGTTGTTTGTTCCATTATTCCTAACCCGGAATAATATTGTTGATTGTTCCATTATTCCTAACCCGGAATAATATTGTTGATTCGTTCCATTATTCCTAACCCGGAATAATATTGTTGATTCGTAAATAAGTTCAATGTTAACATATATAGGTAGCTAGCCTAAAGTTATGTCACGTAAGTGTTCGCGATCGAAGCTGACTGTTGTGCCTCCGTGTTGCCAGGCCTATCACTGACCATGGCGAAGTTAGGCCAAATTATTCACCCGTTGACCATACCCGGTCGGCTAGCGCGACTAGCTCGGATGGGGCTTGTCGGGCCCAGTAGTACTACTTATAATTTCCCCGCTATTTAAACCCAATACTAACGATCCGAGAGATTGTCGAGGACTTATGTGATATAGCTGCTTAGTGACCATAACATTACATTAACATTAACTTAGTTACCGAATAGTTATGTGACGTTGATTTCGTATAACGTAAAGATATTGAGTTGAAGAGTGTATACATGTTTCTCCCCCTGTTGTTTAAAACCGGATAAAATTAGGGGCCGTGAACTCACCTTTAGTTGCTCGGTTAGTGTAACACAGAAGTTGCAATTGATGGGACCGCTAATTGCGTCCTAATAAACCAATTGATTTCAAGTTAGTGTGTGAACACACCCATACAAATTCTACACATAATTTACGCACAAAGTGATACACACAATCAAAATTCCTAACATTCAAACATGCATGCAAATATCCTCATGTGAACATAGAAATCAAAACAATTTATCATGAACATAATCCAATCCATGCAACACTTTGGTGCACACATTCACAAGTTATCAAGTTTCAGCTTACATACTCATAATTCGGCTGTTTTCTAGGATTTTTATATAATAGTTCCAACGTTCCAAAAATTCCAATTATTTTACAGCAGGTGACAACTATACTGTAGAAATTTATATAAATTTTTCAAGTCCTAATACTTTACCAATTATCCGTAAATATTAATATACTAGGCTGCAGTCAGATTCGTCACTTTCTGACTGCAGTCCACGGAAGAATTTATTTAAAAATCACTGATCGTCCAATTAACAAAATTCCAGTGGGAGTTGCCCGGAAATTTCCATATCTAGTTTCTGTACAAATTTCATGATTCGACTCCCTACAGATTATAAAATCCAACTCGATAAACAATTAACAAAATTTCAGGATTTTCACAGCTTTAGTTACTGAACTTCATTGGCCAAATATCAAACGACTTCAGAAAAATATGAATCCAGCTCCATTAGATTCGTTATTCAAATCTCTACGTTTTAGACTTCAGAAAATCCGTTTTTCGACAACTAATGACCGAGTTACAGCCAGTTGAAGTCGGCTGTAACTATCATTCAGCAACCTGTTTCAGCATTTTATCACAACTAATTCGCAATAGCCGTCGATACAATGAACCTAGGCGATCAAGAACTGATTTTTCCAATCATAGATCAATACATATATCATATCCATGCAAACCCTAATCAATATCTCTAGCTTTTATAAACAAAACACAGCCTATGTTTCCAGATTTCCAACAACATCAAACTTGCAAACATCATAATTTAATCGGCTAATCATATCACTACATTCAAACATATAAATCCGAATGTAATCTTGCAAACAATGATAATCCTAACCTTTAAAAACGAGATTAATGAGCCGTGAGTGAGATGAGGAACCGATGATCAAATAGAATCGCGACCGAGGATGAAGATGGCGAGGGCTGCTGTTGCAACCGGGAGAAAAGAAAGGGGAAGGCTGTTGCGCGACCGAGAAGGGGTGTAGGAGGCTGCCGTCGGCTTCCTTAGATGCTAGGGTTTTGTGTTTTTGTTTTGTGAAATCAAACTCATGCATGTATGTGTTTATATAGCGTAAAGGGTGAAGGTAAAGGGGAATGGGTTTGCGGTTTGGGTTGCACACGGCCGAGAGTGGTTTGGGTGGGGCGGTTTGGGTTTAAAACTTGATCCCCAAGTTTGGTTAACTCCTTGAGTCGCAAGGAATCGAGGTTGGTTCGTGTCGCGGTTCGGTTCGGTTCGTGTACATATTTACCATAAATATTTTATAACTAAAACAATCACGTAATCGAACATCACATATTCTCCAACTCATAAACGTTTAATACACATAGCACATACTTCATTTGACAAGTTCACTAAATTATCGTAACTATTTCGAGCATGCAAATTCAAGTCTCCGAATTAATAACCGTGAAGTAGTGCGTTTAAGTTATCCGAAAAACCGGGATGTCACATTATCCCCATGTTGAAAGAATTTTCGTCCCGAAAATTGAGTAAACGCGGTTTAGAATGCAGCGTACATGTTTAGAGTGCCACGCACAAAGAGTTAGTTCGTTAACAATGGTACGCGAAGTTACATGAAGTTCCCATGTGCCATGCACAAAGATTCCCAAGTGCCATGCACAAGGATTTAGTTAACAATGGTACGCGAAAGTATGAGAAATTTCCAGGTTGTCACATCATCCCCATGTTGAAAGAATTTTCGTCCCGAAAATTTAGTTGTTGGTATCGTTAGTTTGCTGCTCAGCTGCAAAGAGGTGTGGGTATTTACTTTTCATTTGGTCCTCTCTTTCCCACGTGAACTCCGGTCCACGCTTAGAGTCCCAACGAACCTTAACGATCGGAATCTTGCTGTGCCTTCGAGTCTTGATCTCACGATCCATGATCTCGATAGGCTGTTCCACAAAGTGCAGTTGTTCATCCACTTGAATCTCATCCAATGGAATAACTAGAGTTTCATCTGATAGACACTTCTTCAGTTTTGACACGTGAAATACGTTGTGAACTCCGCTGAGTTCGGCAGGAAGGTTTAATTGATAAGCTACGGGTCCAATACGTTTCAAGATTACAAACGAACCTACGTACCGTGGGTTTAGTTTGCCCCGTTTTCCAAAACGGATTACACCCTTCCAGGGTGACACCTTTAATAGGACGCGGTCGCCTACTTGAAATTCGAGCGGTTTGCGTCGTTGATCAGCGTAGCTTTTCTGTCGATCCCGTGCCGCCGCCATGCGGTTTCTGATTTGTACAATCTTTTCAGTAGCCTCAAGTATTAACTCAGGGCTTGTGAGTTGACTGTCACCGACTTCTGCCCAACAGACCGGTGATCTACATTTACGACCGTATAATGCCTCAAACGGTGCTGCCGAAATACTCGTATGATAACTGTTGTTATATGAGAATTCCACTAAAGGCAGGTGGATTTCCCAACTATTTCCAAAGTCTACTACGCATGCCCTAAGCACAAGGTCTGTATGGTCCTTTCGCTTTGACCATCAGTCTGAGGGTGATAGGCTGTGCTCATATCTAAGCGTGTTCCCAACGCTTTCTGAAGTGACTGCCAAAAGTTGGATGTGAAGCGAGCATCTCTGTCTGAGATGATGGGCGTTGGCACTCCGTGCCGAGAAACTACTTCCTTAATGTAGATGCGAGTCAACTTCTCCATCTTATCTGTTTCTTTAATAGCTAGGAAGTGTGCGGACTTAGTTAAACGATCCACAATCACCCAGATGGTATCGCAACCACCCAAAGTTCGCGGGAGTTTAGTGATGAAATCCATTGAGATCTGATCCCATTTCCACACTGGGATCTCAGGTTGTTGAAGTAGCCCCGATGGCTTTTGATACTCTACCTTGACCTTTGCATAAGTCAAACACTTACTCACGTAGGTGGCTATATCAGCTTTCATGTTAGGCCACCAATACGCAGCTTTAAGGTCTTGATACATCTTATCCGAACCAGGATGGACAGAGTATCGGGATTTGTGAGCTTCGTCCATGACTAGCTCTCTGAGGTTTCCGTAGGGAGGTACCCATATGCGATTCATGAAATACCGGGCTCCATTGGGTTTTACTTCCCAATCGCGTTCCATTTTTTTTCCACCGATTCGGCCTTGATGTTTTCTTCCTTAACTGCTTCTAACTGCGCGTCGCGTATTTGTTCGGGTAACCCCGAATGAATAGTGAGCTACAATGCTCGTACACGACGAGGTTTCAAGTGTTCCTTCTTACTGAGGGCATCAGCTACCACGTTAGCTTTACCCGGGTGATACCGAATGGCACACTCATAATCGTTCAAGAGTTCGACCCAGCGACGCTGTCGCATGTTCAACTCCTTCTGATCAAAAATGTGTTGGAGGCTCTTGTGGTCTGTGAAGATTGTGCACTTCGTCCCATAGAGGTAGTGTCTCCAAATCTTAAGTGCAAACACTACTGCTCCCAATTCCAGGTCATGCGTTGTGTAGTTTTTCTCGTGAACCTTCAGTTGGCGGGACGCATACGCGATGACCTTATCGCGTTGCATGAGTACGCATCCCAACCCCTGAATGGAAGCATCACAATATACTACAAAGTCATCTGTCCCTTCCGGCAAGGACAGAATGGGTGCACTGCAAAGTTTCTGCTTTAGCAATTGAAATGCTGCTTCCTGCTTGTCACCCCAAGCATACTTGATGCTTTTCTGGGTGAGGGTAGTAAGCGGTTGTGCGATCTTTGAAAATCCCTCGATGAAGCGTCTGTAGTAACCAGCCAAACCCAAAAATTGGAGGATCTCTGTCGGTGTCCTGGGTGCTTCCCAGTTTTTGATAGCTTCTATCTTGGCAGGGTCGACATGGATACCCTTTTTATTTACGATATGCCCGAGAAACTGAACTTCCCGAATCCAGAAATCACACTTCGAAAGCTTGGCATATAGTTTCTCCTGTTGAAGTAATCCTAGCAGTAATCGTAGATGTTCAGCATGTTCTGCTTCACCTTTAGAGTAGATGAGTATATCATCGATGAATACAATGACAAACTTGTCGAGGTATGGTTTACACACACGGTTCATGAGGTCCATGAACACCGCGGGTGCGTTGGTGAGTCCGAAGGGCATGACCAAGAACTCATAATGGCCATACCGAGTACGAAATGCCGTCTTAGCGATATCCTCCTCCCTGACGCGTAGCTGGTGGTAACCGGACCGTAGATCAATCTTGGAATAGTAGCTTGACCCTTGGAGTTGGTCGAAGAGATCGTCGATGCGAGGTAACGGGTATCGGTTCTTGACAGTAACCTTGTTGAGTTCCCTGTAGTCGATGCACATGCGGAAGGTCCCGTCCTTCTTTTTGACAAAAAGGACTGGAGCTCCCCATGGCGAAGCGCTTGGTCGGATAAATCCCTTTTCTAACAGCTCCTGAAGTTGGGTAGACAGCTCCTGCAGCTCGGCTGGAGCTAGGCGGTATGGAGCCTTGGCGATAGGAGTTGCATGGTTCGCCAATTCGATTTCAAACTCCAATTGTCGATGGGGTGGAAGACCAGGTAATTCCTCTGGGAATACATCGGAAAAATCACGGACGACAGGGATGTCTTCTATACGTTTCTCGTCCTTAGGCTGTTCGATAACCAGTGCGAGTAAAGCGAAGGAGCTCTTTCTCCGAAGATACTTCTGCGCTTGCATGTAAGAGATGATGTTTGTGACGGCGCCTGCCTTCTCGCCTTGCACCGTCAAGATTTCGTCGTTAGAGAGCGGAATACGGATAGATTTTTCGAAGCAGAGAACTTCAGCTCGGACGTCGGATAGCCAGTCCATTCCGACTACCACGTCAAAACTACCCAGGGTAGTTGTCATCAGATCAATGGTAAAGGTGTGACCCGCGAGTTTGAGTTGACAGCCGGATACTATATGGGTCACGTCCACAGATTTACCATCGGCTAGTTCTATGATATAAGGGGTCTCTAAGGGTTTAGGCGTGAGATTTAGGTTCTTCCTAAAAGACTCAGATATAAAGCTCCTATCCGCACCCGTATCAAAAAGCACAGTAGCAAAATGTTCATTAAGGGGAAACTTACCGGTGACCACGTTCGAGTCGTTTCTGGCCTCTCCGCGGCCCAGCGTAAATGCGCGACCTTTGGCACCTCCTGTGCCACCATTTCCATTATTGTTGTTGTTATTGTTGTTGTTGTGGTTATTGTGGTTGTGGTTGTTCCCACCATTGTTGTTGTTGTTGTTACGGAGCTGTGGGCAGTCTCTTTTGAAGTGGGCAGTGCTACCACCCTGATAGCATCCCCGGTTAACACCCTGTTGCTGACCCTGGGGTTGATTTTGGTTTTGTCGGGACATGATTTCCCCGCGACAATCCTTTGTCGCATGTCCCACCTTGCCACATCGTTTCCCGGCACAAGGGCCGTGATGATGAAGATTACAGCGATTGCACTGCGGCTTTCGACCTACATAGCCGCTTGCGTTCTGGTTGTTGTTGTTGTTGTTGTTGGCGGGCTGATTTTGGTGACCCCGGTGGCTGTTGTAATTATTAAACCGTTTCTGGTTCCCCTGTTGTGGCTGGGATGACGAAGACTGTCGAACAGACGAGTCTTCAAACTTTCTTTTATTATCAGGGGCAACTTCAGTTGTACCCCGAGTTGGCAACTTCTTCTGTTCCACCGCCTTGTCGGTGAGTTTGTGCGTCAACCTGATTGCTTGATGTTCGGTTGCAGGGTTGCTAGCCATCACCATACCCTGAATCTCCGGGACCAGACCCCTAAGGTAGAACTCGAGTCGTTTCTCCACAGTGTTGGCCAGATCGGGACACAGAAATACCAAGTCGTGTTGTTTCGCTGTGTATGCTTCGATTTCAGATCCCACCATCTTGTGGTTCCATAATGTTTGCTCCAACTGTTGAACTCTGTCTCGCGGACAGTACTCTTCTTTGATTAGGGCCTTAAACTCGGCCCAGGCCATTGCATTTGCAGCAATAAGTCCACGCGTTTGGACTTGTGCATTCCACCAAGTTAGTGCCCCATCTTCCAGTGTTGAGGCTGCATACTTGACCATGTTGGCCTCCAGACAGTTGCACATTTCAAATACTGATTCAGATTTTTCGATCCAGCGCACCAATCCTATGGGTCCTTCTGCCCCCGTGAATTTACTCGGTTTCGCATCGAGGAACATCTTGTAGGGGTTAAGACCCCTCCTGCTGCTGGTGGGTTTTGAACACCTGCCAGAGCAGCATTCACGTGTTCTTGGATCATTGCGGCTAATTCTTAAGGCGTCATGTTAAGGTTCCCGCGACGTCCAGTTGCCATTTTAGATCTAAGTAGAAAATAAATAGACTGAAGGAAAGTAAATAAAATAAGCGAGACGTGTCAGTCTTCTACGTCTCCATCCCTCAAATCGCTATCGTTGCCGTCATCCTGCGCGGCATTTCCAGCTTCTACAGCTGGGTCCTCCTCCGGATCCTCCTCTGGATCCTCCTCAGGGTCCTCTTCTGGATCCTCTTCTGGATCCTCTTCTACCGGCACTGGAGGGGTCGGTGCTGGTGCAGGTACTGGTGCAGGTGCCTGATTTTGCTCCAGTTCTTGAATTCTCCAGCTAGACTCAAGAACTCTGTCTTCTAGCCAGTTAGCCCTTAGCTGCTCAGCACGAAGGTCTCTGGCTAAGGTGTTACGAGCTATCTTACTCGTATGCTGCTCTTCCTCGAGCGACTCAGTTTTACCAGTCAGTTGTCGTATCATCCATCCCTGTGCTAGGATGGTTTCGTGCATTCTTTCTAATTGTTCTTGTTGTTTCCGTATCATATCTCTAAGTAGGTCGTTTCCTACTTCTACCGAGTTAACCGGTTTGACCGGCACAGCGATGGTTGGGCGTGATGACGACTCCTCCCTAGAGCGAGCCTTTTCCTCGCAGCTGAGCGTGTCTCCACGCCATAAGATGGTAAGGGTTCCACCATAGGTGCCTTTCCTGGCGCCCTTGGTTGCGTAAGTTTGTCGGATGATGATGAGGATGATGATGACATTGCCTTTAGGTTGTGTAGTTAGTTACGAGTTGCATTCGTTTCTTACTAAGCATTCATATTCTTCATAACACAGTTGTGGTACATCACATAACAAGATATAACAGTTCGGTGCCAAACTACGTCTAGTGTCGTGTATTCAGCTATAGTTTAGGTCTACTTTAAATGCAAACCTGGTTCTCTATAGCTAGTGGCTCTGATACCAATCTGTCACACCCTTAATTTCCACTTGCGGAGTTTTACCGCGAGGCGTGTGAACAAACCAGAATCTGAGACACTAGTACGTCGAACGACTCTATATGAATTGATAATATGTTTTCCAAAATCATTTGTTTAACCATTCATTGTAGATTTTATATTGTCTTAGTTAGTTTCCTATGTTTAGCGGAAGCATTAGTTTTTATGGTTGAGCGGAAGCATAAAAATAAGTAGAGAAACGGGCGCCAACACAAACGCCAAAACAAATGAAAAACCCAAAACAATGTTTGTAAATGAGACTCGATAAAAGATGTCTTGATCAATGCAAGTGAGTGCACCTACAGCTCCTAGCGTCCTGAGAAACATGTAAAGAAACAAGTGTCAATATTAAAGATGAGTGAGTTCACAGGTTTTCATAAATTCGTTTGTTCGGTTATGAGTTTGTTCCCCCCGTTATCCCTAACCCGGGATAACGATTTAGTTCCATTATTCCCAACCCGGAATAATACTGATAGTTCCATTATTCCTTACCCGGAATAATACCGATAGTTCCATTATTCCTAACCCGGAATAATAACGTTGTTGGTTCCATTATCCCTAACCTGGGATAATATTGCTGATGGTTCCATTATTCCTAACCCGGAATAATATTGTTGTTTGTTCCATTATTCCTAACCCGGAATAATATTGTTGATTGTTCCATTATTCCTAACCCGGAATAATATTGTTGATTCGTTCCATTATTCCTAACCCGGAATAATATTGTTGATTCGTAAATAAGTTCAATGTTAACATATATAGGTAGCTAGCCTAAAGTTATGTCACGTAAGTGTTCGCGATCGAAGCTGACTGTTGTGCCTCCGTGTTGCCAGGCCTATCACTGACCATGGCGAAGTTAGGCCAAATTATTCACCCGTTGACCATACCCGGTCGGCTAGCGCGACTAGCTCGGATGGGGCTTGTCGGGCCCAGTAGTACTACTTATAATTTCCCCGCTATTTAAACCCAATACTAACGATCCGAGAGATTGTCGAGGACTTATGTGATATAGCTGCTTAGTGACCATAACATTACATTAACATTAACTTAGTTACCGAATAGTTATGTGACGTTGATTTCGTATAACGTAAAGAGATTGAGTTGAAGAGTGTATACATGTTTCTCCCCCTGTTGTTTAAAACCGGATAAAATTAGGGGCCGTGAACTCACCTTTAGTTGCTCGGTTAGTGTAACACAGAAGTTGCAATTGATGGGACCGCTAATTGCGTCCTAATAAACCAATTGATTTCAAGTTAGTGTGTGAACACACCCATACAAATTCTACACATAATTTACGCACAAAGTGATACACACAATCAAAATTCCTAACATTCAAACATGCATGCAAATATCCTCATGTGAACATAGAAATCAAAACAATTTATCATGAACATAATCCAATCCATGCAACACTTTAGTGCACACATTCACAAGTTATCAAGTTTCAGCTTACATACTCATAATTCGGCTGTTTTCTAGGATTTTTATATAATAGTTCCAACGTTCCAAAAATTCCAATTATTTTACAGCAGGTGACAACTATACTGTAGAAATTTATATAAATTTTTCAAGTCCTAATACTTTACCAATTATCCGTAAATATTAATATACTAGGCTGCAGTCAGATTCGTCACTTTCTGACTGCAGTCCACGGAAGAATTTATTTAAAAATCACTGATCATCCAATTAACAAAATTCCAGTGGAAGTTGCCCGGAAATTTCCATATCTAGTTGCTGTACAAATTTCATGATTCGACTCCCTATAGATTATAAAATCCAACTCGATAAACAATTAACAAAATTTCAGGATTTTCACAGCTTTAGTTACTGAACTTCATTGGCCACTTAAAAATATCAAACGACTTCAGAAAAATATGAATCCAGCGCCATTAGATTCGTTATTCAAATCTCTACGTTTTAGACTTCAGAAAATCCGTTTTTCGACAACTAATGACCGAGTTACAGCCAGTTGAAGTCGGCTGTAACTATCATTCAGCAACCTGTTTCAGCATTTTATCACAACTAATTCGCAATAACCGTCGATACAATGAACCTAGGCGATCAAGAACTGATTTTTCCAATCATAGATCAATACATATATCATATCCATGCAAAACCTAATCAATATCTCTAGTTTTTATAAACAAAACACAGCCTATGTTTCCAGATTTCCAACAACATCAAACTTGCAAACATCATAATTTAATCGGCTAATCATATCACTACATTCAAACATATAAATCCGAATGTAATCTTGCAAACAATGATAATCCTAACCTTTAATAACGAGATTAATGAGCCGTGAGTGAGATGAGGAACCGATGATCAAATAGAATCGCGACCGAGGATGAAGATGGCGAGGGCTGCTGCTGCGACCAGGAGAAAAGAAAGGGGAAGGCTGTTGCGCGACCGAGAAGGGGTGTAGGAGGCTGCCGTCGGCTTCCTTAGATGCTAGGGTTTTGTGTTTTTGTTTTGTGAAATCAAACTCATGCATGTATGTGTTTATATAGCGTAAAGGGTGAAGGTAAAGGGGAATGGGTTTGCGGTTTGGGTTGCACACGGCCGAGAGTGGTTTGGGTGGGGCGGTTTGGGTTTAAAACTTGATCCCCAAGTTTGGTTAACTCCTTGAGTCGCAAGGAATCGAGGTTGGTTCGTGTCGCGGTTCGGTTCGGTTCGGTTCGTGTACATATTTACCATAAATATTTTATAACTAAAACAATCACGTAATCGAACATCACATATTCACCAACTCATAAACGTTTAATACACATAGCACATACTTCATTTGACAAGTTCACTAAATTATCGTAACTATTTCGAGCGTGCAAATTTAAGTCTCCGAATTAATAACCGTGAAGTAGTGCGTTTAAGTTATCCGAAAAACCGGGATGTCACAGAGAGCATTATGGTTGGCTGCTTCGATGTATGGATCGATAGCAGGGGGTTGGTAGTTAAACTCTGCAGGAGCTTGAGGCTCGAAAGGATTATACTCCATTGTAGGTGGATAGGTAGGAATTGGGTTATCAAAACCCATCGGAGGTGGCTGAGGTGCAAAGGTGGCTGGTGTGATATCAATCTCCGGCGCAGGATTCGAAGGTCCACCCATTTGTGGATCTTCAGGAATGGGAGGATAGTTACTAGAACCTTGAGTGGTTGTAAAACATGTTCCCCCTCGCACTGACATGAGTGCATTCCTTCTCCTCCTTGGTGGCTCTGGCGGCGGCGGAGGTTGTTCCTTTCAGGGAGTGGTGGAGGTGATGGTGTCATTTCTTGAAATTGTGGTTCCTCCAATGGAGGTTGTGGTTGGGTGTTATGGGAGGAAGGAGTGTTCACGAATTTCCACTGTCCCCACCATTCAGCAAATTCATCGGGTCCATGATATGGTGATCCCGTGTAGGAACAACCACTGGATATATCAATGGGATGAGTGGACGTTCTCGAAGGCGGCTCAGATGGACCTGGGTCATCATCCATATCCATATCCTCGGGAAATGATCCTCCGGTCCCAACAGGTTATGACCTGCTGGTGAGTTAATGTAATCGTTAGGGTTAAACTGTCTAGGAGAATAGGGTGAAAGATAGTGAGTATGATGGGAAGAATGATGGGATTGGGGCGGTTGCAGCGAATGCTGCGAATGGTGAGAGTGTTGTTGGTCTGGAGGTTCTTGTGGCCCAAAGGAATGGTGATAAGATGGCAAAGTACTTAGTGAAACGGATCGCCTTGCGGGTTCCAATGAACGTCTCCATTCGTCATTGGGATCGGAGCTAAATGATTCCGAAGGCGAACGACAGTGAGAAGGCCCCGCATGGCTAAACGATCCTCCTCTCATTGTACCTTTCCCTCTTCCTCTGACACGTGGCGGCATCTTATATGGAAGCCTGTCAAAACACAAATAACAATATCTATATAAATCAAATAAAGGTTAAGAGTAATCCTAGGTCGTTGTCTAGACTCGAAAGTCTAAAGAATGTGCTACTGTGTTATTGAGATTAAACACAAAAGGCTAGTGTTTAATTCACTCACCGTTGGCTCTGATACCAACCTGTCACACCCCGATTTCCACGTACAACCTAGTGGGCCCGGTGGGGAGCATCATGACGTAGTTGATATCATCATAGACAATTATACACAGATATAGCACAGCGGAAGGCTTGGGAGGAAATTACTATTAAAAGCTTTAAAGTACAAATAAAATAATATACAGACGGTTGTAAAAAGAATCCACAGGCGGATCTATAAATGAATACATAAACTGAGTTCCATAGACTTAAGGCATCTAGGGATTTGCAAAGTCCTCTTATTGTGACAAGTAGCTCCAGCCTATTTCGTGAGGTACCTGTCACTTAGTCTTTGGAAAATACGTCATTTTCACTGGTAAATACAAATAACTGACTCATTTTGTAAACATTTGAAAGTGTAATTTCAGGTGCACAAGGCACAAAGATCCTTTATAACTTGGGACAATTACATTTATAATCTTGTATACAGTTTTACATGTTTGTCATACTATTAGGGTCGGTTTGAAAACCGAACATGATTAACTAACTCACCACATATAAAACCCACAAAGGAGTTATCCCCAACTTGTGGGTAGTTATATTTTAGCATTTGCATCTGTCAGGTGTATGCCTACACCCCGTGCTTAGGTTGTGGCCATCAATAACTTAGATGAGCCGAGGATATCCAGGACATGGTTGTTAACCCCTATAGTTTATGTTATCAAACAAAATAGATTAAAAAGGGTTATGCGGATTTATTAATCACAATCCGAGTAAATGATCTCATACCCGACCAAGCGGCAATAATTTACCGTATCCCAAGCCCGTATAAGGGAAAACAAGTTAAATGTATTTACCTGAGTTTTAATTGCAAGATTCTACTCAGCCGTATCTCACTAAGACTTTATGAAGGTATCTTCTACTGGGCTACCTAATCTGGAAGGAAGGTGTTATATAACCTATTAGGATACTAACGGTCTTTATTTAAGTCAAGGACTTCGACCGGTTAGTTTAAAAGATGGTTTACGGTACAAAGCGCTAGAGTAAGCGGTGACCGGAAAGGAATGTAATTTAGACCCAAGAAGTATGAAGACTTGTATAATATGGGTAAACTAAACACATTCTGGATTTTGAAGTAAAGATGCCAAGGTTAGACCCGTTTCGGTCCGTTCGTGAAAACTAGTCACATAAACCGAACCGAACACGTATGAGCATATACGGGTAACCGATAAGACATATACAAGTTTCCTGAATTATTATGCTCAAGATATGTTATAACATCAGTAAGATGTCAACAAGTATGCCCATAAAGGTTTTAAAGTCGAACTAAGACCTATAAGGGCGTTTTGGTCATTTTAAAAGTTCATAAAAGAGGTTTTTAAGAAAACTGAGGTTCTGATCATAAATACTCTGTGAAAATGTTTTAATTTATGATATTAAGATGGTAGGATATCATACCTATGCGTGTGTTAAGGTTTATGGCCAAACTATGCCCCGGAAGGGCATTTTGGTCATTTCACACATGGTTTTAGGGACTAAATTGGGATCCTGAGTTCATGACTTATCCCTTCTATAAAATCATTAAAAATCATTTAAAAATTCAGTAGGTAACAAGTCTTAGGTGCCAAACATAGTTTAAAGTCAAACTATGTGCTTATTTAGCGTAAAAGTTGACAAATGACGACAATTTCGAAGTTAAAGTGATTCTGAGAATTTGACCAGCTTTAAAGTGTTAAAATACTTGATTTTTCATAATATATCAATAGCAAAAGGTTTTGCATGTTAATTATATGTAAAACTCATTTTATTTGCAAAGAAGGTATTGTCGTCATTTATGAGCTTTATGCAAGAACCCAAGGTTAAGGTCAGAAATAAATCTGACCCGACATCCCAATAATTCCTAAATATGATATCATAACAGTAGGTAAAGAGTTTTGTGTCCAAAATTATGTTTTAAACATGATGTTCATGCTAAAGGGCATTCTAGTCTTTATAAAGGCATGAATTTCGCTTTTCTATATAACGTCAGTTTATGACCAGGTTTGGAGCATCAAAATACTCTAAATATGTTTACCAATCAGTACCTAATTTCTTTGCATGACCAACTACCTTAAAAGTCTCATTTTTGTCAAAAGGGTATACTAGTCAATCATAAATCATAATAACGGAAACAAGCATATAATCTTAGATTACTAAAGGACCAGGTAATACAACCTCATAAGGTTATGCTACAAAATAATATAGTCCTAAAGGAACCCTAATGCATAAGGAAAATAGCTAATTCGGGTCAGAACTGAAAGTCAAAGCAAAAGTTAAGCTTTTGCGACTTTCGGTTGCGAACTGAGCCTAAACTCAGAATTGTCGGGTGGAACATGTTTAGACATGTCCTAATAATAGTTACCAAGTTATTAGAGTGATAAAACATGTTTTATAACCTCTACATTATCAATTTGATTTTATTTAAAATCTGACTAGTTTGACTTTTATTATTAATTCCTTTGACCTGACAATTAACTAGGTAACCGTGAGAATTAGGAAGTGCCCTTTTGAGGGATTAACACTCACCTAATTACGATCACGTTGCCATGTTCGCCTCGGACAATGGCTGACCGTTATAGGTCTAAGCCGAAGGTCAAAGCCGTTTTGCGGCAACTTTGACTTTCGGTCTTTAACAAATGAAAACTGAACTAGAGTGGCTAAGAACACTAACCACTGGTCCTAGCACGAATTATGAACTTAAGAGAGCTTCTTTGATGACCCAAAAGCTCCAGAGAATGAGAGGAGTGAGATAATAAAAGGTGCAAGAACAAATGCCATTACAAGGAACCCATTTATAGTGCAAGGAGCCATGCTAGGATCATTCCAGGTGTATTCAGGTATTTTGTGATGCCTCCAAGTGTCCTAGAACGAGTAAGGAGCAAGAATACAGCCCTAGTTTCGAAATGAGGCTGTTTGGAAGCATATGTGTGGAGGTCACGCCAAAATCTGCCCAGGTGCAGGCCTTACGGACCGTAAGCATGGGGCCCTTACGGTCCGCAAGCTATCTATCAGCGAACCAAAATTTAAATTTTGACACTTTTGGACGCTCAACTTGAATATACGTATCTTGGGACTCGTATCTGTTATTATGCCATCAAAAATGATATTTGGCATATTTGGCAGTATAAAATAATTATTCTAAATCTCCCGGTTCATCGGTAAACCACCCGGAAGCACAAGTTTCGCTCGTTGACACTTTTACCCCTTTAAGTCAACCTTTCCACTGTTAGGGTTTAGGACACGTGTCTTCACCTTATTGTACACGTTTTTGCGAGGTGTTACACTAGGCCACCTGGTTCATCAAAACTTAACAAGCCCGCACTTGTCTCAAAGACATAAGAAACAAACAAGTTCGCTAGAATCTTGTAACAAGTTCGCCCTGAACTTGGTACAAGTTCGCATGAACTTGATGTTTCAGCCCACTTTTTCACTTCACCTATAAATACCCAGCTCCTCTCCTCATTTGAACTTACTGCAAGTTCGCTCGTAGCTCTCCAAACCCGAAACCCTTTGTTTTCTAATAAGATTCCACCCGTTTTCAAGCTACAACAACGTTTTACAATGATTTTGAACAAGGTTTTACCTTCATTTTCATCAAAACTTCTCTGTTTACGAAAATCTTCATCTTTTTATGCAAAACTTCGGTTTTTCACTTAGATCTAGCATAGATATAAGTAAAACCTTTGAATCATCGATTTTTACACAATATTCGGACTAAATGACGAATGGTTCATTGACTTTGAAGTGGAACGATGCGTTGTCAAGCTAGATCTCAGATCCGGAAGCACAAGGACAAATCGTCACTTCGCACAAACTGGACTAAACCGTTCGAACCTTCAAGTTCCCCCGGATTAGTCCAAGTTTCTGTAAAATGGATAAAACTCGCTCCAAAAGACCTCTCCAGCCTTGGTTTTGCTCAGTAGCCTAAGGTTGGAGGGATGGACACTCGATTTCCTAGCAAACCACGTGAAAACACAGGATTTGGATGCCAAAACAGTCCAGTTCGCTCGAAAAGTATCAAGTTCGCCCGAACTTGTCACTAGATTAGTGACCAAGTTTGACCGAATTTGATAGATCTTCACCAATTATACACAAGTTCGCCCGAACTTGTACTGATTCCAAGGAGTCAAAACAAGTTCGCCCGAACTTGTACCATCTCTCAACAAACAGGGAAAGTGTCACACCCCGACCCGCAGCGGAAAAAGGTGATCGGGGCATGATTGGGTTTTCATCAAAGCTCATGACATTTATTATAATGTTTCATATTTATTATTACAATTTAAAGGAGAATCATTACAATCAATCATACTAGTACAACATGTTCTATACATTTTTCAAGACTTCATTATTTTCTAAGGCAGTTTCCTATGTGTTCCTTGCTTCCACCTGTCTACCTGTATCATGTGTAAAAATGGTTTTTGGGTCAACAAAAAGTTGGCGAGTGAACCTTGTTAGAAAACATTTATTATTGATTTCTTGTTGTATTTAATATGGAAAAATTGTGCAATAATCATATGTGAGCAAACGTAAATAAACATACAATAAACATAACACACCTTGCATGAGTATATAACATGAATGATAATGTATATGTTGGCAACGTCACGTTCCGCTCATAGGTAATGGGGAACGGACGGCCTATGATGATGTATGTGCGATCAAGGCTCAATCAAACGGAGCCGATCGTATGTTGGCAATGCCACTTCCGCTCATAGGTAATGGGGAACGGTTCCGCTCATAGGTAATGGGGAACAGACGGCCTATGATGATGTATGTACTGAAAATGATAAATTTAAACTAAACATTAACCACACAAACAGTTGATACATATTGAATACACATTTGATCATGGATATGATGGATGCACAAGTGTTTAAATGTAATAAATAATAAGACACATGATACACCCCAAAAAGTGATTAAAACGGGGAATTTGTAAAGATTCACTCACATTGGGTGTGTTCGTTTGATGATGTTGAATGCGCACGAGTTTAGAGGGTTGATCGACGAGGAATAACTAACCTAAATAATAACGAAAATGTAGGGTAAATAAGTGGATTTTATTAACAATTTTAATAGGGTTTTTAGATTTATTTTTGTGAGTTTAAGGTTATTTTCTAACTTTAAAAACATTATTTTAAAGTATTTTTTATTTATTTTTAATAAATAAATAAAAATATATAAAAAATGTTGACTTTATGGGTTGAACGTTGACCTTGACCATTGACTTTGACTGTTGACCGGTTCGGACTTATGTTTGTTTGCGCTGAGTGAGGTTCGAACTTGTGACCTCCCGTACGCGTGCACGCAGCTCTACCACTGAGCTACGTGTCTAATCCGAAATATTTCTGTTTTTAATTATATTTATATACTATTTAATTTATTCAGAATTCATTTATTTTAAAAAGAATTTTAATTATGTCGAACCGGTGCACATAACAGGTCTCGAACCAGGGAACCGTTGTTTAACATTGCACACAGTCCACCGCTGGACTGTGTGTCTAACCTGGTTAAAATACTGGTTTTTATTAAACTTAACATCTTACAGCGAATTAATACGATTCGGTTTAAAAAAAAAACTTTTTATTTCAGAGGATAGGGGTCGTGTCAGGGATCGAACTCAAGACGTTTGTTTTGTTTGCGCACACAGTCCACCGCTGGACTGTGTGTTTAACCCGGTTTAATATCTTGTTTTAATTAAACTTATACCTAATGTTCGACTTCACCTTCTTCGTTCAAAAACACAGACAACGATTTATTCTACTGTTCTTGTTTAATTCGATTGACGGACATATAAATGATTAAAATGAAATGGATAGAGAAAGTTTTGGGAATGAATGTACCGGAAAGATGATTTTTCTCAGAACTCCGGCAAAGTCGTCGGCTCTGTTTTATGAACTCCGTCTGAGCGGACCAATTAACGTTTTGATTAACCAATTGTGAAATTAAATGACTAAACAAGAATTATCAGAGAGTTTAGATGTTCATACCGATTCACAGCGTGATTTCGGAATTTCCAGAAATTTTCCGGCGAGTGCTGAATATCCGACAACGTCGTCTGGGACCAATTCTGATTGAAGGATTTGAGTTAGTAAAAGTCTAACAATGGATAGAAGATGAAAGAATTGAGAAATTTACCGTTCGATGAATGTCACGGTTTTCCGGCGAAAGTCCGGCGATTTCAGAAAACTTTCTCGACGAACAGAAATTAGAGCGAAAGTGAAATTGGAGGTTCTGTGAGTGTTTTTGAGTTTGTGAGATGATGATATTGTTAGTGAAAGTTAGGAAGTAATTGATTTCGGTTTTCAACCCCAAAAATCATATGAATCGAAGGAATTGAAGGCGAATTGATTAGAACGTGGGTAGCAATTGCTTTATCGGTTATAATCAGTAACTCACGATCACTCAAACGTCTGGAAAGGTGAAACCGATTATCGGTTTCAGTTTTTGGCGCAAACAGATAATTTCTCGGGTAGAAGTTAAGTTTTATTTGTTTCCCTGATTACACAAAAACAGCAAATTGCGGAGTGGTTAAATGTTTGATGTTGTGTCTTCCGGCTGACCCGGGTTCGAAACCCGCAGCCCCTATTCTTTTTTATTTAATTTATTTTTACTTTTTAATAATTATAGTTTTTAAATTCTAAAATGTTTATTAATTATGTATTGTTTAAAATTAAAATTAACCATAAATACGCAACAAAATTTTATAACTTGATATTCGATTAACAACGAAGCGGGTTTGGAAACCCGTTTTTCGACGGATGTTACAGTATCCCCTACTTTTAGAAATTTCGTCCTGAAATTTAAGTAGTGGTATGGTTGACTCGAAAAGAGGTTGGTTTTGACAATTATATACTTAGAAGGGGGTAAGAGTTTAAATTTTATTTGAGGCGGTAACGTTCCTAGTAAGGGTTGAATACCCTGCTACAGGAATCGCTTTTTGATGCCTAAGATAAAGAATATTGATAAACAGAGTTGATTGACTAGGTATGATCTCATGCACAAGAGTTCTGAGAAATCGATACGTTTAGGAAGATAAGGTTATATCCTAAAACAAAACTTCTACCACTAATACCTACATGGAACCTCTCATAACTGCCTGACAATGCCTCTGATCCTTTGGCAAGAATACTTATATATAGGAAGTACCAGCGGCGTATCCACCATATTCTTGTCAAATTTTCATTGGCTTTATCAGTAAATTATAATTAGTTCTATGTGACTCTAAACACAACAACCAAAACTTGAGTCTTAATTCTGAAAGTATACATGTTTGAATGATGACAGTACCTCTCTCGTTTGTTATGATGAAGAGGTTAGTCTATGTAGAAGTGAGACACAGCCCAACTTATTTGAATGATGAGATTGAAATACGTTGAGATGATGTATGATGATATGAATGCTAAATCAGTGAGTATAAAACAACTTCAACCATGACATTACTAAATCCTACATGAAACTTCTCATAACCGCCTGACAATGCCTCTGATCATTTGGCAAGAATACTTATATATAGGAAGTACCAGCGGCGTATCCACCATATTCTTGTCATATTTTCATTGGTTTTATCAGTAAGTTATGATTAGTTCTATGTGACTCTAAAACATAAACAAACACAACAACCAAAGCTTGAGTCTAAATTCTGAAAGTATACGTGTTTGAATGATGACAGTACCTCTCTCGTTTGTTATGATGAAGAGGTTAGTCTATGTAGAAGTGAGACACAACCCAACTTCTTTAAATGATAGACGGAGATACGTCGTGAGGTATGATGATATGAATGTTAAATCAATGAGTATAAAACAAAACTGAAATAGTAATTCGCATTAAGATTCTTGGATAAAATCTCCAATTTATAATTGAGATACGTGAAGATTGAGATAACATAAAGAAAACATAAAAAAAACTAAGCGGTTGGAGTTGAATCTGGATTTTTTTTGTGAAGAAAACTAGTTGGGTGGTTCGTTTGGGCCGTTATTATCTTCAACAGGATTGGCGTTGATGTTGTAAACTCTTCCACTTGCTGGCGGTGGAGCTGGGTTTGCTTGATTTGCTTGGTTAACTGGGTTTGCTTGAGCTTGGGCGTTGATGATGTTAACCAATCGAGGGCACGTATTTCTAAAATGGGTAGGGTCGCCACAATTGAAACAAGCTCGAACATATGGGAACATGGGGTATTGGGGTTGTTGATATGTTTGGATCATGTTTTGAGTAGGGGGTGAGGTTTGGTTTTGAGATGTGCGGCAAACCTTGCTCAAATGACCATAGCGTCCACAATTCGCACATAGTCGACAAGGGAAGGTAGGTGGATGGTGATAAAAACAGGTGTTGCATTGAGGGTGAGGTCCAATGTAAGGTTTCTTATTTGGGTAAGTTGAGTTGGGTGCTACTTGAGTGATTGGGATAGCTTGGAGGGGTACAACTTGTGCAGCTGGTTGATTGCGTTGGGTGAAAAGGAAAATTTGCCCATCTCGTTTTCTCTTAGCAATGGGTTGAGAAGGGGATTCGGTTTGGGTGGAGTTTGAGGTTTCAGTTGATGCTTTATCCTTCTTCTTCTCCTCCTTGAAGTCTTTATTCCGTATGCGGTTCTCAGTGAGCTCTGTAGCTAACTCCATTGCTGCTTCCAAAGTTGCAGGTGTGGTACTTATTATCGGGTCTTGAATTTTTGAAGGAAGACCTCGAATGTAGTGCTCGATCAAACGGTAGAGAGGAGTGAACAAGTTGGGGACCATCTGATTCAACTCGAGAAATCTCTTGTTGTATGTGGTGTGGTCGCCCTCTTTTTGCTTCAAAGAATAGAACTCATCCTCTAATTTCTTGATTTCGCTTCTTGGACAGAAAGTCTTGTCATGATCTCTTTCAGCTTTTCCTAAGTCAAAGTCATAGCATCTTCAACACCTCGTTTGGCCTTCTCTGTATTCCACCATGTAAGTGCTATTCCAAGTAAACACCGGTAGCATATTGCACTTTGCGATCATCGGGGCAATCGCAATTTAGAAAAGTGTTTTCCATTTCCTCAAACCAATGGAGGAGAGCGGTGACACCTTCAGTCCCTTCGTATTTTGGAGGGTCGCAGGATTTGAAATGCTTGAAGGTGCATTTAGTGGTAATTGGGGGAGGGTTGACAATATTTTGATCTTCTTGATTGACGGGATTAGCGGTAAGGGCTGATTGAACTTGAACTACAATGTTGGGTATTACGGCAGCCATGCGCTCCGGGCTTTTCCTGATCTCATCTTCCTACGAGCGAGATTAGAAGACATCTACAAGGAATACATATCAAGAGTATGAGTTGGACGTTTTAGGGGTCATGTGTCGTATTTAGGAATGAACATTCATAAAATAAATATAGAATAATAAATCTACTACATCCATAGGATGTCTTGGGCTCTGCTTGTAATTGGGCCTTGCATGCCGCCATACTTCACCTTCGTAATCATGTGGGCCCCCATGATTACCGGGTTTTTCATATGGTTCGCATGTGTTAGCCTAGTTACGTACACTAAAAACCCGGAGAAAATCGAGAAATATGTATGTAACGTATGATATTCGGAATGTATCCAGGTGTGGACACGGTGACAACTCAAAGTGGGGTTAGTTCGAACGACGTTTGGTGTGGCATGCTTTGGCCTAATAGGTCCTTCGTACTCTCATCGTTAGTCCCCAGGTAGGCAAACTGGTCCGTTATATTGGATTTATACGAATGCCAACCTAGACAGGACGTTTCCGACTACCGGTACTTGTACCCTTACAGTTACTACATGACCGTGCAAACTCACTTTGATGAGATTTGAAAAATGAAAAATGCGACAAAATCTTGAATAACGGAAGTATGAAGGTGATTTGAATATGTGAACATTGAAATATGTATGATGAATGTGTATGTAATTATGTATGTTTGACTGTAAGTATAATTCATTACGTATCACAAAATATAATATGGAAGTGTTTGCATGCATTTGTGTATGTAATAAATATATGAAAACATATAAAACATCATGAGTTTGCATGTAACCACATAAACAATTAAAATCTAATCAACTATAGTATAGGCTCTAAGGGTCTAATAACCTATCCTATATCCCTATAGTCAAAAGCTCTGATACCAATCTGTCACACCCCGACCCGCAGCGGAAAAAGGTGATCGGGGCATGATTGGGTTTTCATCAAAGCTCATGACATTTATTATAATGTTTCATATTTATTATTACAATTTAAAGGAGAATCATTACAATCAATCATACTAGTACAACATGTTCTATACATTTTTCAAGACTTCATTATTTTTCTTCTAAGGCAGTTTCCTATGTGTTCCTTGCTTCCACCTGTCTACCTGTATCATGTGTAAAAATGGTTTTTGGGTCAACAAAAAGTTGGCGAGTGAACCTTGTTAGAAAACATTTATTATTGATTTCTTGTTGTATTTAATATGGAAAAATTGTGCAATAATCATATGTGAGCAAACGTAAATAAACATACAATAACAAACCACATTGCATGAGTATATAACATGAATGATAATGTATATGTTGGCAACGCACGTTCCGCTCATAGGTAATGGGGAACGGACGGCCTATGATATGTATGTGCGATCAAGGCTCAATCAAACGGAGCCGATCGTATGTTGGCAACGCCACGTTCTGCTCATAGGTAATGGGGAACGGTTCCGCTCATAGGTAATGGGGAACAGACGGCCTATGATGATGTATGTACTGAAAATGATAAATTTAAACTAAACATTAACCACACAAACAGTTGATACATATTGAATACACATTTGATCATGGATATGATGGATGCACAAGTGTTTAAATGCAATAAATAATAAGACACATGATACACCCCAAAAAGTGATTAAAACGGGGAATTTGTAGAGATTCACTCACATTGGGTGCGTTCGTTTGGTGATGTTGAATGCGCACGAGTTTAGAGGGTTGATCGACGAGGAATAATTAACCTAAATAATAACGAAAAGGTACGGTAAATAAGTGGATTTTATTAACAATTTTAATAGGGTTTTTAGATTTATTTTTGTGAGTTTAAGGTTATTTTCTAACTTTAAAAACATTATTTTAAAGTATTTTTAATTGATTTTTAAATTAAATAAATAAATAAAAATATAAAAAAAATGTTGACTTTTTGGGTTGACCGTTGACCGTTGACCATTGACTTTGACTGTTGACCGGTTCGGACTTATGTTTGTTTGCGCTGAGTGAGGTTCGAACTTGTGACCTCCCGTACGCGTGCACGCAGCTCTACCAACTGAGCTACGTGTCTAACCCGAAATATTTCTGTTTTTAATTATATTTATATACTATTTAATTTATTCAGAATTCATTTATTTTAAAAAAGAATTTTAATTATGTCGAACCGGTGCACATAACAGGTCTCGAACCCGGGACCCGTTGTTTTAACATTGCACACAGTCCACCGCTGGACTGTGTGTCTAACCTGGTTAAAATACTGGTTTTTATTAAACTTAACATCTTACAGCGAATTAATACGATTCGGTTTAAAAAAAAACATTTTTATTTCAGAGGATAGGGTCGTCTCAGGGATCGAACTCGAGACGTTTGTTTTGTTGGGCACACAGTCCACCGCTGGATGTGTGCCTAACCCGGTTTAATATCTTGTTTTAATTAAACTTATACCTAATGTTCGACTTCACCTTCTTCATTCAAAAACACAGACAACGATTTATTCTACTGTTCTGTTTTAATTCGATTGACGGACATATAAATGATTAAAATGAAATGGATAGAGAAAGTTTTGGGAATGAATGTACCGGAAAGCTGATTTTTCTCAGAACTCCGGCAAATTCGTCGGCTCTGTTTTATGACTCCGTCTGATCGGACCAATTAACAGTTTTGATTAACCAATTGTGAAATTAAATGACTAAACAAGAATTATCAGAGAGTTTAGATGTTCATACCGATTCACAACGTGATTTCGGAATTTCTAGAAATTTTCCGGCGAGTGCTGAATATCCGACAACGTCGTCTGGGACCGATTCTGATTGAAGGATTTGAGTTAGTAAAAGTCTAACAATGGATAGAAGATGAAAGAATTGAGAAATTTACCGATTCGATGAATGTCACGGTTTTCCGGCGAAAATCCAGGGATTTCAGAAAACGTTTCCGACGAACAGAAATTAGAGTGAAAGTGAAATTGGAGGTTCTGTGAGTGTTTTGAGTTTGTGAGATGATGATATTGTTAGTGAAAATCAGGAAGTAATTGATTTCAGTTTTCAACCCCAAAAATCATATGAATCGAAGGAATTGAAGGCTGAATTGATTAGAACGTGGGCAGCAATTGCTTTATCAGTTATAATCAGTAACTCACGATCACTCAAACGTCTGGAAAGTTGAAAGCCGATTGTCGGTTTCAGTTTTTGGCGCAAACAGATAATTTCTCGGGTAGAAGTTAAGTTTTATTTGTTTCCTGATTACACAAAAACAGCAAGTGACGAAGTGGTTAAATGTTTGATGTTGTGTCTTCCGGCTGACCCGGGTTCGAAACCCGCAGCCCCTTTCTTTTTTATTTAATTTATTTTTACTTTTTAATAATTATAGTTTTTAAATTCTAAAATGTTTATTAATTATGTATTGTTTAAAATTAAAATTAACCATAAATACGCAACAAAATTTTATAACTTGATATTCGATTAACAACGAAGCGGGTTTGGAAACCCGTTTTTCGACGGATGTTTCAGAAAGTTCACCCGAACTTGTACCTCCATTAAGTTTAAGTTAGTCAAGTTCGCCCGAACTTGTATCCCAAGGTACAAGTTCGTCCGAACTTGTCTGCTGTTTCTTCAACCGTTAACCGTTTCAGCAATTAGAAGACTGATGCACTTCTGTTCGCTTACAGGCTGATCCGACGCTCTCCGCAACTCCTCTCAGATTCCGTCTCTTCTCCCAAAACGCACCGACAGTGAATATACTTGAACCCCTTTATGCTTAAATGCATTTTTGGGTGTCACATATGTTTCTATATCAAATCACATCACACAACTCAACTCTTATTCGCAATCCCGCTATTACATGACTATACATGAAATCTGCTGAATTGTATGTATTACTTGATTGCTTGTACGCCACCCTTAACATGATAGTATACTAGAGGTTGACCCGCCACCCGGAGGCCCAGGGTTGTTAAGGCCCGCATTTTTCATTTCTCGTTTATTTTTCTCTTTTAGAATGTGAACACTTGTTTGCATGCCTCGATCAATCGCGGTTTGTTGGTTTACTTGAATATGAGTAGTTACATAGTTCACAACTCTTACGTATGTCATGCGGTGTCTGCTAAACGCTTTTTATCTCTATTATGTACGCAAACCTGTATGCTCACCTTTACTTAATTGTATACATTTTATTTTAACATATGTGGCAGGTTGAGGACATTAGCTATGGATGCTTAGTTTAGGATTTCTTTTAGAATCTCGTTGTAATAAAATCTAGGGAAATCGAAACTTGAATTGTTTTATGAGATTGCTTAGTATTTTGTAACTTGTTTAAGGATTGTATGTTGATAGTATGGGATATAACTTTTGAATATTATCGCTTAAATAATGTTTTGGAATTTCTCGTGAGACAATCTGGTTCGCCTAGTGCCCGCCCCGATGTTTTCGCCATCGGTTGGGGTGTGTCAGATTGGTATCAGAGCCATAACTATAGGGAAATTAGGTAGAATTGCCATGTTTGCCTTAGACTATAGTTAGGATACCAAATCAGACCGTTAAGCATCGATTAACTCCGAAAACTAATACGAACAGACAAGTTCGCATCCCGAACTTGAGGGCAAGTTCGCCCGGACTTGACCAAGTTCGCCCGAACTTGTCAGTTCCCCCTCAACAACAAACAAGTTCGCTGGGATTGAGCAAGTTCGCTCGAACTTGACATCAGGCTGATGCCAAGTTCGCCCGAACTTGACCAGAACCCTTCGATACGAACTTTTAAACATGTTTTCCTAAAGTAACCACAACACACGTAAGAACGCTTGTATCACACAAAACCAGTGATCAAGTTGAGAATAGGTGTGAAAACCAAGAACTCTCGATAAGATCATTCACTCCGCGCAACCTCTCGCACGAGATACCTTCGTTGAGTTAGGAGTATTATCTAAACCTCAACGAAAATCTCCATTTCTAACCAGTGGAACTCCCGATTTGATCGGTGAGCATAACCACAACTAGGAATGATGTTGTTAAGTTAGGGGTGAAACCCGCATCTTAATAACTAGTTCTGTTCCTCGATTTTCAATCTCACCAAAGTCTCGATTACTTCGATGACTCGGAACACGAGTAACTGGAAGGATAAATGCCGTTAACCGTTGTACGGCGAGGCATTTGTCTATTAGGCCAAATCGTGTGTCCGAACTCAGAATCTACGAATCACTTTGGGTAGTCGCTGTCTCAATACCCAGGATGCTCCCAATTGATTTAAGCCTAAAATTTGTTGATTTTATGCATCATCGAGTTTACTTATTATTTAGTGTTTAAATTTATAGATTTACGTTATATCGCTTATCGATTTCTCGATTTATCGTTTTTATGCTCCATCGATATATGCACAACTCGTACAGCTCTCGTAATCTAAAACGCTAATTAATTCACCAACCAAACTAAAACGCTCAACTCTCCTACACGTATGGTCTCATACGCAACTTACTCGCTATTTACGCTATTATATCGCATCTCGTACGCGCTACGCATGATTTAGTATTTAAGATGTATATGTGAAAATATGTGATTATGTGCTTATGAATTAAACGTGCTTACTGTGGATACGTGCCTATGTGTTCTGTGCTTTAACTGTATAATAATAATAATAATAATAATAATAATAATAATAATAATAATAATTATAATAATAATAATAATAATAAATAATAATAATAATAAACTTTTGAACATAAACCTATCATAATCAAATCTCATCCAATCAAATCCTTTAATGTAGATGTCTTCCATGGGATCACGAGGAATCTCCAGCGCAGCAACGCCGATAAGCGCATCGCTTCAATGGTAGCCAAGGAAATGGCTAAGGTGATTCCACAAATCATCAGCGAGATCCACACGGTCAGCAGCAACACTTCTGTGGACTCGAAAGCCGACCCGCCCAAGTCTTCTTTCAGCTTTAAGAAGTTTAAAGCATGTGGACCACTCACCTTCACCAGCACGGACGGGCCGAGTGCTATGTTCCACTGGTTCGATTCTATCGAAGTTACCTTCTGTCAGAGTGGATGCCCCGAAGCTCTCGCACTATCAACGCCACCGGCGTGTTCCAGTCGAGGGCTCTCAGTTGGTGGACAGCGGAGTGCAACAAGAGCGGGAATGACGAAGCTTAAGGGCTCACTTGGGAGGAACTCAAAGAAATCATGGTGAAAGAGTTTTGTCCTCCGCATGAGGTTCAAAAGCTGGAGAATGAGTTCTGGGATATCAAACAAGATGGTCCAGACAAGCTGGCCTAACAGCTCGTTTCAAACAGTTAAGCATTATCTGTCCCGGTCAGGTGGACACGACCGAGAAAGCGATCAAGAAATACATGCGTGCCTTACCCGATTGCGTCGCTGACTTTATTCAAGCAGCTCGTCCAGTCACAATTAAGGAAACTTACCAGCTAGCCGCAGAGATCAACAACAAAAGGGTTCAAGCTGGTTACTTTAAGAACAACAAAGTCACAAACCAGGCCATCACCGAATCAGCAGCTCCTACCGATCAGTCTCGAGAGTCAAAGTCTAGCCGCCGAGGTCGCAAAAGGGAAAACCCGAGCAAGAACTTTGCCCTTACTGTAACATTTGTCAAAAACGGGTTTTTCCAAACCCGCTTCGTTTGTAATCGAATATCAAGTTATGAATGTTTCGTTGCTTATTTTTGTTTATTTTAATTTTAAACGTTGCATAATTAATAAACAAATTGGAATTTAAAAACTATAATTAATAAAAAGTGAAAATAAAATAAATAAAAAAGAAAACCGGCTGCCAGGATTCGAACCCGGGTCAGCCGGGTGAGTCTAACGACTTAACTCGCACACATATAACCACTCCGCCACTTGATGTTTTCTGTTAGTTCTAGGAATCAATTAAATCTTATGTTCAACCATGAATCAACCGGTTTACGCAGACTGTAACCATAATCGGCTTTCAAACGTCCAAAAACGTTTGAGTGTTCGCGGTTTTCTGACAATAACCGATACACCGACACCTTCAATCAATTTAGTCTTGATTGGACTTGAATTCAAGTGATGTTCGGTTTTTATAACCGAAAAACATTCACTTCTTGAATTACTTCAACAAAAGCTTCATTTCGCGACTCAATTACATTCCCAGAACTTCTATTCTCGCGTTTACTCTCGTTTCTGATCGTCGGAATTACTTTCTAATCATCGCCGGAATTCTCTGTAAGTCGCCGGAAAACCGTGACTCACCTCAAAACGGTAAATGACTCGACTCTTTCTGTTCCATTCCATTGATAGACCATTACTAACATCAATCCATCACCCAGAATCAATCCCAGGCGAAGTTATCGGATAATCAACTCTCGCCGGAAAACTTTTGAAAATTCCTATTTTCCACTGTGAAACGGTATAGTCATTCAAACCTTCTGATAACTCTTGTTTAGTACTTCAATTCCACAATTAGCTAATCAAAACTGTTAATTTGTTCGCTCAGTCGAAGTTCATAAAAACAGAGCCGACGACTTCGCCGGAGTTCTGAGAAAGATCATCATTTCCGGTATGTTCATTCCCAAAACTTTTCCTATCCGTTACATATAAATCATTAGTACGTCTGTTAATCGAATTAAGCAAGAAACAGTTGATTAATCATTGTCTGTGAATTTAACGAAGAAGATGAAGTCTATTATGATTATAAGATTAATTAAAATCGGTATTATAAACGGGTTAGACACACAGTCCAGCGGTGGACTGTGTGCAAACAATACGCATACGTCCCGAGTTCGATCCTTGACACACACACACACTCTGTAATTAAAATGTTCCTTTTTAAACTGAACCGGATCCATTCGCAATTAGATGTTAAGTATAATAAAAATCAGTATATTAACCACGTTAGACACACAGTCCAGCGGTGGACTGTGTGCAACATTAAATCACAGGTCCCGGGTTCGAGACCTGTTGACGGCACCGGTTTCGATAATTAAAATCCTTTTTAAAAATAAATGAATTTTGAATAAATTAAAACAGTATATAAATATAATTAAAAACAGAAATATTTCGGGTTAGACACGTAGCTCAGTTGGTAGAGCTGCGTGCACGCGTACGGGAGGTCTCGGGTTCGAGCCTCACCCGGCGCACACTTACACTCTAGCAAACCGGTCAAACGGTCAACAGTCCCGGTCAACGGTCAATGGTCAACGCAAAAGTCAACATTTTTTTTATATTTTTATTTATTTATTTAGTTAAAGAATCAATTAAAAATACTTAAAAATAATGTTTTTTAAAGATAGATAATAGCCTTAAACTCACAAAAATATATATAAAAATCTTATTAAAATTAGTAATAA
This sequence comes from Scalesia atractyloides, assembly GCA_947069175.1. Taxonomy (NCBI): domain Eukaryota; kingdom Viridiplantae; phylum Streptophyta; class Magnoliopsida; order Asterales; family Asteraceae; genus Scalesia; species Scalesia atractyloides. Next base: position 86,075,666 of record CAMTDV010000018.1, read on the forward strand.
AATCCACTCATTTACCATACTTCCCGTTATTATTTAGGTTAGTTAAGTCTCGTCGATCAATCCTCCAAACTCGTGCGCATTTCATCATCTTCAACCGAACGCACCCAATGTGAGTGAATCTCTTCAAACTCCCCGTTTTAATCATGTTTTTGGGGTGTATCATGTGTCTTACCATTTATTATATTTAAATCATTGTGCATACATCATATCCATGAACAAATGTGTATTCAGCTTGTATCAACTGTTTGTGTGGTTATTGTTTAGATTTAATTTATCATTTTCAGTACATGCAATATCATAGGCCGCCGCTCCCCATTACATTATGAGCGTTGAGCAGTTCCCCATTACATTATGAGCGTGAACCCGGGGGTTGCCAACATACGATCGGCTCCGTTTGATTGAGCCTTGATCGCACAGACATTCATCATAGGCCGTCCGTTCCCCATTACATTATGAGCGTGAACGTGACGTCGCCAACATATACAGTTTCATTCATGTTATATATTCATGCAAGTTGATATGTTATTGTATGTTATTGTTTGTGGATTGTTATTGTTATTGTATGATTATTTACATTTGCTCACATATGACTATTGCACAATTTTTCCTTAATAATGATAACAAGAAATCAATAATAAATGTTTATCTAACAAGGTTCACTCGCCAACTTATGTTGACCCAAAAACCTCCATTTTTACACATGATACAGGTGATCCAGCTGCAGCAAGAAACACATAGGATTGGCTTAGAAGAATAAACTGGTTTAGAGCTTGGATTGTTTAGTTGATTATTTTTCTTTGTATTTGTATGAACATGTTTGGATTATTGAGGATGTAATTTTGACTTAAATAAATATGAAACATATTAGTAAATATCATGAGCTTTGGTGATAACCCAATTATGCCCCGACTCTTATTCCGCTGCGGGTCGGGGTGTGACAGATTGGTATCAGAGCCATGACTATAGGGATATAGGATAGGTAATTAGACCCTTAGAGCCTATATTATAGTTGATTAGAATTTTTAAAATTTTTGTGTGTTACATGCCAAATTTCATGATGATTATATGTTTTATGTTTAATGTTACATTCAATGTTATGCAAGCATGTTCATAAGTACATACTATTATATAATGCCTATCATGAATCATATTCTCATAACATATCATATCCATGAGAGCACACATCACATCATTTTCATGATTGTTTTTACAATGATTTTTGTATTTTCAAATCACATCAAAGTGAGTTCTCATGACGGGCATGTAGTAACTGGAAGGGTACAAGTACGGTAGTCGGAACGTCCTGTCTAGGCTTGGCATTCGTATAAATCCAAAATAAAGGACCAGTTTGCCTACCTGGGGACTAACGATGAGAGTACGAAATACCTATTAGGCCAAAGCATGCTATACCAAACGTCGTGTGAGCTAACCCCACTTTGAGTTGTCATTGTGTCTACACCTGGACACATTCCGACCATACATCTCGTAAACATATTTCATGGTTTTCATTCGGGTGATGCGAGTGTTAAATCGCCAATACTAATGTGAATCCTACCAAGCCAATAGTCATGGGGGCCCACATGACTATACAGGTGAAGGTATGGGGGACATTTGAGGCCCAACATGAGCAAACCCAAGACATCCTATGGATGTAGTTGCATTATTGATATTTATGTTATTTTCATTTTCTTTAAGACACATGACACCTAAAAAGACTCCATAAACTCACAATCTTCTTATGTATGTTCCTGTAGATGTCGGCTAGGCAACAACGAGGGGGTAGAAAATCAGGAAGGTCACACGAAGCTTGGCCACTCAAATCGCAAAACAAATGGCCGCGGTACTTCCTGACATTGTGGTTCAAGTACAACAAGCTCTCGCCACAAATCCCACAATCCTCCCCAGCAAGAAGACCAAAACATCGGCAACACTCCTACCAACAAGTGCTCATATAAACATTTCAAGTCTTGCGATCCTCCGAAATTTGAAGGGACCGAAGGTGTCACTGCTCTCCTCCACTGGTTTGAGGAAATGGAAAACACCTTCCTCAACTGCGATTGTCCCGAGGATCGCAAGGTACGATACTCAACCGGGAGACTATTTGGGGTAGCTCTTACCTGGTGGAATACTGAAAAGGGTAAGAGAGGAATCGAAGATGCAATGGCCTTAACGTGGGAGGAGTTAAGGGAAATCATGACGAGACGATTCTGTCCTAGAAGTGAGACTAAAAAGTTAGAGGACGAATTTCATTCATTGAAGCAAAAGGAGGGAGATCATACTTCCTACAACAAGAGGTTTTTAGAGTTGAACCAGATGGTCCCTAACTTGTTCACCCCAGTTTACCTTTAGTCGAGCATTATATTCGAGGTCTTCCCTCGAAAATTCAAGATTTAGTTCTCAGCACTTCACCAGCAACACTTGAAGCTGCTATGGAACTAACTACTGAACTGACCGAGAATCGAATTCGCAACGGTAAATTTAAAGAGGAAAAAAGAAAGCCCCCGTTGAGGGCCAAACTTCAAACCATTCCACCTCCTCCTCTAAGTTTGCTAACAAGAGGAAACGTAACACCAGAAATTTCGCTGTCACACAAACCAATTACCCTATCCCTGCTGCACCCATTACCCAAGTTGCCCCCTCACCTGCACCATATAAAAGGCCATACTCTGGCCCATTACCAAAATGCAACCGTTGCCAATACCATCACTTTCCTGATCATCCCTGTCAACATTGCACCGGCTGTGGTCGCGCAGGTCACACTATTCAAACCTGTCGCATACCACAGCGATCGAACCGCCACCAGTCCTCAACCCAAACCCACCATCAAATAATGGGTCAAGCCCAACAACCCCTACTACTACCACCTACCCAACATTTAGCCCAATCATACTACAACCCAACTATCCCATGGTGCAACCTATGCGGGCTTGCTACAATTGTGGAGACCCAAACCATTTTAGAAACACTTGTCCACGTTTGGTGAACATTATACATGCTCAAGCCCAAGCAAATCCGGTAAATCAAGCTAACCAAGCTCCTCCACCTGCAAGAGGAAGAGCTTTCAACATCAACGCTAATCAGGCTAGAGCTGACAGCAATGTGGTTAACGGTACGTTCCTTATCAATGGTAGTTATGCAGCCATGCTGTTTAATACTGGCGCGGATAAAAGTTTTGTGTCCTTAGAGTTTGAACCCATCCTAAACCAAATTCGTGATAAGCTCATGGAGTCCATAACAGTGGAAGTTGCTGACGGGAAACCGATCTCATTAAACTCTATTATACGCAATTTACTCTCACCTTAAACGATCACGATTTTCCAGTTGACCTCATTCCTATGAAGTTGGGAAGCTTTGACATTATAATTGGTATGGACTGGCTCAGCCAACATCAGGCTGAAGTTGTATGCCGCGAAAAGTTTATACGCATTCCTCTTTCAAACGGTCAGACTCTACGAATCTTTGGAGAAACCTCATCGAAAGGGCTCAGATTAAAGGGCCTGTCTTCAGGCTCGAAAATATCTACGCAAGAATTATGTCGCATTTTTAACCCATGTCGTTAGAAAGGGAACCATGGAGAAGAAACTTGAAGACATCCCAGTAGTAAAAGATTTTCGCAAGTTTTTCCTGACGACATTTCAGGACTTCCTCCCGTGAGAGAAGTCGAATTTCGCATCGATCTTATACCTGGTGCTACACCAGTTGCAAAGTCTCCTTATAGGTTAGCCCCATCCGAAATGCAAGAGCTAGCCAGTCAATTGCAAGAGTTGACTGACAAAGGATTTATACGTCCTAGCTCCTCGCCTTGGGGTGCACCTGTCTTTTTGTGAAGAAGAAAGATGGAACGTTTCGCATGTGCATCGACTACAGAGAACTCAACAAGTTAACGATCAAGAATCGCTATCCATTACCTCGCATTGATGATCTTCTTGACCAACTTCAAGGTGCCAGCTGTTTTTCAAAAATCGACCTTCGTTCTGGTTATCACCAACTTAGAGTACATGAAGAAGACGTCCCAAAGACCGCCTTCCGAACTCGTTATGGTCATTATGAATTCATGGTCATGCCATTTGGTTTAACCAAGCTCCAGCTGTCTTCATGGATCTAATGAACAAAGTCTGCAAACCCTATCTCGATCGTTTTGTTATAGTCTTCATCGACGACATCCTCATTTATTCAAAGTCTAAGTCTGATCATGAACGGACCTTCGACTCATCCTTACACTCTTAGAGAATGAAAAGCTTTACGCCAAATTCTCCAAATGCGAATTCTGGTTAAAAGAGGTATAATTCCTTGGACATGTTGTTAATGACAAGGGAATACATGTCGACCCCTCAAAGATCAAAGCAGTACAAGAATGGCAAGCGCCACGTACACCAACCGAAGTAAGATCATTCCTTGGTTTGGCTGGTTATTATCGCCGTTTCATTTCAAATATTCTCCCGCATTGCTGTACCACTCACGGCGTTAACCCATAAGGGGAAACCCTTCATATGGGGACCCAAACAAGAAGAAGCCTTCCAAACCCTTAAATAAAAACTCTGTATGCACCAATTCTCACTCTTCCTGAAGGTTGTGATGACTTCGTGGTTTATTGCGACGCGTCAGGGCAAGGACTAGGCTGTGTTCTAATGCAAAGAGGAAAGGTGATAGCTTATGCTTCTAGACAACTCAAAACTCATGAGAAGAACTACACCACCCACGACCTAGAACTTGGAGCCGTTGTGTTCTCTCTTAAGATATGGAGACATTATCTCTATGGTACTAAGTGTGAAATATACACTGACCACAAGAGTCTTCAACATATCTTCAACCAAAAGGAGTTAAACATGAGGCAACGAAGATGGGTCGAACTTCTAAATGACTACGACTGTGAAATTCGGTATCACCCTGGCAAGGCAAATGTGGTGGCTGATGCACTCAGTCGAAAGGGTTATGCGAACTCCATTCGTCTTCTATGTTTGCAAATCATAACCGACATCAAAGATCAAATTCGAGAAGCCCAACATGTTTCAATAACAGAAGACGACGTACGAAAGGAGCTGTCCTGTGGAGCTGAACTTAAAATTGAAACTAAAGCTGACGGTATTATGTACTATCTAGATCGTATATGGATTCCTGACCACAACAACCTTCGTGAATTCCTTATGAATGAGGCACACAAAACACGATACTCTATACACCCAGGAGCCGACAAGATGTATCAAGACCTTCGATACACCTACTGGTGGCCTGGAATGAAAAAGGATATTGCTGTTTTTGTTTCCAAGTGCCTTACATGTACCAAGGTAAAGGCTGAACATCAAAGACCCTCATGACTTCTGGTCCAACCTGAAATACCTGTATGGAAGTGGGAAAACATAACCATGGATTTCATTACCGGGTTACCTCGCACTTCTAGTGGGTATGACACTATATGGGTAATCATTGATCGTCTTACAAAATCAGCTCACTTTATTCCAATCCGCGAAGATTTCAAGAACGAGAAGCTAGCTCGTGTCTACATCAGCGAAATCGTAAGCCGACATGGTGTACCATTAAGCATTATTTCAGATCGTGATGGTCGTTTCACTTCACGAACATGGCAGGCCGTACAAGCCGCTTTGGGTACACGATTAGACCTCAGTACCGCTTATCATCCTCAAACTGATGGACAATCTGAACGCACCATTCAAACTCTTGAAGATATGCTTCGAGCATGTGTCATAGACTTCAAGGGAAATTGGGACGCTTATCTACCATTAGTTGAATTTTCGTACAACAACAGCTATCATTCAAGCATCGGCATGGCACCTTTTGAAGCTTTATATGGTCGTAAGTGCCGATCTCCAGTATGTTGGCACAAATCGGGGAAGCTCAAATCACCGGTCCAGAATTGATTCAAGAAACCACAGACAAGATCCATCAAATTCGAAACAATCTTCTAGCGGCTCAAAGTCGTCAAAAGAGTTATGCAGATAAACGGCGAAAGCCTTTGGAGTTTAACATTGGTGATCATGTACTTTTAAAAGTATCACCGTGGAAGGGAGTAGTTCGTTTTGGCCAAAAAGGCAAGCTAGCACCACGCTACGTAGGACCTTTCAAGATACTCGAAAGAGTAGGACCTGTAGCATACAAGCTTGATCTACTAGAAGAACTCAACAGAATTCACCCCACGTTCCATGTATCAAACTTGAAGAAGTGCCTCGCTGATGAGAACCTCCATATTCCTCTGGAAGATATTCAGATTGACGAATCTATGCATTTTATTGAAAGACCAGTAGAGATCATGGATTTCGGAGAAAAACGTTTAAGACGAAGTCGCATTCCAATTGTTAGGGTACGCTGGGAGTCGAAACGGGGACCTGAGTTTACTTGGGAACGTTAAGACTCAATGCGCGAAAAATACCCGCATCTTTTTTCCTTCTACTACTTAAATTTCGGGCCGAAATTCCTAAAAGTAGGGGATACTGTAACATTTGTCAAAAACGGGTTTTTCCAAACCGCTTCGTTTGTAATCGAATATCAAGTTATGAATTTTCGTTGCTTATTTTTGTTTATTTTAATTTTAAACGTTGCATAATTAATAAACAAATTGGAATTTAAAAACTATAATTAATAAAAAGTGAAAATAAAATAAATAAAAAAGAAAACCGGCTGCCGGGATTCGAACCCGGGTCACAGGGTGAGTCTAACGACTTAACTCGCACACATATAACCACTCTGCCACTTGATTTTTTCTGTTAGTTCTAGGAATCAATTAAATCTTATGTTCAACCATGAATCAACCGGTTTACGCAGACTGTAACCGTAATCGGCTTTCAAACGTCCAAAAACGTTTGAGTGTTCGCGGTTTTCTGACAATACCGATACACCGACACCTTCAATCAATTTAGTCTTGATTGGACTTGAATTCAAGTGATGTTCGGTTTTTATAACCGAAAAAACATTCACTTCTGGAATTAACTTCAACAAAAGCTTCATTTCGCGACTCAATTACATTCCCAGAACTTCTATTCTCGCGTTTACTCTCGTTTCTGATCGTCCGAATTACTTTCTGATCATCGCCGGAATTCTCTGCAACCCTCAAAAACGGTAAATGACTCAACTCTTTCTGTTCCATTCCATTGATAGACCATTACTAACATCAATCCATCACCCAGAATCAATCCCAGGCGAAGTTATCGGATAATCAACTCTCGCCGGAAAACTTTGAAAATTCCTATTTTCCGCTGTGAAACGGTATAGTCATTCAAACCTTCTGATAACTCTTGTTTAGTACTTCAATTCCACAATTAGCTAATCAAAACTGTTAATTTTTTTGCTCAGTCGAAGTTCATAAAAATAGAGCCGACGACTTCGCCGGAGTTCTGAGAAAGATCTCATTTCCGGTATGTTCATTCCCAAAATTTTCCTATCATTACATATAAATCATTAGTACGTCTGTTAATCGAATTAAGCAAGAAACAGTTGATTAATCATTGTCTGTGAATTTAACGAAGAAGATGAAGTCTATTATGATTATAAGATTAATTAAAATAGGTATTATAAACGGGTTAGACACACAGTCCAGCGGTGGACTGTGTGCAACAATACGCATACGTCCCGAGTTCGATCCTTGACACACACACACTCTCTGTAATTAAAATGTTCCTTTTTAAACTGAACCGGATCCATTCGCAATTAGATGTTAAGTATAATAAAAATCAGTATATTAACCAGTTAGACACACAGTCCAGCGGTGGACTGTGTGCAACATTAAATCACAGGTCCCGGGTTCGAGACCTGTTGACGGCGCCAATTCGATAATTAAATCCTTTTTAAAAATAAATGAATTTTGAATAAATTAAAACAGTATATAAATATAATTAAAAACAGAAATATTTCGGGTTAGACACGTAGCTCAGTTGGTAGAGCTGCGTGCACGCGTACGGGAGGTCTCGTCGCCCGGCGCACACTTACACTCTAGCAAACCGGTCAAACGGTCAACAGTCCCGGTCAACGGTCAATGGTCAACGCAAAAGCCAACATTTTTTTATATTTTTATTTATTTATTTAGTTTAAGAATCAATAAAAATACTTAAAAATAATGTTTTTAAAGATAGATAATAGCCTTAAACTCACAAAAATATATATAAAAATCTTATTAAAATTATTAATAAAATCCACTCATTTACCATACTTCCTGTTATTATTTATGTTAGTTAAGTCTCGTCGATCAATCCTCCAAACTCGTGCGCATTTCATCATCTTCAACCGAACGCACCCAATGTGAGTGAATCTCTACAAACTCCCCGTTTTAATCACGTTTTTTGGGTGTATCATGTGTCTTACCATTTATTATATTTAAATCATTGTGCATCATAATCCATGAACAAATGTGTATTCAGCTTGTATCAACTGTTTGTGTGGTTATTGTTTAGATTTAATTTATCATTTTCAGTACATGCAATATCATAGGCCGCCGCTCCCCATTACATTATGAGCGTTGAGCAGTTCCCCATTACATTATGAGCGTGAACCGGGCGTTGCCAACATACGATCGGCTCCGTTTGATTGAGCCTGATCGCACAGACATTCATCATAGGTCCGTCCGTTCCCCATTACATTATGAGCGTGAACGTGACGTTGCCAACATATACAGTTTCATTCATGTTATATATTCATGCAAGTTGATATGTTAGTATGTTTGTGGATTGTTATTGTTATTGTATGATTATTTACATTTGCTCACATATGACTATTGCACAATTTTTCCTTAATAATGATAACAAGAAATCAATAATAAATGTTTATCTAACAAGGTTCACTCGCCAACTTATGTTGACCCAAAAACCCCCATTTTTACACATGATACAGGTGATCCAGCTGTCAGCAAGAAACACATAGGATTGGCTTAGAAGAATAAACTGGTTTAGAGCTTGGATTGTTTAGTTGATTATTTTTCTTTGTATTTGTAGGAACATGTTTGGATTATTGAGGACGTAATTTTGACTTAAATAAATATGAAACATATTAGTAAATATCATGAGCTTTGGTGATAACCCAATTATGCCCGACTCTTATTCCGCTGCGGGTCGGGTATGACACTTACTGCACCGCAAAACCCTCAGCCGCTTCAGTCAACCGCACCAAACGCACCGCCGACAATGCGTGCATATACTGGTCCTCATCCTTTGTGCTCGAAATGCACCTATCACCATGCGGTTGGAGGCAACTGTCGCTTCTGCACCAACTGCAACATTTACGGCCACTTTACTGTCAGTTGTATGTTCAGGCCCGTGTCAGCCAGCTCCTCAGGCCCTAGCAGCACCAGCTCTACCAGCTCCCCCTTGCACTCCTCAGCTAATCAGCAGCAGTTCCAGAATCTAGCGCCAGCCCCAAAGGCCCATGCTTGCTGCACATGTGGGGACCCAAACCACTTTAGTAACGTCTGCCCAAACCAAGTTGTCAAACAAGAGCCGCAGCAACAGCAGCCTCAGCCTCAACCTCAACAGCAGCCACCACCACAGACTCAGCAGCAACAACAGGCTGCGCGTGGACGAGCCTTTAATCTCAACCATCGCCAGGCTCAGAACGACAACAATGTTGTCAACTGTATGTTCCTTGTTAATGGTACTTATGCTTCATGTTTATTTGATACTGGTGCCGATAATTGTTTTGTATCGTTAGAATTCGAAAAGGTTTTAAAATGTAAACGCGCTAAACTCCCAAAGACTTTCGATGTGGAAGTTGCCACCGGAAGAACCGTTACCATTAACTCCGTCCTACGTGGTTGTACTCTCGATCTCAACAACCACGTCTTCTTGATCAATCTCATACCTATGCAGTTAGGTAGCTTCGATATCATAGTAGGCATGGATTTTCTTCGTGAAAATCATGCTGAAGTTGTATGCTTCGATAAAATGATTCGCTTTCGTCTCCCTAACGGTGATCAACTCCATGTTTACGGTGAAACTCCCTCAAAGAAGTTGATGCTTATGTCGTGTACTCAAGCGAGCAAGCATCTACGAAAGCAATGCGTTGCCTTCCTAACCCACATCGTGAACTCGGAGAAAGAAAAGAAAACCTGGAAAGATGTACCTGTTGTTTGCGAATTTCCTAAAGTTTTTCCCAATGGTTTACCCCTACTCGAGATGTTGAATTCCGTATCGATTTAATTCCCGGTGCTACCCCCGTTGCTAAAGCTCCGTATCGCCTTGCACCATCCGAAATGTACGAGCTATCAAGCCGACTTCAAGAGCTTCTTGATAAAGGTTTCATACGCCCGAGCACTTCACCTTGGGGCGCACCCGTTCTTTTTGTGAAAAAGAAAGATGGGACGTTCCGAATGTCATCGACTAACGTGAACTTAATAAGCTTACGATAAAGAACAGCTACCCTCTTCCCCGAATCGACGACTTATTTGATCAGCTTCAAGGTGCTATTTGTTTTTCTAAGATCGATTTACGTTCCGGCTATCATCAGTTACGCGTATTGGAAGAAGATATTTCGAAAACCGCCTTTCATACCCGTTATGGCCATTTCGAATTCATGGTCATGCCTTTTGGTCTTACCAATGCACCCGCGGTCTCCATGGATTTGATGAACCGTGTATGTAAAGCTTTCTTAGATCGTTTGGTCATTGTGTTCAGCGATGACATCCTCATTTACTCGAAGTCGAGAGACGAACACGCGCGCCATCTCTGTTTAGTCCTCGAACTTCACCAAGGTAATCACCTTTATGCTAAATTCTCTAAATGTGAATTCTGGCTCGAAGAAGTCTAATTTCTAGGCCACATCGTTAATAGTCAAGGAATTAACATCGACCCTGCAAAGATTGAAGCTGTCAAGAGTTGGATTATGCCGAAGAATGCATCTGAAATCCGTTCCTTCCTTGGATTGGCGAGTTACTACCGTCGATTCATCGCCGACTTTTCAAAAATCGTCGTTCCGCTTACCACTTTAACCCATAAAGACAAACCTTTCGTTTGGGATTCCAAACAAGAAGAAGCCTTTCAAACTCTCAAGCGTATGCTATGCAACGATCCCGTACTCGCCCTTCCCGACGGAAACGACGACTTCATTGTTTACTATGATGCCTCAAATCTTGGCCTTGGTTGTGTTCTCATGCAAAGAGACAAGGTTATCGCGTATGCGTCTCGACAACTCAAGATCCACGAGAAAAACTACACAACCCACGATCTCGAACTAGATGCAGTTGTTTTTGCATTGAAGATATTGGGACACTACCTTTACGGTACTAAGTGTACGGTCTTCATCGACTATAAGAGCTTACAACATAGCTTTAATCAAAAGGAAATGAACATGCGCCAACGCAGATGGGTTGAACTTCTCAACGATTACGATTGCGAGATACGCTACCATCCCGGCAAAGCAAACTCGTTGCTGATGCTCTCAGTCGACGAAGCTATGTGTATAGTGTTCGTGACTCTCAAGCTTTGAATGTCTCGAAATTATGATTCGCTCCGCCCAATTCGCTTGCTTTAACGAGAATACCCTGGAGGAAGAAATGAAATGTGGTGCCGAAACTCAACTTGTGGTTAAACCTAATGGTATTTACTACTACCTCGATCGTATTTGGATTCCCAGCTGTGATAATCTTCATGAATTACTAATGACCGAAGCTCATAAATCTCGATACTCCATTCATCCCAGAGCCGACAAAATGTACCAGGACCTTCGTCCTAAGTATTGGTAGCCGAGCATGAAAAAGGATATCATTGTTTATGCCTCAAAGTACTTAACCTGCTCTAAGGTTAAAGCTGAACATCAAAGGCCCTCTGGCTTGCTCGAACAACCCGAAATCCCGATGTGGAAGTGGGAGAGCATAGCTATGGACTTCATTACGAAACTTCCTCGCACCTCCTCCGGTCACGATAGCATTTGGGTTATCGTTGATCGTCTTACTAAGTCTGCGCACTTTATTGCTATACGAGAAGACTTTAAGGTCGAACGATTAGCCCGAATCTATACCGTCGAAGTCATTTGTCGACACGGGACACCTCGTGACATCATCTCTAACCGTGACGGTCGCTTTACCTCACGTCTCTGGGAGACTTTTCAATCCGCTCTCGGTACTACCCTCAATCTCGGTACCGTTTTTCATCCTCAAACCGACGGTCAGCCTGAGTGCACGATCCGCACCCTCGAAGACATGTTTCATACCTGCATCATAGATTTCAGTGGTAATTGGGATACGCATTTACCTTTAATTGAATTCTCGTACAATAATAGTTATCACACCAGCATTCAAATGGCTCCTTTTGAGGCGCTGTATGGAAGAAAAATGTCGATCGCCTATTGCATGGCACGAGATCGGAGAAGCACAAATCACCGGTCCCGAGCTGATTCAAGAAACGACAGATAAGACCCCAAATCAGAGACAATCTCTTGAAAGCTTGGAGTCATCAAAAGAGTTATGTCGATAAACGCTGCAAGCCCCTACAGTTCGAAGTGGGAGATCACGTTCTCTTAAAGGTTTCACCTTGGAAAAGAGTGACCCGCTTTGGGAAGAAAGGAAAGCTAGCGCCACGATACGTAGGTCCCATTAAGATTCTGGAAAGGATCGGCAAAGTGGCCTATCGACTCGAACTACCGGCGGAACTTAATAACGTACACCGACTTTCCACGTGTCAAACCTCAAGAAATGCCTAGCTGAAGAAAATCTCCACGTCCCTCTCGAGGACTTGCAAATAAACGAGACTCTCCATTTCGTGGAAAAACCAGTCGAAATCATGGACCGAGAAACCAAGAAACTACGGCGCTCTCGCATCCCTATCGTGAAAGTCCGATGGGAAGGCAAACGCGGTTAGGGGTGTTCAAAAAACTCGTGGCTCGCAGGTCGCTCGAAACTCGCTCGAAAAAAGCTCGGCTTGAAATTGGCTCGATTGTAAACGAGCTAACTCGGCTCGGATCGGTTTGTAAACGAGTCGAGCTCGAGCTTGGCCTGGCTCGGCTCGTGAGCTCGTGAGCCAGCTCGATAAGGTTTACTTCCTTCATTTTTTTGTCCTACATTGCTCAAAAGACAAAAACTAAGGGAGTGTCTCCCCTATAAAAGATGACAAAGACAATGTACAAAGTGAATTAACTATTTATACTTGCATATTTAGCCTTTTGATTAAATTAAATTGCAATTATGGCCTTAGTCTACGAGAGTTTTATTTTTAGGGCTTTTTAATTAGTAAATTTTGCGGTTTTTGTTGGTTCGAGCTAGATCGAGCCGAGCCGAGCTAGCTCGAATTTTAATCGAGTCGAGCTCGAGCCTCAAATCTTGGCTTGATTTAAAAATTTAAGCCTGAGCCGAGCCAGCTCGAATTGAGTTCGAGCCGAGCTCGAGCTGGGTCTGGCTCGGCTCGGCTCAACTCGTTTACAGCCCCAAACGCGGTGCCGAGTTCACTTGGAATTGGAAAGTGACATGAAGGATAAATATCCGCATCTCTTTGTTACGGCCACTACTTAAATTTCAGGGCGAAATTTCCTAAAGTATGGGAGACTGTAACAACTCCAAATTTCCGTTGTTATTTATTTCCATTTATTTTGTGTCTCTCAGTGTAAATTCCAAGATTTGATTATGAGAAAGTTATGTTAATGGAATTATATTCCGTCACCTCTATATCGCATTTAATTGCTTTTTAATCGCTAGTTCAACGAAATCACAAGTAGGTATGCTACCATACGAGCCGAGTGTGTTATTGTTTAATAAACACTTGTGCTATCGCATTGGTTATCTTATTGCATCGCAAAACGCAGTTAATTATGTGGAATTATGCTTTATATGTGATATGTTTAATTATGTTATGGTTTAATATCGCTAAAACGCTCGCACACTCTTGTAACTCGCTCTCTCTCAAATCAATGGTAATATAACGCTTAACCCTTCGCTAAAACGTTTAATATCAATTTCTAATACAAACCAAATCGCCAAACGAACTCATAACGGGAAATAATCAAACAAAACTTGGCTATTAGGTCAAGTTCGGCCGAACTTGTGCATCACAAGTTCACCCGAACTTGTCTAGGCCACCTTGTTCATCAAAACTCAACAAGTCCGCCAGGACTTGTCTCAAAGACACAAGAAACAAACAAGTTCGCTCGAACTCGTAACAAGTTCGCCCGAACTTGATGTTTCAGCCCACATATTCACTTCACCTATAAATACCCAGCTACTCTCCTCATTTAAACTTGCTGCAAGTTCGCCCGGAGCTCCCCAAAACCGAAACCCTTTATTTTCTAAGTAAGATTCCACCCGTTTTCAAGCTACAACAACGTTTTACAACGATTTTGCACAAGGTTTTACCTTCGTTTTCATCAAAACTTCTCTGTTTACGAAAATCTTCATCTTTTTATGCAAAACTTCTGTTTTTCACTTAGATCTATACATAGATCTAAGTAAAACCTTTGAATCATTGATTTTTACACAATATTCGGACTAAATGAAGTATGTTCCGTTCACTTTGAAGTGGAATGAGGCCTTGTCAAGCTGATCTCAGATCCGGAAGCACAAGGACGAAATCGTCACTTTGCACAAACTGGATTAAACCATTCGAACCTTCAAGTTCGACCGGATTAGTCTGAGTTTCTGTAAAATGGCTAAAACTCGCTCCAAAATACCTCTCCAGCCTTGGTTTTGCTTAGTAGCCTAAGGTTGGAGGGATGGATACTCGATTTCCTCAGCAAACGACGCGAAAACGCACGATTTGAATGCCAAAACAGTCAAGTTCGCTCGGAAAGTATCAAGTTCGCTCGAACGTGTCCCCAGATTGGTGACCAAGTTCGACCGAACTTGATCAGATCTTCACCAATTATACACAAGTTCGCCCGAACTTGTACCATCTCTCAACAAACAGGGCAAGTTCGCCTGAACTTGTATGTTTCTAGGAAACCAGATCGCCCGAACTTGTACCTCCAGTAAGTTTAAGTTAGTCAGGTAAGCCCGAACTTGTACCCCAAGGTACAAGTTCGTCCGAACTTGTCTGTTGTTCCTTCAACCGTTAACCATTTCAGCAATTCGGAAGACTGATGCACTTCTGTTCGCTTACAAGCTGATCCGGTGCTCTTCGCAACTCCTCTCAGATTCTGTCTCTTCTCCCAAAACGCACCGACAGTGAGTATACTTGAACCCCTTTACGCCTAAACGCACTTTTGGGTGTCACATATGTTTCTATATCAAATCACATCACACAACTCAACTCTTATTCACAATCCCGCTATTACATGACTATACGTGAAATCTGCTGAATTGTATGTATTACATGATTTCTTGTACGCCACCCTTAACATGATAGTATACTAGAGGTTGACCCGCCACCCGGAGGCCCAGGGTTGTTAAGGCCCGCATTTTTCATTTCTCATTTATTTTTCTCTTTTAGAATGTGAACACTTGTTTGCATGCCTCGATCAATCGCGGTTTGTTGGTTTACTTGAATCTGAGTAGTTACATAGTTCACAACTCTTACGTATGTCATGGGGTGTCTGTTAAACGCTTTTTATCTCTATTATGTACGCAAACCTGTATGCTCACCTTTACTTAATTGTATATTTTGTTTTAACATATGTGGCAGGTTGAGGACATTAGCTATGGATGTTTAGTTTAGGATTTCTTTTAGAATCTCGTTGTAATAAAATTTAGGGAAGATCGAACTTGAATTGTTTTATGAGATTGCTTAGTATTTTGTAACTTGTTAACGATTGTATGTTGATAGTATGGGATATGAACTTTTGAATAGTATCGCTTAAATAATGTTATGGAATTTCTCGTTAGACAATCTGGTTCGCATAGTGTCGCGCCTTGATGTTTCCGCCATCGGTTGGGGTGTAACACTTTCCCTATATATATATATACATATATATATATATATATGTGTGTGTTGTGTATATATTGTAATTCAATATATTAAGTAATAAAAAGGTTTATATATTTAAAAAAACATGTGTATTAGGGTGAATAAAACCGTGTATTACACCAGGGTTGCATAATATATAATTTAATCGGTTAACAATATAGGGAAATGGAAAAAATAATGATTTGATATTGTTATTTAAAAGGAGAGAGAAGCGAACATATTATATTATTATTTAATATAAGAATAACACGGAATAATAATGATGAGACGACACCAGAGAGTAATACATGTTAAAAAAAAGAACTTTGTATAAGAAGTTTTTTTATATATAGGGAGGCAAAGTACACATATATTCAAATCCTCAAAGCTTTATCTGAATGGAAAAAATTATTAAACTCTGTTGAGTTTAAATCTAAATGGGAAAAATTGCTAAACTCCGTTGAGTTTAAAAAAAAGAGTAAACTTTCGTTTTGCTCCCTATGGTTTGGTCAATTTAACGGTTTTGCTCCAATCCTTTAAAAATAGCAATTTTCCTCCAATAGTTTAGTATGTTTTTCTGATTTTGCTCCCCGCCTCTAACTCCATCCATATTGTATGTTAATTGAAAGGATATTTTGTAATTTCAAATATAAAGTGAGGGTATTTTGGTAAATTATATTTGAATTGATTTTGTTTTATTAAATTAATTTCCTTTTATAAAAAAATAAATACACTACTATTATTGATATATACTAAAATTGATATATATTCAGTATAACAAACCAAACATCAGTCAATACTGATCCTCAAGACTCACCCTCAAGCATCATCATCATCATACGCCGACGCCATCATTGCCGCCACTACCACAACCATCCGCCGCCGTCACCAACACAACTCTCCTCCCTCTCTCTCTCTCTCTCTCTCTCTCTCTCGTTCTCAATGTTACCACTTCAAGAGATCACCAAGCGTCGATTTGGAGCTCAAAGCCACCTAAAATCGGAGCCGGGCACCACCACCGTCTTCATCTTCAACCCTAAACCAACAACAAACACTGCCGGCTACCCGCCATCATCTTAATCTGCAACCTTGGACCTCGAAATCCCAAATCCACCATCATCTTTATCGCAGATCTGAACCTTCTCGCCGAGCACACTACCATTCGGCGACCAGAAAATCTGAGACTCCATGATCTCTGACTCACCACCACCAAAGCCGCTCTAGGGTTGTTCTCTCTCTCGCCAATAATCAAGGTAAGTTGGTTTCCGATCGGGTCGTTCCAAAGGTTGTTCATGTCTGTTCTGTTTTGCAATTAAAACAAATTCACTTTAAAGGGCTTTTTTGGTTTGATTTAATTCTTGGTGCAGACACCTTAATTAAGAAACTCAAAACAACACTGGTTGTTTATTTTTTTTTGGGTTTATCGAAGAACTATAAAAAATGTGGGCCATTTTAGTGTTGTTTTGAGTTTGTTGATTAGGTGGGGGCACCTGGGTGGTGGGTAGTAGGCAGCGGCGGGCGGTGCCGGTGATGTCAGGTGGTGGGTGGTGACTATAGAACAGAGAGATCTTGGAGAGAGAGAGAGTAGAGTTTGTGTATTTGTGTGTATATATTTAAATATAAATACAAATACAAATTACCAAAGTATCCTTATTTAATATTTGTGATTACCAAAATACCCTTCCAGTTAACATACAATATGGATGGAGTTAAGTCCGTGGAGCAAATTGGCGACAAAGCCGAAACATCAAGGAGTAAAATGGCTATTTTTCAAAGATTGCGGAAAAATCATTAAAACGACCAAACCACAGGGAGCAAAACGAAAGTTTACTCAAAAAAATTAAAAGCAAAACATGTTAAAGAAAAAACATTAAAAGAAATAAAATAAAGTCAAAATAAAAAGAAAAATAGTAAAAAGGTACAACGGGAAAAATGTTAAAGTAGTACATGAGATAAATGTTTTATGTGATTTGAACCGGGATTGATTGTTATAGATACAGCAAACACAAATTTTTTTAATTATTTAGAACTAACAAAGTTATATAAAAAAACAACCGCTAGAAATTTAAAAAAGTTACATCAATAAAAATCTGACACATAAATTAGCATATCTTAGTTATCGTTACCGTGCATACAACTTAACAAATATGGTTGGAGAACAATCTTTACTTTGAAATATTTAAATTGCTAAAACATCAAAATATAATCTAGCATAATAATAGTTCAATTTATTGTTTTTCTTGAATATTAGAGTAAACTGCCATTTTTGATCCCTGAGGTTTGGTCATTTTTGTCACTTTAGTCCAAAACTCAAACCTTTTGCATCTGGGTCTCTGTAGTTTCTGTTTTATTGCCATTTTGGTCCCAAAGTCAGATCAACTCCTATTTGTCTTATAAAAACATGCTATTTTGTTATTTTCCTCAGGGGCAAAATAGTCATTTTAATCACCTTTATCAGTGATTGCTAATAGTTCAGCTACAGTAGAAACATCATCAGCAGACAAACACAAATTACTCTCCCAGTTGGATTCTTAGCCAATTTCGCCTTCTCTCCATACGAAACCCTAACAGCCACAGAACATCATCCACCGACAACGGAGTACCTTATTATTCTCTTCCAAAAACCTCACCATGGCTTCCATCTCCTCACTAACCTTACCTTCCCGTTTCAAAACCCTAACCAACTCCCTAAGTTTCACCACCGAGTGCAGCGTGATCCCACGCGCCGCCAGATTCTCTGTCCCACCTTACTCCCGATCAATCAACACCACGACGTCACTAACCCTAAGTCCGCTCGTCTCAATAACTGACGCTCCACTCGTGACCAAATCCTCAACAATGAGACACCTGTTAGGTTGAAACACACCTTTAATTGCCTTCGAAGTGCCATAATCTTTGATTTCTTTGACGTTGAAGGTGGTGGAGATGACGTTGGCGATGGGGAGGGCGGTGTAGGGTACGCCGCAGATGACGTCGTATGCGGTGGTTGGAAGGAGGGTGGAGATGATGATGTCGGAGATTTGACGGAGGAGGTTTGGGTAGGAGATGGTGAGACGAAGGTCGATGTACATTGGTGATGTGATGCCGGATTTTAGCTTGAAGGTTTCGAATTTGCATCTCATTCTCTAGCGATTTCTCCAATCCTTGATTCGAGTTGCTTTGCTTACACACAGCCCAGGAAGAAGAAGATATGTTAATTTATTATTTTAATTAATAATTTGTTATGATAAACTTATAATGACCATTTTGTCCTTGAGGAAAAAGACAAAAAACCAAGATTCTATTTGAGAAATCTAAGTTGATCTGACTTTTGGACCAAAATGGTAATAAAACAGAAACCACAGAGACCCAGATGCAAAAGATTTGGAGCTTTGACTAGAGTGGCAAAAGTGACCAAACTCATGGACCAAAATGACAGTTTACTCCGAATATTATATCATTTGTCTTGGAAATTAAATTAAAGTATTAGGTTAAAATATTAATATGGTCCAAATAGAATAGTGAAGTTGAACATACAATTCATGGTTATACACAACAGCAGCACTATGAAATTGAGACAAGTATAATAAAAACATTTACAAATAAAAATTAAAACTGAAATATACAATTACAATATTTGTTTCACGTGTAATACATACAAAGTATAAATTTTATGGTAAATAATTTGATCTAGCGTCATAACAATTATTGGTTAAAAAAATAAATTTAAATTTATATCAAATTAGTTTAATATTTAGAGTTAAATTTAATAAAAAGTTACCAATTTAAATTTGATCTATACACAAATTTATTTATTATAGCAAAATAATAGATTTAGAGTAAAGGATAATATTGGTTAATTTGATCTATAAAATAATTTGTTATAGCAAAATAATAAATTTAGAGTATAGGATAAGATTGGTTACATAACAAATAATAATAATAATAGCTTACTCTAACCTAGTTCGTGTAATATAATTCACATATTTCAATACTATAAATTACTAACATGTATGTGCATATAAGGGTTGTATTTAGAGTTTTAGGAGTTTTTCTAAAATATTTAGAGTATTTTACCTTTAGTCCTAAAGTTTTCTATTAATTACTTTTAACCAAAAATTTATTGAATTTTTACTTTCTACCAAAACTTTTCATCTTTTACAATTTTAACCTTACAACCTTTTTACATTCAACTTTGGTTCCCTGTATTTTTATCTTTCGCAAATGTTTCATTTTATGCTTTGTTCTAAATTTCGCCAGTTAACATGAGGCAAAGTGCGTGTGTGGTTCAGCGTTTTACGTTTCGTTCTAAGTTTTCCGAGTTAACACGACGCAACGTGCGTGTGTGGTTCAACGTTTTTACGTCGTCCATTTTTTCCATTTGATAAGTTTGTTATAACGTGTGGGTCCTCAATCGACTTAGTTATTATTTTCTATGTTTTACGTTTCAGTCTAATTGCTCCGTATTAACATGACGCAAATTTAACGTTGATGGTCGGTCGCATTGGTATAACTTTGATACTATTTGGCATGGTTTTACGTCCCGTCGCAACACGGGGGTGCTTAATACAATTATTATTACTCTATATAAACAATTCACGTAGTTCCTTAGAAACAGTAAACAATCTCAGCCCTTCCTTTTAGATCCAACGGTGTGAACTCTTTTCTTAACTCACATGCGTACACTCTCATTAGAGAGAGAAAATGGAGGTGTGTTGTGTTGTGTTTGTTTCTCTCTCTAAAATCCCCATCGCCTCCTTCTCCCTCTCTCTAGAACCATCGTCGTTTCTGAGGGTGTCTACCAGCTGACTAATTTTCGTTTGGTTGTTTACCGAAGAGACGCCGCAGGTCCGGCGTCTGATTGGCCGTTGACGCCGGTTCTTCCCAGTGGTTCAAACGCCGTAGTCGACGGTTGTTTGAGATGATGTTCACTATCTTTTTTCTGGTTTGAGCCTTTGAGCAGTACTTTGGGTATTTTCGGTATTTTTCATTGGCTCTTTAGGTATTTTGGGGGTGTGATGTTTTGCCGTTTGTTCTCGGCAGTTCAAACTCCGTTGGCGACGATCATTTCAGATGGTGTGCACTATCTGTTTCTGGTTTGATTTGTTTTTTTTAACCCTTTAGGGTTTGGTTAATTGGTGGTGGCATGGCATTAGTTGATGGTGGCCTCTGACTAGCTTCACCTTTACTTTGTTCATGCCGTTTAACTGTAGGTTGTTACGGTTAGTTCAAATTTACTCGATTTTCTTGCCTGGCTGTGATGAGTTCAAATTCTTTTCAGAAAAACGATGAAGATGGCGTGGCAAGGACGGTGGATGGTGGGATTTGGACCTGCAACCCGCCTTGCAGCCATGTTTTGTCGGGAACTCTGAGCCACATCTGAGCTTCTTTTAATATTTGTTTAGAAAAATAAAATAGTTGTTTACAAAAAAATGTTTGAATCTATTCATTTCGGACATAGGTTTATTCTGTAGAATTCAAGCCTTGGTTTGTTTTGGGTTTCTTTCCTAATTTTGGTTGTTGCCTTGGTGATTGTTATGTTGGGCCAATGATGTTTGTCCTTTGGTTCATCTGAGGCTTCTTCATCCTGTAACTGCTGAACATTGAATAAAGGTTATATATTCGTTCGTTTGGCGTGGCAAACACGATTTCAATGTGAGTTCGGTTTCCCATAATAAAACTGATTATATTCGGATCCAAAATATATAGAGTTGCGAAAAGGAGAAAAAGAGATCTGATAAATGAATTGCAAAAATTAATTTTCAGGTAAATGAAAGCACAAATTGGAATTCATGAGAGGTAGAAGACTACGGTTCTTACCAAGCTAAGCAACAATTCCACCAATCCAGCGCAAAGTAGTGGTACCACATCTGCTCTTTTTTTAGATGGTTTGGTCACAACATCTCATTCTCGATTCCACCAATCCAGCGCAAAGTGATATTGGGACCTGTTTTAGATGTATTTAGTTCCCAACATTTTTGTATGTGATAAAGCTGCGTCAATATCTCCTTTTAAAAAAGGTCCCAATATCACAACTGATACTACGGCTATGTTTTACAGTTTACCAAATCATATATTGTAAAATGGCTTTGATTTGTATCAGGCTCATGTAACTGCTGTTGGGTTTCTATGGGTAGAAGATGTATGCATCAGACAGTCATCTTTGTGTGCCATAAACTAAATTGGGAAATGTAATATCGAACCAACTGGATTTTGACCTTTGTATGAATTTTTAGATAACTTGCTTTCATTGAGGAAGTCTTGTAAGCATCTCTCATTGAATGGATTCTACGCAACTTATTTCTTAATAAATGATCAAAGTAATTAATTAATATTCTACACAGCTTATTTGCCATTTAATTTAAATACATTTGAAAAGTGAAGTTTACTAACCGAAAATGGAGTTGCTTATAAATAGAGTTTTCCTTCCGTAAAGTACACTATACATGTATAGGTACTTTGATGAGCATCGCTACTTGTATTGGTACCAATCTTCATTTCTTTTTTCAAGTTTGATCAATGCAAAGTTTAAACCACATGTCGGCATCATTTTGAACGCATGACGGGTTTCTTAATTACTTTTCTTTCTTTTATTTTCTCTTTTGGTGCGATAGTGAATATTGGTATTGTTACGAACTGAAACTCTACTAATCGAACTCCCCCCGCTACGTGGCGGGGAATCCCCCTAGTTAATAATAAAAGGCTAGTTCGTGTAATATAATTCACATATTATTATAAATAATAAAAGGTAACGATAAATTAAAAGTTTAAAGATCAACTGAATATGTGATAATCAAATAAATAAGCATTAGAAAATTAAATTTAATAAAAAGGAAAAACCAATCATATATGTAAGTTGATATGCAATATGTTGAAATTGTTAAAATAAAACTTCCTTAATTTTAGGATTTATAAATGGAGATATATTTGAAATTTAAAGTATTTATTTACATTATAATAAGTGGTGATAAATGATAATTCTATTTAAGCGGCGACTATAAAATTTACTTTATTATATAGTATAGATATAGATTAATAATGACCAAATCTATTCGGACACCCTCTGAAGCTATTTGGACACTTTTAGTGCCCTAGACGTCTCGTATAGAGCTATACGAGGCGGCTAAGCACAGAATTTAAGGGGCTCCTCAGTGAATGTCAGACACAAACTTTAAGAAACCCTAGACGTCTCGTACAGGCCTATACGAGGCGTCTAGAAGTTGGGTGTTTTTTGGTTGAAAGAATGTGTGTTTTGGTAGGGTTATTTTGATAGTTTTTGTAGGTGTTTTTTTTAATGAAAATTTTTACACTATAAAAAACGTCTTATTTTTTTACAAAAGTTTTATTTTTTACACTATACAGAATGAGTGTTTCGGTTTTTAAAAAAAGTTTTATTTTTTACACTATAAGAAATGTTACCGTTTTCATAATCGATCGATTAAATATTATATTGTTTTTAACGTTGTAATTTTTCCAATATTTATTATCCTGATTAAAATTTTATCTCGTCCAAATGTTGTTTCCGTATTATATTCAAAACATATATTGTTTCCGAACAATCATTAATTAACCGAACAATAATAACAAACATAAATATGACATATATAAGATAACTTCTGTACATCCATTACAAAAAATATAAGATAAGTTTGTACATCCATAACAAAAATAAAAACTACAACTGGTCTATGCATCTGGATCCGCCTGCTGCTGCTGATGTGGTGCTCGAGGTGGTGGGAGCGGTATCGGGGGTAACCCCTCTCTATCTCGTCTATCCTGCTCGGCCTGAACCAACCAACCTACCAGATCGGTGAGCCTGTCAAGCTCGGCTCGTATCTCCGGATGCACTGCAGCTCCCGGGGCATGACCTGGAATAACGTGACGTGGAAACTGAGGCGCCCCGCGAGGTGGTGGTGGCTGTGGCATCGCTGGACCGTCTAAATTCACTGGAGGTTCCGGCAGTAGCACTGCAGCAGGATCTTCCGGAGGATAGACTAACTCGAACTGGTCTGGTAAGGGCTGCTCTATCCATAAGCCCCCTACGCGGGTTTTAAGCCGGAATGAACCGCAAACTGTGCTAGCGTTATCGAACGCCAAACGCCAGCAAGCCTGAAAGAAACCTCAGGCGGAGGAGGAGCATCTGGCTGTGCAGGCGGCTGCGCGGCCCTAGGAGGATGAAATATGAATGACGATAGCAACTCGACCTGAAGCTCCCTGTAGCTCAGCGTGTGAGCCAACTCAAAAAGACGATGCCACGGCGAATAACGGGTATAAACCGACGCAGTCTAGGCGTCTCACCAATCTCACCTATCGCATCCCAGTCGATCGCTGCATGCCCTCCAATGTGCATCCTCCGAAGCTTCTAGCAATTACGGTAGGCGGTGGAGCCGACCTCAAACTCTAAATACGGGTGACCCGCCAGCGTATCCGGAGGCGGTGGTCGCCTCCGTCGCGGACACCGTGGCACGGGCTGACCCACCAATGGTGCCTCATCAAGCTCCATCTGAACCTCATCACCCGCCATAATCAATTTGCAAATAATGATAATTATAATAATAACATAATATTAATAACAAATAATAAAAATAATAAGTAATAATAATAATAAATAATAATAATAATAATATATAATATTAATAATAAATAATAACCATAATAAATAATATTAATAATAAATAATAATAAATAATAATAAATAATAAAAATAATAAATAATATTAATAAATAATAACAATAACAATAATAAGAATAATAATAATAATAATAATAATAATAATAATAATAATAATAATAAATAATAACAATAACAATAATAAATAATAAGATTAATAATAAAAAAAATTCACTGCCCCGAATATGCCTCGTATAGAGCCGGGGCGTCATGTTCAACCTGTGTTATCTTCAACCTCAAAACAACCACCCCCAAACCCACAAAAACCTAAAATCAGGGCAATCCTACGGTCTAAAGGCTAATACGAAGCAAGAATATTAATCTACGAGTTGAAATACGTACCAGAGATGCTTCAATCTTGAAAAATACGGTCCAAATACGGTCCAGGGCCGTATACATATGTTTGTCGTATGTGTGTGTTTTGATTGTATGTGGGTATTATGCAGGGGTGTCCAGGGTTCTTCCCTGATATACGATGCAGTAGACGCCTCGTATAGCGCTATACTACACGTATGCTTTTTAAATTACATTCCTACCCCTGTTGGACCCCAGTATATGTCAATTTCAAGGGCAAAAAGGTAATTAACCATTACAAAAAGATATTTCTGAGCTGGTACAATTACCCTTTTACCCCTGAAATGTCCCTATACTGTGGGTAAAACAAGGGCATATTGGTAATTTAACAAATCCTATTTTAATTAATAAAAAAAAGTAAAAAAGGTTACCGCCATGTTTATATGACCCGTCTAGGTCTATACGAGGCGTCAAGGCTCTCAAAATTAAGTTTTAGTCCCTGTAAGTTGTCTATACTGGGTTACTAAACAGGGGCTAAATGGTAATTAAACATAAAATTTTCAAAATTCAAATTTAAAACAAATACATATTGCCGCCCAAACAGGACTACCGGCATAGCTCTATACAAGGCGTCCATATGTACTTTTCAAAATTTAAAAAACAAAAATAGTGCTCAAACAGGACTACCCGTATAGCTCTATACGATGCGTCATATGTTATTAAATGACCTTTTTGCCCCTATTTTGACCCTTCACTAGTTGTTTATCAGGGTAAAAAGGTATTTAACCAAACTTATACGACCCGTCAATGTCTATACGAGGCGTATTGTTTTATTTTTTTAAATAATTATAACATTTATAGAAATTATATTTGTTTTATAAATAAATCTATTATATTTGTTTTATGCAATTGTAATTACAAAATTATAGAAATTAATTCGAAAATCTTATTAATTGCAATAAAAATACCTCTCGAAAAAAAAACATATTGATTCAAAACATCAATCTTCCGTATCACTGTCGATGTAATTAAGACTCGGGTTTGATGTTGGTGGCGGATTCATTATCGATGCATACCATTCTAGACGTGGCAAGTACATATCTTCCCATTGTTCCGTATGAGGTCTTCGGTGGTGCAACCATAGCCCGTGTGTTGGTGGCATTGGATAATCCTCTTCCAGCTTAACATGTATGAAGTGGGTCTCGTTAACATGTGCAAGCGTTATGAATAATGGTTGTTCATTAGCCGGAGGACTTAATATCGGGAAGAAAGTTGAACTCGCATCGATGCATAACATGTGCACCCCGATACCGTACGTTTGTGCAATAAGAAGTCCTGCTAAAGGGAAGTCCATCTAGTGAGTTGGGGGATAACCGGACACTGAATCCCAAATTAGCCCTTCACGATGCGTGTAAAAATATCCTTCGTCCCATGCTTCAAATATTGGGAACCAGATCGATTCGTTCTGATCCATTTCTTGGACAAGGTCCCTTCGAATGAGCCCCCATGAACTCTGATCCATACCCAAGTCCAAAGCCACAGACCGAAACCCACAATGACCGTCCGGCCTCACATCTCGTATGCACGAGATGTGCGGGTGAAACACTGGCGGAACGGAAGATGAAGGGGTATGGTCCCAAAAACCTTGCGCCAATCAAGGAAACCATACCCATTATTAACTACTAAGGAGACCTCGCGCAGAATTCTCTGCCAAGATAGGATTTATTAGAACTCTGCGCCAAATGTCTAAGGGAGGAAATGATCATTTAACTACCTTGCGCGGGCTCGCGCAAAGGTTCAAATTTAAACTGAACAGTCCTTTGGATAATTCTTCACACACAAACCTTGTGCGATATATATCAGAGCAAGTATTCACCAACGTTCGCTAAGCAGCAGGGAGAAGAAAGAAGATCAGTTAACCAGCTTACGCTTCTCGCGCAAGGAAACAGTTAATCCTGAGAAACTTTCCCTTAGCAAAACCTTTGACTTAGTGCAGAAGCAAAGAGAATCTTTTCTGTTGTAACACAATGTACACGTGGCGAACAACAGATGGGTAACAGCTGTGAAATCTTCTAGAAGCCACTAACACCCAATCGTGCAAGCATCTTTTCGGTTATAACCAATTGCCACATGGTAGCATCTGGACGGCTGAGGAAGATAACGGTGATGGCATGCTCACACTTATAAAATATAGTGATCTCATGTTGACACGTGGCACCTCCCTAACCGCTGATGAGCTCACGATCCGTGTGCACTAACGGATTGCCACAAACATTAACGGAATAGCAGAAGATTCCTTAAAGTTAACATCTCTCTTTTGGCGCCAAACACCGGCTATAAAATAAGTGACTTGGAGTTCAAGGAAAGGGATTCACTCTCAACTACTCTCTCTCTTACTATACTTTACTTCCGACTACTTGTACTTATTCTCACGCCGGAGGGTGGTCACGGAGAGAACCCCCTTCTCCCCGTGGCGAGCTAACGGTGTTCTGTTTTGCAGGATCAGCCGGAGTATTGTTTCATTCTTCATCATCGTGAAAGCCATGCGAAGGATTAACCCCTTTTATGCAGAGCCCATTCCATAGATCTACTTAGATTCTGGTCCAGTTGATCTAGGGTTTCTTCATTGGCGCCCACCGATTTCAATTCTTCTTCTCATCTTTTGTTTTGTTTCACCTAGATCTGCAGCATCATGGCTGATTGGGTCATCTTTTTCAAGGTCCTCGATCGGAGATCCGTCGCGTCGTTGTCGGACCTCAGATCGACGGACAAATAGTTGAGGATTCTTCCATGAAGCTAATGCTCAATATGAGCCCGATCATACGAGTATTCCAGTAACACTAGCAGCTCCTCAGGTTGATGTTGCGTCGATTTTACCACCTGGAAAAGACTCCATTATCGTGGTTAATCAAATCTCAAGCGGCTCTAAACGCTATGTATGCTCAGCTATGTGTCCAAACCGGAACTCTAGCTTTTCAAGCTCCGGTTAACGCTCCTCAGGTCCGTGCTTCGCTGGCACCTCGAGTTTTTGAGTTATAATACTCAAAATCATGCTTGTTCCCCTCGCACATGTCTGAAGATGGAACAGAAATGTATTCGAAAACCAGGAATGATCCTTTCATTTTGGTAATAGAAGGCAAGAAGAAAAGTTCAGCGTTGTGCATCTGTCCACTCTCGTTTGGGCCCACAGTCTTCACAAAAGCGGGACACCCAACACGATGAACTCGATAAGACCAATGAGGAAGGGGATAGTGCAAGTATTTTCAATCGAATATCTCCAGATCATGCTAGTTACAAGCCAAAAGTACGTGTAGTATACAATCCAGAAGCTGAGCATGACTACAATTTGGTGTATCGCCCAACCGAAGCAGCTGAACAATCAAAGTTTACCAGAGAGATAGCACTGGCTCCGTTGGAGCGAGCAAAATTACAATCCAACGTAGAAAAGTTTAACGGTTTAACCGATCCTGATGATCACATGCGCTTCTTCACCGGTGCAGGGTTACTTGGATGCTGGACATTGCAATGTGGTGTCCATCTGTTTGTACAAACTCTTACCGCGCTGCGCGCCTTTGGTTTGATAATTTGCCGACATGTAAACTTTCCTCTTGGAATGACCTAAAGGAAAATTTCTTACACACTTCAGTCAGCAAAGGCGATACGTGCGCGACTCCTCAGATGTAATGAACATCTGGCGGAGGGATGATGAGAACTTGAAGATTTTATTACGCGTTAAATAAAGAGGTTTTGGAGATTGGAGATGTTCACGAAGACCTTATACGCGCGCAGTTCAAATACGCGGTAAGGTGTGACGAAATGATTCAAGTGCTTTCCGGTACAACTGGCCTTCCAAAGAGCTGGGATAAACTCATGTCGGCAGCCAAGGTCTACGCCCAGACTTAGCGCAACTTGAATTCTAACAGGCCACCTCTACCTCAGAATCGTCCGCAAGACCTGAGTAAAGGTAGTCGCAAGTATAAGAGAAATTGGAAAGAGTCAAGTCAGAATTCGTATTCTCCTTATTCACCAGTTGATGCGTGTGCAACAATCAACAAGATAAAACTCAAAAAGCGATTAAACAAGAGAATAGGAACGCCAGTGGACTCCCTTGACGAAATCTCCTGCTGAAGTTCTCAGCACTGAGAATTATCAGTTCAAGCAGCCGCAACAAATGAAAAATAAAAAAGGGCAAACCCAAATTTGTTCTGTGACTATCATAGAGACACAGGTCACACAACAGATAACTGCATCAGTCTGCGCACAGAGATTAAAGCATTAAAGAGTGGGAAGCTTACACATCTACTCCAGAATGTGCGCAAAGAGATTAAACAGATTACGCGCGGGGACGAAGGGCCTAGCAGCAAGAAAATGAAACAGCAAGTTTCCATGATTCAAGGAGGCTTGTCGCGCAAGCGCAGCTTTCAACGATTTCAAGAGGAAAAGTGGCGCGAGCAACAAGTGATATTTCTTGTGGTTCCTGGCGGACCTCAGGAAGAAAGACCAGTCATAGTCACGGGTATATTTGACCATTATCAGACTATTATATGTTCATAGATCCAGGAAGTTCTATGGATATCATATAGGAACAATGTTTCAAACAGTTAGATCCAGAGGACAAGGCACGCCTGGAACCAGTTGACTTCCCATTGACTGGATTCTGCAACGAGGCTGTTTTTCCTCTCAGACAAATAGTTTTCCCCGTGACTCTTTAGATGGAAGAAATTCACGAACTATTCAAGTAAATTTCATGGTAATGCCAGCAACATCCCGTCATGATGTTTTATTGGGACGGCGTGCACAACGGTATTTCAGCATGGTCACGTCTGCGCCTCACGCCGCATGTGGTTTCCCAACACCAACGGGAGTAGCTATCATTTTTTCCTAGAAAGAAATCATGTCTATTTAAGAATCAATTACGAAGGCTGCCAAGACATTGCCAAGTGACGAACCCGAAAAATGGATACTCAACAGTAAGTATCCCGAGCAAACAATCTTGTTAGGGCCTGCAGTCAGTACTGAAATTACGCAAAACTTAAACTACTGTTGTTTCGCAACAAGGACATTTTCGCCTGGACACCTGCCGATATGGTCGGTGTCCCACGCGACATTGCGGAACATTGTCTGAATGTATTCCCATCAGCAGAGTCAGTTGTATAGAAAAAGCGCAGCCTCGGGTCAGAAAAGACAGAGGCGATGAATGAACAAGTCACTGAGTTACTAAATGCTGGTATTCTGCGCGAAGTCAAATACCAGACCTGGGTGGCAAACCTAGTCATGGTAAAGAAACATAATGGCGGATGGCGATGTGCATAGATTTTAAAGATTTAAACAAGGCGTGTCAGAAAGATTGTTATTCTCTTCCCGAGATTGACAAAAAGGTTGACTCATTAGCTTCCTTACGCTGGAAATGTTTTCTAGGTTGTTATAAAGGTTATCATCAGGTCTTGATGAAAAAAGAAGACGAAGATAAAACAGCATTTCGCACGGAGAACGGCATTTTTTGTTATACCAAGATGCCTTTTGGTCTCCGCAATGCGGGAGCTACTTATCAAAGATTGATGGATACAGTTTTTAGGATGATATCGGGAAAACTATGGAAGTCTACATTGATGATTGGTCATATAAGTAATTCAGAAGAAACTATGTTAGATAACATCCAACGAACTTTTGATTCTCTACGAAAGGTAAATTTAAAGTTAAATCCAAGCAAATGCTCCTTCGGCATGGAGGAGGGCAAATTTTTGGGTTTCATCGTCACCAAAGACGGTTTCAAGGTTAATCCTGAGAAGGTCGAAGCAATACAAAAAATGTCTTCTCCTACTACCATCAAAGAGATGCAACGTTTGGCTGGAAGGTTAGCTGCGCTAAACCGCTTCCTCTCCAATCATGCTGCAAAGTCTTATCCATTTATTCGAACCTTACGCAATTGTACGAAGAGCAAAGAGTTCGCATGGACTCCTGAATCTGATCAAGCTTTCCAGCAAGTGACTTCCCACACTTACTACTCCTCGTGAAAAAGAACCCATGGTCTTATATCTCGCTGCATCTGAGGTAGCAGTAGGTGCTGTCTTGTTGGTAGAATGCGAAGGAGTCCAGTCTCCAATTTATTATATCAGCAAGATGTTGAATGATCCAGAGACAAGGTATTCAATTATGGAGAAATTAGTTTTAACATTGGTCCACGCCTCGCGCAGGCTGCGAAGATACTTTTCAGGATATGTTATTATAGTTTTAACAAATTTTCACATTGGCCAAGTCTTGGCCAAGCCAGATGTTTCTGGACGACTTGCGAAGTGGGCAATAGAATTGGGGGGTTATAACATCTGCTATAAACCTAGACCAGCTATCAAAGGCCAAGTTTTGGCAGATTTCATCACTGAAATTCCTGCTGATAAAATTGAAGAGTGTCAAGCAATTCAAAACCCAGTCCCGTCATAGACAATAGAGCCTGGACACTGTTTACAGATGGCGCATCAAACAGTGATGGGCTGGAGCAGGTCTTCAATTAGTGAGTCCAGAGGGAGCAGAGTTAACATATGCAATTCGGTTGGATTTTAAAAGCACCAACAACGAGGCCGAATATGAAGCTTTCCTAGCAGGCTTACGCCTCGCTATCAAAATGGATGCAACAAATTTAGAAGCCCATGTTGATTCATTGCAAGTTGCTAAGCAAGTAATTGGGACGTACGATGCAAAGGGAGATATCATGGCTTTGTACTTGGCGCAAGCTAAGGCTTTTATAGCACAGTTCCAACAATTTAAAGTCACACACGTAAAGCAAAGCGAAAACAAACATGTTGACGCTCTAAGTAAACTAGCAGCAACTAGTTTTAAACATTTGACAAAGGAAGTTCGTATCGAAGTTTTAAGTAATCCATCAGTCCCTCTCAGACAAGTAACAATGGTCGAAGTAGGAGATCCATCATGGATGTCTCCAATAATGATGTATTTGTTACATGGTTCATTTCCAGAAGATAAAGCGCAAGCACGTAAGTTACGGTGCAAAGCCTCAATTACGAGATGGTTGACGGTATTCTGTACCGACGCTCTTACATGGTCCTTCGCTCCGTTGTGTTAACAAACATGATGCACAGTACCTGATCAGGGAGGTTCATGAGGGGCTATGTGGTATACATTCTGGGCCGCGCATGGTAGTAGCCAAAGTGAAAAGCGCAGGGTATTATTGGCCCGGAATGTACGTTGACGCTGTGGAGATCTTGCGCAAATGCATGTCCAACGTTGCGCCCAAAGAATCCTTTGGTACCCGTCACAACAGCTTGGCCTTTTCAACAATGGGCCATTGATTTAGTTGGACCATTTCCAGATGCGCCCGGCGCAGTCAAGTTAATCATTTTTGTGGTCGATTATTTCACCAAATGGGTTGAAGCTAAACCCTTAGCTTCTACTACAGCGATGGTAATTCGAAAATTCATCTGGAATACATTATTTGCCGGTTTGGTCTGCCCATCTGCATTATTACAGACAACAGTCCAATAACGGCTGAAGAGTTGCAAACGTGGATGACAGAAATGGGAATCCAGCATGTCTTTGCTTCTGTTGAGCATCCACAAGCAAATGGTCAAGTTAAAAGCATAAACAAACAGTTGGTCGACGGTATCAAAGCCGCCTTGGCACGGCACGGCACGGCGAGGGTGTGTTGATGAATTGCCTAGCATCTTGTGGGCACACCCGAACTATGCCCAAGACTAGCACTGGAGAAATTCCTTTTAGCCTTATGTACGGCACGGAGGCTGTGATTCCTGCCGAAATTGGGTTACCATCTCCAAGGATGCTAGCTTTGGAAAAACAAGATAACGAAGAACAAAGGCGCATCGATCTAGACTTATTGGAAGAACGACGAGAGAACGCAGCGATTCGTGAAGCTAAATACAAGTCTCAGCTTGAAAAGTATTACAACAAAAGGGTACGCATCGGCTCCTTTTTTCCTGGTGACTTTGTTCTTCGCGATAATGAAGCGTCGAATACCGAAAAACCGGGGAAGTTAGCCCGCGATGGGAAGGTCCATACGTGATAAATGAAGTATTGGGAAAAGGCGCATACACTCTGAAGCATATGGACGGATCCAGTGTTCCTCGAACCTGGAACGCCCAACAACTACGCATATGTTATATGTAATCTCAGTCCTCTAAGCAACTTCTGGGCGTTGCGTAACGAGACTGCTTACTATATTTCTTATGTAATCTTAGTGGCAGCCATAGCTTTACGCTTTATCAGTATGAATAAAATACTCTGTCACTACTTACAGTCTTGTATATGTTTATTTACAAATGCATGCAATTCCTTTGGATAAACAAAAACACAAACTCATGAGCCACAAGATAACTTAATACTTACGCTCACACATGAGGAAAGAAATTGTTCATTTGTCTATCCTACACAAGTAATTGGTTACATGCAAATATTGTAAAACTAAAATATGTCATATTCACATCAAGATACTTGCACAGAAGCGCAACATTACAAATAATCACAAAAAGTTACAAGTTTCCTACTCTATGGATTTCTTGCCTGCCTGCTTTTTGTGAAGATTTCCTTTAGTCTATCGACAAAGTCATCTTACTGCAGCGCGGCATCCACAAGGTCCATAATAGGAATCTGCAACTGATCATATTTTTCCTTAGCGGCAGAATAAATGGCAGCAGTATTTAACCCATGCGTGGCAGCCCGGCTTGTATCCTATTTGGTCTTTAGCGCATGTGCCACATGCAATGTACACTCTTTATAGCCCTTGGCATGCCCGTCGCTGCGCACAGCCATCATCAATTCTGCCACTCTCTCATCCAACTCCGTGGAGTTAAGGATGGCATTTGCGATCTGTATACAAATTCAATCAGTATATGTTATGATGATCGAACCAGACATGTGCAAAGAAAAGGGAATATTACCTCTACAATCCCATATTCCCGCAACCAGGTAAGCTGGTTCATCAGCGGTTATGTCAAGCTCTCAGTTGTAGCACGAGCGACCTCCGTCTCATGAAGTTTTTCTTCACCTTCGGTCAAGCGGCGCGTCAACTCGGCTTTCTCGGTTAAGTGAAGCTTGATATCCCTTTTCAAGGAATCTGCTTCCGCTTGAAGTAGCTCCTGGTCAAATAATATAGAAGTTAGATCATTGATTTCTTTGTTCTTAAGGAGGAGAGTCATTTTGGTCACTACCTCATTCTGCTCACTCCTCTCGCGGTGAGAACGCGCCTCTTCTGCCGCAGCAACCGCATCAGCTTTCTCTTTTTTAAGTTTCTCAATTTCATTCCGAAGAGAGATTTTTTTCATTATTATCGCGGGTACAAGCCTCTACAAAGCGCTTGCGGTCATCTTCGTGTTGTGCAGCAGCAACATCATATTTGCGCTTCCACGAGAGCACAGACCACTCCTCCGTCTTCTTATCAGCTTCAAACTTGGCTTTCGCAGCCTCAAAATCAAATACCATCTTCAAGGTATTCTCCTCTCAATCTTGGCTTTCGCCTTATCACTCTCCACCTTGTCACGCTCCTTGTTCATGCTGCGCCATTCGCACAATTCTGTTAATAGTGGAGGTAGCGAGGGCAGATTCTTGTAAGTAGGCTTCATAGGTGGCTCTGATTTTTATCTTCTCGGCGCTTCACCTCCGCCGGACGGAAAATACCTTTATACCATTCTCTGCAAGAGCGCCAGTCGGTGAAGACATCACCTTGTTTCACTTTCCATATAGGCTGATGGATTTCATCTGCCCTTTTTTCGGTGTAAGATCGATAATAGAAATCCCCGGGTGCCTCCTCCGGGCGGATGGGAGATCCTCATCCGAATCACCATCAACAGACACAAAGCCTTCGCTTTGTGTTGACGGGCCAGCTCCTTTAGATAAAACAAGGAAGGCTCGGTGATAGGGGTGATGGTTTCTCTTGCTCGCAGTTGCGGTCTCTTTCACCCTAACATCTGAAACAGTATCTTTAACCTGCTCTTGCAGGGGATTCCTTGTTTAGCATCTGTAGCAGTATCTTTAACCTGCTCGCCAGCAAGATTCTCAGCATTAAATTTTTTAGGCTCTTCTTCTGGAGTCACCTTCTCAATATTTTCTGGGATGATAGGGTCAGAGTAAAAAATGGGTGCCTCTTGCTCCGCATCTCCCTCTTCAACATTTTCAGGCCTGCGCGGCGATGGTATAGC
This sequence comes from Scalesia atractyloides, assembly GCA_947069175.1. Taxonomy (NCBI): domain Eukaryota; kingdom Viridiplantae; phylum Streptophyta; class Magnoliopsida; order Asterales; family Asteraceae; genus Scalesia; species Scalesia atractyloides. The sequence goes on from CAMTDV010000018.1 coordinate 86,110,573, forward strand.
AGCTTAGGTAGCCGGCGCAGCCTTCACCATTTTCTCTGCAAGCATATTAACAAATACCAAGTAGAAGATTCTGCACAAATTTTTTGACAGAAATGCGCAACAAACCGAACACACCAGGTGAGAACTTTTTTGCAAAGGCATCCAGATTGCTCTTCTTGCCAATGCGCGAGCGCACAACCTTTGTTGGTAAGGAGGTTTAGTTTCAGACTCCTTCCTCTTCTTGGAAGTGCGCTTCAACTCCTCTTCCGGGCTTGACGGATTTCCAAAGGATCGTCTGGGTTCGAGGTGGGAAGAGAGGAGGTGTCAATGGGTTCTGGCTTTGGTTTCCTCAAACCTACAGTCGCAAGACCCTTCTAGTAAGTCTGACACCACCACATAATCACACCAAGAGTCAGATACGAGACGCGTACCTTTCTTACCCTCAGCTTTCGTAGCAGCTGATGGCTTAGTTTTTTTATCTGGTTTGGAAAGAGGAGTTGCAGCAGCAGTTGTCTTCTTTTTCTTCTTCGAGTCAGGGCCTACGCCCAAGTTTAGCAAATTACCTACATAATCAATAATATTGAACAAAGGTTGCGCCATTAGTTATATTGTAATATTACTTAGAAAATATGTTCAAGAGTAATATTGCAATATTAACTTAGGCCTTATAAGAATTTAATTACCAGTCGCAGAAGACGGTTGCGCCTCCAGATCCTCCTTCTTGGGCAGCTCATAGTTCCCCAGGATTTGCTGAGAACCAGGTATCCTCACCCTCAGTAATGGGCACGACAGCCATTTTCCCTTTTTCTCTCTTGAAGGATATCAAGTAGAGCGGTGCAACTATATCACAAATATTTTTGCATCAGTACATATCTATTTAAAAGATATTACCAGAAAGTTAAACGGTCACGTACCAGTTCCGTCTTCAGTGTACACCGGTTTTTCCCGGCGTTCTTTCTTCCAGAAAATACTCATCCCAGCAGGATGAGGCCCTCTCAGGCAAAACAACGTTGGGCACATCTTTAATGTCCTGGTACTACACCTCGTCGGCAGGTATAGGGAGGGTTTCTAGCTCTATATCGTCACCGGCCCGGAAAGTCATCTTCATCGGGATTACTGCCGCCTTTATGAAAAAAAATTTATATTTCCAGTCATGGTAGGATTTGGGTGGCACTACAACAACCGTTTTGCTTGTACACGTTGTTGAAAAGAGTGGAAGCCTAATGCACAGTGGAGTTGATAGAAAACTCAAAATTTCTCCACTGTCGGGACCATACCCATCGACTGGCATATGAACTCAAAGTGCCTGATTCTCCCCATGCCCATCGGGTTCAACTGGGAAATGTGAAATTTGTAGTGATCGAGGATCTCAAGCATGAAGTGGGTCACAGGAAGCCGGAAATTGCCCTCGGCAAAATAATCATAGAATAGAGTAATATAACCGGCCGGAATCGCCGTGGCATTTTCTGCAGAAAAAAAGCTTTCCAAGACGGAGCAAACAAAAAGTTGGTAGCAAGGTTGTCAAAACCCTTTCTTCCACTTTAATGGTGGTAAACTTCACGTCGTCGGCATATCAGCAGAGCTCGAACCGGTGGCCATGACACAGACTTCGAATAATAATCAGAGAACTTTGAAGGTCATCGGAATATATGAACACAAGATTTTCTCTCTCTAGATATGATCTGATGAAGAAGCAAATGGATTGATGATCCCCTTATATACTAATCGCAATTAATGCGAGATTTGACTGCAGCGACTTTTGCGACAGTCACGTATCCCCAGGTAACTGCAGGGGCGAGTGGGGAACAGTAACCGCCCCACGCGCGCGAGTGTTGCCGAAATAGCCTTAAATTGTTGTAAGATTTGTACTGTTGACAGCCTGTCAACAGTACCACCACGTCTCAAGAACGTGCATCTTCACCAACTACATCATCCGGATAAGTGACACGTGTCCAAGTATATTTGAAATTCAAATACTTTTTCAAAATTCACTTACGACACGTCACCAAGATGCAGAAAACAACAAAAGGCCAATACTTACCTAGCGCAGCACATTTATCTTAAGTCCAATGCTCCACCTACTTTTTTACATAGGAGAAACACTGACTGGGGGGACTTGAAGGGGTATGGTCCCAAAAACCTTGCGCCAATCAAGGAAACCATACCCATTATTAACTACTAAGGAGACCTCGCGTAGACTTCTCTGCCAAGATAGAATTTATTAGAACTCTGCGCCAAATGTCTAAGGTAGGAAAGGATCATTTAACTACCTTGCGCGGGCTCGCGCAAGGTTCAAAGTTAAACCTGAACAGTCTTTGGATAATCTTCACACACAAACCTTGCGCGGATATTTATATCAGAGCAAGTATTAACCAAACGTTGCGCTAAGTAGCAGGGAGAAGAAAGAAGATCAGTTAACCAGCTTACGCTTCTCGCGCAAGGAAACAGTTAATCCTGAGAAACTTTCCCTTAGCAAAACCTTTGACTTATTGTAGAAGCAAAGGGAATCTTTTCTGTTGTAACAGAATGTACACGTGGCGAACAACAGATGGGTAACAACTGTGAAATCTTCTAGAAGCCACTAACACCGAATCGTGCAAGCATCTTTTCGGTTATAACCAATTGCCACATGGCAGCATCTGGACGGCTGAGGAAGATCACGGTGATGGCATGCTCACACTTATAAAATATAGTGATCTCATGTTGACACGTGGCACCTCCCTAACCGCTATGAGCTCACGATCCGTGTGCACTAACGGATTACCACAAACATTAACGGAATAGCAGAAGATTCTGTTAAAGTTAATATCTCTCTTTTTGGCGCCAAACACCGGCTATAAATAAGTGACTTGGAGTTCAAGGAAAGGGATTCACTCTCAATTACTCTCTCTCTCTTACTATACTTTACTTCCGACTACCTGTACTTATCTCACGCCAGAGGGTGGTCACGGAGAGAACCCCCTTCTCCTCGTGGCGAGTTAACAGTGTTCTGTTTTGCAGGATCAGCCGGAGTATTGTTTCATTCTTCATCATCGTGAAAATACGAAGGATTAACCCCTTTTTATGCAGAGCCCATTCCATAGATCTACTTAGATTCCGGTCCAGTTGATCTAGGGTTTCTTCAACAGACTCCTCCAAAAAACGGTATAATCATTAGTAAATAAGTAACAGAAACAAGTAAGTAAACAGTTAAGCTAATAACAGTTACCGAAACGCTTTCGGGCACCCAGGCGTCGCTAGAATACTTCCCAAAGACATAGTTGACGTCCCAGTTTGATGGCATTTTACCACTTTAATGATAAGAACACAAATGCAAACAACAAAATATGTTTCGAAGAAATACTTGAAGAAACAGTGGAATGCTCGGGTGGACCAACAATGCATTGTAAGTTGCTCTTTATATGAAACAGAGACGCCTCGTATAGCCCTAGAAGCCCCATATTGCTTTATGTCACATGCCAGAAAATTAGTCACATCGGCTGGTATTGCTTTATGTCACACGTCAAATATAGTCACGTGAAAATATAATACGCCTCGTATAGAACTATACGGCTCGTCTGATGTATGGTTTGATACGCTCGTATAGCTCTATATGCCCTGTCTGATGTGACGTGTCGTAGGTTTCAGTGGTTGGTCGGATAAAGTAACCCTACACGCCTCGTATAGAGCTATACGAGGCGTCTTAAAGGGTGTGGAAATAGAGGATTGAGTGTGTGAATATGTAGACCCTTAATAATCCCGAACCCTACAAAATATGGAGTTGGGCTAAAATCATAAAATCTTCAAAGTCTTTACCTAAGCCAATTATAGGTATCAAACCCTAAACCAATAAATACGTGGTTTTGGGTCCAAAGTAAAATCTTTAGACGCTGTAGCATAAATGGTAGAAGAAGATCAAAATAAATCTCTGAAAAGGATTCGGTTTGAAGAAGAAGATGAAGATGGAGTTAGTAAGTTACCAGATTGCTTGCTTGCTGAAATACTTTCTCGATTACCCACCACCAGACACACCATCAGAACATGTACGCTCTCCAAACGATGGAAACATATTTGGACTGCGGTTTCTAATCTCATTTCCTACATCCTTATAAACACCACAATCACGCCAACATCACCGATTTCTTTTCTTACGTCGACAAAACCCTAACTCAGTGTCGCCAATGGAACCTCAAGAAATTTACACTGGCTTGCCGCTACAATCAACAGTTCGTATCTCATATCCACCGTTGGATTCGTTATGCTGTAAAGTGTAACGTTGAAGAGCTCCGTTTAAGGTTATCGTATCTGGGACATAGAAAAGAGTTTCCGCTAGATCAGTTTGTCTTCATCAATTCATGTTTTACTCATCTCACACTGACAGCCTGCGCATTTAATCTCACTGGGGCGATTCGTTGGGAAAACCTTAGGAAGTTATGTATTCATTATGGGAATTTACATGAAGATTTGATTGAAAATATATTATCCGGGAGTCCTGTCTTGGAAATTCTGGTGTTGAACCATTGCTATGGCTACAGGTGCCTCAATATCACCTCAGCGAGTGTTTAAGAACCTGGTGTTTGCTGGATACAGAAATTTTCCTGATTTTGTAAATAGCCGTCTACATATCATTGAAATCAATGCTCCTAATATTTTGACACTAAAAGTTCAAGATGGTCTGGTGTTGAAGAAGCTTTTGTTGCTAAATGTGTCTTCTTTAGTTGAAGCTCACTTAGATTATACCAGGTTTTTGGGGCCTTCGGGGACAACCCGTGAAGAAGATCAAGAAGAGACGCTTGATGAATTTATACTCAACCTTCGACATGTCAAGCATCTCAAAATTGGGAGTTCCTGTTCTAAGGTAAAGTTAATTTTTATCTGGCAATATTTTATTCTTAGGATAATTTAGAAGAGCATCCGCAACACCCGGTTTCGGGGCTCATATTGTGGATGCTTTGAGTATACCGTCCAACTATTCAACTGCCAAATACAGCACAAAATATGGGATGACGAATATAATGTTAAAGTTTGTTTATTTTTTTGTTTGCAAGGCACTTGCTCGCTTGAAAGCTAAAGGTTTCATTTCTCCGACAAACTTGAAGGTCCTTGATGATACTTCTTCATCTTTATACTATGATAATGGTCCTGCTGGTAATTGAGGTACTTTAGATTCATGTTTAGTAACATTTTGTTGGTGTATTCCGAATTCATATAAGTTTGCATCCCAAAGTGAGCATGATTTCCCAGATTCTGAATAATGCTCGTCTTAACCACAAAAAGCTAATTGTTGACAAATTGTATAAAAAAAGAATTTTTTGGATCATTGATGTAAGACTTGTTTTTCTTCTGGTATGATATATTGTATTTGATATATTCAATGATTATGCGTGAAACGTTAAATTGTGTTGTGCTTTCAGGCATAAGGGCAAGTTGATGCTACTACCAACTAGTGGCGGTGTCGGCGAGGGTGGTGAATCTAATGCTTGATAACCTTGAGTGATTATATTATATATGGTCTATCTTATGTTTGAACATACAGAGATTTAAGTTAACCGTCATATATAGGTTTGGTTAACATACTCTTGTGTTTTGTAGCTAGACCATGCATGTAAGTCTTTTAATTTCTTGCATAAGCGGTTATTTTGATAGTTGAATTATTGTTATTTTTGATAGTTGAAGTATTTTGTTCATTCAACATGAAAGTTAATTGTTGATTCAGGTTTTCAAAATAATATATTTCATCATCAAGTCGGTTCTAAATTAGTTGTATAGGATGGGCATTCTAAGGTCATCATGGCATAAATATTTTTTTAACATTGTAAACAAAAGCTTAATCTGTTTAAAAAAGAGCCAAAATGTCTGAAATGTTGCATTAAAGGGTTCATATTTATGTGTTCTTTATGCCCAAAACTTGGCAAAGCTAGGTTGGAGGCAAGTTTTCGATGTTACCATTTCTACTCGTCGGAGATAAAACATTACAAGGTCAGCCCATCGTAATAATTGGGTCAAAACGGCGGCTCTAGTTTAAAGACATAATGAAGACCTTAATTTTCCGTTAATAATACAGAAAAATGTCTTCCTCTAGTATGTTTTGTATTTCTCAATACCAATCTAACCATGGTTCATAATTCCGTCATAGTGTATGACTGGTGCACACTTTTTTTTGAACTACGGCCATTTTATAAAATTATAAAACAGAACAAGGGGCCAGCAAGTGACTGGGAGTGTACAAAACCTTACACAATAATGTCTCAAACAATAAAATCCATCCACCTCCCCCACTCGATCCCACTAAATGGAATTATGTTTTTAACCCAGAATAACAAGAACGATTCTTCCTTTACTGTGTCTATGACTTTGTTGAAATGGCTTGCCTCTGAAGATAAACCGATTTCGGGCCTTCCATTCGCTCCACAAAGCTGCTAAAAAGATTACTTACAAAACTCTCTTCCACGTGGAGGAACCCTTTAGTTGATGCAGCCCATCCAGCAAGTCTCCAAATGACCCGGCTTTCCAAACAAGAGTTGCCACCATACCGATCTAACCAACAAACAAGAGACCACAATATGGTCGATCGTCTCATTTCCATTCCACATAAACTACAACTAGTGTTCCCAATCGGAATCCCACCTTTCACTAGTTCTGTTTTAGCCGCTATGCAACCCAAAACAAGTTTTACATAAAAAAAAATAAGTAACCTGGTGTGGAATCCATTTATTAAATTTAAGGCTCCCAAGCTGAATCTTTTCACCAATTTTTTCTGCAACTTCCTGTCTTACGCGAGCCACATAAAACATGCATGTCATCAGAGGCTTTGATCCCCAGTCTATCTATCTGGTTCAGAAATCCCAGCCTTCACCATGTCTTTTGTTACTGCCATAATGTCCCTCCAATTCCCAGTCAAGTCGCTATTCAAAGCCGCCTCCAAATTGCTTGTAAGGATCCTTTTTAAATTCAACACATTTTCTTTGACCACATACCCATAAAAATCACATCGTCGGCATAGCACAAATGAGTAAGATTTGGCTCGACACCCGGAAGTTGGACCCCTTCAAAAAACCCCAATCTAAACGCTCTTCCATGAAAACTTCAAGAACTTCCAAAACCAATATGAATAAAAAAGGTGATAGTGGATCATGCACACTTGATATCTTCCTGTTTAGTACCAGATTAATATCTTAGAATAATATCTTAATATATGAATCTGCCATTTTTGGTCCAAACCCATGGTTTGATTGTAAAATGTCATCCAACCTAAGGAAAAAATTATATTAGTTTGTCTAAATTGTTATTGCAAGTGACCCTAATCAAATAAAGAAAAAGATCATAGTTAGACGTGGTAATTCCGGTCCATTTATTCATGAATGGGTCAATTCAGATTAACTTTAATATCTAATGGTCAACACTCGTAGAATAAGAAATAAAAAAGCTAAAAGGAAACTTGTCAAATGCTTGAACATGCTGGAAGTTATTGAAAATAAATGTGAAGGCGTGTATTCTATTAAAAATATTTTTTGTAACAAAATTCAACAAACGTTATTTGTGACAAAAAAAGAGTTTCAAGTTAACCCAACCCAACCTTTATTTACGGAACCCATTCTGACATCTATCCTACTCGATTTTGCCACCTCTAGTGATTAGCAGCTGGGTGGTGTAGAGGGGGCAATTTCAAACCACTTGGATGAAAATGGACCATTCCAACCCAACTCTAGCCTATGTTTTATTTAACACATTGGGGTTGGAATATAATCCAAATAGACTCATTCATAAGTAGATAGACGGGTCCTAATTCCCACCTCTAAAGAAACGTGGTGCAGAATGTAAACGGGTCACAAACAATTTTAACATAAGTAATTTCCATCTATAAAACCATACTTGGTAGCTAAATTTGTTATCTAGATGTTTAAGTTGATACTTTAAGGTGGTATTTGGACTCTAAATTTCATTTGTTTGGTTGAGAAATGAAATTGAAACGTATTCATTTAATACTTATTGTTAAGTTTGGTTTGCGATTTAACGCTTTGTCCTGCCATCACAATGCACAGCGCGGGCAAAATTCTAGTTGTTTTGATTTTACAACATGAACTTTCAAAGATTTAACTTAAAAGTCATAGATAGGCTGAGGCATGGTTACGTACTCTTGTTTTTTTAGCTAAATCATGCATGTAAATCTTTTATTGCATAGTCGGTTATATTGGAATTTGAATTATGAGATATTTAACATGAAAGTAATGGTTGATTCACTTTTTGTAACGAAAACGAATCCTTTAAATGGGCTACTGGCAAAATTCACCACATCAGGAGACACTCGTGCCTCTGAACCGGGAAAACCTCACCTTAGGGCCGAAGCCCGTGAACACTCCTCCAAAGGCACGACCGTGCGGTAAGATAAAATATCGCAATTCGAGGATCGAACTAGCGATCGGCGCCTAATCTCCCATCATCACCAGGTGCCGTTAAAACTAAATGATGGGGACAGGAATCGAACTTAATTCAGTTTTTAGAATTATAAATTTTATCAAGTCTATTTAGGGATGGCAATAGGTCGGGTTCGGGTCGGGTATTGGTAATACCATACCCATACCCATACCCAGTTATAAAATCGTGTCTCATACCCATCGGGTATCGGGTATACCCATTAGTTTGTTAAAAGATATCCGTTGGGATTTCTAAATACATATTTTTACTATTATAATTATTATATAGTTTTATTTATACAACACTATTATAAATTAAAAATGTATATTACATACATATAAGTTTTATCATAAATTAATAATAACTTTATAATACTTATACACTTACATGTATATACTTCAAAACAAAAAAAATATAATACTATTATCAAATACATATACTAAAAAAAATATTTTTTCACATTATGAACATACTAAAACAAATCAGCAATAGGCAAGTGTTAATGGAAGTAAAAATATAAATTAAAAAATAGGGTATATAGTTCGGGTAAACGGGTATTTGGTTTTGGGTAATTGGGTCGGGTATCACCTGATCCCATACCCGACCAATACCCACGAAAATTTTTAAAACTAATCTCATACTCGGCCCAATACCCGTCGGGTATCAGGTATACCCTTCCCATTTGTGTCGGGTTTCGGGTATACCCATCGGGCTAGGGTATTTTTGCCATCCCTAAGTCCATTATATATATATATAATTTGTGTAAGATTAAATATATTATGTTTATAATATTTAATCATATAGCCATTATAATCATTTATATTATAGTAGGCTATCACCCGGGAACTTCCCGGGCTAGGAAAATTTAAGTTACAATAAAAAAAGTACATAAACAACACTTTGAATCTCTAAAGTATCCTCTTTCCTTCTCCACCACAAATTTTTAGTTCGGTTTCATAAGTATCCTAACTTTCCCTTCATATGTATTCAAAGTTTTTATGTAAAGCTAATTCCTTTTTAGTTCATAATGAGATCTCTGGATAGGAATGTTTTCGAAACCCATACGCTTAAGAAGACACGTCATGGTGGATGAATAGCCAAAGGAGTGTATTGCCCATAATTTTTTTGGATCATACCAATTGTTTAATTCAACTATATATTTCCCCCCATCATCTAACATAAAATAACTATATATGAAACCAAACTTTAAACATAATCACAAGAGAGATGCATAATATTAACCTGAAAATTGACACAAACCTAAAAATATAGTTTTGCATATATTTTCCATGGCTGCTTCTACTCTTTCTTCATCCTACAAACCAGTTCAGCAAGCAATTTTCAAATTGTAGTGAAGTAAAACATAAAAAGATTGGAGATCATACAACAATCCAAAATGGAAAGAATGGTTTGGACAAATCCACTTAATGGAACATGTTGACGTTTGGAAGAGAACTCAGAGTAATCAAAGTGAAATTTTGAACCTCATTCGTGATGTCCCAACTATATTAAACTGGAGATACAAAGAGTTAGCTTGGCTTTAGTCGCGTCGCGACTAGTTGAAGAGTAAACCCAAAAACCAATCTAAAATACCAACCAACGACCTGAATCCGTTACCTGATAAACGATTAATTCCAACAATCTATAGGTTAGAATTATAAGTGGATCAATATATCAGATCAATTACCTCCTAAACATTGATTCTACACTATTATACATCTCATGGGTATTATTAATTTGTTCTGTGCAAAAGGATTCAGATTGAAAAAAAAAAAGTATATATCTATTATATTGCTACCTCTAACCCGTATCCCAATAGATTCCAGTTTCATAATGAATAAAGCATTTAATGACACATATTTGTAACATTTTTTAAACTTATACGCTTCATACCTGTTGAGATTGAATGAAAAGATCCGAATATTATAGAAGTAAAATTATTACAATGAGCTCTTTGCATTAAAGTTATTACTTATGACTATTTAAATGTCATAGAGATTATAAATGAGTAGCAGCTCTCGCACAATGCACACATAGTATGTTAGATTCGTATCGTGTTGAAAATTCACCCCTATGAGCCACCTACCTCTTAGTAGAAAGATGTATAAAAAATCCATAGAATATACTTTCTTGATTCTTCACATCACAACATCAAATGTATAGAAACACAATAACCTATGAAGAATAAAAGGATTCAACCCTACCATTAACACTTGACCATCAATAAATAATCCACTCAACAGCCATAAAGCACATAAAACTCCTTCAACAGAATCAAATTCACAAAGAATCAACTTTTATAAGACCTGCATAGCTTCAATACATTCAAATGTGTCAAATTCCATAAGAATTAAAATATGTTCATTAACTATTAGAAGCAGAGAGCTATGTGGACCAAGACTTAAAATGGTCAAAGTCAAACAAAAATAAATGTGAACTTTTAAATATAATAATATACGTTTTCTAGAGCTTTTGATAGTTAAAAAGAAACCTAGTTAAACGAAAGTAGGTTAATCACAAAATCATCTTTTACAGCTTGAAATTGGTATATAAATGGGTTGACTGCTCAAAAGTCAAACTACAATACTCTTATCTTTGGAACAAAGGGGCATGGCAAAAGAACACATACCACAATTATGATACTCTAGGGAGTTGTTAAAGGTAGTTACTTGAAGGCTTTCAAAAAGTAGATAACTGCGTAGAGCACCTGAAATAAAATAACAAAAAAAAACATCTATTAAGAGTAAATGAAGGATTTAACCTTCTCAAATCAAAACACTTGAGAATTTAATGCAAAAAAAACTCGTAAAAATGAAAAAATAGCATACACATGTCTGTGTATCACAATTGTAAAATTTAAGGTGTGCTTTTTCTGTACAATTCGAAATAGACTGAGCCAGACTAACCCGAATTTTTTGTCCAAATTTTTACCTTTTTTCTAATAAAAAATCATACATGATTTAGGTTGGATGTAATATAAGGGTTCATTATACCCGTTTCATACATGTCCCCAGTTGAGTTTAGCAAATTTTGGTCGACTTGATCAAAGAACATACACTCGTACCTACAAAAATGCAAACATTTAGATATAATTAGACATAAATGTATAAATAAATTAGATTTTAATATTGGAGAAAAATGAGTAAATAGATCAATCCAATCTCACCCACAAATGTAATTCATGTTGGAACCCAGACTTTAAGATACAAACCATAATTTTTCTTAATAGAGACAAAGTTTGACTCGTCCACATACAGGTGGCAAATCCAACCCTTTTGCCTATCTGAGTTACGTTTATCTCTAATGTTTCAATATGGGTTGAACTGTTCGAAACTCGAAAGTTACCAAAAGTGCAATTTTATTGCTTACAACATATCATTTGATAATAAATTTAATCATACTATTTCTAAAAAGGATTTTAAATATTTCTAAAAAGAATTTAAAATTGGATAAAAAGTGAACATGAGTTAAAAGAAATGGTAAAATATGATGCTCTCGAAGCCGATTCTTGATAACAATTTTAAAACTTGAAAGACATACACCTGAATATTCAGAAGAGTGAAGTGCAATTTGTATTTGTTAATCAACTTGCTTCGGGATTCAAACCTGATCAAAACCAAAACATAGATCTACTCTTCTAGCAGCCATTTGACAGCCGGCTAGATAAAGAGATGTAGTTTCAGGTAATGCCACAACCTTCATAAGTTCAAAAAAATGAAATGTACAATTGAGTATCTTCTATAGCTACAAAATGAAAAGTGAAACTGAAACAAATGGTTCAGACAAATGGAATATACAATATTAATTATTAACGATATAGACCTCAAAAATTAACTAAAACCTGGTGTTTTGTTCTTTCCCCATCTAGTCTTGTGCTCCCTTCATCCCCTTTAGTAAATGAAAATCACTCTTCAAACTTGTCACAAAAATAGCAACCACAATCACTTTATCCTTCAAAACAGTGGCAAATTTTGTGATAATTAAAGACTTCACATAAATCTCACTATTGAAGCATTTTAGAATATGCTCATTCTATTATCATGATCAGAAGAAAACAACATAGGCTCCTTTCTAGTTTTTAAAACCATAATATGAGTGATTGCCTTTTTAATACCCTTGCTCTCATCTAATAATAAGGAACACAACTTCAATACAGAAAGTTTATATATAAGACTTTTATATGGAATCTAACTCATGATACATAGGTTAACTCTAACTTTAACTTTATCATAAGTTGATTATATACTATTACCAGACCTTGGTTGTTATCAAGACTTGCTTCTTTAACTATATTCACTTTTAAGAGTAGAACTTTATGCTTGGTTCTTCTTAGGATTAACCATGAACTTTATCTGAGAATTAAACATCACAAGTTATATGTCGTTTTAGTTCAAACTTATTTAGAACATAATGCAAAACATGTTATGCGGCGTAAGGGAAATTTTGAAACAATAAAGAGTATCGTCCAAGTAAGTTATGCTCCATAATTTCACACTTATCCATCCAATTATAAATCTTCGCCAATTTCCTTGCTAAAGCATGTAATCATCCTACAAACAAAGCTCAATGATGTAGAAATCAAAATTGACCTCCTTTATGATGCAAAATGGTAAAATATGATGTTCTCAAAGTCGGTTCTTGAAAACAATTTTAAAACATAAAAGACATGCACCTAAATATCGAGAAGAGAAAGTGCAGTTTGTATTTGTTAATCACTTGCTTCGGGATCCAAACCTGATCAAAACCAAAACATAGATAAAACAAACATGAATAAAAAATAAACATGAGAAGAAAAGCTCACCATTGGCCATATCAATATATTATAGATGCTCTTGAAGCTCATCCAATATATCTGCAAGGAAAATTACCATCACGGTACACCTTAGTAAAGTTGGATGGTTCGGTTCGATTAACTGTGAGTACAAAAAACTGACAACCGATCTTAGGTTAATTCGGTTTTCAGTTAGTTTCGGTTCGGTAACGGTTCGGTTTTCGGATACGGTTCGGTTTTTGCTCACCCATATCACCAATTATTTAATCATTTGACAGATTCCTATTGGCTATTGTACAAACACTACAAAAAAATGTCATTTAGTGACATACGAAAAATGCCAAAAATCAAAAAAGTGCCACTAAAACCCTCTAAAGGAATGAGTGGCACACAAAAAAAGTGACACTAGAAGCACTGACGCTAAGCCTTTTAGTGGCACTTTTTCAATCTGCCGCACAAAGTTTTTAGGCTTTTAGTGGCACTTTTTTTTGCCAATATAAAAAAAAACTTTGTGACACAATTTTTATGCCTTTAAAAATAACCCTAATTACATATCTATACTAGTTTAGTGGCACTTTTTTTGCCACAAAATAACAAAAAAAAACTTTTTGTGGCATAAATTTTGTGTGAGTAAAAGTTGTTTCTAGTTAAATATATGTACTATTGTTGTGACACATTGCCACAAATTCACATTATTTACAATATAGATAAAAGATGGATAAAATTGTGAATGTAGAAATCACAATATTAATAAGTTTAATCCAATATATATTCCAAATGTTAGCAAAACATTTTGTAACAAACAATATATTCCAAATTCCAAATGTTACACAAGAAGTCTAAACGTTATTCTGGATGAAAATTCCACTATCATATAACTTGATGCCAAAACTTCTCAATATATCTAACCTGCGATCATCAACCATATAAACAAACATCAATATTAATTACAGGTACAATTGTCAATTACTTGTCCTATTTGCCAAATAATACACATACATACAGTGTAGCCCATAACATCTTGAAAAGGGAAGAGGAAAATAAGAGCCAATCATTTATCACTGAGTATTCCAATCAATCAAATAACTACCTACAACACAAAGAACCAATTGCGATCCAATTGTTGTATGATATACTTTTTGAAAACTTAAATATACTATCATTTCAAGAAACTGTTATAAAAGAAGATAAAATATCTAAACAAAACAATAAGAAGAAAATTAACATTAAATTATAATAATATATACCTCGCAATTTGGAAGATGAATCCCGAATCCAGATAACAGAAATCATAGTTTCTTCATTGTCAGGAATCAGGACACGCAATTTTTTTATAGAAAAGTCGAACAATTCAGTAATAGGAACTACATAAAAGAAACTGAAGCAATTTAGAAGTTTGAATACACAAGATCAAATAACGCAACTGTTGGCACAAATTTGAATTACTCAACTATTGACACAAATTGAAGCAATGTAGGGTCTCCATTTATAGCAAGGGATTTATGGTACCTTGTATTGATCACCAATCATGTTTTGCAACTCATCATTAATTTGATTGCATGTAACAGTTGTGGTCACAGATAGAAAGAATCATATGTTCTACCTGTTAAGAAGAAAAAGTTAACCTGAATTCCACTAACAAGTAGTTTAGAGATGCCGAATATGAAGGCTTCCATTGAAGCCACATCCAGCAAAATTTCACATTACAAGATTACTTAACACATGAGAAGTGCAAAAAAAGTGTATGAAGTAAACCATAAGATGCAAAAAGGGCAATATAGTCTTTGCAAGTTTGGAGAAAGGTTATAAGGTATCTGGTTCCCAATCTTATTGTAGCTTATATCACTGCAGCAGCACATAAAACAGAGAGTCTGAGGTTTATGTATTATCATAGTTATTAAATTGCGTTAGGCGCACTCAAGGCGCATAGGTCTCGCATGGGACCTAGGCGCAAGGCGCAAAAAAAGCGCGGGCCTAAGGAAAAAAAATGCGCACAACAAAAAAAGTATATAATAGAATATTAATAATATTCTTCAAATAAAATAAACTAAAGCTATTATATAACATTTAATATTGTCTATTTAGTACCAAAAGTTATAAAATGCTAGTTTATTATTGTAGAAAAGTAGTTTCTTTCATTAGATAAAAGTAGAAATCTAGCTGAAATCTTGCCATAATTTAGAGAATTTGACCGAAAACTCTCAAGAATCTAGGAATCTCGCGTGGAATCTGCGCATGAACCACCACCTGGAGAACTAAAGCGCAATTGCCTTGACTTAAGGCGCAATTGGCTCGCCTCGCTAGGAAATTGGGCCTAGGCGCACGAGGCGATGGTTTTTAACAACTATGTGTATTATCATGAAAAACATCTATTTTTTTTTTATAAAGTTCTCTTACAAGTTAGTTAATGCTGTCAAACTTGTAAGCTGCTACCAAGATAGGAACTTACAAATAGCAAGTCTTCAGAGATAACTGATTTGACATGATCGGAATCTGCCGTATCAGCCTTCGATGGAGTACTATATTTGTGCTCAAATGCTGGTTTTCAGTAACTCCAAACAAGCATATTTCTTTGCAATGATAATAGCAATAATTACCTGTTAGAACACAAAACGAAAAAACCCTTAGAATACACACAAAATTCACCCAGCTGAGAAGAACAGGTTGAAAAAGAAAACATGACACGTTTATTCATAAATTAAAATATTTGGACCCGTTTGCTAACCTGCATCTAACTAAACTTCAACTTCCAACAAATTATGTAACCATTTCACTCTTACCACTTTTGCAAAATTTCTTGTTGTTAGTGGCGTTGAATATCCATCCAATCAACCTGCGTATATGGTTAGTAATCAGTTGAGGACACAAAACCAATAAAGGATGTGAGGATTTAGCATACCTGGTTTGTAGTGGCTTTTCTTTGTACACCACTAGCTTGTGTAGTAAACAATGAACCATCTCCTTTCTAAACCACAAATTCTACAAATGTAGCACTCTAAGTTTAATCTGACTTTGTTTATCAAAGAACCAATATATTAAAAACTAAGATTACTATACAACATTATAGATCAAAATATTAAAAAGAAGATCTTAAAACCTTCCAACATTTGTGTATATATCCTCCCTCCAAAGTTCATCTAAACAAAAATAAAAGTGTTTGATCATTGTCCTCATGTTGTTTGACCACGTACCACAAGCCAAAACCGATCCTTCGTATTTCAACCTGACAAGGAAACATCACAATTAAATAAAAACTTCTACAAAACCATAACCCCAAAATCATAATACATCCACTAAGGACCATAGTTGTTAATAGCGAATAGCGACAAGGGACCTATATGCTACATAGCGAATAGCGACAAATAGCGACCGCTATTTTATAAATAGCGATATACTAGAAAAAGTATTTTGAAAATTTTTATGTGTATATTGTATCAAAATACACGGTATAAATGCTATTTTTTTTGAACGGCCAACAAATCAATCCCGAGTACTCTCAGGGACCCACTGGACAAACGGAGTACTCCGAGAGTAACCCGAGACGTCCAACACCACTTCCGGCGAAAACCCGGTAGCCCACCCGCCCACAAAAACCTATAAATCCAGCTATTTTCTAGCTATACCTAATTGTCATTTACATAAAAAAACTAACTGTCGCTATCCATACTATTGGTCGCTATGACCCAAATAGCAACACTTGGTAGCCTCGCTACATAGCGCGCTATAGTGATCGCTACAGCCGCTAGTGACAACCATGCTAAGGACTAACAATTATCTTATCTTTGAAAAAAATATATACCTTAATATCAAATATTCATACTCTTATAATACATCATTAGACTTTTATTTTCAGCACCTACAAATCCTAAATTATTATCTGTGCGCTGCTACCTACCTTGTTACGTAAACATCAAACCTGGCAGTGATTGTAACTTCTATCCTTACAACATACATATTATAAAATGTCTATATTCATAAGTGTTATAACTACAGCCATAGAAAAAGACTCAAAACTAACACCAAATACACATCCTCATCGTAATGAAGCAACTGTCCATAAAGCTCGTGGCTCGGAGCTCGCTCGGATTTAGCTCGAAAAAAGCTCGCTCGATGTGGCTCGGTTTGAAAGTGAACCGAGCCGGCTCGGATCGGTTAGAAAGTGAGTCTAGCTCGGCTCGACTTGCAACGAACCGAATTGACTCAGTTTGGCTCGCACACAGTCTTAGCTTGAATTAACTAACTTTTAATATATTTTATTTATATACATCATAATATATCACAAAAAACTAATTATTATTTACCTGTGATTACGAGTGTAATTTGGTATCTATAATATATTTGAAGGTTGATTACCATGCTAATGAACTTATATTGTATTTTGTCTTAAAATACTAAATTTCGAAAGACATGTATTACCTTTTCTTTTCAAAATCGAGCCAAACCAAGCCAAGCCCGAGCTCAGATTTCCACACTAAAATTCAATTTGAAGTATACATATGAACCTACTGAAAGTGAGAAGCACTCATTTACCTCTCAAAACGCCTAATTTCTCTAAAATAAACCCTTATTCAAACTATAATCGAGTCGCAGGTTTTCCCGAATTAAATCCATATGTAGTTAAAAATACATCTGTGCAAATCATAAATACAAATCATACAACATGTAAAGCCATTAAAATCAAATAAAAGGAAACAAAAATGAGAGCAAAATATCACCGGTCACCAGCTTCACCCACCATTGGAGCCTATAAGCTTGTGTAAATCAAGAACCATGATCTTGTCTTCAGTTTTTTTCGTTATCCCATCACTTTGGTATGCTTTTATATGGATTAAATTGGTTTAAATGCCACTCTTTTCCAATCGATTTTGTATTGTTAGTCCGGAATACAACTGACCATATCAACCCACTGACGAAAAACAAGTTGATTTGTTATATATATTTAAAAGGTCAAACATGTAAAACCAAAAAGTTTCGGGTCAAATGGGCGAATGGGTCAAAAGTTGGTAAAATGAGCCCTTAGGTTTTCTTACAGGGACGAGCACCTCCAAAAAAACCTATTATGACTTTCAGGAAATTAAATCGAATAATCAAATCTTAACGTTTCAGCAACCAAACTACAGAAAACCCTAAGACTATGTCATAAAATGACTCATAAACCCTAACAACCTGAATCTAGCCTATCTATGGATTTCACATGAATAATTCAAGAAACAAAACAAAATGTTAAAATTAAAAGTTGGAAGAAGGTGATACCTGACCAGAGTTTAGTTTAGTTTAGGTATACGAATCAAGAAAAGATTAGATGTTGCATACGTAAATGGAATTGCAGCGAGATCACACCCAATCATGCCATCAGTTTTTCTTTCCTAAAACTCAAATTAGGGCAATTTTAGGAAAGGTAGCAAATATTTTTAATGCAGAAAATTGAACTAATAACTCAGAATTCGCTGTAGGCTAACTAAGATTATGCAAAGGAACGAGGGTCTTCGATCAATTGTACATGGCAGATGTAGTTTAGCAGGTTGTTTTTGAGAACGAGGGTTGTCGGTGTTTGTTAACAAGTGCGACAGATACAGAGGGAAGACATAGAGATAATAAAACGAGGAAAGGGTGAAAGTAGTGAATTTAGGGGGAATTGGTTTGGACTGGGAAAAATCTGGGGGATGAAATGTTAACGAGGGAAACTATTTTTTTTAAATTTTGATGAACTAAAATACCTAATGAACAAAATTATACTTATATAATAAACTTTTTTATAAAACTAGCAAAATACGTATACAAAATTATAATGGACTAAGTGTTAAGTAAAAGATGTTTGATTATAAAATTATGGAAATACAAATATGCAATAAAAATTACAAGTGTTGAATTTTAGACGTAAGTATTAAGAACACTTTTTTATATAAAGTTTGGTTACAACTCATCAAGTGAAACCTGTAATCTCAATGCAGTATGATATTTTAGAAGATATATTAGTGTTGGAAGAGAATAAATTTTATGGGGGTGAGAAATGACGAAGATAATTTTATTAATTCAATGAAGAAAAGAGTGAAATTTTAAGAAAAAGTGTTTGAATTTTTCAGTGGCATAGTTAAAGTGTCATTAAAACTCTAATAAGTGGCATAAAACGTAAAAGCCACTAAATGCACGTGCTAAGGAAATATGGTATACACAAAGTGCCACTAAAACCTAAATTAGTGCCACAAAAGTTAAATGTCATTAAAAGCGTGTGCCACTATATGGTTTTTTTTTGTAGTGAAAATAGCTTATAAAATGATGGGACTGTGTTCAAAATCGCAATGACCCTGGTTGTAACTTCTTACTTGTTTAAATATACTATTGGTCGAACACTCTCATCGTATCTACTAACACCTTGATTTATAAAAATGGTATAAAAATAGGCAGTTAATGTTAACTCTATGTAAAACTGTCATAACAAATTAGACTTGGGCATTACCTAGATGGTATGTCTTCGTTGCTGGTAAAATGGATGATGCATGCTTTGCAAGAGCAAGACCAACTCTCTATATGTGAACAACCTGCAAATACGGGTTATGGGTTAACTATAACATATGATTGATCATTCATAACATAATTATAAAAAATTGAATGAAAAAAAAACACATTGATTCGTCATTCAGCTATAAGTGAATAAATGTTGTTAAAAAAAGAATAAATATTATCATTTAGATCACGGATTCACGAAATCAACAACCTATACATGGGTTGACGGAAGGAAATACCTTAAACTTCAGACCAATACCTTGAATTTCATTAATAAACTTCAAAACGATCGTTGTTTCACCATTTGGAATTAGAATCTGAAAAAGAAAACATCTTAACCCATAAATATATTTCTGCAGATTATGACGCAATTCAGAACTGAAATTAAACTGTAACCGTGTATTGACCCCTAAACCAACAGGTGACCCGTAATTCACTATTCTATGATTAACTTTATTAGTTGGCCAAAACGCCCTTAGAGCAAATGATCTTTATAACTTTATTCAACTTTGCATTGAAGTAGTTCAATTGTAATCTATGAAACTTTAGTTGACCCGTAATCAAATTTTAACCCATGTACCAAATCTATCTATGTAATCGTCAAGATATTAGACTACGGAGATAGCATTCTAAATCCAACGGATTGAAGAACTCCCATTTTTAATGAGAAACTATACTACTATTGAATCAATTAGAACAATAATTGCAATTAAATGGATATCCTTACATTGTTATGGCTCGAGCTCGACCATGTAGATCCATCCAAATCAAACAACTTTTTTCAAAGGGAAATTAAGGGATGAAGCAAGGGTCTCAATTTTTGTCCTAAGCTCGCCTTCTCGTACCTATTTTGTCAACATAACAGAATCTGAAAAGAGAATACATTTAAGCGAACATAAAAAAGGATTTAGGGCTAGAATCCTTACAAGTGTAAACTTGTTGAAAAAAGATGCAATTAATACTAAGTTAAATGCCATCATGACGAGAGACAAAACAAACATAAACCCTCAACAATATATAGCGATATAGAGACCACCTTTCTACAATGAAAAGATAGTACCATCAATATAAATTATTCGCCAAAAAACTAAATGAGCAACTTTACAAAACATTAAATATCCATATTATTAAAAATGATAATAATGATCTGATGCAAAGGATAATAATATTATTCTTTATGATTTTGCAGCTGAAAGTGAAAACAAAAGAACATGTTCCGATTACAGAGCACTGACAAGTTCAAAGAGATAGAAATGACCTAGCTTGTGTAAAGCCATGCCAACCTTCAAAAACTTTTTTGTTCTCTTTTTCTTCAGTTTTAGAACAATTAATGTTTTGAATGTGTAAACATTAAAAGAATTGTTACCAAGATGATCTACTTTTGGAAACAAATAGGGTTATGATAACACATTGAGGTTAAACTACGTATGCTTTGTGTATTAAAATACCTTCATTTGATTTCTTTAATTTTGGAAGCAAAACTTCAGAGATAATCTTCTTCCAAGTTCTTTCTATGTTTATCATCTTGACGTGGGCATTCTGTAAACATTTATATCCGATTAGAAAACAAAATTTATTAGCTAAAAACAAAAGAACAGTTCCGATTACAGAGTATTGATGGTAAAGAATCAAGTGTGGCTTCCAAGATCGGCGATTTTGTGATCCGTAGCATATACCATCTCATCAATTACCAGAAAATAGAACATATGCCTTTCAAAAAGAAATAGAACATACATAATCAAGAGATAACCACGTGTCACACCCCAACCGATGGCGGAATCATCAGGGTAGCGGCACTAGGCGAACCAGATTGTCTCAAGAGATTCCATAACAATTATTTATAAATCAACATTTAACATCCCATACTATTAAACTCATAATATCCTTAAACAATCATTACATTAACAAAAATCCCTTAAATAGTAAATCTGATTTGATCTCCCCTAGATTTATTACACTTGGAACTAAACAAAATAAAACTAAACTAAACTACGCAAGCCACATCCAAGCATCCAAGCTACAAAATCCTCATCCTGTAACATACGTTAAAATAAAAGTCAATACAATTAAGTAAAGGTGAGCATACAGGTTTAAGTACTACTAGCATAATCGAGAAAGCGTTTGCGAAACAATCTAATTACATATCATGATACACCAAAACACTTAACATAACATAGGCTCATTTCTCACCGTGAGAAGGCTTGCGCGTTCATCCTAACTAGACCCCGTCGGGTGTAAGCCACACTATAGTACCATACTAGCTAAGGAGACAAGTTAACGAAAATAAGTCCTAGTCACATGTTTCTAGTATCACGTATTGAGCATATATAATTAGATTATTCGCGTGTGATAAACAGTTTGATTTATGAAGTGATTTTGATATAGGAATGTATGTAACACCCAAAAAGTGCGTTAAAGCGAAAATGGGTCAAGTATACTCACTGTAGGTGCGTTTAGGTAAGAGTTCGGGGTCTGAGGAGAGTCGAAAAGAGCGCCGGATCAGCCTGCATACGCGAACGGAAGTGCATCAGTCTCCGAAAAACTGAAACGGTTAAGTCTTGGTTGGGCAGTAGCCAAGTTCGGGCGAACTTATGTGTAAACACACAAGTTTGAGCGAACTTGTATGAATTTAGTGAGTTCGTAGTCAAGTTCGGTCGAACTTGATGAGTTTCCTAAGAAACTTGTCAAGTTCGGGCGAACTTGTAGAATATCCTTACTAAAAAGGCAAGTTCGGTCGAACTTGTGTAGTTTCCTAAGAAACTAGACAAGTTCTGTCACACCCCGACCCGCAGCGGAAAAGGTGATCGGGGCATGATTGGGTTATCATCAAAGCTCATGACATTTATTATGCGTTTCATATTCATTAAATACAATTTAATGGAAATTTACAATAATTGTTACAACATATTCTAACTATCAATCTAAGCTTCTTTGTTCTCTTCTAAGGCATTTCCTAGGTTTTCTTTGCTTCGACCTGTTCACCTGTATCATGTGTAAAAAGGTTTTGGATCAACATAATGTTGGCGAGTGAATCCTATGGAAAACATTTGAACAAGTTTATTTGAATTGATTATGAAATATGTGCACAACCAAACATGAGTAAAAATAGCTGTAAACTTATTCAACAATCATAAGATATTAAATAAAACACACATGAACAATAATGGAACATTTAGAGGCACGCGATGCTCAACTCGTCTCTCACGAGGAACTGAGGGGCCTAATGAATGAATTGCATAAACATGATAATATGAATGACACAACTACAAACAATATAAACTCAATGATACACACATGAACAATAATGAATTTGATTTGAGGCACGCGTTGTTCAACTCGTCTCCCACGAGGAACTGATGGGCTTAATGAATGAGTTTCATATAATTTGACAAAAGGAAATAAGTAATCACAACAATATTATCAATCTAAGTTTAGATCATGATGTGGTATGGCACAAGTTTAAATAAACAAGTTAATTATTTTTATAACACATGACACACCCCAAAACGTGTATTATAGAAGGGGGAGTTGTAAGATTCACTCACAGTGGGTGCGTTCGGTTGATGATGTTGAATGCACGCGAAGTGGTTTTAACCACGAGTGAGATTAACCTAGATAAATCGTATTATGGTTTGGTAAGTAAACGGATTTTATTAATCTATTTTAGTAGGATTGTTGGGTGTATTTTTGTGAGTTTAAGGCTATTTTCTAACCTTAAAAATGTTATTTTTAAGTATTTTTAATTGATTTTTAATTAAAATAATTAAATAAAATAATAAAAAAATTTGATTTTTTTCTGACCGTTGACCGGTTCGAATCGTGTATATAAGTGCGCTGGGTGAGGCTCGAACCCGAGACCTCCCGTACGCGTGCACGCAGCTCTACCAACTGAGCTACGTGTCTAACCCGTTATATATCTGTTTTTAATTATATATATATTAATTATGCTAAACCGAAAATCCTTTATTTTTAAAAACGATTTTAAATCGAAGAAACGGTGCGCTCCACAGGTCTCGAACCCGGGACCTGTGGCTTATACTAACACACAGTCCACCGTTGGACTGTGTGTCCAACTTGTTAACTTTACTGATTTTTATTATTCTTAAACACAAATTAGTTATTTCCTTTTCTGTCTTATTCTAAAAAAATAGATAATTGTCCAAGTCGTGCAGTAGCCCGGACTCGAACTCGTGCACTCTGATTAAACATACACACAGTCCACCACTGGACTGTGTGTCTAACTTTGTTATTTTTCCGGTTATTAATATACTTAACATATATCAGTATGACTCCGGTTCGGTTAATCAAAAAAAATCATTTTTATTAAAGCCGCGTGTGTGGAACAGGATTCGAACTCGAGACGTTAGTGTTTATTGTGCACACAGTCCACCGCTGAACTGTGTGTCTAACCCGAGTTATAACTTGATTTATTTATACTTATATGATACAGTTACTTCGTCTTCTCCGTTGAGTTTTATCCAGAGATGACGACTGACGGGTTCGAAGTGTTGATTTAGGTTTCTTAGCGTGTTTCAGTTCATTACGGTGAGATATAAGTGAAAAGAAAAAGAAATTAGGCGAAGAGGTATACCGACTATCTTCCTCTGTTTTCCGGCAGAACTCCGGCGACAGCAATCCCTTCCGGCGACGAGTGTCTTGCAGCAGCGAGTCTCCAGGAAGCTTACAAAGGGTGTGGGTATCTCCGGTATAAGCTCAGGGGGTTCAGTAAGGCTCAGGAATGGGGAAACCGGTTTTCCGGCGACAAACAGAAAAATTCCGGCGAGAGAGTTTTCGCCGAGAAAGGGTGTGGTTTTGAGCGAAAGTGTTTGCAGAGGTTCGAGGTGGTTTTTATAGGGAGAAACCGAGATGTATTTGGCCCGATTTCCAACTGGATTCATTGGTTTGAATTTCTCCGGCGGTTATGACTTTGGTCGCGGACTCAAACATCGGTTATAACCGATATGGCGTTTATGATTTACGTTATAACGGAAGTTGTCGTTAAAACTCGCGAGATTGCCGGGATTTCCGACGACTGAACTTTTGGGCGCCGGTTTTGAATTCGTAACGTCATGATATCAATTAAATGATTCTAATATTTAACAAATAACATCAGTGGCGCAGTGGTTTAGTGCGCGTGTGTTAAGTCGTTTGCTGGACCGGTACTGACCCGGGTTCGAAACCCGGCAGAACCAAAACATTTTTATTTTGTGATTTTTAACAGTTTTTCAAAAACTAATTATATATTCCCGTATAATAATTGATTATGTATCGTTTAAAATTATTTTGGGCATTTAATTCGCAACGAAAATTTTGACTGACGGTTGATAAACGGAGCGGGTTTGGTAAATCCATTTTTTACGGATGTTACAAGTTCGGTCGAACTTGTAAGAACTTTTGTGAAGAAACACTCAAGTTCGGTCGAACTTGACCCAAATGGGTACAAGTTCGGTCGAACTTGACCTGGTGAGCTGGTGATTCTCGAGCGAACTTGATGTTTTCGGGTCCAAAATCTTGCGTTTTCGCGTCGTTTGCTGAGGAAAATCGAGTGTTCATCCCTCCAGCCCTGTGCTACTGAGCAAACTTAGGTCGGAAAGGTCTTTTAGAGCTGTTTTAGCCGTTTTACAAAAGCGTGGGCTAATCCGGGCGAACTCGGGGTTCGTTCAGATTAGTCCGGCTTGTGTAAACCAACATAAACGTCCTTGTGCTTCCAAATCTGGGATCTTGAATGATAGATGCTTCGTTTCATACCAGAAAATGAACAAAACATCATCAAAAGTCCGTATCTTGTGTAGAAATCGATGTTTTTCAAAGGTTTTTCTCAGATCTATCACTTACAAGCCGAGATCTTGCAGATCTCGTGTTTAGGAAGTCTCTACTATTGCCAAACGAACTCGTATTGTGTTTATCTAAGCTTAAAACATAAGTTTTTGAAGAAAAAGATGAAGGTTTTCGTAAAAGAATGAGTTTTGATGAAAACGAAGGCTATGCCTTGTGCCAAAATCGTTGTAAACCTTTGTAGATCGCTGAATAACGTTGTTGCAGTGAAATCGGGTTGATTCTTACTTAGAACACGAAGGTTTCGGGTTTTGAGAGCTCTGGGCGAACTTGGTCAGCAAGGGGAGCATGAATGAGGAGCATGGGTATTTATAGGTGAGGCAAGGATCTCAAGAGCCGGCAACAAGTTCGGCCGAACTTGTACAAGATTGTACAAGTTCGCGCGAACTTGTAGAGTCCTCAGAGAAGATTGGTTAAGTTCGGCCGAACTTGCATATGTATATGCAAGTTCGCGCGAACTTGATAGAAACAAGGGATTCCTGGTTATCAGGCAAGTTCGGGCGAACTTGTGGTAGGCAAGTTAGGCCGAACTTGGCATGGTGACCAAGTTTCGTTTGCTGATTTCGCGTTAAGAGTTCATTTGGTTATTCGGTTCGCATTAGATAGTTATATTAAGCGTTAAATTAAAGCGTTAAGCGTTGTAGTTGATATAATAGTGCGATTTAGCGATTTCGAGAGTGCGAGAGTGATGCGATAGCGATTGTAATTATAACCACAAACACACATAACACATAAATACCATAAAACCACATAATTAACTGCGATTTGCGATGCGATGAGATTAGCGACGCGAATTAGTAAGCGATTAGATGCGACATAACATACAATACCATAATTAATCAACATAAACTTTTCTTATAAATCGAATCTCAGAATTACAACGGATGTATACAATGATAAAACATGAAAAGATAACAACGAAGTTTAGAGTTTTTACACCACAATTCCTCTGTCATATCTCTTTTAGTTTTGCAAACAAAAAAGTACACATGGCTGAAAAATCAAAACAAAATTCTTTGAAGACCAACGAAAAATCAAAACCCACAAACTCAAGACTATTTAAAATCAAAAAAACCTAAACACTAATATCTAAAAAAACAATAGAAAAACAATCAAAAACATATACCAAACAATGGAAAAGGAAGAGAAATTTATGATGATAAGTGCGTTTAGCGATGACAGCATAGAGCGATGAAGGGGATGAATACATGACAAACCATGAATATCGCCATTGATTTCCATGTAGATGGCAACGATTATGTGGCGAACTGGATGATTATGTCGATCACAGTTGTGGATGAACTCTAGGGTTTGCCTTCTAGAGATTGTGTAACGGAGAAGATTAACCGGGAGCATCAGCAGAGAGAAGGCAAATTGAGCGAGTATTAGGGTTTGGTGAATGAGTGATTAGGTTTTTTAGTTTATTAGATACCGGGTCAAAATTCCAGGTTTGGTAATGGATGAGGATCCATATAAAAAAATAAAACTTTTTCCTCATTTCCCGCCAAAAACCTAAAATGGTTGCACATGTGAGGACATGTGTCCCAAACCTTATTTGTTTATATAATATATAGATTAGATCATAATACATTTTAAAATCCCTCATTTCCCGCCAAAAACCTAAAATGGTTGCACCATATGAGGACATGTGTCCCAAACCTTATTTGTTTAGATAATATATAGATTAGATCATAATACATTAAACTATTATATATTAGGTGGTAATTATTGATGGACCACGTTACCCTTATTAACTAATTAGGTTTCTCTTAGGTGTATATATAAGGAGATAACCAGAGAGGTTGTTAGACAATTATCACAGCATCATTAACATCAAAATCGCCTACCTCTCTCTCTCTCTCTCAATAATTAAACCGAATTCATCCCTAATTCGGTATTACCATCATCGCTTTACACCCTAAGGAGGAACCAGATCGTCATTACAAATATGTCAAACTCCATGGTTGATATCTGACTGGATTCTCTGTTGGCATGTCTGCTGTCACGTTATTTCATTCATGTTTCCATTACTTTTAAACAACTAATCTAACATGTGGTATCAGAGATATGTTGGTAAATCAGTTCTGATTGTATCCATTATTCTGGGATTAAAATCTAGAAAATATTTTTTATGAAAAAACTGATATAACTTGAAAATATAAAATTCGAATAAAGCTAAGAATTCACGGATTTTATGAGTTAAAAGGATGTTTAATCACATCCGAAATTGTTACTTTTCCGAAATCTGTATTACGAAAGTTAAAATATCAAATTTCGGATTCCATAATTATTTTATGTTCTTAGGATTCATCATTATATTCTTATGAAAATTCGAAAAGTTCCTATATTTTGGAATTAAATTCGGATTATTGGGTGTTTTCTTGGTTTTTAATCTATTTTACTTAATTAAAGTTTTTGAAATATGTTATAAGATAAACGGATTAAATTTTTGAAATATTTTGATATATTTAGATCAGCATTAAAACGGGAAAACTGATCCCACGATCTCATAAATTTCAAATTTTCAAAAAAAAAAATACCATCCATTTAATTTGTTTTTCACATATGCATTTGGTTGAAACTTAGCATAAATCCAATGCTGAATTGCTATAAGGTTTCCATTTGAACAACTCTTAACTAACATATGAAGTTACACATTTAACTAGTTTAACATATGAATCAACAATGAACATTCATCTAGTTCTTTTGTATTTATATTTGATAATGTTAGTGTGCTAATGGTTCACATGTTTTGTTGTATCTCTTTGTGGCATTATATTGAACACTGACATTTCAAGTGTTGTTTTATTGAATGATTCCTACTAAGTGCAATAAAATGAAATCAAATGATATGCAACGGAATAAAAATATTGTAAATTTGAGATAGAAGAACAATTATCAAGCTCATATATAAGAACATAATAAATTCTCTTGTAATTTAATTCATTATCATAGTTTGAAAACAAATTATTAATCGGTTCACATAGTAAGCTGATTCATTCTTTTTCTTATCAATACAAGTATGATGCTTTCACACACCCTGTCGTATTTTTATTTATAATCAATGATTATTTAAAAGCTCACATTTGTACATATTCTCTAAGCGCACAAACAATGATGGTGTCAGTTTGGAAACTCTTCCATCCATGATAGGTGATCTTTAGGCAACTTGTGTGAACTAACGTTAAGATCGGGAATTGATGATCAGTGTGAATCTTCATTAAACTTGATTAGTATATGTAACAGTAGATGTAACAGAGCGATCAACATTAACCTTATATAGTTATAACTTGCGTTAGTTTTAAGTTACATCAATCGTAACACATACAATAGTAACTCTTGAGTGGGAATAGTAAAAGTCTAGAATAATGATACTTAGAGTTTTGTATCATCTATACTGTAAAAGTCTAGAATAATGATACTTTGTATCATCTATACTAAATCGACGTAGACCCAACAAACACCTTCTTAGCTTCATCTCAATACATTCACGTTAGATTTGTAACATTAGATTTATTCACTAAACGCCTTTTTTGTTAGAAAAAGGGCAATTCGTCTCGTGATATTAAGGTGTTGGAAAAAAAGTATCCCACCACAAGTGATGATGGTTAAACTTGTGGGTCAATTTCAATTTTCAAACAATCAAACCCTAATTCCTAACTTTCTATCATATTAACAAACAAAGTTTCAAGTAAAACAAGTAAAATGTGACACCCGGCTATTTGGGTTGTACCATACAAATATAACACGTGTCATGAATGAATAAAAGGCTGTATTTGATTAATTATGATGTTTATATATGATATTGATGTGTTGGTAAATCCAAAGTTTGATAAAAATTATGTTGGCAATTTTAAGATAAACGCTTATCGCGTAACGGTTAAAATGCGAAACGAACGCCGGTGACCGCCCGATTAATGTTAAAATCTTAAAAATAGTCCGTTATGATTCAAATAGTATATTTAATCATATTCTTGAGGAAAAATAATTTAAAACGCTAAGAAACTCCATTTTTCGAGTTTAAGCGCGTACTGCGCGATATTGCGCGTATCTGACAAAATACTGTCAACACAGCCAGTTACGGCAACTGATAGATATTTCAGTAATAATTTGGCGAGTTTATTTCTATAGAATGATAAAAATAAATTAGAACGCCTAAAATCCCTATTTTGCGAATTTAAGCGTGTACTGCGCAACACAGGCGCATACTGCCAAATACGGGCAATGCAGCCAGTCCAGGCAAATAAAATATTGATCAGTAATATTTTGGTGAGTTTATTTTTATAGAGCATTAAAAATAATTTAAGACGTGATTAAAACGCTAGATTAAACACCCGGTATCCAGTAAAAACCAATTTTTGGCCTACAAACCACATATGTATGTATGTATGTATGTATGTATGTAGTATGTATGTATGTATGTATGTATGTATGTATGTATGTATGTATGTATGTATGTATGTATGTAGTTGTATGGTGTGGTGTGTAATGATAAGGTGTTGGGATTTAAAACACATCCTTGCCAAGTGTTGCACCTTGGAAACATAAGTGATGAATTACCTTTTTGTAAATCCTTCTAAAATCCCCCATAATCCAAGACAAGATTACCAAACAATCTTTACTCTCTCTCCCTCAATAATCTCGGCTGAACACCCCCCTCACACACCACCATTTTCAATTTTCAATCCAATTCTTGATGATCCAAGCTCATTTGAAGGTGTTTTCAAGTTTATATGAAGGTTTAAAGGTGTTTTCAAGGAGTTTCAAACAAAAACCAAGCTCATATCATGACTCTTGTCAAAACCCATCAAAATCTTGAAGGTATAAAACTTACTTTAAAATCCATATTCTTGATTTATGATAATGTTGATGATTATGAAAGGTTTCTCAAACATTTGGATGATTCAATACTTGAAAACAATAACAAATGGGTTTTTAAATAAAATGAAAATGGATAAGTGTATGTATGTATATACGGCCATATGTATGTATGTGTATATACATATGAGATTTTGAGTTTTGATGTTTGATTGAAGCTTGTTTGACATGATATTTGAAAGGTAATGCATGTGTGATTTAGAGAATGTTCTAAAAGGTTTTGAGATAGACATGTAAAAAGTTGATTTCTGGAAACTTATGAATATATATGTGTGCATATATATGTCGTGTGTGTATATATATATGTATGTATATGTGCATGCATGTAAGTTTTGTCATAAGTTCATAAATATGAAAGTGTTACTTGCATTTATGAGAAATGATTGATGATAATATGAATATGATGATGTTCTTGGATGAGTGAACATGAAATAATTGAATGTTTGATGCATATGAGTACATGCATGTTGATGAAGATATGATATGTGTTCATTAAGTGCTTATACATAGATATGCATGTGGATGTATAATCATGAAATGATGAATATGTATGATATGATAAAGATGATTTTTAATCAGGTTATAAACACTAAAATATTATTATTTGAAGTGTAAAAATGGCATGAAACTTGGTCATAAAGTTTACTAGCTTTGCATGTCGTACTTAGTGCTTAAAGAGTTGTAAAATGTATGAAATCGCATGATTTATGTGACTTATACAAAAACTGAACTAATCTGATTATAACCATCATTTTAATCAGTAAATAACATGTATTGTGTTATAATATCAAGTCGTTTCGAGTTCGGATGGTTATAGTAATGTTTGACGAAAAACTATGCGGTAAAAAGGTAAAAATTGCCTTTTTAAGAGGTTTTTACGAAACTGTTTTAGATCCGTAACTAAACTGACATTTTTGATATAAATATAAGTATTTTAACTTATATTAAGTTTATTTGGTGTTTGGTAAGTCATACGTGACTTTCGGCCCCGAAAACGTTACTGAATAACTAAAATACGCATTTTACAAAGTACACTAGAATGGGTTGTTCATGGGTGAACCTTATGTGTTTAAAAGTGTTGTTATGTGATTCAAATGTATGTATATGATAATATATTAAGTGTTGACATGATAGCGTAAATTTAGACTATGCATGTACACTTGTGTGTTTAAAGCGATAAAATCGATGAAATCGCGTTAAATGTGTAACATATTTGTCGAGCATGAAAATTAATACATAGTTAACTTAATAAGTTATTTCATGTATGCATGCTTTAAATATGATATAATGTATAAGTTAACAATTTTCACGTTTTACGATTTTGAATATTTGTGTACGTTTATGTATACATATTACGACGCGCAAATCGTAGATATATAGTACTTATAAACCGGAGTGTTAACGGATATAATATATTAATGGTCACCAATAAAATCACTCAAGTCGCAAAAATCTTAATATATATATATATATATATATGTATGTATATACGAACTCGTATATATACTAAAATGCCAACATAATAAAAAAAAAATGACTTTTCGAGAAAATCTCAAAGTTATGCGAAAATTCCAAGATTTGGAGAAACTTAGGAATTTTTTGACATATTGTTTGATAAATCGTTCCTACGTATATTAGGTAGTGTAGAATCAAATTGTGGGATTGCACTAGTTGTAATACGCACCCAAATGTGGTGTCACAAACCCCCCTGTTTACTGTTTTTATAGCTGTTTTGGGGAAGAACACACCTTAAAAAGGATAAGTATACATTTTTGTATAAAATATACATTTGATTAAACTATGGATATATTTTCATGGAAAATATATGGTTTTTATATAAATATGTTTCGGGGAGAAATAGATTTTGGATAAATGTAAATATATGTTTCGGGGAGAAACGGGTGTTATTACGGTGTTATGGGATAGAACGACCGTGCATATTTAAAATGTTTAAATTTAAAGTTGTAACGAATTAGCTCGGTGTCAAGGGAGTAAGTATCGTTTTAGGCTTACGTTTCGGTGAGGACGTCAGGGATTCGTACAACATTTTATATTAAATTTATCATTTTAGTAAGATATATATATTGTTCATAAGGTTGGCACCTTGTGTGACCCATTGCGGGAACTTAGCGAGAACCTAGCCATTTAATCATTAATATGGGTATGCGTGGAATTGTTGATAGATCTATCGGGTTGACCACCCCGTCGTGACTGGTAGCTGCGTGTCAAGTCAAGTGATGAATTTTAAATTCTGTGATTGTCTAGCGTTGATTATGTCCTTATTGTCAATATGTAGTTCGTATTGTCTTGCAAACATACGAGTCTGAACACTTGATCTATTAATTTAATATGTGTAAACCTTGGGTACAAGTCGAGGATATCGCTATGGTTTAGGAAACGCTGGTGATGACTGACCCTTGGATTTTATAAAGGAAATTAAATAGACTTTCGATAATTATATGGATGTTTTAATTATAAACACATAATTGAAAGTTTTCCTCGTCATAATTGTTTTAAACTTGAATACGTGAACTCACCCTCCTTTGTGTTGACACTTGATTTTAATGTGTTCTCCAGTTACTTGAGCATGGCTTCGGGAATTATGGTGTATCTTGTGGTTGTTGATGCATGGTTGTTTTGAGAATGTTTTGACAAACTTTTAAAACTTTGGGACCTATGTAATAAGATCCATAAGGATCAAAACAACTTAACAGTGATTTGGTTCTAACGTACTTTTAAACTTTATGTTTTAAAAACTATGCTTTAGTTAAGTTAAATGTCCAACATTAACAATGCATCGTTCGACAAGATATTTATGGGCACCAACTTCCGTCACCATTATGTTTGTATTTCCGCTACGACGTTTTTGGGGTGTTACAAAGTTGGTATCAGAGCCAATGGTTGTTAGTGAACTAGATGTTTTCTGGGGAAAACTCTAGACTTCAACCAAGAATTTTGAGATTAAAGTTCAAAATTCGCGAAGCCAAAAATTTTAAATAAACATGGATTTTTATAATGTATGAAAACCATTGCGTGCTTATGTGCATACGTGTTGATCTGTTTATTTGGGCCTTATGTTTATTTCATTTGAACACAAGCTTATTTTGTATGGTTATATATGTCACAGATGCCACACGAGCACGACGTCATCGAGATTCATGACTCAGGTAGCGAGCCAGAATTCGAGACTTCACTTAGATCCGTTTTGCCAAAGATACCCCCATAACCCCTCAGATCGTTAACATGGCCGAGTTTGCCTCGTCATTCTATGATGGCCCTGCTGCATTCGCCAGCCATGTCGACCCCCGTTACGCCCATACTAGTAATGGATGGATTGACGATGATGACTCTGTTCCACCCTCGGTTTTTCGAGATCGGACAGTCATCCGGCACAGTGCCTATTGTTGATGAGCTGGGTAGAGGTACCCCGTTGATTGGAGGATCCTTTGGGATAGCTCTAGTGGTGGACGCCACTACTGTTATGGTTCGTCCATTAGAGCCACCGGTAGTCCCACCCATTCCCACTGCTAAGCCTACACCCGAGATCCCTCCGCCTATTACGTCAGAGTCGTGCGTACAGCTGCCCGAGTCACGAGCCTCCACTGCACCTATGTTAGTCTATTATCGCCGTAGGAAGAGGACTTGACCTGCCGGAGACATTGCCTCAACCTCTAAGCTGTCGTGGAGTCTGCTTCGAGGAAGCAGAAAGGAGTATGGGTTGACCGGTGTTCTCACTGCGATCGTCAGTTGGGTTGTTATTCGCGAAGATCTGGAGATGACCAAGGGGAAGGTGAAGAATCTCGAGGGTCATATGGACTGGTATGACGAGCTTAAGGATTTGGATGACAGTGCGATAGATCAGATGCACTGGACGATTGTAGAGCTAGAGGAGCTGGTTAGGAAGCTTCTAGAGTTCATGGGTTTGAAGTGATTCGTTGTTGTTGTATTTGTTGTGTTTCTCTTTTGGTAACCCTATTTATGGCCTGCATGCCAATTTTTTGGATATTTAGGAGGAAATTTCATATAGACTTGTTATTGGTGATGATGTTGACACACCAAATTTTGATTAGTCTTTGTACTAAGAACAAGCTTTGTAATTTCTATGATAAATATCAATGATAAGGGTTTTTGGTTAAATTATTCTCATTATTATGTGGATGCATGTGTATTGTTTAGTCCACTATTATTTAATGATTGATTATTTAATTATTGTCTTGCGTTGTTATTATTATTGCAATAATAGAAACGACAATATGCCACCAAAATCGAGACAAGGTCTCTCTACTGACGGTACTGGATTACCTACCACACCTGAGGAGTTGGCGCAGCTTATCGCTCAACACGTCAATACTGCCATGGAACAGCGCGAGGCTAACCAGACGATGGGGCGAGGACGTGGACATGGTGATGCACCTAGTCCCGGTGGAGCGCCAATTGGAGCCCCTCACGGTAGTGTAATGATTGGAAAAGTTTTTGTAGTCTCATGTGTTATGATATAATCTAAGAGTAATCTTGATTTTCATTAACCTTGTGAACAGTGCACGGATGTACGTACAAAACATTCCAGGGTTGTAACCCGAAATCATTTATCGGTGCTGAAGGACCCCTTGATATCGTTAGATGGATCGAGAAGATAGAGTCTGTGATAGCCATCAGTAGGTTGTATCATTTCATGATGAAGCTTTATCCTAGTGGAACACTAATTCAGATTTTAGGAGAAGACGTTGCCTATGGTCTTACCTGCAACGAACTGCAAGAGATGCTTCTTAAGGAGTATTACCCATGTAGTGAGCTGCGGAAAATTGAGACTGATTTCTGGAATCTGACCATGGAAGGCTTGAATATCAGAGCTTACACGTCTCGGTTCAATGATCTGGCTAGGTTGGTTCCTCGGAGGGTCACTCCCGAGTATGTTAAGATAGAAACATTTGGGGTTTAGCGCCACAGATCCCCAGTATGGTCACATCAGTGAAACCCACTACGTACCTGGAAGCTACTTCTTTGGCATAATCACTGACCGATGATGTCGTTCGTAGGAGTAATCTTAACAAGAAGTTTGAGACCGGGAAATCATCGATGAAGGATACTGCAGACACGAAATCCGATCGACATGAACGCTCCGAGCGTAGGTCAGAAGGTTCGCGGAAGCGAAAATCTGAAAGTTCGAGGAAGGATTCTGATGATAGGCATGATAGGAAGCGCAGTTCTGGAAAAGCATATGTGGCTAACACCAGTGGTTCAGGAAAGGATAATGCCAGGGATGGCAACAGTGGTTCAGTGAAGAAGACTCATGGAGATGAGCAGAGAAAATGTGCCAGGTGCGGTCGATCTGGACACGGGACGCGTGAGTGCTATGCTAAAAGCACCACAGATGGAGTCAAGCTTAAGGTTGCTTCGAATGTGGAGAGCACGGACATATCAAGCGAAATTGTCTATCGTTGAAGAATCAGAGTGCTAGGGGCAGAGCTTTTGAGCTGAATGCTAGGAAAGCGCGTGATGATCCTGGAGTGGTTACCGCTACGTTTTTAATCAATAACCATTATGCGTTCGTACTATTTGATACTGGTGCTGACTTGAGTTTTGTGTTGAAAAACTTTCAACCATTTATGTGTTCTCAAGCAAGTAAGCTAGACAAAAAGTATTCAATCGAATTAGCAAATGGTAAACTAATAGAAACTAGCGAAGTCATTCGTGGTTGTAGTATTCGTTTATGCGATCATAGTTTTAGTAACGATTTGTTGCCAGTAGAGCTCGATAGTTTTGATGTAGTTATTTGAATGGATTGGCTATCTAAGAACGGAGCTGAGATTGTTTGTTCAGAGAAATTAGTGCGTATACCCCGTCCTGGTGGTGAAGCATTAGTAATTCATGGAGATCGATCAGGTCGTAAATCCAGAATCGTTAGTGTTATGAAGATGCACAAGATGTTGCGTAAGGGTTATCATGCGTTCTTAGTTAACGTAGTTGATACGAAGATTGAAGGTAGGAAGATCGAAGAGATTCCTATAGTTCGTGATTATCCGGAAGTTTTTCCCGAAGACTTACCTGGATTGCCCCCCTGCAAGATAGATCGAGTTTAGAATTGATCTTATTCCTGGTGCTGCACCGATTACAAAATCTCCTTATAGAATAGCGTCTTCGGAAATGAAAGAGTTGTCGAATCAGCTTCGAGAGCTTCTAGACAAAGGCTTCATTCGCCCAAGCTTTTCACCTTGTGGAGCACCTGTTTTGTTCGTGAAGAAGAAGGATGGTTCCTTCAGGATGTGCATAGATTATCGGGAGCGGAACAAGCTAGTTATCAAGAATTGGTACCCGCTACCAAGAATAGATGACCTGTTCGACCAGTTGCAAGGATCCAGCTACTACTCGAAGATTGATTTGCGTTCGGGATATCATCAATTGAAGACTGCTAACGAGGATGTTCTAAAGATAGCTTTTAGAACACGTTATGGCCATTATGAGTTCTTAGTCATGCCATTTGGCTTAACTGATGCACCTGCAGTGTTCATGGATCTCATGAACATGGTATGCAAACCCTATTTGGATAAATTCGTGATAGTATTCATTGATGATATACTTATCTATTCACGAACCAAAGAAGATCATGAGCAACATCTGAAGACTGTTTTAGAGCTATTGAAGAACGAGAAGTTTTATGCCAAGTTCTCCAAATGTGAGTTTTAGATTCGAGAGGTTCATTTCCTCGGTCACGTCATAAATGAGAAAGGTATACATGTGGACCCGTCGAAGATAGAGGCGATTAAGTATTGGGAAGCGCCAAGGACTCCGTCAGAGGTACGACAATGCTTAGGACTTGCTGGGTATTATAGAAGATTCTTTGAGAATTTTTCCAGAATAGCGCAGCCATTGACGCTATTGACCTAGAAGGACAAGAAGTTTGATTGGACAGAGAAGCAGGAGGAAGCTTTTCGGATGTTAAAGGAGAAGTTGTGTAGTGCACCTATTCTTTCCCTGCTTGAGGGAAATGACGGTTTTGTTGTATACTGCGATGCGTCATGTTTGGGCCTTGGTTGCATGCTTATGCAAAAAGACAAAGTGATAGCCTATGCATCCAGACAACTGAAAGTGCACAAGAAGAACTGCACGACTCATGATTTGGAGTTAGGAGTTGTTGGGTTTGCCTTGAAGATTTGGAGACATTATCTGTATGGCACGGTGTGTACAATTTACACAGACCATAAGAGTCTCCAGCATATCTTTGATCAGAAAGAACTCAACATGAGGCAACGACGATGGGTGGAATTACTCAATGATTATGAGTGTGATATTCGCAATCACCCAGGGAAAGCCAATGTTGTTGCTGATGCGCTTAGTAGGAAAGAGTGAAAAAAGCCTCTGTGCGTTCGTGCTTTGGGTTTAACCATACAGACGAGTTTGAGCGATCAAATTCGCAATGCACAACAAGAAGCTTTGAGAGATGATAATCTGAATAGAGAAGGTTTAAGAGGTTTGGAATGTGAACTGATACCAAAAGCAGATGAAGTGATGTACTTCATGAACCAGGTTTGGGTTCCGGTCAGGGGTAACCAACATGAACTGGTTATAAACGAAGCTCATAAATCCAGATATTCTATTCACCCAGGTTCTACCAAGATGTATCAGGATATTAAGGAATTGTATTGGTGGCCGAATATGAAGAAAGATGTTGCGGTGTATGTGAGTAAATGTCTGACATGCTCGAAGGTTAAGGCTGAGCATCAGAATCGTCTGGGCTTCTACAGCAACCAAAGATTCCTAAATGGAAGTGGGAACATCTTGCTATGGACTTTATCACCAAATTACCCCATACGTCACGTGGACATGACACCATATGGGTAATTGTGGATCGATTGACGAAGTCTGCTCATTTCTTGCCCATTAAGGAAACAGACAAGACAGAGAAGATATCGCAGTTATACCTCAACGATATTGTAGCCCGACATGGAGTACCTGTGTCAAATATCTCTGATATAGATGGACGATTTGACTCCAGATTTTGGCAATCTCTTCAGGAGTCGTTGGTTCTCGTTTGGACATGAGTACTGCAATCATCCTCAAACGGATGGTTAGACTGAGAGAACCATTCAAACGTTAGAGGACATGTTGAGAGCGTGTGTGATTGACTTTGGTGGAAGCTGGGATACTCACCTACCATTAGCTGAGTTTTCCTACAACAATAGTTACCACGCTAGTATCAAAGCCGCTCCGTTTGAAGCTTTGTACGGAAGGAAGTGTCGATCACCCTTTTGTTGGGCTGAAGTTGGCGAAAGGCAACTAACTGGACCTGAGCTAATCCAGGAAACCACCAACAAGGTTGTCCAGATCAAGGATGTCACACCCCAACCGATGGCAGAATCATCGGGGTGCGGCACTAGGCGAATCAGATTGCTCGAGAGAATCCATAACAACTATTTACGTGACAATATTTAAACATTCGTTATCCCATACTAACAAACATATAATCCATAAAAAATTATTACAAATATCCAAATTTCTCTCAAACAAATACAATTCGATCTTCCCTAGATTCTATTACATGCGTTTCTAAAGGAGAAAATCCTACGTCCATTTGCAGCAAGTAGATCTCAATAACCTGCAACATACGTTAAAATAATTGTCAATACAAAAATGTATTGGCGAGCATACAGGTTTCGAAATAATAGAATAGTAGATAAAAATATAATGAATTTCTTCATGCATAATCATGATTTATACAACACATAAACTCACAAGACAATTTCACATGCTATACTCGCAGAGAGCTCGCGCGTACATCTTAGCTAAACCCCGTCGGATGAGAGCCCCTCTATAGTACTATACTAGCCAAGGTGGAGATAACAAAAAAAAGCCCTAGCTTATATGTTCTAGCAATCACGTATAATATGTATAACAGATATTCGCATGTGATAATTCAGTTTAGCGTGCGATGTGTATTTTTTAGGAACGTATGTTACACCC
The DNA here is from genome assembly GCA_947069175.1 of Scalesia atractyloides. Classification (NCBI taxonomy): domain Eukaryota; kingdom Viridiplantae; phylum Streptophyta; class Magnoliopsida; order Asterales; family Asteraceae; genus Scalesia; species Scalesia atractyloides. Next base: position 86,149,892 of record CAMTDV010000018.1, read on the forward strand.
AAAAAATGCATTAAAGCGAAAATGGGTCAAGTATACTCACAATCGGTGCGTTTAGGTTTGAGATGACGACTGTTGGTTGATTGAGAAGAACGCCGGATCAGCCTGCATACGCGAATGGAAGTACATCAGTCTCCGAAAAGCTGAAACGGTGAAGTTTGGATTGAACAGTAGGCAAGTTCGGCCGAACTTGTATGTAAACATACAAGTTCGAGCGAACTTGTATAGTTCTGATGAGGTTTGAGTCAAGTTCGGGTGAACTTGTAAGTTTCTCAAGGAAACTTGACAAGTTCGGTTGAACTTGTGGGGTTTTGATAAGAGGAGAGACAAGTTCGGCCGAACTTGTGAAGTTTCCTTGGAAATTTTGCAAGTTCGAGCGAACTTGAGGGTTTTCAGTTGGAAAGTTGTTAAGTTATACCCAAGTTCGGCCGAACTTGACCCTTAGAGGGCAAGTTCGAGCGAACTTGACTAACAAGCTGTATAAAATCAGTGCAATCTCGAGCGAACTTGATGTTTTCGGTCCAAAATCTTGCGTTTTCGCGTCGTTTGTTGAGAAAATCGAGTGTTCATCCCTCCAACCCTGTGCTACTGAGCAAACTTAGGTCAGAGAGGTCTTTTAGAGCGGTTTTAGTCGTTTTACAAAAGCGTGGGCTAATTCGGCCGAGCTCGTGATTCGTTTGGGTTAGTCCAGCTTGTGTAAACCAACATAAATGTCTTTGTGCTTCTGGATCTGAGATCTAGCTTCGACAACGTCTCGTTCCACTCAAAAGTGAACGAAACATACGTCATTAGTCCGAAAATGGTGTAAAAATCAATGATTTAAAAGGTTTTGCTCAGATCTAGTATAGATCTGAGTGAAAACAGAAGTATGATGGAAAAAGATGAAGATTTTCGTAAACAGAAGAGATTTGATGAAAACGAAGGCAACGCCTTGTGTAAAATCGTTGTAAAACGTTGTTGAACATCGTTGTAGTTGAAATCGGGTTGATTCTTACTTAGAAAACAGAGGGTTTCGGGTTTCGGGAGCTCAAAGCGAAGTTGCAGCAAGTTCAAATGAGAGAATGGGGTTGAGTATTTATAGGTGAAGGCAAAAAGTGAGCTGGTGGGAGTCAACTTCGGTCGAACTTGCATGAAATTTATGCAAGTTCGGTCGAGCTTGCTAGGTTTTCAAGGGGAATTAGCTAAGTTCGGCTGAACATGTACATATGTGTACAAGTTCAAGCGAACTTGAGGATTTTGAATGGTTCTTGTGTCTCAGGCAAGCTCGGGCGAACTTGTGGTAGTCAAGTTCGGCCGAACTTGGCCTGGTGACCAAGTTTTGTTTGATGATTTCGGGTTAAGAGTTCTTTTGGCGATTCGGTTTGTATTACATAGTTATATCAAGCGTTATAGCGAAGTCTTAAGCGTATTAAATGATCATATTTACTTAAATTCGACAATTACTCAAGGTCCGATAAATAAGCGATGAATCATACGGCTTTGTTCCCAAGTCTTGCGAGAGTCACGTTGCAGTTTAAGCGAGCAGATAGCCTTGGAAACTCCACACAAAGTCGATAGTATTTAGTTTGTGCGAGATAAGCGTTGTGTTAATGCGATGTAATGCGTTGTGATGTGATATAGTGCGAAAATATGCGATGTAAAGTAATAAGTGATTTAGATTACATTATGATCCGAATCTCTGGTGCTAGGCATAACGAGAATGACGAGCTTGCGAGGAAGCGGGTTGTTACAAAGGAAAGGTTGAAAGCTGCCGTTGATCGACAGAAGAGTTATGCAGACAACCGAAGGAAACCGTTGCAGTTTCAAGTCGGAGATCGTGTTCTGCTGAAGGTGTCACCTTGGAAAGGTGTTGTTAGGTTTGGGAAAGGGGGAAAGCTTAGCCCGCGTTATATAGGTCCTTTCGAAGTCCTCTCTCGAGTTGGATCAGTCGCTGATCGGAGTGTTGCGCTCCGGTCAAAGATAATAATTTATAGTCCCGAATTACCCTTAACAATGCGTTAGTGGTAGTAAGGGGTCGAACCACGAAGAGTTTGTGGTTTGTGGTTGGATATGATTGATTTATATAGATGTGTCACTTTTATGAAGCTTGCTAACGAAGTTGATTAATTTGTTTGTTTGAAAGTGATGTCGGAATGAACCGACAAGTTTTGATTGAGTTAAGTAACTACTAAAAATTGAGAATGCTTGCAACAAAAGTAAATATGATTGTAAGACAATAGTAGGAAAACAAGGTTCACACCCGGTTCAACAATTGCAAGACCTAGGGTTACTACACGTTTTAAATTGGTTTAAACGAATTAGTTCATTAACGGTTTAGAATCACAAAGCTTAGGTGCCAATTGCTATCAACGTCATAGACAACGGACCACAATGCACTACGTTACTTTGGACAAGTGAAACCTATCAATCGACAAGGCATAAATACACATATTCATTTCACGAAGTCAAATTCCATAACTCACTCGACAATTCGCAAATATAATACAAACGTAAGACAATTATCAAAAGATTAAATGCAATTCGAATGTCACAAACCAAATGTTTAACACATAGTAAACCCTAAAGATCTTACAAAAGTCTACCCCAGGGTGAAACCTCCGGGAATTAGCCGCTCATGACGAACAGAACACGATTAACAATGATTGAGAACTTGATTCTTGACATCTTGAAGCTTGATGATGGAGGTAAATGGTGGTTAGGGTTTGTGGTGATGTATGAAGGTGATTGGTGGATGATGATGAAGGATTAGGGTTTGGATTGGTGGGATGATTCGGTTGTATGATGATGATTGGTGATGAATTCCAATGATGTGGTTGATGATTATTGCTCCAAAAACAAGTTTCAAACTCCCAAAACTCGTAACTCCCAAGAATAGGTCAAAAAGTGTGTTTAAACTCGTCCCCAACTCTCAAAACCACAAAATTCGCGATGCAGATTTAAGAAGCCCGTCGTCGACGACCTGATGCCCTGTCGGCGATGGCATGTGCATTCTGGCTTTTTCTCCGACGTGTTATCCTACTGTCTACGTACATTCCGGGCGACGAGAGAAGACACGGGGCGTCGCCGACGGCCCATTATGGCGTCGGCGATGGTGCCCTAAACTCAACTTTCTGTTTTCTTCGTTTCTTGGTTCCGGTTGCTCCAGTTCGCGTCTCGGTACTCCGTTTGGCTTCCAATTAGCTCCTTAAACTCCATAAGACCTGTAAAACACAAACCTTATTAAAAGTAGGCTATCCGGAACTAAAAGTCACGTAAAAACATAAACTTAAACCTAAACAAACACCGGTTTCGACCACGTATCAGTCGCGTATAGGCTTACGTTGCCACATGATTTGAATGGAGTTCATGACGTGTTTCATGTTTCCAATCTGTGAAAGTGTCTGTCAGATGTGACACTAATCAAACCCCCTGACGAGGTTCAAGTAGACGATAAACTGAGATTTATCGAAGAACCGGTAGAAGTTCTGGATGAGAAGATTCAGAAGCTTAGGAGGAGTCGGATTAAGTTGGTCATGGTTCGCTAGAATTCCAAGCGTGGACCCGATTTCACATGGGAACGGCAGACCAGATGCAACGGAAATATCCGTATCTCTTTAAATCTAGCGCGAAAACGAAACTTGTAGTGTAAGAATTTCGGGGACGAAATTCCTTAAACAGGGGAGACTGTGACACCAGGCTATTTAGGCTGTACCTTACAAATGTAACACGTGTCATGAATGAATAAAAGGTTGTATTTGATTAATTATGATGTTTATATATGGTATTTGATGTATTGGTAAATCCAAGGTTTGATAAATATTATGTTGGCAATTTTAAGATAAACGTTTATCGCGTAACGGTTAAAATGCAAAACGAACGTCGGTGACCGCCCGATTAATGTTAAAATACTAAAAATAGTCCGTTATGATTAAAATAGTATATTTAATCATATTCGTGATGAAAAATAATTTAAAATGCTAAGAAACTCCATTTTTCGAGTTAAGCGCGTACTGCGCGTATCTGACAAAACACTGTCAACACAGCCGGTTACGGCAACTGATAATTATTTCAGTAATAATTTGGCGAGTTAATTTCTATAGAATGATAAAAATAAATTAAAACGCCTAAAATCCCTATTTTGCGAATTTAAGCATGTACTGCGCATACACAGCGCGCATACTGCCAAATACGGGCAACGCAGCCAGTCTAGGCAAATAAAATATTAATCAGTAATATTTTGGTGAATTTATTTTATAGAGCGTTAAAAATAATTTAAAACGCGTTAAAACGTGATAAAACGCTAAATAAAACACCTGGTATCAATAAAATACCAGTTTTACTAAATCATATATATATATATTATATATTGTACATATGCGTGTGGTGTGTGTATATGATATAGGTGGTGGCTTGGGGGGGATTCAAAACACATCCTTGCCAATTGTTGCACCTTGGAAACATAAGTGATGATTACCTTTTTGTAAATCCTTCTAAAATCCCCCATAATCCAAGACAAGATCACCAAACAAATCTTCACTCTCTCTCCCTCAATAATCTCAGCCGAACACCCCCCTCACACACTACCATTTTCAAATTTCAATCCAATTCTTGAAGATCCAAGCTCATATGAAGTGTTTTCAAGTTTATATGAAGGTTTAAAGGTGTAACGAATTGCTCGGTCTCAAGGGAGTAAGTATAGTTTTAGGCTTACGTTTCGGTGGGGACGTCGGGGATTCGTACAAAATGTTACATTAAATTTATCATTTTAGTAAGATATATATATAGTTCATAAGGTTGGCACCTTGTGTGACCCATTGCGGGCACTTAGCGCGAACTTAGCCATTTAATCATTAATATGGGTATGCGTGGAATTGTTGATAGATCTATCTGTTGACCAGCCCATTATGACCGGTAGCTCCGTGTCAAGTCAAGCGACGAATTTCAAATTATGTGATTGTCTAGCGTTGATTATGTCCTTATTGTCAATATGTAGTTCGTATTGTCTTGCAAACATACGAGTCTGAACACTTGATGCTATTAATTTAATATGTGTAAACCTTGGGTACAAGTCGAGGATATCGCTATGGTTTAGGAAACGCTGGTGATGACTGACCCTTGGATTTTTATAAAGGAAATTAAATAGACTTTCGATAATTTATATGGATGTTTTAATTATAAACACATAATATGAAAGTTTTCCCTCGATCATATTGTTTTAAACTTGAATACGTGAACTCACCCTCCTTTGTGTTGACACTTGATTTTAATGTGTTCTCCAGTTACTTGAGCATGGCTTCGGGAATTATGGTGTATCTTGTGGTTGTTGATGCATGGTTGTTTTGAGAATGTTTTTGACAAACTTTTAAAACTTTGGGACCTATGTAATAAGATCCATAAGGATCAAAACAACTTAACTATGATGTGGTTGTGACGTACTTTAAAACATTATGTTTTAAAAACTATGCTTTAATTAAGTTAAATGTCCAACATTACGAATGCTATGCATCGTTCGACAAGATATTTATGGGCACCAACTTCTATCACATTACGTTTGTATTTCCGCTGCGACGTTTTTGGGGTGTTACGTAAACAACATAAAAAACCATCGTAAGTAAGTAAGTAACAACAAAAAACACATCAAAGTTCAAACCCTCACTACTTCTATTTCTCCTGATCATTAAATAAAACAACAAAAAAAAACTTATCTAAAACATACCTTAGTCTTTAAATTAGAAAAATCCAACGAAAAAAATGGTTTAACCTCTTTCCTCTTGAGAAATTACACCATAACTCCCTTACTCATGGTTCCTTTGTAATCCTATCACAGACAAAATAAACAAGAATCTTCAAGTGTTAGACTATAACCCATATTCCTTACTTTTCAATTTAAAATTTTGAATTTCAAGCCCTGAGTGAATGTTGTTTACCAACCAAAAATCATATAAACAACATAATCACCCTACTAAAGGCTAAAACAACCCAAAAAACATCAAAACACATAAAATTTCAAACCTTTTAAACATTTATACAACCCTATTTCTCTTGAAAAAACCACATAAAACATCAAAATAACTCAAAAAAATGAAAGTACCTCTTTTATTTATAAGATTTCGGATGGAGTGGTGGCCGGATTTTGGTGATTCCGACGAGATAAGGGTGTTGACGTTGCTGGGCAGTGGGGGGTTGTTTTGTTTGTTCGCTGGTTACTAGGGAGATCACAGGCTGGTGGTACGGTTTGGGTTGGGTTGTTCTGTATTAGTTGATTGGGTTGGGTTTAATAAATAATAATTGGGCTTGAGTAGTTGGTTACAACTTACAAGAATTCTTAATACATAAATTCAAATTGGCTTGAGTAATTGGGTTGGGTTAATAAATATATAGTGTTTAGAAGTTTTTATATATTTTTTATAAGAACTTTTTCTAAGGGGGGCAATTGAAAATTTCCAAAGGGTGCGATCGGGATTTTCCAAGGGGTGCGATCGGGATTTTACGCGTAAAATAACACTAACTTTTTGTTTTCAAGGGTGCAGCCACCCACCTACGCCAAAGGGTGGTCCGCCCCTGGCCTAATTTCATAATATATAGCATGGTAACTTAGATTTAATTCAATAGAAACAAAGAAGCTTCAAGTCCAATATTCACCTTCATCGAGAACTAAATACTCTAGGTATTTACATTTTCTGAATTTTATGTTGTCTACGGAGATCATGCACTCTCTCATTATGCTAAGTTGACATCGTCTTGATCATGTTTTCATTTTGATAAACACTATTGATAGACGATAACAATATAGTGCAACATTGGCAGCCTACCAGCCTTATCTGTAATTTCTTTTTTTTCCTTTTTTCAATAGCAAGTAGCGTTAGGGATGATACCCGAAGAATTTTGTTTAGTGTCAAATTAGACAGGAACAAACACATACCTACTTTGGTTTTTTTTTTTTTTTTCTTCCATGGGCCCCTAATTTAGTAAAACTTGCAATGCATTCGAGTATTGTTATGCTGCAAATGTTGCATTATCGCGTTAAATATGGTCTCTACTTTAATACTACAAGAACAACTTCTAGTCCTTATTTACCTAAACATAAGGCGAGGATGTTTGGTCTTTAAAATACGCCAACCTAAACTGTTGTTGTTAGTGGCTATTTATAAAGGTAGGTAACGCCGGAGGTAAAATTTAAAAGAATCTTAACTTACAACAGAAAGAACATTTTACGTAAAGTTTGCTAGTTCTAATTAAGTTATAGCGTTGTAGTCGCATACTTCGAATCAACTAGAATATACATAATTCCCATATCTTTAACATTTAGCAACATATTATCTTCATTTAACTTCGGTTGTTTGACCATTAGGGAGAAAGGCGGTCATCAAGTTCCATCGCACTATCACACTCAATTACCATTTGACACCTCATTCAATCTCATTTCATTACTCACTTTTTATTTTTTATTTAAAATAAAATATGAAAAACAAATAAATAAAAATTTATTAAACTTAAAAGGTAAAATAAAATAAACTTCATAACCTAAAAAACTAAACGTTGCAAAAAAAAACCCCTACCGAATTTAAGGAAATAAAAACAACCTAAAAGTTATGGAGCCAATTCAACTTCCCACAAATTTTCCGTTTGCATTCTATGAGAATCAACCGATATGGTTATCTCGCGTTTTTGTGCAGTTGGCTCAGAACGTTCAAATTTGTATTCTTCTCTATCTCATACAAGTGTTTCATGTATAGTTCTTCTCTTTTTAACTTTGTATCCGCAACATCTTGCGTCGTTCTCTATTCTCCTTCATCTTCAACATTTTTGCTAACTTGAATTCGTCCATGGATTCCACCCAACCTTCTTTCCCTTTGCTTGACGACTCGACATTTTTCCTCCGTTGCGGCCTTGTTGGTGTTGTGTCCTCAGTTGGGTCGTCATTTAAGTTGATGTTGGGAATGTTGCTTGATAACCCATCCGTTGAAGTTGTGTAATTTCGTGACTCGGACGTTTTTAATCGTTTTTTAGAACATCCAACGAGTACCGCTTAGGGCGTCAAGATCAAGCAATAGAATGGGTACCCCATTTATCATGATCCCCCGCAATTTCCCAAGCCGCCAAATGAATAAATCCACTTTTCTTCTAATAGAATCTTGTGTAGTCGCTTAGGGCTCTTTGGATTACATTCACATCATTCATTTCACTTGGTTGATTGCAAAGCTAATATATTAAAAAAATATACAATTAATAATTAGGTAAAAAAATAAAGTGTATATATTTTACGTTTTATAAATAAAAATGTAACAAAATAGTATGCCTTTTGTATTTAGCACGCATTGAATCGGCTCATTTTTCTATTTAAATCTGTCCATTTTCCGGTCATTAAGCCATGCCTCGTGATGTGAAAAAATGCAACATATAAATTACGTAAAATGAGACATAAACTAACCCTTTTCTAGTACTAATGTTGGAAAAAAGCATGTTTCTTTGTTCCTTTTGAATTTATATGACCAAATGAGCTTAAAAGAACAAAAGAAACAAACAAGGAGCCAAAACCAACAAATACAAGAAGAAGTAATAACGCGACATGCCCGACCCCTCAGCAACACCCCAAAGACAAAAACAAGGAAACAGAAGCTGACCACGAGGTTGTGCCCAGCTAGGCATGGGGCATGGTCAGCCCTTACACTTAAAGACAAAGCATGCAGAAGCATCTTTGCCCACCACAGGGTCTTGCTCAGGCCACCATAGAGCGTGGTCAGACTCTAAGATCTGCAGAATCTAGATAGTACAACAAAGATGACACGGGTCGTGCCAAGACCACGGGGTCGTGCCCAAGAGCCACGGGGTCGTGTGGGGCCCTCTGCTGACAGCTGCAATTAATTAAGGAAGAGAAGAAGCCGGCCACGGGTTGTGCCCACTGGACATGGGGTCGGGGCCGGGGTACTGTTCTGACTATAAATAGGGGTGCTTGGTTCACTTCAAAGGCATCCCTTGGCAAACCACTTCTCTCTCACTTTGCCACCATTCCACCACCACTACAACACCAACACCCACCACCATCATCCATCTATCATCTTTAGAGTGTGTAGTAGTCTCGGATCCAAGATTGATCGTAAGATTTCTTGTCAAACAAAGGTCATGCTTGGCTAATCTCTTACATCACGTGGTGAATACAAGTCTTTAATGTATTACTTTTGATTTTTAATCTTTCGGCACTTTTTAATTGGGTATGTATAGGGATGAGATCGTATCATACCGGTACTGTACCGGTACCGATACCGAAAATACCGGTACCGAAACTTAGGGAAAAGTGGATACCGAATACCGTACCGAATTTATCAGTTCGGTACCGGTACGGTTTTTCGGTATTTTATCACATAGATACCACTTTACCGTTTCCCATTGTTTTACCTAAAATTATCATATACTAAAATAGCCGAAATTTGTACCCATCCTTGTACTTTAATCCAATAATACACAATTATAACATGAATCCTAAATTTGAATTTTGCAACCAATAAAAACAACGCAACTTGAATAATATAATTAAATGCTATGGAACCAATTTATTAATTCATGTAAAAGATGTAGATTACGATTATTATCCTAAACGTGAGCATTTAATAATTCAAATGCTATGGAACCAATTTAATAATTCAATATATGTAGTTCAAAGTCATGTTAACAAAAGAACAGTGATAATTAATAATATTGTAGTAAGGTTCTTTGAAGTTTGAATAGTTTGAATAAGTTGTCTAGGAATTTCTTGATTGATCGCAGAACACAAATTGCTTTGTAATGGCTGATAATAGATTTTAGGTTTAGGTTATGTTTTAGTAGTCCAAGATTATAAAAAACCCATAAAACCTATTCGTACTCCATTCTAAAATATATGGCAAATTATGGATTATATTGAAGGATATATATATATATATAATATATATATATATTTTATATATATACCCTTAGTAAAATTCGGTATTAATACAGGTTTTTACCGAAAAATACCGGTACCGATACCGTTATTTACTGATACCGAAATTAGAAAATTCTATTACCGATACCTATACCGTTTATTACGGTATCGGTACGGTACCGGTATGGTACCGATACGGTATCGGTATTTCGGTAAAAAATTTCATCCGTAGGTATGTATTAATGACTTTAATAACTAGTTTCTTATGTTGAAAGTGAATTTTCCTAACCATTTTTTCATGATGTCATTGATTTGCTCATTCGTGTCTTTACGATCTATATAAAGCGCGTTAACTATTTGGAAGGGGGTTAGAAGGGTGGTTTGGTAAAGTTCTTGTCTCGTTCAGTGTATAGATCCTGCGAGGACTTGGTTCAAGCTTACTAGGACCTCCTTTAATGCCCCACGGGTATTGGATGGCGGGGGTGCGAATAGCTTGAACCCCTCATATGTAAACTACTAAAAACATTAAACTGGCTTCTTGGGATTGTATCCTTGCTGACTAAAACCACTTAGCCGTGGGTAACGTCACCTTCAAAAGGGGCCTACCACTTTTCACATTAATAACTTATTTAATTATCTTTCAATATTTCGACCCTTTAAGATTGTATCCCTGTTGACTCAAACCACTGGGTTGATGGTAATGTCACCTTCAAAAGAGGGGCATACCACTTTAACTAAGATAATCTCTTGAAAAGTCCAAAAGTGCGAAAATCATCAAGGGATACATTAAGGAGGAGTTGGATCCAAGTGATTCTATCTTGTCTATTTGTATTTCATTTTATTTATCCTTTTGTTTTTAGATTTACTTTTATGTTTTAAAACTTTTATCCAAAAATTTGTAACGATTAGACGTTGACGATAAACCGGTATTAAAAGCTCTTGTGTCATTGGACGACATCGGTATCTTACCAACACTATACTACGCTCATGATGGGTGCACTTGCCCAAGTGTTTGTTTAGTGTTAGTATAATATCGTGTTTTATAAATTTAAAACTCGACTAACGCGTAAAACGAACTTAAAATATTAATAAAATCATATCACGCTTCACGCACACCACCCCGAGTAGTAGTACCGTGTAGTTTTCCAAAACGTGCGTTAATTAGTTTCCAAAATATGCCCTTTTGTTGTTGATTACCAACCCGTTTGTCCTCAGAAATATGTAAATAAGACTTCTGTCACACCCTCAAATTACCACTTATGGAGCTCTACCGCGAGGCATGCGACTGCCCAAGATCCAGCCACTAATCATGTCAAACTATAGTAATAATATAAAACAAGTCATCATGTCCAACATGAAAAGTGAACTTCAAATAAACATTTAGAAATAGTATCTGTTCAGCGGAAGCAAATGTACAATTGTTTAAATAATAAAAACCATTTTTGTTCAAAAAGTAAACATAAGATTTAGCGTTTCATCAAACAATACGACCCATGACAGCTCCCGCTCCTCAGATTGCAAGTTCCCATGCAAGATATATCTAACAACCTGCAAGCATGCAGAAAAAGTGTATCAGCGATTAAGCCGGCGAGTTCACAGTTTTGTTTAACGAAAACCGGTTTGTGTTTAGTTTAAAGACATGTTGATAATAACTCGATACCGCAGTGACGTCAGTTGTTTTCCCTTCCCCAATGCCTATCAACATTGAGATCATGTGGTTAAGGTCATTAGTTCACGCCCGTCCAATCCAGGTACGGTGTGAGGTTGTTAAGCCTAATAGCGCTATCAACTAATACCATGTTGCCCTCCAAGCAACTAGTTCGGTAATAAGATGGGACTTAAGTGATAGAGGTGAGTAGATTATCCAACATCGAAATTAAACTTCAACAGTTATGAAAAGTATTCCTCCAAGGAATAGTAGTCTCGTAAATGTATTCCTCCAAGGAATAATAGTTTATTTGTTCCCTCAGAATGCATGCTTGTAAAAAGAGCAGTGAACTCACCTTAGTTTGCTCGGATTAAGTAATGGAAAGAAATACGCGAGGTGGAACCGGTCAATCACGTCCTAACATGATTACCGTTTCAGAGTTAGTGTGTGTGAATGCAAACACATAAGTTCTACACGTATCTAACACATTGCACGTGAAATATTATAATATATAAGTATATACACATGCATGCAAAGTGTCGCTATTCTAAATAGCGACCACCTTTTCGTCACAAATCATATAATAAATCTTGTCAACAAAATTCAGCTTTTAAGTGCATTTTCGGACAATTTGCGGTGCGTTAATCGGGACCGTTCGGGCACCAGATAGTTCCCAAAGAATTACAGAACGTATCAATCGAACCAGAGACCATTGTATTAAAATTTGGTGACCAAATTCCTTAGGGATTTCCCGTGAAAAATCTTGCGCAAACAGTGATCAGATTTGTCGAAATCTGACCCAGTTTGCCGAACCATTTATTTAAAAATCTACGTTTATCCGATTGACACGAAACCAATGACAAAATCACTTAATCGAGAAAGGGAATCTACAGTAAAATTTTCACATCTAAAAAGTAAACACACACCAAGTTATAACCCAAAACGTTCGCTGCATTTTCTGCAGAAAATGGCAGCTCATAGCAGTTTTACAAACAATTCCGCTAAAAATACCTAGACCTGTCTGAAAAATACGAAACCACTTCTGTTTGAAAGCTATTTCCGGATACTTGATTTTAGACTTTGAAAACGTAAGGTTTCGATATTTTAAAGTCCCGGCACAGGCTACGCAAGTCAGCGTATTTTGTGCAGAAAATTGTTGAACTGATATTTACTCGTTTTAGTCACTTTTTCATGCATCCTAACTAGTTTCTAGGTGTCGTAAGCGCATAAAGAATTTGTGTAAACATAATACAAGGTATCTACATCAGATTGCAAAGTCTATCACACATATATACAATCGGTTACGTATCCACACACCTATACGACTACGCACACATGTATATCACGACTACACCTACGTACAAACTTATCCTTACACGCTTGCGGCTACTCGCATACATGATTATCCACTCATATTGTTGCACATATAACATATTCACATATAATTGTAGTTGCACTTTCATTTATGGTTCTAAATACGAACAGACATATATATAACAATGCATACAGTTCACCGATTCCGCATACCTACCCTCGGTCTCAATTAGATCATACATACCCGATTTACGTTTAACAGTACACTTGATTCACCTATTCCCGTTTTCACACGTTCAAGAGCCACACCTACGGCTCATCTACGCGACATAAACTCGGCTTGTCTATCTTACACATATAATATTCACATAATACATTTACGCATACATACAGTTCACGTGTTCAAACACCCATACATACTTTCATAACCTTCAAGTATATTGTTGGTTATATATACACATATATGCATACATTATCACACCCACTGATTCAAACTTGCAAACACATAAACAGTTAAGCATAGTATCACGCAAACATAGATTCACAACTCGAATTAAAACCGAAGCAACGCCTTACTAATCAAAGCTAGGAAGTAAGCAAGGCTTACCGATTACGGTGATGATCCGGAGCCGCAGAAGATTGAACAGGGTGGAGGAAGAGAGTGGTGGTGGTGGTTTGGTTGCCGTAGGGTTTCAGCGAGAGAGAGATGAGGGGCATATATATGGAGTAAACGGTTAGAGTTTTAGAATGATAATATTGATGAAAATTATCTGTAGTTATCGAATTATGAACAGAATGTGGCAGGTGGCGATTTGGAGTATAATATGGGCCAGAAACAATTATATTTTGCGTGGGCTTATGGAGTTGGACTAGCAAATGACGTGGTGTACAACGAGTTTGGTCCTATAGTTAAAAAAATAATAATATATAAGTAAGTGACCTGGTGTACAACGAGCCCGCGGCCACAACTAGTTTGGTCGCGTGGAATGGTTTTGGATAGTAGGGGATCAGGTTTCAGTAAGGAAAACGGTTAGCTCGATTCAAATAATAAAGATTCTTATTGCGAGTACTAACACGTTATAATATTATATATATATAATATATATATATATATATATTAATCAGGTTACTGTTCGGGTCTCACGAGTATCGGTTACGCGAGTGGTTTGAGTCGACAAGCGAGACACACATTATGATAAATTAGCGGATGAAAAGAATTATATTTCCTAAGCTATAAAGTTTCACAAAAGTCGTATCACGAAAGTACATGCTTATCTAGGATGTCACATTATCCTCAAGTTAAAAGAAATTTCGTCCCGAAATTTAGCATACAGTCGCTGAAGAAGCTAGTGCGGTTAAGCATTTTTGCGGGGTGTCACAACTTCACCAATGTAACCTCTTCGTCCAAGGTACACGCGCCCCCATCTTTACTTATTTTTTTGCCCCGTCCTCCTCGAGTAGCTTTCACTTGTACTTCTTCCTTCTTTTGTTCTTCATCTTCATTGGCTAGTGGCTATTCTTCTTCTTCTTCTTCTTCCTAGTCTTCGTCCGAATAGGGAGCACGAACCGGTATAAAACAAATCATTTTGATGGTAGGAGGTAGGCTTGCAATACACGAAACGGTTGACCATTCGGTCGTCCATCGTATTATGGTCGGATGATAAAGTAAAATGACCGCTTGCGACTTGGGTTGACATGTTGGGGTGGAAGAAGCGTGGTGGATAAAGTGGATACGGTTGGGTGGAAAACGATTGTGTGGGTATAGGTATCGTTTTGTCTCGAAACGAGTTTGCCTAGATTAGCACGAACCTTTGACCTCATTTTTTACTTTGTAGCAGACGCTAATTTGCTTGAGCCTTCCATCAAGTTTTTTGGTTGAAAAGCAGGTGTTGTAGTGTGCATATTTTAGATATGAAATGTGTATAAAACAGGTAAAGGTTGGACGTATTTATAGTGTAAAATTAGTTGTTTTTTGCCTCCTCAACGGATATATCCGTTGCCAACGACCGCAACAACTATATTCTTCAACATACACACACATCACGCCACAATGTGTATCACACAAAACCATCCATCACACATGATACACCCCTTTGTGGTGGTGTATCACACTAGCACACCCATCATCGTGTGATATCAAGCACCACCCCGACCCCCTTATGTTAGTAAAAGACAACTAACTTTGTATTTATTGCTTATGATGATATTATTAAGTTTTCTAACATGTTTTACGCATCATTTTCTTTATTTTATCTTCAAAATTTTAAATATTGAGGCGTAGGTAATACAAGAATATAATTTCGCATACGAGCTCTCCTAATGTAATTCTAGCAGGTATCAGTTGGTTACGCGACCCGAATATTATCCAGATCTGTGACATCTCACTAAATAATACTTTTCACACAATAAATGACTATTACCAACAAGATTTAAAACAAAAAATGTCCAATCTCACTTCATACAAGACATCATTCCACAATTCACATGAATTTTGCAAACTAGAGTAGGGGGTCGAAAGCATGATCAAGCAAAAAAAAGCATAAAAAGACTCATTTTTTTTCTAAATTTTTTTGTGGGGTAAGGTAAAGCAACAGAAATAGCGTTGCTCACATTCTCTCTCATCACCTCAGAACATACCAAAAGAGAGTGGAGCTGTATTCACATGTAATTGTTTGTCATGGGGTCTCTTTGTGACCGGAAAATTTATTAAAAAAGGATTCCTTTTTGCTTTTCTTTAACAGACCAAAAGAGGAAAACCAATTTTCTCCTTTTTGCCGTCACGCTCACCTCGCCGGAGCCCGAATGCCCGGTCCCAAGGTATGTTTTCAACCCTTTCTTCTGTCAAAACCCTTTCTTTTTGCCTATAAATTTCTGGGTCTTCAATGGATTTGTATAAAGAATACTCTAACTGTGTTGGGTCATCAAGAATTGAGGTTAGGGTTTCTGTTTCTTGATTCTTGAATCTTTGAGTTGATTTTGTGAAGTTAGGGCTTGATTTGTAAGATGGGTACTTTTTGTTTGATGTGAATGTGATGTTAGGTTTGTAATTAGGGTTTCAGAGGTGTTTAATCTAGTGATTTGTGTTGGGTTTTGGGTTGTTGTTAGTTGGTTCTTGCTAGATCAGTTGTGTGTTGTAGGGTTTTGATTTGTGTTTATGTGTTCTTGATTTGTTGAGTTGATCTGGTACCATGTGTGTTTTTTTTTTTTTATTTTTTTTTTGTTGCTAAAACTTGCTTCTAGGTATCATGAGATCAAATTAGTTTATGAAGTTGTGTGTTTTTTAATCAAAATTAAAATCACTGTGTTATAACTTATAAGGTTTCAAGAATTAGTTAAACTTCTAACTATAACGGTTTTGCTATACAAACATTGAAAATAATAGATTCGTTTATGTTTTTTCGATAGATAATGTTCTATATCGTTTCAGTGAGAGAGTAGGACTAAATAGTTAAGTAAGGAAAAGAAAAGGAAGTTGAAACGATGCGTTCTTGATTGTTATATATTACTAATAAAGTAACAAAAAGGGCTTTTTATGGGCATTTGTTCTTCATAAATAATCGGTTATCAACACGTTATCGTTCAACTAAATTACTTGAAAAATGTTGCAGGAAATGTCGGCTCCTGTTGCTGATGGAAACGAAGCAGAAGCTGGTCACATCATATCAACCACAATCGGAGGCAAGAATGGAGAACCAAAACAGGTACGCTTCATTTCGTATAAAGTTTTGTGCTAAAATCGCATCACTGATCTGAATTTTAGATTAGGTTCTTAAAAGCGAGTCCTATTGGTCAAATGGGATCACGTTTGATTGGTCAATCTTGATTCTATAAAACTTATCCGATGTCTCTTTATGCTATTTGCGTATCAGTCCAACATTTGCGATTTTCGTGACGTACACGAATATTTTTTGGTTAAATAATTATTATAATCAAATTTGCCTAATGATTAAACCAATCATTTCCGCTTCGTACAGACCCTTAGTTACATGACAGAGCACGTTGTAGGAACCGGATCTTTCGGAACCGTTTTCCAGGTAAACTACTTTCTCTCTCTCTCTCTCTCTCTCTCTCTCTTAAACTTATCATTATTTGCGTTTTACGAATTTTCTAGTTTTTTACTATTCCAGGCAAAATGCTTAGAAACCGGAGAAACCGTCGCTATAAAAAAGGTTTTGCAAGACCGAAGATACAAGAACCGCGAGTTGCAATTAATGCGCGCGATGGACCACCCAAACGTCGTTTCCTTAAAACATTGTTTCTTTTCTACTACAAGCAGAGATGAGGTTTTTTTAAACCTAGTCATGGAATATGTCCCGGAGACGATTTATCGAGTTTTAAAACATTATGAAAATCTACACCAAAGTATGCCCCTTATTTACGTGAAACTTTACACATATCAAGTGAGTTTTACTTTTTTTCTCTCATCACAATGGCCGGTTTTGTTTCTTTCTTTTAACAGGGACTAACGAGTAATCGTTTCAGATCTTTAGGGGCCTGGCGTACATGCACATGGTTACCGGAGTATGCCACAGGGACTTGAAACCTCAGAACGTTTTGGTGAGATTTTTTTTCTTTGTTTTTATGAGTAAAAAGTACAAAGATGGTCCCTGTGGTTAACCAAAATTTCGGATTTAGTTCCTAGCTTTCCAAAAACGGATGGTCCCTATGGTTTGCACTTTATAACGCATCTAGTCCTCAACTTTTTCCAAAAGTACACGTATGGTCCTTATGGTTTGCACTGTTTAACGTTTTTAGTCCCCAACTTTATAGCGACTAAATGTGTTATAAAGTGCAAATCACATGGATCATCCATGTACCTTTGGTAAAAGTCCGGGACTAAATGTGTTACAAAGTACAAACCATAGGGACCATACGTGTACTTTGGGAAAGCTAGGGACTAAATCCAAAGTTTTCATTAACCACAGGGACCTTCTGTGTACTTTACTTTTTTTTTATTCTCACTTTGATATTTTATGAATCTCTTAAAGCTTATTTATTTACTTTTCCACAGGTGGACCCTCTGACTCACCAAGTCAAGATTTGTGATTTTGGAAGTGCGAAAATGCTAGTACGTTATTTGTTCATATTCCGTATATTATCTTGCGGTTATTTTAACATGCATGTTTAATAAAACATGTCGATTGGTTATTTTGCTTTGAATCACGAGTAACGACAGTAGTCCGTATGATCGTATATCCTAGGTTTCTTAATACCATTCCGAGATTCTGCAATAAGAAAGTTATTAAAAGTATTTTTTCTTTCTTGGGAATTAGACGTCATATTTGACCATATATTTGACTCTGGTTAGGTGAGGGGAGAACCGAACATATCATACATATGTTCACGTTTCTATCGTGCACCAGAACTGATTTTTGGCGCTACTGAATACACCACTTCAATCGATATTTGGTCTGCTGGTTGCATTCTGGCCGAACTTCTTCTCGGACAGGTTCGCAACTTAAACAACCGTTGTCATAACATTTCAATAACCATTTACTGATTTACTAAAATTAATGCTCTTACAGCCACTATTTCCCGGAGAAAATGCGGTGGATCAGCTTGTGGAGATCATCAAGGTGCAGTAATCAATAAGTCAATAACTACATAGTATCTGATCTTAATATCTTCTAATAATTTTATAATTTCTTATGGTTGGTTTATATCAGGTTTTGGGCACACCAACTCGAGAAGAAATCCGTTGCATGAACCCGAATTACAACGATTTCAGATTTCCGCAAATCAAGGCTCATCCGTGGCATAAGGTATGTATGATATGG
This sequence comes from Scalesia atractyloides, assembly GCA_947069175.1. Classification (NCBI taxonomy): domain Eukaryota; kingdom Viridiplantae; phylum Streptophyta; class Magnoliopsida; order Asterales; family Asteraceae; genus Scalesia; species Scalesia atractyloides. Next base: position 86,168,508 of record CAMTDV010000018.1, read on the forward strand.
TAGTTGTTGATTTATGTAAAAAATAATGTGACGTGTAATCTATTTTCTGTTTGTTTGTTTAAGGTTTTTCACAAGCGGATGCCTCCTGAAGCAATTGATCTTGCCTCTCGTCTCTTACAGTACTCTCCAAGTCTTCGCTGCAATGCCGTAAGTTTAATTATTATAAATAAAGTCATGATATATTTAATTAATTAATTTACTCTTAATTTTGAATTATTATTAGCTTGAAGCAATAGCACATCCGTTTTTTGACGAGCTGCGCCAACCTAATGTTCACCTACCAAATGGCCAGCCGTTACCTCCTCTCTTCGACTTCAAACAAGAGGTATTGTACATGTTCGTCAATTCATTTATTATTATTATTGTTATTTTTTATTTATTTTGGCGGTTATGCAGTTAGCAGGAGCATCTGTGGAGCTCATCAACAGGTTAATTCCGGATTATGTGAAGAAGCAAATGAATCTACAGGTTCCGCAGGCTGCTGTGGGGGCATAGATATTTAAGGTTGTCTGTTGTATGTGTCAATCCGTCTATGTTTGTCTGAAGAAACAAGAAGTTGGTTGTATATGTTTTTTGTTTCTGCAAGATTTAAAATTATGCATTAGCTAGAATTAAATACAAGAGATGGTAGAACCGAAAGGTTTGGAGTTTTGGTTGTTTCTTGCGCTTTCGACCCTAGTTATACAATACAACTATGTTCTGTATTTTCGGCTGATGCTCTGGTTACCTATTATGTAAAATACCCTTTAGTGTTGCAACGGCTGTGGAATTTGGGCTTTGAGCTACTTTTGACATGTTCAACCTGTTTTTCTACCTATTTTGTTTATTTACCTGTAGAAAAGACTTGACTCGACTCGTAAGTAGGTAACTAAAGTCGAAAATGTTACGTCTAGATACATCAAGGTTTGTCGATGGGACGGAATGGCGGATCAGATAGGATCGTTAATAGCATGACCTGTGACCCAACTAAAATACTAAATGGATATTGAGATGTGATGACTGGAGTTTTGAATTGGGCTTAGCATTTAACTTGGTTTTAGTCTTTTAGACATGTGAGGCCCATTGGGCTTGATTTAGCTCATACGGTCATACCCTTTCCTTTGCGAGGGTGGGCACCAGCAACCAGCTTGATGAGGGGGAGAGATGGGCAAAATCGGGTATTATTATTACCCGGAACCGGTTCCAAACCAGAACCGGTTCTGCTTGGATGTCATTGGAACCGGGTATGGTGTGGAACCGGGTCCGGTTCCTACCCGGGTTCACAGCCAAGAATATGGAACCGTGTAGAACCGGGTACGGGTATTATGGAACCGGGTATGGTGTGGAACCGGGTATGGTGCGGAACCGGTTCCTGATAGTGTCAGAACCGGTTCCTGACAGTAAAAATCTGACTTTTACTGTTCAGAACCGGTTCTGAACAGTAAAAAACCTGACTTTTACTGTTCAGAACCGGTTCCTGACAGTAAAAGCTGACTTTTACTGTTCAGAACCGGTTCCTGATAAAATGTTACCTGTGGAACCGGATCCTGATTAAAAAATCGTTTTTTTTTATATAAACCCCTTCCTACTTACCGGTTCCTGATAAATGTTATCGTTGGTGTTTTAATAAAGTTAGTGTAATGTTTCTTTCTATTGTGTTTGTTATGTTTGATTTTTATTATTATTTACATTGATAAATAAAAATAGTAACAATAATCGATTAAAATTAAAAAACAAATTAATCGGTTACAATATATAAAAAAAATTAACCGGTTACAAAAAAAAAATAAAAAATTACTCAGAACCGGTTCTAGTAAGATTTTATTTCTTTGATCGTTTACTAGCGGCAGGTGCAACACTTTCCGACGAGTTTCTCTTAGGTACGGGTACCTCGGTACAATCGTCGTCCGAATCGTTAGTCTCCACTTCTTCGTCCTCCTCTTCGTCAACAATTTTATGCTCTAACTCAACTTCATCTTCTAGACTAGTTTTATGTTGAACACGATCAACGGCATCCAAATGGTCCTTTAAGCATATTGCCATCTCTAGCGATTCCGGAGTTAGTCTTGTTCTTCTAATTGACAAAACCCTGCCACTAAGAGAAAACACACTTTCCGAAGCTACCGTGGAAGCTTGGACCGTTAGTATATCACGAGCCATGGTGGCTAGAATCGGGTATTCGGATTCTTTCGATTTCCACCATGCTAAAACATCAAATTTCCTATACTCCTCGGTGGTCATAGTAAGCGAATACTGATTTTTTTTATATCTCCCAAGTTCACTTGTTGGTTCACTACCCCTTTGTTGTCTAGCGGTCTCGTCTCTAACGACATTCAACATGGTTATAAGTGGATCCCCGCTTGTTTCATCGTTAGAGGCCGTGGACCGAGACTCAAACAAATTTGTATGATTTTTTTCACCATATTTTTTTAAATAATGATCATAAAGTTTGGCCATACACTCATTGAATATTTTTTTTGTTTTTGCTTTTAGAGTTGGATCCTCCTCATGCATATCCAACTTGTCATAAATTTCATCAATTAAAGCTTCAACACCCGGTACGTTTAAAGCTGGATTTAAAGCAGCGGCACATAGAAAAACGGGTGGTAGTTCTAAAAAATATTTTTTAAATTTTTGAATCATTGGTCTCGTCATATTCCTTAACATGTCACTAGAATTTTCAAAACTTTTTAAAATTAGTTGTTATCAAATACAATTGGTCCACAACTTTAGAACTAGTAGGATAATAAACACCGGAAATCAAAGTCGTTGTAGTTTTAAAAACTTGTAAAAAAGTACTTAGGTTATAAATATTTTCCCAAGCCGTGTCGGGAAAGGGGACGACAAGGTACTCATCACTTAAAGTTGTATGAAAAGATTTTAAAGTGCCCATTTGCTTTATAGCCATTTCAAACATATGACAAGTTGAATTCCAACGAGTCGGTATATCCCAATTCGGTCCAATAATTTTTTGGTTGACATCTTTACAAAGTTTTTTATATTCTTGATATCTTCCTTTTCCACTTTTGAAAATATCTTGGAGCATAGCTCTAAATGCTACAATAAAATCCGATACAAATTGATCTTTTAAACCGGTTTGCACTACTAAGTTAATAATATGTGCAACACATCGTGTGTGAAAAAAAACACCATCAAGTATTGGTTTGTACTTCAACTTTAATTTTTCAATCGCCGTTGTGTTGTCTGAAGCGTTATCAAAGGATATTGAAAAAAATTTATCTTCTAAACCATATTTAATTATTGTGCCATTTATAATTTTATAAATATTTTCTCCCGTATGAGGAGAAGGAAACTCGTCAAACGCAATCGTACGCTTCATCATTTGCCATGTATCGGGATCAACCCAATGAGCGGTGACACATATGTACGATTCCGGTAAACCATGTGGAGCCGACCACACATCACTAGTTAGGTTTACACTAGTTTTTAAATTCTTAAAAAAAACAATTAAATCTTTTTTTGCATTTTCCCATAAACTTAAACAAAGACGTTTTTGTAACACCCCAACCGATGGCGGAAACATCGGGATGAGACGAAAACGAGATTGCTCATTGCTCACAACATTATTAAGTGACAATAATTAATTAAACCATATTTCATTTCATAAGAATTGTCAAATACATCAATGTAACAAAACAAAGAACAATCTATCATTTGCAAAGTCATAACAAAATTGATACGTCGACATTAAACCTAACGTCTAATTTGTGTGTATCTAGTCCTTGCACTATATTGTTTTCATAGCGTCATCTCCTTCAACCTGTAACATGTTTTAAAATAAAGTCAATGCAAAAGCAAAGGCGAGTACACAAGTTTAAGCATAGCATACGTATACGATTAAAGTTTTAACAATCCTCATGGCAACTAAATCTATACAAGAGCAATATCAAGGCATGCAATGCTAATAATCAAACCCGCAACGCAATCACGATGTTTTAACATGACCTCACGTGTTAAGCGATGGAGGTGGATGCGTGAATTCCTATAGCGCTAAGCATGTCAAACAAGGCTAAAAATAGTTAATGACTAAAGCACAGCACAACGTTTATCCCCAGACAAGCAACAAGTATACGATTCAAGTAGTCATGTGTATAGGATTGTTTGTGCGTTTCATAAAGTTTAAGTGTTTGTGATTTTTGTATATGGAAACATGTTACACCCAAAAAGTGATATAAAACAAATGTGGGTCGAGTGTACTCACAAAATTGCTAAGTCTTCTTTGGAAATTCCACGACGAGTTGATGAGTGGGAGAAAGGGACACCAATGCCACCTTAAATGACAACGAACATGGATGAATAATCGAATCGGAGTTGAAGGTACGTGTACGTTTAGCACGGGATTTGTGTAATGACTCTAAAGTTAAATTCGTCAAAAGTGCCGTAAAAGTGTTATCAAAATAATACAATAAATATATATATTTTTGGCGAAAAGAAAGTAGATAAAAGCATATTTTGACGAAACGGGATAATAGACATATATGTATTTTTTTAACGAAAAGAATAATAGATAAGTATATATTGTTTGTCGGAAACACGTAATATAGATATATATTGCCGTTAGAGAAGTATAATTTTCGAAAGGTATATAATATATATTTATTTTGCCGGAAGGAATAATATGAGTATATCTTGTCGTTAAATAGATATATACTTTGACGAAAAGAATATTAAATAAATATGTTGTTGAACGGTGTAATGAATAAATGTGTTTTGTCGAAAAGCATAAAGTGAAAATATATATATATTGCCGGAAGTGTAGTATTAGATATATTTATATGTTTTGCCAAAACGTGTAATGTATACTCACATATATGTTGTCGAAAAAGTCTAATAAGTAAAAATATATATCTTGTCGCTCGGTATATTTAAGTAGATACGTTTCGTCGATAAGCGTACTAATTATATATATATATTTCATGTCGAAAGATATGATTAAATAAGTATATACATTTTGTCGATAAAGTGTCATGTATAATATATTTTGTAGAATAAAGTATCGTGTATAATATATTTTGTCGAACAACATAATTAAATAAATATAACACTTTGTCAAAAATTGGGCAGAGTTTCCCCTTGTTTTTGGACGATCCCGACAATCTAGTTGTCGATTAAATGTTTTCAAAACGCAATAACAACGAAACAATTTATATAATTATGTCTACAAATTTTATAAGGTTCGTTTACGTGATTATAACACTAATTAAATACAAAACAATATAAATAATAACATAAAAACTTGCGGCGTTAAAAGTATACCGTGACGTGTTTGATTGAGTTGACTAAAGCATTGACTGAACTTGGCCCCGAACACCGAACCGAACATCGAATCTGACTGGTTTGACTGGCGTTGACTGTTTGACCAGGTTTGACTTTCGTTGACCAAGTTGACCAGGTTTGACCGAACACAAAACGAGACCCGAAATCGAACTAAGACTTTCACTGACTCACTGCTGACCCGAACCTCTGCACCGAGACCCGAACCCGCTGAACATGAGCCGTGATCTTGACTGAACCGAGATTCGACCCGGAGCTGACCCGAGTTGACCGGCAGTTGACTGAGTTGACCGGGACGCCCAACTAAGTCGGTTGACTGTTCTTGACCGAAACCCGAGCCAAACAGGAACTAAAATCCGGGCCGAGACCGAACCGAATCTGAAACAATAACCACTGAACTTGAATCGAAATATAAACAAACAAAACTTGAACCAAGAAACCGAAACCTGAACTGAGATTGAGCCGAGTGACACCAACTCGAACCTGAAAGAGTTAACCGGAAACTGGGTCATCACCACTGCCATGGCCGCCTCTGTCGTGACCACCACTTCCGAACCCGAGTCCGATCCCAACTCGAGCCAAACTCACCACCATCGTCGCCGTGAGCGGCGTTTTGGCTGACAGAACCGCCGTTGGCGGTCGACATTGTCCTCGAACACCACCATACCGCCGTCTCTCTCTCTATTCTGTCTCTGCAGCCGCATGCCCTTGAGATGGTACTGCCGCTGTTGTTGTCACCGCGAATCGCGGCTTCTGCCGCTGATGCCGCCGCTAAACACGGCTTTTGCTGTTGTTACGCCGTCGAGCCTGCTGCCGCCGCTGCTATGTTTCGTTTGAATCACCCACCACCACCGTCGCCCGCTGGAGGTGACGGCTGCTGCCGCCATCGATCGAAACCGCCGCCGCTGCTGCACCGCCGTTGCTGAACCGATGCATCGTCGCAGCCGCGCCGCTGCTCCGCCGCCACGCCGCCGCACCGCCGCCGCTCTATCTAGTCTCTCTCTCCTCACAGCTCCCTCTCTCTCTCTCTCTCTGTAAGCATCTAAGCGGGTGTGTGTGTGTGTGTCGGGTTTTAAGAGATTGCAGGGCGTGTGCGAGTGTGAGGGGTGAGTGGGTGCGGCTGTAGAGGTGAAAGGGGGGGGGGGGCAGGAAGATGATCGAGGGAGTGAAATGTGTGAGGGTGTGGGGTTTTATTTATTTGAAATTAGGTTTAGGGTTTAGTTAGGTTTAGGTGGTGTGTTGGGCCAAGGCCTGTTAACCCGATCTAACGTTTTTGAGTGGCCCGAACGTACCGATGAGATCCGATTTCAAGTACAAGTTTCATAAAACGTCGAATTTATTTTGTTTATTATTATTATTATTATCTAGAAAAATAATAAAAATACGAGGCGTTACAGTTTTAAAGTGCGACGACTTACATGTTTATAGCGAGGTTGTAGAGTCTCCCGAATAAGATTTGTAAGATCGGGGTCGTCGAAGTGTCCAAACGGCAACGCTTTTTGTATCACCAACTTCGCCATCCGATCGCGAGCTAATTTTTGCTCATAACGAAAAATGGTACCATCTTTGGAAAGTGGAACTTGACCGGATTTCATTTCCTTTAAAACTTTGCAATACTTATTAATATGCTTCGTTAACGTTGTGTTTGATTCATTGGCTAATAACGATCCACAATGTTTACATTGAGCTTTTTGCGAGCCGTCACTCATCTCGACCAACTCCCAATTGCTCCAAACTTCCTTACTGCGATTATGAGACAATGTTCCAACCACATATGGAACCGAATGTTCTTGAGGAACATTGTTAACGGATTGGGAATTTGCGTTTTTGGAACTCTTTGAGGCCATTTGTTGATTAGAATGTGAAAAAGAACAAGAAAGAAATGTAACAAGAAAATAGATATGAGAAATTGTGTGCTAAACAATAGATTTCAAAAAAATATATATAGAATCGGTTCCAACGGTAACTTTTTTAACGGCTATAACCGGTTCCAACGGTAACATTTTTAACGGCTATAACCGGTTCCAACGGTAATATTATAACGGTCAGGAACCGGTTCCACGTAGGAACCGGGTACGGGTAGGAACCGGGTACGGTTAGGAACCGGTTCCTACCCGATTCAAATGGTAAAATTGTGGAACCGGGTTGGAACCAACGGGTATTTTGAACCCGGAACCGGTTCTACTTACTGTCGGTAGGAACTGGAACCGGTTCCAGTTCGGTTCCACCGGTTCTGGTTCGGAACCGGTTTTTATGCCCATCTCTAATGAGGGGCATCCTTCTCCTCCCCCACCTCTCTCCTGGAGTTTAGAGATAAGCAAATGATATCGAATATCGGTATCAAATTTCCCTAACCGACATGATTTTTATACCAACTCCGTACCAACTTTTAGCGTTTTTGGTACCGGTCTAGCATAGATGTATACCGGTTTTAATCTTTACCAGTCTGAAACTGATATGTGTTGGGTACCTATCTTTCGGGATTTTTGATATCAGTTTTTTTGGTACCTGTTGATACCGAGCTCATCCCTACTATAGCTTATGGCCCCCATCTTTCTCTCACTTATCGTCTTAAATTCTCCCATCTTTTACAAATACCAGCTCTTCCTTTTCTTCTAATGCAATATACATATATATACACACACACACTAAAAGGTGCCCCACGTAACACGACATGAATTACAGACATTGCCAGCCTGCCAGGGTGTGCATTGTTCGATTGGTTCGGTTATTATCCGTAATCGAAATCGAAGTCACCGATTAGTCTATATTATTAACCAATCGGTTTTCGGTTAATTTATTTGGTTTATTCGATTAGATTGACGGTTTTTGGTTTGATTCGTTTAATAGCCAAAACTAAACTTGGGCTAAAACTATTGCTTAGAACTATATGAAATTGAAGTGTAAATACATGAAGTGGAAGTATAGTACATAAAATGGAGGTATAAATATGAAATACATGAAACTGAATGTATAAAAGCTGGAAATACATGAAAATATTAATATTTGGGTTTAGTTCAGTTAATTTTGATTAAACGACGTTAGAAAACATCGAAAACCGCTTTTGGTTAATTCAAGTTTCGGTTATCGATTTTCAGTATCGATTTTCAGTTAAATAATTTTTTTATTCCAGTTTGGTTTTGTATATTTTTGGTTCTGATTCAATTATTGTCACCCTTAGACATTGTTAATCACGCAACATATCATTTTTTTAATTAAAAAAACTATAGCAATACTATATTCAAATTAAAGAGAATAAAATACTCACATTTGTGTAATTTTTTAAAAAATATCTATGTACAAAAAAGTTATAACCGTTTAAATATTATGGAGGTAATTAGTTTTTTATACGTGGATAATGTGTAACTAATAACTAATTATGTATAATTTCGTTAGAGATACGGGATTAAAGTGTAATTAAGATGATGGATTAAAGTGTAATCAGTGTTTGAAATACTAATTTACCCTCACTTTAGGTTGTATTAAAGCAAAAAAAATCATAAGTTGGGTATTTTAAAAATGTCCTTGTTTTATGTATTATAAATACCGGTAAAGTTTCATTTATTGTAGAGTTACTTATAGGGTCTAGGCTAGGGGTGAGCAAATACCGATACCGAAAATCCCTATCCCGAATATCATGAAACTGGATACTGATATCGAAATATGTCGGTACGGTATGGCACGATATCGGTATTTTGAAGGTAATATTCGGTATTTTACCGGTACCGTACCGAACTCGTCCCGATCTCGAAAATCCCGATACCGAAAATGCCAAAAAGCGGATACCGATTCCGGTACCGAAAAAAATCGATACGGTATTTTCAAGATCGAGACAGCATTTGCTACCATTTACTCATCCCTAACCCTAATCTAAACTCTAAAGAGGATGAAATAAAGTCAAACATTTTGTCTATTCTAAAAACTATAGAGGTTACTCCCACTAAGAATACGATCACCTTATAATGGGTTTAATCATATGCTGCAACTTGGATATAGACTTAGGTAAAACTCTAAATGCTATATGTGATACATACCAATTATATCAAGACACACATGTGACTACTAAGGAGAATTGCTTAACTTTTTCTTTCAATATTACAAAGTCAAAATATATTAAAAATCCATGCTAGGTTAGTTCATTTTATTATTCACAAAGGTTTCTTTTTTGATTTTGCTGAATATAAAACTTATATCATCATCTCATCATCATCATCATACTCAGTAAATTCCATCAATAGCAAAACTAAGGTAGGGTCTGAGGAGGGTAAGATGTAAACAACCTTACTTCTACCCCGTTTGGAATGGAGAGGCTGCTTCTAATGAGACCCCCAACTCTATAGTAGTTTTGCATCAAGCCTTGGATATAAGACACACAACACTCAACAATCGGGACAAAGACCGATTAGTGCATGTACCCTTTTGTCTTTTGGCTATCAACGCCACCATATGATGCATGATTAACCGTCCGCCGCTTTTAACGTTATTTTCACGAAATTAGTAAAATAACGTTAAAATTAGTGCAATTTCACTTTTGCCCCCCAAGAGCCCACATATATATACATTATATGTACATACTACAAACGGGCGTCAAAATTTAGGGGGAAGGGAGTGGGCGGCAAACGCGCTCTGCAAAACGGTTTACCGCGCGGTAACACTGCCGCCGGTGGGTTTTGCCGCTCGGTAAACTCAAGAGGGCGGTAAACCTTTGCCGATTCGGTGAAGGTGTGTTGTGTGTTGTTGTTTGCTGCTGCATTAAAAAAACATTTTTTTATAAAACCAAATATAAAAGTTTACCCATTCATCAAGTGTCTAACCATTGCCAACACTTTTGACCAAAAGTTTAAACACTTTAAATGGGTTGACATGACACACCCTCATTAGTTGATTTTGAAGTTTAAACACTTTTAGGTGTTTAACCTCTCCCTTCCCCTTATATCATCATATATTATCCTCAAATTATAGAAGTATTGACCCATTTAGATCTCCAGATGCCGTATATTTTATGCAAACATTAATTTATCATCAAATAATATAATATATTTTTTCATACAAAAACAGAAATGAGTGTCAGCAAGATTTGAGAAAACAGCTCTGACAATCAAGTAATAGGAAATTTGTCAGTTGACCCATGACAGAAAGACAAGGGAACCATCTCATCTGTGTCATTTTTCAAATCTCAATAAGCTCTCTCTCTCTCTTCTTCTCAAATCACTTTGAATTTCCCAACATCACTCCCAATGCTCATTTCTTTACTCATAAACATTAAAAACCACTAGCAACAATATAAATTTTATCACTTTAGTTAGTTACTCGAGGAACTTCATTCCAAGAAGATCAACAAAAAACACAACATTTTCACTCATTTCTTTAGGTCTTTTTGCCAGAAATTTGAATATGAAATTTGTAATGTTGTGGGTTCTGGTTTTATTTAGGGTTTTGGTTTCAATGGTGGGTGCTTCTGACAGTCTTCTTTCTCCAAAAGGTGTCAATTATGAAGGTAATCATTAGTTCATTTTGTGTGCATTGCAAAAAGAAACCCAAAGAAACAAAAAAGATTGCATTTTTATAATAACCCATCTTTTGATTTGGGTTTTGGTTAGTTAAGAATGTGTTTTGAGGCTTAATTACCTACAAAAACAATAAAGATTGCATTCTTATAAAAACCCATCTTTTGATTTGAGTTTTGGTTAGTTAAGAATGTGTTTTGAGGCTTATTTAGTTGTAATAGTTGAAGATGTTAAATGGTTTTTCTTTTTTTCTTTTGACAGTGGCTGCATTGATGTCTATGAAGGGTAAATTGATTGATGAGTACCATGTGCTTGATGGATGGGATATTAATTCTGTTGATCCTTGTACTTGGAACATGGTTGCTTGTTCTTCTGAGGGTTTTGTAATTTCTCTGTTAGTATTATTCAACTTTCTCAAGCTTTTTATATTTATGTCTTTAATTAGAACAGTAAAAAAAGATGTTTGGATTTGTGTTTTTTAAATGATTATCATTGTTTAAAGTCAGGATAGTTTGGTAATCCACATTTTTCTCAATGATTAGCTATAATTACTTTCAAAGCATATCCAAACACCCCTGAAGTGTCATGCTAATAGTTCTTTTTTAGTAGTTTCATTTCCAATATATTTGTGTGAAATCTCCTATTCTTGTAAATTACAGTGTATCATTGTCATTGTGGCAAGAATGATAGTTAATTTTTAATAAATAGTTCAATATGATGGTTCAAATATTCAGTTGCCCATTTCCAAATTTCCTTTACATTGACATACAAAAACTTTTCGTTTGTAGCATGTGTAAGAAGCATTATCATCTCAGATATTAAAAACCGATTTTGACGTTGAAATGTAATCTATCTACATCATTGTGCATCTAACCTTTTTTTTTATATTATCATAAATGCTTCTCAGTGAAATGGCTAGTACCGGATTAGCAGGCACGTTATCCCCAAGCATTGGAAATTTAGGACGTCTTCGCACATTGTAAGTTAAAAGAATGTATCAGTTACATTTATACTCAGATTTCTTCAATTATTAGGTTCTCTATGTTTTATCATATCTTGTAATTAAACTCCATTTCTTATAGGTTACTACAGAACAATGCATTATCAGGTCCGATCCCAGCTGAAATTGGAAAACTTACAGGACTAGAAACTCTCGATTTATCGAGTAATCAATTTGTAGGTGAAATCCCAAGCTCTTTGGGTTATTTAACTCGTCTAAGTTATCTGTAAGTTTTCGCTAAAGTTTCCGTTCTTGATTTTCTTTCTTTATTCACATGGCGCGTCTAATATTTCTCGACACATTTTTCAGGAGACTAAACAAGAACAAGTTGTCGGGGGATATTCCCGGACCTGTGGCAAACCTCACAGGTCTTTCATTCTTGTATGTCGGTTTTCTTTTGCAATTTTCGTACCAATGTGTTTGTTCCAATAAAGTTGGAACAAGTATTCACAATGTGACCTCTGCTCTATGTATATGAAATATATTGTGGATATTGCAGGGATGTGTCGTTTAATAATCTAAGTGGGGCCTCTCCAAAGATTAGAGCTAAAGATTACAGGTATCATTACCTTTCTTGTTATGAAATATAAGAAGTATACACTTTATCAAGCTCATTAATGACTATTATATGGTTTAACATTTCTGTTTCTAAATATTTTGCGTGCGTAACGTTGCTGACACAAACATATAATATATTTTTATTAATAACTGGTATTGCAGGATCACTGGGAACAATTATCTTTGCAGTTCATCATCCTCGTTAAGTTGTGTCAACGTCCCTAGAGTCGCAAATGGTAATCTTTCTTATCAATTGTTGAGTGATTGTTGATATGTTTTTCTTGCTTTAAGTATTAGATATATGTATACTATGTAAACAAATAATTTCTTGTTCAACTTGCATAGAAAGCAACTCAGGAAAGCAAGTTGACAATCACCACCGTTGGATCGTTTCCGTTACACTTGGAGTTATTTGTACGTTCGTGGCTTCTATAATGGTTCTTGTTTGTGGGGTCCATTGGTACCGATCTCGCCTTATATGTACATCCTATGGTATATCTCCTATAAAATAATCAACTTTTTTATAAATCAAACATTTGTACATCCCATAGTGCATTCTTTGTGATAAAGATTAACTTTTTCATTTTTTAAACATTTGCAGTGCAGCAGGATTACGAGTTTAACGTCGGTCATTTACAGAGATTTACATTTCGTGAACTACAAGTTGCAACCGGGAATTTTAGTTCCAAGAATATATTAGGTCAAGGCGGTTTTGGGGTCGTTTATAAAGGGTGTCTTGTAAATAGGAGTTTAGTGGCGGTAAAAAGACTAAAAGACCCTAATTTATCAGGGGAGGTACAATTTCAGACTGAACTTGAGATGATAAGTTTGGCATTGCACCGGAATCTTTTACGTCTTTACGGATTTGTTTGACTTCTGATGAAAGATTACTTGTTTACCCTTATATGCCAAATGGCAGCGTTGCAGATCGGTTGAGAGGTAACCAAATAAAGCTAATCCTTTTGTTTGTATATAAGTGTTGACTGTTGACTTTCTATTTAATGTTGTTATTTATCGTACATTCTCGACGCTTTTAAGGAAAGTTATAGTGATTCTTACATAGTTAATACTATACTTGTTCTTAAAAAGTCAAATACACTTTACATAAAGTTCTATGTGTAACAAAGTTTGTTTGACCTTGATAAGTCAACTGTGTAGAAGAAAGAGGGGAACATAAAAATTATATTTACTCTTCGAATATTTCCTTGACTTCTATTTTTGGAGGCTAAACTTTACCGTTTTGAAATATAAAACGAACATTCTTCTTTAAATTATATTTTCAATAGTTTAAATCCAAATTACACTGGTTCGTATATAGTTTAGTGTCGTTGCATCTTTGTGTTGAAAGGTGACACCTTTTAGATGAAATTCAAGTTAAATATTTCACATTTTGACCTGAAATTCAAGTTAAATATTTCACATTTTGACTCTTGAAAGTCAACCGTTAGAGAAAAGAACATAAACACAAAGTTATACTAGTCTGTTTGTACGTTAATTTTAATTTTATTCAACAGATGGTGGTCGGGAAACACCGATTTTGGATTGGAATAGAAGAATGCATATCGCACTTGGAGCCGCAAGAGGACTACTATACTTACATGAACAATGCAACCCCAAAATAATCCATAGAGACGTAAAAGCTGCAAATATTTTACTAGACGAGAATTTTGAAGCAGTCGTTGGTGATTTTGGTCTCGCTAAGTTATTAGACCCCCATGATTCACATGTCACGACCGCAGTGCGTGGTACCGTGGGCCACATCGCACCAGAATATCTCTCCACCGGTCAATCTTCTGAAAAAACCGACGTTTTTGGTTTTGGAATACTTCTTTTGGAACTTATAACGGGACAAAAGGCATTAGATGCTGGCAATGGTCAGGTTCAAAAGGGAATGATCCTTGATTTGGTAAGCATACATGTTGACTTAAAAGTCAAAAGTCAATTTTTGAGTAAAATGCCATTTTCGTCCCCGAGGTTTGGCTAGTTTTGCGACTTTGTCCAAAGGTTTGTTTTTTCGCATCCGGATCCAAAAGGTTGGAAATTTTGCCATTTTCATCCAGCTTGTTAACTCTATCCATTTTTCTCTGTTAAGTCAGGGTGTTTCTGTCTTTTTAGTTAACTTAAAGGGCAATTTGGTCTTTTTCCCTTTATGTACAAGCATTTAACATAATGTACAAGTATTCCAAAGACCGTATTGCCCTATAAATTAACAAAAAGGACAAAAATACCCCTGCTTAATGGAGAAAATGGATGAGTTAACGCACCGGATGAAAATGGCAAGATTTCAAACCTTTTGGATCCGGATGCGGAAAAACAAACCTTTGGACAAAAGTCGCAAAACAGACCAAACCTCAGGGACGAAAACGGCGTTTTACTCCAATTTTTTGTCAAACTATTGGTCAATGTCTGACTTGGTTGACTTTATATATACAGGTTAGAACTTTATATGATGAAAAGCGGTTGCACGTTTTGATAGACAGGGATCTGAAAGGTTGTTATGATGAGCAAGAGCTAGAGAAGGCTGTCGAACTTGCACTCCTTTGCACTCGGGCCCACCCGACTTCTAGACCAAAGATGTCAGAAGTCATGAAGGTGTTAGAAGGTATCGCGGGTCAACCCTGCAATTTGGACGAGACACAAGCGGAACCCGCTCAACAATGTGTTGAAAGAGCTTTTAGCTTTTCTAGGAGTCACAATGATGCTCGTGAAGGGTCTTCGTTTATAATAGAAGCAATGGAGCTTTCAGGACCTCGGTAACCGTTCTTTATGGCATATCGATGAATCAGTTGTGGTTTAATTGTGAATATTTAAAGTTTAGAAATGGAGCCATAAGTTTTGTTAGGGTCTTTGATTATATGCCAAAACTGATGTGTAGTAAGCAATGGCATGCCTTAGACATTTCAATGACTATCATACACGTGCATTGCACATGAGCTTGAAGTACATAATTAGTCCTTTGAGTTATTAAAAGTTTGTCATTCATACTTTATACTAGCATTCATGTCACTAATTTTGTTGTGGTACTATGTACGGCTCGTAAAACAGGCGGGTCAGGTAACAGTTTATAAGAGTTTGGGTCGCACTGAGTTCAAGTCAAAATGGACTTTGACTAGAATGAGTTTGAGTGGGATGACAAGCTGAAACTATTAATCATGTCTTGAGAAAATTAACTTTGTGTCGTGGATGTATACAATCCATAATTAATTCTCATATCAATTTGTCCAAGTTAAAAGGAGTTCATTGGGCACTTCATATACTCACCTAGTGCTTCAATGCCACTCGACGTTGATTTGAGAAGTAAATAATATGATAGCTCGTTTGGACCATCCATTATCGAGTCATGTCCTTGCTTACATGGCTATTTTTGGGTGTTAAACACCCGGGACGTTAACAAAGGTTAAAAGGGGTGGTGACGGTTTGGCGTGAGCCCCTTCACACCTGGAATTCTGGAATTTCAACATGGCGCAAAAGATGGGGGAATTAATTTTGGTAGCCAATGAAAAAAAAAACATGTTTAAAAGGTAGTGGGTAGTGAAACTATTACATACAAATGTGAAAATAAGTGAGTGACACCTCATGTCTACGTGACATTAACATTGAGTGAAAAAATGTGAGTTTATAACATAGCCTTAACGTTTTGTTATTATTTTTATAGAATGTAAGTTAAGTAAAACGAAATAATCTCATAGTAACATATACATCACATAGTTCAATAATAATTTGCCTCAATGTTTGTTTCATGATGGATGATATTACCAAGTCCCATTCAATACATAACTAGTTTTGATTAGAATACTATAGGAACCGTACAAATACATACTAGCAAGTATACATGCGTTACGCGACGGGATGACACCTTTATTATATTGCAGCTGATTGTCTTTGAAAATCTAAGTGTAGAGAAAACGCACTTAACAACGATATATTCACAACACACAAAAAGTTATTTCATTGTAAAAAATGTAGGTTAAGAAAAGTGAATAAAGGAAATTTATAATTTATTTATGTATTATCAATTTACAACATAATTGTGCATATGGGAATTGTACCACTTGCAATTGTGGTGTTATGTGTTGTTAGTTGTTGTACCAATGCAATTTGTGTTTGTACATTTGGTGGGTTTATAAACCCGCATTCAAGAAAATGTTGGCTTCATTTGTATGATTCCCTCTTTTGAAAACCCACTGCCACTGCACACCTCCACCCTCCTCCACCACTGTTCTTCGATGGCGATTTTACTGTTGTTGTTCTTTACCTTCAAAATTACGAAGATTAGGTTCTTGTGGCTGTTTTGTGGTGTTTATTTTTTTATGTTGTAGGGTTCTATGTCTCGATGTTGTAGGATGAAAGACTTAGGGCTTTCACCGTATTGTTTATGTGGTTTAGGTATGTATCTTGAGATGCATGTCAGCCTGAGTCCTTTTTATGACCACCGATTTACAATCATGCAGTTATTTCATATCTTTCATAACTTCTATTTCTTGAAAAGTAGCCCTTTTTGGGCTTAGTCTTAAGTCTGTAAAGTGATTCATCTTGGTACGTTTGTGTCCTGTTTTGGTTCATATCGATGAAGATGAGACCATCGTCATCATCCGAGATATAACATTTCAAGTTGAATTTCTAAATTTCTATGTGTTTTCTTTGATAAGTAGACACACTCTGGTACTCAATGAAGATGAATCTTATTTCATTAGAGAGTTTGGGTTGTGATAATTTCAATGCATTTGAGAATGTGATCTTGTTATTTTCCTTTTAGATGTTGGCTTACCACACATGCATATACATACGGACGTTTAGTAATTGTATGTTGCTTACTGTTGATGTGCATGCGCCAAACTTAATTTTTTCGATTGCTTATCTTTGTCCCATGACAATGATTGTGCTTATTAATCGGCAAGGCAATTTTATTTGCAGCCATAATAAGCTTACGAGCCTAATTTTTCTTAGGGTTTTGTACACGGGTAAGGCTTTAAAGATAATACGCATTGTTGATCGTATGTTTGTTGATAATTCTATATACATACATTTCCAAAATTGCTACTTCTTTTTCTACAACATACCTCTTAAATGCATTTAATTATTTGGTGATAAAATAAAGAATAAATCAATCCATAGTTTAGTGGTGAAAACTCTTGCTAACCCCCCCCCCCCCCCCCCCCCCCCCCCAACCCAAGTTAGAACCATAGCCTCGGTTCTTCTATTTTGATTTTTTCTTTCTTCATTTCTTATTTCTATTTTTAATTTTCAATTTTTTTGTTATCTTTTAGTTGTTTTGTTTGTTTAACGTTTTGTTAGTTCTCTCATTTATACGTTACAAATTTTAATATTACCGTTATGTCAACGTTTTAATATACACAACCCGCCTCAAAGCGCGGGTTATCATACTACTTTGTTATCAAAACGGTATCCATAGAAAAATAACAATGATCTACCATTTTCCGGTCAAAAATCCACAATAGTTGCACCAGAAAAGGACAAATATGCCAAACCTTATTCATTTATATATATATATATATATATATATATATATATAATATATAGATATCCAATTAAAATTCTCTAAAATTTATCTAAATACCCGATCACATACAAGTATACTTATTTCATAGAGTCTCAAAACTATGTTTCGTTCATCTATCCCTTGTCATCCCTATTTTCTTAACTAAACCTGAAATTAACGCATAAACAATACACATGTGTGTATATTGGAAAAGTGGTTCCACAAACATAGCAGAGATGAAAACCCAAAAAATTCTAAACTAACAGAAGTAAAAAATAAAAAATCATACATCCACTACTTGAACATTTATAATAACAAGTAATTATACATTATTTTATATTTTTGATTATTTAATAATATTATCGTAAAATATGAAAAATAAAAAGAAATTTAAATTTATCAAGTATAAAATGTAACCGAAATTTTAATTTCCATACTATTAATTTATAATTTTTTGTGCTTCATAATGTTGTACCCTATGCTTAAGTGGTTTAAAAAATTCATTTTTCACTTCTAACTCAAAACTTCTTATCTTTTCCAATTTAACATCTTTAATTTTTTTTATTTTCAACCTAAATTTTTTATTTTTTTGCAGTTAAACCTAAATACTTTTTTACTTTCAACATTGGTCTCCCATACCTTCATCTTTCCCAAGTTTTTTTAAGTGGTTTAAAAAATTGGTTTGTCACTTCTAACCCAAAACTTCCC